>OX439234.1:2400000-3138000 GCA_949319165.1 Sialis lutaria | reverse complement strand
GATTCACGAAAATCGAATTTTTTGTACTAAATGATATGAACTGAAATGTCTTAAATAGCTCTAATTCGTCTTAAAACGACCGAATTGATGCAAATTTACTCGATTTTACTGATTTCGAAGCAATCGGATCGATTCACGAAATTCAACCTAACCTAACCTAACCTAACCTAACCCAACAAACTAAATTCACGAAATTCGAATTTTTTGTACTAAATGATAAGAACTGAAATGTCTCAAATTGCTCTTATTCGTCTTAAAACGACCAAATCGATGTAAATTGACTTGATTTTACTGATTTCGAAGCAATCGGATCGATTTACAAATTTTGAATTTTTTGTACTAAATGATATGAACTGAAATGTCTCAAGTAGCTCTAATTCGTCTTAAAACGACTGAATCGATGCATATTGACTTGATTTTCTTTATTTCGAAGCAATCGGATCGATTCACGAAATTCGAATTTTTTGTACTAAATGATATGAACTGAAATGTCTCAAATGGCTCTAATTCGTCGTAAAACGACCGAATCGATGCATATTGACTTGATTTTACTGATTTCGAAGCAATCGGATCGATTCACGAAAATCGAATTTTTTGTACTAAATGATATGAACTGAAATGTCTTAAATAGCTCTAATTCGTCTTAAAACGACCGGATTGATGCATATTGACATGATTTTTCTTATTTCGAAGCAATCGGATCGATTCATGAAATTCAACCCAACCTAACCTAACCTAACCCAACAAACTCGATTAACGAAATTCGAATTTTTTGTACTAAATGATATGAACTGAAATGTCTCAAATGGCTCTAATTCGTCGTAAAACGACCGAATCGTTGCATATTGACTTGATTTTACTGAATTCGAAGCAATCGGATCTATTCACGAAAATCGAATTTTTTGTACTAAATGATATGAACTGAAATGTCTTAAATAGCTCTAATTCGTCTTAAAACGACCGAATTGATGCAAATTTACTCGATTTTACTGATTTCGAAGCAATCGGATCTATTCACGAAATTCAACCTAACCTAACATAACCTAACCCAACCAACTCGATTCACAAAATTCGAATTTTTTGTACTAAATGATATGAACTGAAATGTCTCAAATGGCTCTAATTCGTCTTAAAACGACTGAATCGATGCATATTGACTTGATTTTCCTTATTTCGAAGCAATCGGATCGATTCACGAAATTCGAATTTTTTGTACTAAATGATATGAACTGAAATGTCTCAAATGGCTCTAATTCGTCGTAAAACGACCGAATTGATGCATATTGACATGATTTTTCTTATTTCGAAGCAATCGGATCGATTCATGAAATTCAACCTAACCTAACCTAACCTAACCCAACAAACTCGATTAACGAAATTCGAATTTTTTGTACTAAATGATATGAACTGAAATGTCTCAAATGGCTCTAATTCGTCGTAAAACGACCAAATCGTTGCATATTGACTTGATTTTACTGATTTCGAAGCAATCGGATCGATTCACGAAAATCGAATTTTTTGTACTAAATGATATGAACTGAAACGTCTCAAATGGCTCTAATTCGTCGTAAAACGACCGAATCGATGCATATTGACTCGATTTTACTGATTTCGAAGCAATCGGATCGATTCACGAAATTCAACCTAACCTAACCTAACCCAACAAACTAAATTCACGAAATTCGAATTTTTTGTACTAAATGATATGAACTGAAATGTCTCAAATAGCTCTAATTCGTCTTAAAACGACCAAATCGATGTAAATTGACTTGATTTTACTGATTTCGAAGCAATCGGATCGATTTACAAAATTCGAATTTTTTGTACTAAATGATATGAACTGAAATGTCTCAAGTAGCTCTAATTCGTCTTAAAACGACTGAATCGATGCATATTGACTTGATTTTACTGATTTCGAAGCAATCGGATCGATTCACGAAAATCGAATTTTTTGTACTAAATGATATGAACTGAAATGTCTTAAATAGCTCTAATTCGTCTTAAAACGACCGGATTGATGCATATTGACATGATTTTTCTTATTTCGAAGCAATCGGATCGATTCATGAAATTCAACCTAACCTAACCTAACCTAACCCAACAAACTCGATTAACGAAATTCGAATTTTTTGTACTAAATGATATGAACTGAAATGTCTCAAATGGCTCTAATTCGTCGTAAAACGACCGAATCGTTGCATATTGACTTGATTTTACTGATTTCGAAGCAATCGGATCGATTCACGAAAATCGAATTTTTTGTACTAAATGATATGAACTGAAATGTCTTAAATAGCTCTAATTCGTCTTAAAACGACCGAATTGATGCAAATTTACTCGATTTTACTGATTTCGAAGCAATCGGATCTATTCACGAAATTCAACCTAACCTAACCTAACCTAACCCAACCAACTCGATTCACAAAATTCGAATTTTTTGTACTAAATGATATGAACTGAAATGTCTCAAATGGCTCTAATTCGTCGTAAAACGACCGAATCGATGCATATTGACTTGATTTTTCTTATTTCGAAGCAATCGGATCGATTCACAAAATTCGAATTTTTTGTACTAAATGATATGAACTGAAATGTCTCAAGTAGCTCTAATTCGTCTTAAAACGACTGAATCGATGCATATTGACTTGATTTTCCTTATTTCGAAGCAATCGGATCGATTCACGAAATTCGAATTTTTTGTACTAAATGATATGAACTGAAATGTCTCAAATGGCTCTAATTCGTCGTAAAACGACCGAATCGATGCATATGACTTGATTTTACTGATTTCGAAGCAATCGGATCGATTCACGAAATTCGAATTTTTTGTACTAAATGATATGAACTGAAATGTCTCAAATGGCTCTAATTCGTCGTAAAACGACCGAATCGATGCATATTGACTTGATTTTACTGATTTCGAAGCAATCGGATCGATTCACGAAAATCGAATTTTTTGTACTAAATGATATGAACTGAAATGTCTTAAATAGCTCTAATTCGTCTTAAAACGACCGAATTGATGCAAATTTACTCGATTTTACTGATTTCGAAGCAATCGGATCGATTCACGAAATTCAACCTAACCTAACCTAACCTAACCCAACAAACTAAATTCACGAAATTCGAATTTTTTGTACTAAATGATATGAACTGAAATGTCTCAAATAGCTCTTATTCGTCTTAAAACGACCAAATCGATGTAAATTGACTTGATTTTACTGATTTCGAAGCAATCGGATCGATTTACAAAATTCGAATTTTTTGTACTAAATGATATGAACTGAAATGTCTCAAGTAGCTCTAATTCGTCGTAAAACGACCGAATCGATGCATATTGACTTGATTTTTCTTATTTCGAAGCAATCGGATCGATTCACAAAATTCGAATTTTTTGTACTAAATGATATGAACTGAAATGTCTCAAGTAGCTCTAATTCGTCTTAAAACGACTGAATCGATGCATATTGACTTGATTTTCCTTATTTCGAAGCAATCGGATCGATTCACGAAATTCGAATTTTTTGTACTAAATGATATGAACTGAAATGTCTCAAATGGCTCTAATTCGTCGTAAAACGACCGAATCGATGCATATGACTTGATTTTACTGATTTCGAAGCAATCGGATCGATTCACGAAATTCGAATTTTTTGTACTAAATGATATGAACTGAAATGTCTCAAATGGCTCTAATTCGTCGTAAAACGACCGAATCGATGCATATTGACTTGATTTTACTGATTTCGAAGCAATCGGATCGATTCACGAAAATCGAATTTTTTGTACTAAATGATATGAACTGAAATGTCTTAAATAGCTCTAATTCGTCTTAAAACGACCGAATTGATGCAAATTTACTCGATTTTACTGATTTCGAAGCAATCGGATCGATTCACGAAATTCAACCTAACCTAACCTAACCTAACCCAACAAACTAAATTCACGAAATTCGAATTTTTTGTACTAAATGATATGAACTGAAATGTCTCAAATAGCTCTTATTCGTCTTAAAACGACCAAATCGATGTAAATTGACTTGATTTTACTGATTTCGAAGCAATCGGATCGATTTACAAAATTCGAATTTTTTGTACTAAATGATATGAACTGAAATGTCTCAAGTAGCTCTAATTCGTCTTAAAACGACCGAATCGATGCATATTGACTTGATTTTTCTTATTTCGAAGCAATCGGATCGATTCACAAAATTCGAATTTTTTGTACTAAATGATATGAACTGAAATGTCTCAAGTAGCTCTAATTCGTCTTAAAACGACTGAATCGATGCATATTGACTTGATTTTCCTTATTTCGAAGCAATCGGATCGATTCACGAAATTCGAATTTTTTGTACTAAATGATATGAACTGAAATGTCTCAAATGGCTCTAATTCGTCGTAAAACGACCGAATCGATGCATATTGACTTGACTTTACTGATTTCGAAGCAATCGGATCGATTCACGAAATTCGAATTTTTTGTACTAAATGATATGAACTGAAATGTCTCAAATGGCTCTAATTCGTCGTAAAACGACCGAATCGATGCATATTGACTTGATTTTACTGATTTCGAAGCAATCGGATCGATTCACGAAAATCGAATTTTTTGTACTAAATGATATGAACTGAAATGTCTTAAATAGCTCTAATTCGTCTTAAAACGACCGAATTGATGCAAATTTACTCGATTTTACTGATTTCGAAGCAATCGGATCGATTCACGAAATTCAACCTAACCTAACCTAACCTAACCTAACCCAACAAACTAAATTCACGAAATTCGAATTTTTTGTACTAAATGATAAGAACTGAAATGTCTCAAATTGCTCTTATTCGTCTTAAAACGACCAAATCGATGTAAATTGACTTGATTTTACTGATTTCGAAGCAATCGGATCGATTTACAAAATTTGAATTTTTTGTACTAAATGATATGAACTGAAATGTCTCAAGTAGCTCTAATTCGTCTTAAAACGACTGAATCGATGCATATTGACTTGATTTTCTTTATTTCGAAGCAATCGGATCGATTCACGAAATTCGAATTTTTTGTACTAAATGATATGAACTGAAATGTCTCAAATGGCTCTAATTCGTCGTAAAACGACCGAATCGATGCATATTGACTTGATTTTACTGATTTCGAAGCAATCGGATCGATTCACGAAAATCGAATTTTTTGTACTAAATGATATGAACTGAAATGTCTTAAATAGCTCTAATTCGTCTTAAAACGACCGGATTGATGCATATTGACATGATTTTTCTTATTTCGAAGCAATCGGATCGATTCATGAAATTCAACCTAACCTAACCTAACCTAACCCAACAAACTCGATTAACGAAATTCGAATTTTTTGTACTAAATGAATTGAACTGAAATGTCTCAAATGGCTCTAATTCGTCGTAAAACGACCGAATCGTTGCATATTGACTTGATTTTACTGAATTCGAAGCAATCGGATCGATTCACGAAAATCGAATTTTTTGTACTAAATGATATGAACTGAAATGTCTTAAATAGCTCTAATTCGTCTTAAAACGACCGAATTGATGCAAATTTACTCGATTTTACTGATTTCGAAGCAATCGGATCTATTCACGAAATTCAACCTAACCTAACCTAACCTAACCCAACCAACTCGATTCACAAAATTCGAATTTTTTGTACTAAATGATATGAACTGAAATGTCTCAAATGGCTCTAATTCGTCGTAAAACGACCGAATCGATGCATATTGACTTGATTTTTCTTATTTCGAAGCAATCGGATCGATTCACAAAATTCGAATTTTTTGTACTAAATGATATAAACTGAAATGTCTCAAGTAGCTCTAATTCGTCTTAAAACGACTGAATCGATGCATATTGACTTGATTTTCCTTATTTCGAAGCAATCGGATCCATTCACGAAATTCGAATTTTTTGTACTAAATGATATGAACTGAAATGTCTCAAATGGCTCTAATTCGTCGTAAAACGACCGAATCGATGCATATGACTTGATTTTACTGATTTCGAAGCAATCGGATCGATTCACGAAATTCGAATTTTTTGTACTAAATGATATGAACTGAAATGTCTCAAATGGCTCTAATTCGTCGTAAAACGACCGAATCGATGCATATTGACTTGATTTTACTGATTTCGAAGCAATCGGATCGATTCACGAAAATCGAATTTTTTGTACTAAATGATATGAACTGAAATGTCTTAAATAGCTCTAATTCGTCTTAAAACGACCGAATTGATGCAAATTTACTCGATTTTACTGATTTCGAAGCAATCGGATCGATTCACGAAATTCAACCTAACCTAACCTAACCTAACCCAACAAACTAAATTCACGAAATTCGAATTTTTTGTACTAAATGATATGAACTGAAATGTCTCAAATAGCTCTTATTCGTCTTAAAACGACCAAATCGATGTAAATTGACTTGATTTTACTGATTTCGAAGCAATCGGATCGATTTACAAAATTCGAATTTTTTGTACTAAATGATATGAACTGAAATGTCTCAAGTAGCTCTAATTCGTCTTAAAACGACCGAATCGATGCATATTGACTTGATTTTTCTTATTTCGAAGCAATCGGATCGATTCACAAAATTCGAATTTTTTGTACTAAATGATATGAACTGAAATGTCTCAAGTAGCTCTAATTCGTCTTAAAACGACTGAATCGATGCATATTGACTTGATTTTCCTTATTTCGAAGCAATCGGATCGATTCACGAAATTCGAATTTTTTGTACTAAATGATATGAACTGAAATGTCTCAAATGGCTCTAATTCGTCGTAAAACGACCGAATCGATGCATATTGACTTGACTTTACTGATTTCGAAGCAATCGGATCGATTCACGAAATTCGAATTTTTTGTACTAAATGATATGAACTGAAATGTCTCAAATGCTCTAATTCGTCGTAAAACGACCGAATCGATGCATATTGACTTGATTTTACTGATTTCGAAGCAATCGGATCGATTCACGAAATCGAATTTTTTGTACTAAATGATATGAACTGAAATGTCTTAAATAGCTCTAATTCGTCTTAAAACGACCGAATTGATGCAAATTTACTCGATTTTACTGATTTCGAAGCAATCGGATCGATTCACGAAATTCAACCTAACCTAACCTAACCTAACCTAACCCAACAAACTAAATTCACGAAATTCGAATTTTTTGTACTAAATGATAAGAACTGAAATGTCTCAAATTGCTCTTATTGTCTTAAAACGACCAAATCGATGTAATTGACTTGATTTTACTGATTTCGAAGCAATCGGATCGATTTACAAAATTTGAATTTTTTGTACTAAATGATATGAACTGAAATGTCTCAAGTAGCTCTAATTCGTCTTAAAACGACTGAATCGATGCATATTGACTTGATTTTCTTTATTTCGAAGCAATCGGATCGATTCACGAAATTCGAATTTTTTGTACTAAATGATATGAACTGAAATGTCTCAAATGGCTCTAATTCGTCGTAAAACGACCGAATCGATGCATATTGACTTGATTTTACTGATTTCGAAGCAATCGGATCGATTCACGAAAATCGAATTTTTTGTACTAAATAATATGAACTGAAATGTCTTAAATAGCTCTAATTCGTCTTAAAACGACCGGATTGATGCATATTGACATGATTTTTCTTATTTCGAAGCAATCGGATCGATTCACGAAATTCAACCTAACCTAACCTAACCTAACCCAACAAACTAAATTCACGAAATTCGAATTTTTTGTACTAAATGATATGAACTGAAATGTCTCAAATAGCTCTTATTCGTCTTAAAACGACCAAATCGATGTAAATTGACTTGATTTTACTGATTTCGAAGCAATCGGATCGATTTACAAAATTCGAATTTTTTGTACTAAATGATATGAACTGAAATGTCTCAAGTAGCTCTAATTCGTCTTAAAACGACCGAATCGATGCATATTGACTTGATTTTTCTTATTTCGAAGCAATCGGATCGATTCACAAAATTCGAATTTTTTGTACTAAATAATATGAACTGAAATGTCTTAAATAGCTCTAATTCGTCTTAAAACGACCGGATTGATGCATATTGACATGATTTTACTGATTTCGAAGCAATCGGATCGATTCACGAAATTCAACCTAACCTAACCTAACCTAACCCAACAAACTAAATTCACGAAATTCGAATTTTTTGTACTAAATGATATGAACTGAAATGTCTCAAATAGCTCTTATTCGTCTTAAAACGACCAAATCGATGTAAATTGACTTGATTTTACTGATTTCGAAGCAATCGGATCGATTTACAAAATTCGAATTTTTTGTACTAAATGATATGAACTGAAATGTCTCAAGTAGCTCTAATTCGTCTTAAAACGACCGAATCGATGCATATTGACTTGATTTTTCTTATTTCGAAGCAATCGGATCGATTCACAAAATTCGAATTTTTTGTACTAAATGATATGAACTGAAATGTCTCAAGTAGCTCTAATTCGTCTTAAAACGACTGAATCGATGCATATTGACTTGATTTTCCTTATTTCGAAGCAATCGGATCGATTCACGAAATTCGAATTTTTTGTACTAAATGATATGAACTGAAATGTCTCAAATGGCTCTAATTCGTCGTAAAACGACCGAATCGATGCATATTGACTTGACTTTACTGATTTCGAAGCAATCGGATCGATTCACGAAATTCGAATTTTTTGTACTAAATGATATGAACTGAAATGTCTCAAATGGCTCTAATTCGTCGTAAAACGACCGAATCGATGCATATTGACTTGATTTTACTGATTTCGAAGCAATCGGATCGATTCACGAAAATCGAATTTTTTGTACTAAATGATATGAACTGAAATGTCTTAAATAGCTCTAATTCGTCTTAAAACGACCGAATTGATGCAAATTTACTCGATTTTACTGATTTCGAAGCAATCGGATCGATTCACGAAATTCAACCTAACCTAACCTAACCTAACCTAACCCAACAAACTAAATTCACGAAATTCGAATTTTTTGTACTAAATGATAAGAACTGAAATGTCTCAAATTGCTCTTATTGTCTTAAAACGACCAAATCGATGTAAATTGACTTGATTTTACTGATTTCGAAGCAATCGGATCGATTTACAAAATTTGAATTTTTTGTACCTAATGATATGAACTGAAATGTCTCAAGTAGCTCTAATTCGTCTTAAAACGACTGAATCGATGCATATTGACTTGATTTTCTTTATTTCGAAGCAATCGGATCGATTCACGAAATTCGAATTTTTTGTACTAAATGATATGAACTGAAATGTCTCAAATGGCTCTAATTCGTCGTAAAACGACCGAATCGATGCATATTGACTTGATTTTACTGATTTCGAAGCAATCGGATCGATTCACGAAAATCGAATTTTTTGTACTAAATAATATGAACTGAAATGTCTTAAATAGCTCTAATTCGTCTTAAAACGACCGGATTGATGCATATTGACATGATTTTTCTTATTTCGAAGCAATCGGATCGATTCATGAAATTCAAC
The DNA here is from genome assembly GCA_949319165.1 of Sialis lutaria. NCBI lineage: Eukaryota > Metazoa > Arthropoda > Insecta > Megaloptera > Sialidae > Sialis > Sialis lutaria. Next base: position 3,128,450 of record OX439234.1, on the reverse strand, counting down.
CTAACCTAACCTAACCTAACCCAACAAACTCGATTAACGAAATTCGAATTTTTTGTACTAAATGATATGAACTGAAATGTCTCAAATGGCTCTAATTCGTCGTAAAACGACCGAATCGTTGCATATTGACTTGATTTTACTGAATTCGAAGCAATCGGATCGATTCACGAAAATCGAATTTTTTTTACTAAATGATATGAACTGAAATGTCTTAAATAGCTCTAATTCGTCTTAAAACGACCGAATTGATGCAAATTTACTCGATTTTAGTGATTTCGAAGCAATCGGATCTATTCACGAAATTCAACCTAACCTAACCTAACCTAACCCAACCAACTCGATTCACAAAATTCGAATTTTTTGTACTAAATGATATGAACTGAAATGTCTCAAATGGCTCTAATTCGTCTTAAAACGACTGAATCGATGCATATTGACTTGATTTTCCTTATTTCGAAGCAATCGGATCGATTCACGAAATTCGAATTTTTTGTACTAAATGATATGAACTGAAATGTCTCAAATGGCTCTAATTCGTCGTAAAACGACCGAATCGATGCATATTGACTTGATTTTTCTTATTTCGAAGCAATCGGATCGATTCACAAAATTCAAATTTTTTGTACTAAATGATATGAACTGAAATGTCTCAAATGGCTCTAATTCGTCGTAAAACGACCGAATCGATGCATATTGACTTGATTTTACTGATTTCGAAGCAATCGGATCGATTCACGAAATTCGAATTTTTTGTACTAAATGATATGAACTGAAATGTCTCAAATGGCTCTAATTCGTCGTAAAACGACCGAATCGATGCATATTGACTTGATTTTACTGATTTCGAAGCAATCGGTTCGATTCACGAAAATCGAATTTTTTGTACTCAATGATATGAACTTAAATGTCTTATATAGCTCTAATTCGTCTTAAAACGACCGAATTGATGCAAATTTACTCGATTTTACTGATTTCGAAGCAATCGGATCGATTCACGAAATTCAACCTAACCTAACCTAACCTAACCCAACCAACTCGATTCACAAAATTCGAATTTTTTGTACTAAATGATATGAACTGAAATGTCTCAAATGGCTCTAATTCGTCGTAAAACGACCGAATCGATGCATATTGACTCGATTTTACTGATTTCGAAGCAATCGGATCGATTCACGAAATTCAACCTAACCTAACCCAACAAACTCAATTCACGAAATTCGAATTTTTTGTACTAAATGATATGAACTGAAATGTCTCAAATAGCTCTAATTCGTCTTAAAACGACCAAATCGATGTAAATTGACTTGATTTTACTGATTTCGAAGCAATCGGATCGATTCACGAAAATCGAATTTTTTGTACTAAATGATATGAACTGAAATGTCTCAAATGGCTCTAATTCGTCGTAAAACGACCGAATCGATGCATATTGACTTGATTTTACTGATTTCGAAGCAATCGGATCGATTCACGAAAATCGAATTTTTTGTACTAAATGATATAAACTGAAATGTCTTGAATAGCTCTAATTCGTCTTAAAACGACCGAATTGGTGCAAATTTACTCGATTTTACTGATTTCGAAGCAATCGGATCGATTCACGAAATTCGAATTTTTTGTATTAAATGATATGAACTGAAATGTCTTAAATAGCTCTAATTTGTCTAAAAAACGACCGAATCGATGCATATTGACTCGATTTTACTGATTTCGAAGCAATCGGATCGATTCACGAAATTCGAATTTTTTGTACTAAATGATATGAACTGAAATGTCTCAAATGGCTCTAATTCGTCGTAAAACGACCGAATCGATGCATATTGACTTGATTTTTCTTATTTCGAAGCAATCGGATCGATTCACAAAATTCGAATTTTTTGTACTAAATGATATGAACTGAAATGTCTCAAGTAGCTCTAATTCGTCGTAAAACGACCGAATCGATGCAAATTTACTCGATTTTACTGATTTCGAAGCAATCGGATCGATTCACGAAATTCGAATTTTTGTACTAAATGATATAAATTGAAATGTCTCAAATGGCTCTAATTCGTCTTAAAACGACTGAATCGATGCATATTGACTTGATTTTCCTTATTTCGAAGCAATCGGATCGATTTACAAAATTCGAATTTTTTGTACTAAATGATATGAACTGAAATGTCTCAAATGGCTCTAATTCGTCGTAAAACGACCGAATCGATGCATATTGACTTGATTTTACTGATTTCGAAGCAATCGGATCGATTCACGAAATTCAACCTAACCTAACCTAACCTAACCCAACCAACTCGATTCACAAAATTCGAATTTTTTGTACTAAATGATATGAACTGAAATGTCTCAAATGGCTCTAATTCGACGTAAAACGACCGAATCGATGCATATTGACTCGATTTTACTGATTTTGAAGCAATCGGATCGATTCACGAAATTCAACTTAACCTAACCTAACCTAACCTAACCCAACAAACTAAATTCACGAAATTCGAATTTTTTGTACTAAAAGATATGAACTGAAATGTCTCAAATAGCTCTTATTCGTCTTAAAACGACCAAATCGATGTAAATTGACTTGATTTTACTGATTTCGAAGCAATCGGATCGATTTACAAAATTCGAATTTTTTGTACTAAATGATATGAACTGAAATGTGTCAAGTAGCTCTAATTCGTCTTAAAACGACTGAATCGATGCATATTGACTTGATTTTCTTTATTTCGAAGCAATCGGATCGATTCACGAAATTTGAATTTTTTGTACTAAATGATATGAACTGAAATGTCTCAAATGGCTCTAATTCGTCGTAAAACGACCAAATCGATGCATATTGACTTGATTTTACTGATTTCGAAGCAATCGGATCGATTCACGAAAATCGAATTTTTTGTACTAAATGATATGAACTGAAATGTCTTAAATAGCTCTAATTCGTCTTAAAACGACCGAATTGATGCATATTGACATGATTTTTCTTATTTCGAAGCAATCGGATCGATTCATGAAATTCAACCTAACCTAACCTAACCTAACCCAACAAAGTCGATTAACGAAATTCGAATTTTTTGTAGTAAATGATATGAACTGAAATGTCTCAAATGGCTCTAATTCGTCGTAAAACGACCGAATCGTTGCATATTGACTTGATTTTACTGATTCGAAGCAATCGGATCGATTCACGAAAATCGAATTTTTTGTACTAAATGATATGAACTGAAATGTCTTAAATAGCTCTAATTCGTCTTAAAACGACCGAATTGATGCAAATTTACTCGATTTTACTGATTTCGAAGCAATCGGATCGATTCACGAAATTCAACCTAACCTAACCTAACCTAACCCAACCAACACGATTCACAAAATTCGAATTTTTTGTACTAAATGATATGAACTGAAATGTCTCAAATGGCTCTAATTCGTCTTAAAACGACTGAATCGATGCATATTGACTTGATTTTCCTTATTTCGAAGCAATCGGATCGATTCACGAAATTCGAATTTTTTGTACTAAATGATATGAACTGAAATGTCTCAAATGGCTCTAATTCGTCGTAAAACGACCGAATCGATGCATATTGACTTGATTTTTCTTATTTCGAAGCAATCGGATCGATTCACAAAATTCGAATTTTTTGTACTAAATGATATGAACTGAAATGTCTTAAATAGCTCTAATTCGTCTTAAAACGACCGAATCGATGCAAATTTACTCGATTTTACTGATTTCGAAGCAATCGGATCGATTCACGAAATTCAAATTTTTTGTACTAAATGATATGAACTGAAAGGTCTCAAATAGCTCTAATTCGTCTTAAAACGACCGAATCGATGCATATTGACTTGATTTTACTGATTTCGAAGCAATCGGATCGATTCACGAAAATCGAATTTTTTGTACTAAATGATATGAACTGAAATGTCTTAAATAGCTCTAATTCGTCCTAAAACGACCGAATTGATGCAAATTTACTCGATTTTACTGATTTCGAAGCAATCGGATCGTTTCACGAAATTCAACCTAACCTAACCTAACCTAACCCAACCAACTCGATTCACAAAATTCGAATTTTTTGTACTAAATGATATGAACTGAAATGTCTCAAATGGCTCTAATTCGTCGTAAAACGACCGAATCGATGCATATTGACTCGATTTTACTGATTTCGAAGCAATCGGATCGATTCACGAAATTCAACCTAAGCTAACCTAACCTAACCCAACAAACTCAATTCACGAAATTCGAATTTTTGTACTAAATGATATAAACTGAAATGTCTCAAATAGCCTTAATTCGTCGTAAAACGACCAAATCGATGTAAATTGACTTGATTTTACTGATTTCGAAGCAATCGGATCGATTTACAAAATTCGAATATTTGTACTAAATGATATGAACTGAAATGTCTCAAATGGCTCTAATTCGTCGTAAAACGACCGAATCGATGCATATTGACTTGATTTTACTGATTTCGAAGCAATCGGATCGATTTACAAAATTCGAATTTTTTGTACTAAATGATATGAACTGAAATGTCTCAAGTAGCTCTAATTCGTCTTAAAACGACTGAATCGATGCATATTGACTTGATTTTCTTTATATCGAAGCAATCGGATCGATTCACGAAATTTGAATTTTTTGTACTAAATGATATGAACTGAAATGTCTCAAATGGCTCTAATTCGTCGTAAAACGACCAAATCGATGCATATTGACTTGATTTTACTGATTTCGAAGCAATCGGATCGATTCACGAAAATCGAATTTTTTGTACTAAATGATATGAACTGAAATGTCTTAAATAGCTCTAATTCGTCTTAAAACGACCGAATTGATGCATATTGACATGATTTTTCTTATTTCGAAGCAATCGGATCGATTCATGAAATTCCACCTAACCTAACCTAACCTAACCCAACAAACTCGATTAACGAAATTCGAATTTTTTGTACTAAATGATATGAACTGAAATGTCTCAAATGGCTCTAATTCGTCGTAAAACGACCGAATCGTTGCATATTGACTTGATTTTACTGATTCGAAGCAATCGGATCGATTCACGAAAATCGAATTTTTTGTACTAAATGATATGAACTGAAATGTCTTAAATAGCTCTAATTCGTCTTAAAACGACCGAATTGATGCAAATTTACTCGATTTTACTGATTTCGAAGCAATCGGATCGATTCACGAAATTCAACCTAACCTAACCTAACCTAACCCAACCAACACGATTCACAAAATTCGAATTTTTTGTACTAAATGATATGAACTGAAATGTCTCAAATGGCTCTAATTCGTCTTAACACGACTGAATCGATGCATATTGACTTGATTTTCCTTATTTCGAAGCAATCGGATCGATTCACGAAATTCGAATTTTTTGTACTAAATGATATGAACTGAAATGTCTCAAATGGCTCTAATTCGTCGTAAAACGACCGAATCGATGCATATTGACTTGATTTTTCTTATTTCGAAGCAATAGGATCGATTCACAAAATTCGAATTTTTTGTACTAAATGATATGAACTGAAATGTCTTAAATAGCTCTAATTCGTCTTAAAACGACCGAATCGATGCAAATTTACTCGATTTTACTGATTTCGAAGCAATCGGATCGATTCACGAAATTCGAATTTTTTGTACTAAATGATATGAACTGAAAGGTCTCAAATAGCTCTAATTCGTCTTAAAACGACCGAATCGATGCATATTGACTTGATTTTACTGATTTCGAAGCAATCGGATCGATTCACGAAAATCGAATTTTTTGTACTAAATGATATGAACTGAAATGTCTTAAATAGCTCTAATTCGTCCTAAAACGACCGAATTGATGCAAATTTACTCGATTTTACTGATTTCGAAGCAATCGGATCGTTTCACGAAATTCAACCTAACCTAACCTAACCTAACCCAACCAACTCGATTCACAAAATTCGAATTTTTTGTACTAAATGATATGAACTGAAATGTCTCAAATGGCTCTAATTCGTCGTAAAACGACCGAATCGATGCATATTGACTCGATTTTACTGATTTCGAAGCAATCGGATCGATTCACGAAATTCAACCTAAGCTAACCAAACCTAACCCAACAAACTCAATTCACGAAATTCGAATTTTTGTACTAAATGATATAAACTGAAATGTCTCAAATAGCCTTAATTCGTCGTAAAACGACCAAATCGATGTAAATTGACTTGATTTTACTGATTTCGAAGCAATCGGATCGATTTACAAAATTCGAATATTTGTACTAAATGATATGAACTGAAATGTCTCAAATGGCTCTAATTCGTCGTAAAACGACTGTTAAGTAGGTTGTTAATAAAATTGCGCTGGTTAATTTATTCTCAAGCTTTATTCTTAATAAGCAAAATACAACCCTGTTGTTGTCGCACTGATCTATACTCAACGAAGCTATCCACCGTAATGGCGTAAAAATGGGTCACGCGCATAGACATAGAGAAAATTCTCCTTTACTTAAGGCATGTTAACTGCCTTACCGACTATTGTCAACATAAGTTCTGCTATTCGCCAATAGATGGCAGATAAAGATACAAAAAGACTTAACATAAAGCAGGCCTCTGTTGACAAATCTGCGTTTTGTCAATAAAAATTTTGAAAAGTCAAATATGAATATAAGATCAATTACAACAACATTTGAGTTTGATTCGATACATAACAATATTATCTTAAATCTAGTGCAAATTATAATATAAAATAATCAATGAAAATATTTACAATATAAAGTAACGTAAGGTTCAGTCTTTTTCTTTATAAATAACATAATATTGTCTTATTAATCTAATTTTATCATCCTATTTGTTTTAGATATTCATAATATGTATTTAATTTGAAATAAAGTTAAATCGAATGATAAATATTGAAAATTAAGCTATTCGACTAGTATCGGAAACAAAATTATAACCTATACATATGTTTACATATTATTACACAAAAAAAAGTGTTTAAGCAATTCTGTTAGCTTTGAATGAAAGTGTCTTTATAGATATAAAGATATTTAAGCTATTCTGTAAAACATCAGAATAGAAAGTTTATATAAAATTCAAAAAACAAATTTAAATTATTCTGAAGTGCTCAGAATAAAAATTCAAAAAAGAAATGGAAAAGTTTTTCCTTTATACACTATTCACTTGATGCATCTCGGAGAGGTAACACTGATAAGTTCCTTACAGCTCGCTTGATGATTCCAGCCTTGGTTTTTAAAGATACTACTCGAACAATATTATCTGGACCTGGGTGTAGCTCTATTACGCGTCCAAGTCTCCAGTTGCTCGGGGGTATGTTGTCTTCTTTTATGGCAACCAGGGCTCCGAGGTGGACATTTGGTTGATTTAACTGCCATTTGTGTCGTTGCTGCAAGGTGTGTAAAAATTCTGATCGCCATCTTTGCCAAAAGTGGTTGAGCATATACTGCAAGTGTTTCCATCGATCCAGTTTGTTCACTGGTGGCTCCGCTACGATTGGTGTTGGTAGGCTCGTCAGTGCATCTCCGATTAAAAAATGACCAGGGGTAAGTGCATTGAGATCGTTGGGGTCTGAGGATAAAGGTGTGAGAGGACGGGAGTTTAAGCAAGCCTCGATTTGAGTAATTAAAGTGATTAATTCCTCGTAAGTGAGGATAGTTGTACCTATTGTACGACGTAAATGAAATTTAATTGAACGTACTGATGCCTCCCATAATCCACCGAAATGGGGAGAACGTGGAGGTATAAAATGCCAGTTAAGGCCTTTATTTGTAAAATAATTTAACTGTAATTTATATTTTTCAGATTTTAAAATTTCAAATAAATCGTTTAGTTCGTTATTGGCTCCTGTAAAGTTAGTACCATTATCAGAGTATATATTGGCACAGATTCCTCTGCGAGCTATGAAACGTTTAAGAGCACCTATGAATGCTTCGGCAGTCAGGTCGGTGACTACTTCTAAATGAACTGCTTTTGTTGAAAAACAAACAAATGTAGCTACATAAACTTTATGTGAAACTTTGCCTCGCTTACGGAAATCAGTTGCCAAAAAATACCCACAATAATCTACTCCACAATTATAAAAAGGTCTATTTAATGTTAATCTATTTTTAGGTAAATCACCCATTATGGGTTTTAAAAACGTTGGATTAGCTTTTCTACATGTAATACAATTAAAAATAATTTTTTTTGTTATTACTTTTAAAGAAAGAGGCCAATATTTTTGTCTAATAGAAGCCATAACTGCTTGAACTCCACCATGCAACAAACGCCTGTGTTCCGCTTCGATCAGTAGTTTTGTGAAATTACTATCGGAGGGTAATAAAATTTGATGTTTTTGATAATAAGTTAAATTTGGCGCCTGTTTCAATCTACCACCTACACATAAAATGTTATTTTCATCTATTATAGGGCAAAGCGTAGCAAGTTTGCTGTTTTTTGACACTTGCCCTTTCTGAAGTAAATTTTTTATATCTTCAGCAAAAGATAATTGCTGTACTAGAAGTATTAATTTTAAAGTTGCATTTTCTAATTCATTAGCATCTAGTGGACCAGCACGTTTTGTTAAAGTACGTTTGCAATTGTTAAGAAATCGTGTACAGTAAGCGAAAACTCTTATTAATTTTGAAAATGATGAGACTTTGTCCTGCAAATGACTCGACATTATATTACATAATGAAATGTGTTTCGGTTTAGCTCTTTCTAGGTCCATAGACATGTCCCACAGATTCCGAGGCCAATTTTCATTATCTAATCTTAACCATGATGGACCGTGCCACCATATATTTGAGTTTATCAGTTGTTCAGTAGTACAACCTCGTGATATTAGGTCAGCGGGGTTGTCTGCTGAATCTATATGATACCAATCAGAGTTTTTTGTTAATGTATGAATTTTTGAAGTTCTATTTGCTACGAACGTTTTCCAATTACTGGAATCTCCCGATATCCAGGATAATACAATAGTGGAATCGGACCACCAATAAAATCTGTGAATTTTAATGCGCAAAGACGAAATTAATTGATTACTTAGTTGTGCCAAAAGCAAAGCTGCACATAACTCTAATCTAGGCAATGAAATCCTTTTAATGGGAGCTACCCGGGACTTTGAGGTTAAAATATGAACATAATGATTATTCGCGTAATCAGTGGTTCTCAAATAAATACATGCTCCATAAGCTTTTTCACTAGAGTCTGCGAAACCGTGCATTTCAACTGCTATGTTGTCCGAAACAACAGTATTGCGTGGAATTGATAATTTTGTTAAATCCTGCAATGTTATTAAATAACGTAACCAAGTTTTTTGTAACGTAGAAGGTAATATTGCGTCCCAGCTACATTTGAGTTTCCACAATTCTTGCATAATTATTTTTGCTACAATTATGACAGGAGAAATTAAATTTAATGGGTCGAAAGTTTGTGATATTATTGACAACACCATGCGTTTGGTAAATGTTTGATTAGTATTTATGTTGTTACAACGATAATATATTAGATCATTTAAAGGATTCCAATGAAGTCCGAGCGTTTTCATTGTATCAATTTTGTCTGTAATAGTTAATTGGTTTTGCATATTGGCACTTTCCAGCAACTCAACATTGTTGGATGTCCATTTATGAAGTTCTAAACCATATAATTTAAATAAATATGTTAAATCAGTTTTTAACTTGGATAAAATATCTAATGAATCACTACTGGTTAAAAGATCATCTACAAAAAAGTCAGAAAGGATTGCTTTAGCAGCTTCTGGATACTTGTCAATATTATCATATGCAATCTGATTTTGAGCTCGTATATCTAAATATGGTGAGGAAACGACACCATATGTGACCGTGTTTAATTTATATGACCTGATGGGTTCGTTTTCATTATCTCGCCATACAATTTTTTGAAACTGTCTATGTGTTGGGTGTATTAAAATTTGTCTGAACATTTTACTTATGTCAGCAGATAGTACAAATTTATGTGTGCGAAATCGTATTAAAATTTTGTATAGATCGTTTTGTAGTTTCGGACCTGTCATTAATACATCATTTAAAGATAGATTAGTTGTCGATTTACAAGAAGCATCAAAGACAACTCTTAATTTTGAAGTTAAGCTTGCTTCGCGAATTATAGCATGATGTGGTAAAAAATGTTGTTGATTAGAATCATTGAACTCATCTAGCTGGTTTTGCTCGAGAGACATATGGCCTAACGAGATATATTCGTTTATAAAATTTTGATATTGTGTTTTAAGAAACAGGTCTTTATTCAATTTATTTTCCAAAGAGATAAATCTTTTGATTGCTATTTCTTTTGAAAGACCTAATTGTGATAAATTTTCACGAAAAGGCAACTGAACTACAAAACGACCTGATTCTCGGATAGTGGTTAGATTAAATAAATTTTCACAAAGATTGTCTTCTTCTGAAAGTGTTGCGGCAGGTGTGTCATCCTGCGGCAGCTCTTCTATATTCCAAAATGTGGTTAATTGTCTTTGCAACGTTTCGAGGCTAAAATTACAACAAACTGAGTCTGTTCCCGTTATTTGATTAGGAAGGCGACCTGAGACGATCCAACCTAATTTAGTGTTTTGAAAAACTATATTGTCATTGTTTGTGAGTATTTGCCCAGTGCAAATACATTTCCAAAATACTTCAGCCCCGATCAACAGGTCAATAGAACCGCTTTTATAGAATAATTCGTCTGCTAATGAAATATTTTTTGGTAAATTGAAATCATTTACTTGGTATGTTATTGAAGGTAAATTGTTTGTGATTGTAGGTAAGACTAAGCAAAAAAGATCTGTTTTAAAAGTAGAATTTATAGACATCATACTAATTTTGATTGTTTGTTTGCTTTTAGCTTGCGCTTTATTTATCCCCTGAATAAAAGTTTCTTGGGAATTAGGAGATAATTTTAGTTTTTTACAAATAGATTCACTTATAAAGTGTGATTGGGACCCGCTATCAAGAAGCGCTCTTACTTTGATAGGGTTTCGATATTTGTCCAGTATAAAAACATTGACTGTGGGTAATAAAATATGCGAATAATTTTGATTTGCACTGTAGCTCGCTGTAGCCACAGAGGCATTAACCTGTTGACCGGGATTGTTATCAAGAACAGGCTCAGTTCGCTGTTGACTCGATTTGTGTTCCGGAACAGTTCTTAAATCGTTTTGATTATTAAAATGCAATAGCGTATGGTGGCGCTTTTTACAAATTTGACATGTCGAATAAGATCGACAAGAGAATGTATTGTGATTTGATCTGAGACAATTTAAGCACAGTTTGGCTTCTTTTGCTGCTTTTTGTCGCTCTATAGGAGAGATCGACTTAAATTTTTCACAATTGTATATTGAATGATATGCTTTTTTGCAGATATGACACGAATAATTTGTATTATCTGCTTGTGTTGTTTGATGGTATGAATTTACTCTGGTCTTTCCTTTGGAATTCGATTCTGTTGAATCGTTTCGCTTGACCTGTAAAGATTCTAAAATTTGACATTTCGAAGATAAAAAAGTCATAAGACTAGAAAAAGTAGGTATAATATCATTGCAGCTTTCCTTTTCCCATTCGCGTTTTGTGTTGTGATCTAGTTTAGATGTGACGAGGTAAACCAAAATAACGTCCCATGAATCTGTGGGCATATCTAGCGCCGAAAGAACTCGCACCGATTTATTTACCGTATCAACCAATTTTCTAACTAAATCAAAAGACTCTTTTGTGATAGCTGGTAGATTGAACAGTTCTTTTATTTCGTTAAATATAGTGAGCCTTTTATTGTCATATCTACTCCTCAACAGGTCCCAAGCCGTGTCATAATTCGCTTCCGTGACATTTAAAGATTTTATTAAATTGCTAGCTTCATCTTTTAATGATGCATGTAGATAGTGAAATTTTTGAATTTTCGTTAACGATTCATTATTTTCTATTAAAGATTTAAATGTTTCCGAGAATGGTTGCCATTCCCGGTAAGAACCGTGAAACGTAGGTAATGTCAGCGACGGAAGTTTGACTTGGGCTGTTGCAGGCGCAGAAAATGACTGTAAAAGGGTTGTGTTATGGTCTGGTGTATGTTCATCAATATAGTTTTCAATTTTTGAAATTAAGTCGTAGTAAGTATTTTCGAAACTATCTCGTTCAACTGTTTGTGCATCAACGTGTTCAGCATCTATGTACTCTATTTGATTTTGTAGGTCCTGAAATTCAGGCCACGAGGATGAAACTTTAGCCAGACGTAACTTTAATTGTGTTAAATTTTGAGTCTCTTGCTCTGTAAACGTAGCAAAATAGTTTGCTAGTTTTGTCAGCTGAGATTTGATGATACCTCTTCTGAACGTGAGGGGTCTTAACTCTTCAGTAGTCATAACGAATAAAATTTTTATGTACGAATTTGAAAAGAAAATAAATAGCAAAAAAAATGTATATATAATAAATATTATATATAGAGTATGTTTGTACGTATTCTTACAGTTAAAAATAATGTTTTAACCTATATTTATAAAAACACGTGTTTTGAAATTTATGTTAATATCGAGTTGCTTTGCACAAATATATTGGAAATGAGGAAGGGAATTGAAAAAAGGACTCAATGCACCTACCTTTGCATTCCGATGGTTGAACTCGAGCTTGATTACGGCTGATGTCTTCGTTGATTTCTTGAATGTTAATTTTTTGAAATGGCGGCTTGGCTTATATTTTATATTCTTGTATATGGTGTAAGTTACTTATCTTGATATTGATCCGGTTCGAAGGACCATTTTTATGTTAAGTAGGTTGTTAATAAAATTGCGCTGGTTAATTTATTCTCAAGCTTTATTCTTAATAAGCAAAATACAACCCTGTTGTTGTCGCACTGATCTATACTCAACGAAGCTATCCACCGTAATGGCGTAAAAATGGGTCACGCGCATAGACATAGAGAAAATTCTCCTTTACTTAAGGCATGTTAACTGCCTTACCGACTATTGTCAACATAAGTTCTGCTATTCGCCAATAGATGGCAGATAAAGATACAAAAAGACTTAACAACGACCGAATCGTTGCATATTGACTTGATTTTACTGATTCGAAGCAATCGGATCGATTCACGAAAATCGAATTTTTTGTACTAAATGATATGAACTGAAATGTCTTAAATAGCTCTAATTCGTCTTAAAACGACCGAATTGATGCAAATTTACTCGATTTTACTGATTTCGAAGCAATCGGATCGATTCACGAAATTCAACCTAACCTAACCTAACCTAACCCAACCAACACGATTCACAAAATTCGAATTTTTTGTACTAAATGATATGAACTGAAATGTCTCAAATGGCTCTAATTCGTCTTAAAACGACTGAATCGATGCATATTGACTTGATTTTCCTTATTTCGAAGCAATCGGATCGATTCACGAAATTCGAATTTTTTGTACTAAATGATATGAACTGAAATGTCTCAAATGGCTCTAATTCGTCGTAAAACGACCGAATCGATGCATATTGACTTGATTTTTCTTATTTCGAAGCAATCGGATCGATTCACAAAATTCGAATTTTTTGTACTAAATGATATGAACTGAAATGTCTTAAATAGCTCTAATTCGTCTTAAAACGACCGAATCGATGCAAATTTACTCGATTTTACTGATTTCGAAGCAATCGGATCGATTCACGAAATTCAAATTTTTTGTACTAAATGATATGAACTGAAAGGTCTCAAATAGCTCTAATTCGTCTTAAAACGACCGAATCGATGCATATTGACTTGATTTTACTGATTTCGAAGCAATCGGATCGATTCACGAAAATCGAATTTTTTGTACTAAATGATATGAACTGAAATGTCTTAAATAGCTCTAATTCGTCCTAAAACGACCGAATTGATGCAAATTTACTCGATTTTACTGATTTCGAAGCAATCGGATCGTTTCACGAAATTCAACCTAACCTAACCTAACCTAACCCAACCAACTCGATTCACAAAATTCGAATTTTTTGTACTAAATGATATGAACTGAAATGTCTCAAATGGCTCTAATTCGTCGTAAAACGACCGAATCGATGCATATTGACTCGATTTTACTGATTTCGAAGCAATCGGATCGATTCACGAAATTCAACCTAAGCTAACCTAACCTAACCCAACAAACTCAATTCACGAAATTCGAATTTTTGTACTAAATGATATAAACTGAAATGTCTCAAATAGCCTTAATTCGTCGTAAAACGACCAAATCGATGTAAATTGACTTGATTTTACTGATTTCGAAGCAATCGGATCGATTTACAAAATTCGAATATTTGTACTAAATGATATGAACTGAAATGTCTCAAATGGCTCTAATTCGTCGTAAAACGACCGAATCGATGCATATTGACTTGATTTTACTGATTTCGAAGCAATCGGATCGATTTACAAAATTCGAATTTTTTGTACTAAATGATATGAACTGAAATGTCTCAAGTAGCTCTAATTCGTCTTAAAACGACTGAATCGATGCATATTGACTTGATTTTCTTTATATCGAAGCAATCGGATCGATTCACGAAATTTGAATTTTTTGTACTAAATGATATGAACTGAAATGTCTCAAATGGCTCTAATTCGTCGTAAAACGACCAAATCGATGCATATTGACTTGATTTTACTGATTTCGAAGCAATCGGATCGATTCACGAAAATCGAATTTTTTGTACTAAATGATATGAACTGAAATGTCTTAAATAGCTCTAATTCGTCTTAAAACGACCGAATTGATGCATATTGACATGATTTTTCTTATTTCGAAGCAATCGGATCGATTCATGAAATTCCACCTAACCTAACCTAACCTAACCCAACAAACTCGATTAACGAAATTCGAATTTTTTGTACTAAATGATATGAACTGAAATGTCTCAAATGGCTCTAATTCGTCGTAAAACGACCGAATCGTTGCATATTGACTTGATTTTACTGATTCGAAGCAATCGGATCGATTCACGAAAATCGAATTTTTTGTACTAAATGATATGAACTGAAATGTCTTAAATAGCTCTAATTCGTCTTAAAACGACCGAATTGATGCAAATTTACTCGATTTTACTGATTTCGAAGCAATCGGATCGATTCACGAAATTCAACCTAACCTAACCTAACCTAACCCAACCAACACGATTCACAAAATTCGAATTTTTTGTACTAAATGATATGAACTGAAATGTCTCAAATGGCTCTAATTCGTCTTAAAACGACTGAATCGATGCATATTGACTTGATTTTCCTTATTTCGAAGCAATCGGATCGATTCACGAAATTCGAATTTTTTGTACTAAATGATATGAACTGAAATGTCTCAAATGGCTCTAATTCGTCGTAAAACGACCGAATCGATGCATATTGACTTGATTTTTCTTATTTCGAAGCAATAGGATCGATTCACAAAATTCGAATTTTTTGTACTAAATGATATGAACTGAAATGTCTTAAATAGCTCTAATTCGTCTTAAAACGACCGAATCGATGCAAATTTACTCGATTTTACTGATTTCGAAGCAATCGGATCGATTCACGAAATTCGAATTTTTTGTACTAAATGATATGAACTGAAAGGTCTCAAATAGCTCTAATTCGTCTTAAAACGACCGAATCGATGCATATTGACTTGATTTTACTGATTTCGAAGCAATCGGATCGATTCACGAAAATCGAATTTTTTGTACTAAATGATATGAACTGAAATGTCTTAAATAGCTCTAATTCGTCCTAAAACGACCGAATTGATGCAAATTTACTCGATTTTACTGATTTCGAAGCAATCGGATCGTTTCACGAAATTCAACCTAACCTAACCTAACCTAACCCAACCAACTCGATTCACAAAATTCGAATTTTTTGTACTAAATGATATGAACTGAAATGTCTCAAATGGCTCTAATTCGTCGTAAAACGACCGAATCGATGCATATTGACTCGATTTTACTGATTTCGAAGCAATCGGATCGATTCACGAAATTCAACCTAAGCTAACCAAACCTAACCCAACAAACTCAATTCACGAAATTCGAATTTTTGTACTAAATGATATAAACTGAAATGTCTCAAATAGCCTTAATTCGTCGTAAAACGACCAAATCGATGTAAATTGACTTGATTTTACTGATTTCGAAGCAATCGGATCGATTTACAAAATTCGAATATTTGTACTAAATGATATGAACTGAAATGTCTCAAATGGCTCTAATTCGTCGTAAAACGACCGAATCGATGCATATTGACTTGATTTTACTGATTTCGAAGCAATCGGATCGATTTACAAAATTCGAATTTTTTGTACTAAATGATATGAACTGAAATGTCTCAAGTAGCTCTAATTCGTCTTAAAACGACTGAATCGATGCATATTGACTTGATTTTCTTTATATCGAAGCAATCGGATCGATTCACGAAATTTGAATTTTTTGTACTAAATGATATGAACTGAAATGTCTCAAATGGCTCTAATTCGTCGTAAAACGACCAAATCGATGCATATTGACTTGATTTTACTGATTTCGAAGCAATCGGATCGATTCACGAAAATCGAATTTTTTGTACTAAATGATATGAACTGAAATGTCTTAAATAGCTCTAATTCGTCTTAAAACGACCGAATTGATGCATATTGACATGATTTTTCTTATTTCGAAGCAATCGGATCGATTCATGAAATTCCACCTAACCTAACCTAACCTAACCCAACAAACTCGATTAACGAAATTCGAATTTTTTGTACTAAATGATATGAACTGAAATGTCTCAAATGGCTCTAATTCGTCGTAAAACGACCGAATCGTTGCATATTGACTTGATTTTACTGATTCGAAGCAATCGGATCGATTCACGAAAATCGAATTTTTTGTACTAAATGATATGAACTGAAATGTCTTAAATAGCTCTAATTCGTCTTAAAACGACCGAATTGATGCAAATTTACTCGATTTTACTGATTTCGAAGCAATCGGATCGATTCACGAAATTCAACCTAACCTAACCTAACCTAACCCAACCAACACGATTCACAAAATTCGAATTTTTTGTACTAAATGATATGAACTGAAATGTCTCAAATGGCTCTAATTCGTCGTAAAACGACCGAATCGATGCATATTGACTTGATTTTCCTTATTTCGAAGCAATCGGATCGATTCACGAAATTCGAATTTTTTGTACTAAATGATATGAACTGAAATGTCTCAAATGGCTCTAATTCGTCGTAAAACGACCGAATCGATGCATATTGACTTGATTTTTCTTATTTCGAAGCAATCGGATCGATTCACAAAATTCGAATTTTTTGTACTAAATGATATGAACTGAAATGTCTTAAATAGCTCTAATTCGTCTTAAAACGACCGAATCGATGCAAATTTACTCGATTTTACTGATTTCGAAGCAATCGGATCGATTCACGAAATTCAAATTTTTTGTACTAAATGATATGAACTGAAAGGTCTCAAATAGCTCTAATTCGTCTTAAAACGACCGAATCGATGCATATTGACTTGATTTTACTGATTTCGAAGCAATCGGATCGATTCACGAAAATCGAATTTTTTGTACTAAATGATATGAACTGAAATGTCTTAAATAGCTCTAATTCGTCCTAAAACGACCGAATTGATGCAAATTTACTCGATTTTACTGATTTCGAAGCAATCGGATCGTTTCACGAAATTCAACCTAACCTAACCTAACCTAACCCAACCAACTCGATTCACAAAATTCGAATTTTTTGTACTAAATGATATGAACTGAAATGTCTCAAATGGCTCTAATTCGTCGTAAAACGACCGAATCGATGCATATTGACTCGATTTTACTGATTTCGAAGCAATCGGATCGATTCACGAAATTCAACCTAAGCTAACCAAACCTAACCCAACAAACTCAATTCACGAAATTCGAATTTTTGTACTAAATGATATAAACTGAAATGTCTCAAATAGCCTTAATTCGTCGTAAAACGACCAAATCGATGTAAATTGACTTGATTTTACTGATTTCGAAGCAATCGGATCGATTTACAAAATTCGAATATTTGTACTAAATGATATGAACTGAAATGTCTCAAATGGCTCTAATTCGTCGTAAAACGACCGAATCGATGCATATTGACTTGATTTTACTGATTTCGAAGCAATCGGATCGATTTACAAAATTCGAATTTTTTGTACTAAATGATATGAACTGAAATGTCTCAAGTAGCTCTAATTCGTCTTAAAACGACTGAATCGATGCATATTGACTTGATTTTCTTTATATCGAAGCAATCGGATCGATTCACGAAATTTGAATTTTTTGTACTAAATGATATGAACTGAAATGTCTCAAATGGCTCTAATTCGTCGTAAAACGACCAAATCGATGCATATTGACTTGATTTTACTGATTTCGAAGCAATCGGATCGATTCACGAAAATCGAATTTTTTGTACTAAATGATATGAACTGAAATGTCTTAAATAGCTCTAATTCGTCTTAAAACGACCGAATTGATGCATATTGACATGATTTTTCTTATTTCGAAGCAATCGGATCGATTCATGAAATTCCACCTAACCTAACCTAACCTAACCCAACAAACTCGATTAACGAAATTCGAATTTTTTGTACTAAATGATATGAACTGAAATGTCTCAAATGGCTCTAATTCGTCGTAAAACGACCGAATCGTTGCATATTGACTTGATTTTACTGATTCGAAGCAATCGGATCGATTCACGAAAATCGAATTTTTTGTACTAAATGATATGAACTGAAATGTCTTAAATAGCTCTAATTCGTCTTAAAACGACCGAATTGATGCAAATTTACTCGATTTTACTGATTTCGAAGCAATCGGATCGATTCACGAAATTCAACCTAACCTAACCTAACCTAACCCAACCAACTCGATTCACAAAATTCGAATTTTTTGTACTAAATGATATGAACTGAAATGTCTCAAATGGCTCTAATTCGTCGTAAAACGACCGAATCGATGCATATTGACTCGATTTTACTGATTTCGAAGCAATCGGATCGATTCACGAAATTCGAATTTTTTGTACTAAATGATATGAACTGAAATGTCTCAAATGGCTCTAATTCGTCGTAAAACGACCAAATCGATGTAAATTGACTTGATTTTACTGATTTCGAAGCAATCGGATCGATTTACAAAATTCGAATATTTGTACTAAATGATATGAACTGAAATGTCTCAAATGGCTCTAATTCGTCGTAAAACGACCGAATCGATGCATATTGACTTGATTTTACTGATTTCGAAGCAATCGGATCGATTTACAAAATTCGAATTTTTTGTACTAAATGATATGAACTGAAATGTCTCAAGTAGCTCTAATTCGTCTTAAAACGACTGAATCGATGCATATTGACTTGATTTTCTTTATATCGAAGCAATCGGATCGATTCACGAAATTTGAATTTTTTGTACTAAATGATATGAACTGAAATGTCTCAAATGGCTCTAATTCGTCGTAAAACGACCAAATCGATGCATATTGACTTGATTTTACTGATTTCGAAGCAATCGGATCGATTCACGAAAATCGAATTTTTTGTACTAAATGATATGAACTGAAATGTCTTAAATAGCTCTAATTCGTCTTAAAACGACCGAATTGATGCATATTGACATGATTTTTCTTATTTCGAAGCAATCGGATCGATTCATGAAATTCCACCTAACCTAACCTAACCTAACCCAACAAACTCGATTAACGAAATTCGAATTTTTTGTACTAAATGATATGAACTGAAATGTCTCAAATGGCTCTAATTCGTCGTAAAACGACCGAATCGTTGCATATTGACTTGATTTTACTGATTCGAAGCAATCGGATCGATTCACGAAAATCGAATTTTTTGTACTAAATGATATGAACTGAAATGTCTTAAATAGCTCTAATTCGTCTTAAAACGACCGAATTGATGCAAATTTACTCGATTTTACTGATTTCGAAGCAATCGGATCGATTCACGAAATTCAACCTAACCTAACCTAACCTAACCCAACCAACACGATTCACAAAATTCGAATTTTTTGTACTAAATGATATGAACTGAAATGTCTCAAATGGCTCTAATTCGTCTTAAAACGACTGAATCGATGCATATTGACTTGATTTTCCTTATTTCGAAGCAATCGGATCGATTCACGAAATTCGAATTTTTTGTACTAAATGATATGAACTGAAATGTCTCAAATGGCTCTAATTCGTCGTAAAACGACCGAATCGATGCATATTGACTTGATTTTTCTTATTTCGAAGCAATAGGATCGATTCACAAAATTCGAATTTTTTGTACTAAATGATATGAACTGAAATGTCTTAAATAGCTCTAATTCGTCTTAAAACGACCGAATCGATGCAAATTTACTCGATTTTACTGATTTCGAAGCAATCGGATCGATTCACGAAATTCGAATTTTTTGTACTAAATGATATGAACTGAAAGGTCTCAAATAGCTCTAATTCGTCTTAAAACGACCGAATCGATGCATATTGACTTGATTTTACTGATTTCGAAGCAATCGGATCGATTCACGAAAATCGAATTTTTTGTACTAAATGATATGAACTGAAATGTCTTAAATAGCTCTAATTCGTCCTAAAACGACCGAATTGATGCAAATTTACTCGATTTTACTGATTTCGAAGCAATCGGATCGTTTCACGAAATTCAACCTAACCTAACCTAACCTAACCCAACCAACTCGATTCACAAAATTCGAATTTTTTGTACTAAATGATATGAACTGAAATGTCTCAAATGGCTCTAATTCGTCGTAAAACGACCGAATCGATGCATATTGACTCGATTTTACTGATTTCGAAGCAATCGGATCGATTCACGAAATTCAACCTAAGCTAACCAAACCTAACCCAACAAACTCAATTCACGAAATTCGAATTTTTGTACTAAATGATATAAACTGAAATGTCTCAAATAGCCTTAATTCGTCGTAAAACGACCAAATCGATGTAAATTGACTTGATTTTACTGATTTCGAAGCAATCGGATCGATTTACAAAATTCGAATATTTGTACTAAATGATATGAACTGAAATGTCTCAAATGGCTCTAATTCGTCGTAAAACGACCGAATCGATGCATATTGACTTGATTTTACTGATTTCGAAGCAATCGGATCGATTTACAAAATTCGAATTTTTTGTACTAAATGATATGAACTGAAATGTCTCAAGTAGCTCTAATTCGTCTTAAAACGACTGAATCGATGCATATTGACTTGATTTTCTTTATATCGAAGCAATCGGATCGATTCACGAAATTTGAATTTTTTGTACTAAATGATATGAACTGAAATGTCTCAAATGGCTCTAATTCGTCGTAAAACGACCAAATCGATGCATATTGACTTGATTTTACTGATTTCGAAGCAATCGGATCGATTCACGAAAATCGAATTTTTTGTACTAAATGATATGAACTGAAATGTCTTAAATAGCTCTAATTCGTCTTAAAACGACCGAATTGATGCATATTGACATGATTTTTCTTATTTCGAAGCAATCGGATCGATTCATGAAATTCCACCTAACCTAACCTAACCTAACCCAACAAACTCGATTAACGAAATTCGAATTTTTTGTACTAAATGATATGAACTGAAATGTCTCAAATGGCTCTAATTCGTCGTAAAACGACCGAATCGTTGCATATTGACTTGATTTTACTGATTCGAAGCAATCGGATCGATTCACGAAAATCGAATTTTTTGTACTAAATGATATGAACTGAAATGTCTTAAATAGCTCTAATTCGTCTTAAAACGACCGAATTGATGCAAATTTACTCGATTTTACTGATTTCGAAGCAATCGGATCGATTCACGAAATTCAACCTAACCTAACCTAACCTAACCCAACCAACACGATTCACAAAATTCGAATTTTTTGTACTAAATGATATGAACTGAAATGTCTCAAATGGCTCTAATTCGTCTTAAAACGACTGAATCGATGCATATTGACTTGATTTTCCTTATTTCGAAGCAATCGGATCGATTCACGAAATTCGAATTTTTTGTACTAAATGATATGAACTGAAATGTCTCAAATGGCTCTAATTCGTCGTAAAACGACCGAATCGATGCATATTGACTTGATTTTTCTTATTTCGAAGCAATAGGATCGATTCACAAAATTCGAATTTTTTGTACTAAATGATATGAACTGAAATGTCTTAAATAGCTCTAATTCGTCTTAAAACGACCGAATCGATGCAAATTTACTCGATTTTACTGATTTCGAAGCAATCGGATCGATTCACGAAATTCGAATTTTTTGTACTAAATGATATGAACTGAAAGGTCTCAAATAGCTCTAATTCGTCTTAAAACGACCGAATCGATGCATATTGACTTGATTTTACTGATTTCGAAGCAATCGGATCGATTCACGAAAATCGAATTTTTTGTACTAAATGATATGAACTGAAATGTCTTAAATAGCTCTAATTCGTCCTAAAACGACCGAATTGATGCAAATTTACTCGATTTTACTGATTTCGAAGCAATCGGATCGTTTCACGAAATTCAACCTAACCTAACCTAACCTAACCCAACCAACTCGATTCACAAAATTCGAATTTTTTGTACTAAATGATATGAACTGAAATGTCTCAAATGGCTCTAATTCGTCGTAAAACGACCGAATCGATGCATATTGACTCGATTTTACTGATTTCGAAGCAATCGGATCGATTCACGAAATTCAACCTAAGCTAACCAAACCTAACCCAACAAACTCAATTCACGAAATTCGAATTTTTGTACTAAATGATATAAACTGAAATGTCTCAAATAGCCTTAATTCGTCGTAAAACGACCAAATCGATGTAAATTGACTTGATTTTACTGATTTCGAAGCAATCGGATCGATTTACAAAATTCGAATATTTGTACTAAATGATATGAACTGAAATGTCTCAAATGGCTCTAATTCGTCGTAAAACGACCGAATCGATGCATATTGACTTGATTTTACTAATTTCGAAGCAATCGGATCGATTCACGAAATTCAACCTAACCTAACCTAACCTAACCCAACCAACTCGATTCACAAAATTCGAATTTTTTGTACTAAATGATATGAACTGAAATGTCTCAAATGGCTCTAATTCGACGTAAAACGACCGAATCGATGCATATTGACTCGATTTTACTGATTTTGAAGCAATCGGATCGATTCACGAAATTCAACCTAACCTAACCTAACCTAACCTAACCCAACAAACTAAATTCACGAAATTCGAATTTTTTGTACTTAAAGATATGAACTGAAATGTCTCAAATAGCTCTTATTCGTCTTAAAACGACCAAATCGATGTAAATTGACTTGATTTTACTGATTTCGAAGCAATCGGATCGATTTACAAAATTCGAATTTTTTGTACTAAATGATATGAACTGAAATGTCTCAAGTAGCTCTAATTCGTCTTAAAACGACTGAATCGATGCATATTGACTTGATTTTCTTTATTTCGAAGCAATCGGATCGATTCACGAAAATCGAATTTTTTGTACTAAATGATATGAACTGAAATGTCTTAAATAGCTCTAATTCGTCTTAAAACGACCGAATTGATGCATATTGACATGATTTTTCTTATTTCGAAGCAATCGGATCGATTCATGAAATTCAACCTAACCTAACCCAACAAACTCGATTAACGAAATTCGAATTTTTTGTACTAAATGATATGAACTGAAATGTCTCAAATGGCTCTAATTCGTCGTAAAACGACCGAATCGTTGCATATTGACTTGATTTTACTGATTCGAAGCAATCGGATCGATTCACGAAAATCGAATTTTTTGTACTAAATGATATGAACTGAAATGTCTTAAATAGCTCTAATTCGTCTTAAAACGACCGAATTGATGCAAATTTACTCGATTTTACTGATTTCGAAGCAATCGGATCGATTCACGAAATTCAACCTAACCTAACCTAACCTAACCCAACCAACTCGATTCACAAAATTCGAATTTTTTGTACTAAATGATATGAACTGAAATGTCTCAAATGGCTCTAATTCGTCTTAAAACGACTGAATCGATGCATATTGACTTGATTTTCCTTATTTCGAAGCAATCGGATCGATTCACGAAATTCGAATTTTTTGTACTAAATGATATGAACTGAAATGTCTCAAATGGCTCTAATTCGTCGTAAAATGACCGAATCGATGCATATTGACTTGATTTAACTGATTTCGAAGCAATCGGATCGATTCACGAAATTCGAATTTTTTGTACTAAATGATATGAACTGAAATGTCTCAAATGGCTCTAATTCGTCGTAAAACGACCGAATCGATGCATATTGACTTGATTTTACTGATTTCGAAGCAATCGGATCGATTCACGAAAATCGAATTTTTTGTACTAAATGATATGAACTGAAATGTCTTAAATAGCTCTAATTCGTCTTAAAACGACCGAATTGATGCAAATTTACTCGATTTAACTGATTTCGAAGCAATCGGATCGATTCACGAAATTCAACCTAACCTAACCTAACCTAACCCAACCAACTCGATTCACAAAATTCGAATTTTTTGTACTAAATGATATGAACTGAAATGTCTCAAATGGCTCTAATTCGTCTTAAAACGACTGAATCGATGCATATTGACTTGATTTTCCTTATTTCGAAGCAATCGGATCGATTCACGAAATTCGAATTTTTTGTACTAAATGATATGAACTGAAATGTCTCAAATGGCTCTAATTCGTCGTAAAACGACCGAATCGATGCATATTGACTTGATTTTACTGATTTCGAAGCAATCGGATCGATTCACGAAATTCGAATTTTTTGTACTAAATGATATGAACTGAAATGTCTCAAATGGCTCTAATTCGTCGTAAAACGACCGAATCGATGCATATTGACTTGATTTTACTAATTTCGAAGCAATCGGATCGATTCACGAAAATCGAATTTTTTGTACTAAATGATATGAACTGAAATGTCTTAAATAGCTCTAATTCGTCTTAAAACGACCGAATTGATGCAAATTTACTCGATTTTACTGATTTCGAAGCAATCGGATCGATTCACGAAATTCAACCTAACCTAACCTAACCTAACCCAACCAACTCGATTCACAAAATTCGAATTTTTTGTACTAAATGATATGAACTGAAATGTCTCAAATATTTCTTTTCATTAGAAAAAAGTTAATATATTTTTAATTATTGGCCTTTGTTAAACTGTTTGTTTTATCATTATATTATTTATTAGACATAAAACAATATTTATGAATACATTTTAGTTGATTGGGCTGGGGGTAAAAAATTATTTTCGAATTTTTAAGGATATTTGTTTTCATTAGAAAAAAGTTAATATATTTTTAATTATTGGCCTTCGTTAAACTGTTTGTTTTATCGTAATATTATTTATTGGAATTAAACAATATGAATACATTTTAGTTGATTGTGCTGGGGGTAAAAAATTATTTTCGAATTTTTAAGGATATTTCTTTTCATTAGAAAAAAGTTAATATATATTTAATTATTGGCCTTCGTTAAACTGTTTGTTTTATCATTATATTATTTATTAGACATAAAACAATATTTATGAATACATTTAAGTTGATTGTGCTGGGGGTAAAAAATTATTTTTGAATTTTTAAGGATATTTATTTCATTAGAAAAAAGTTTTTTTTTTTTTAATTATTTGACTTCGTTAAACTGTTTGTTTTATCATAATATTATTTATTAGACATTATGCAAAATTTATGAATACATTTTAGTTGATTGTGCTGGGGGTAAAAAATTATTTTCGAATTTTTAAGGATATTTCTTTTCATTAGAAAAAAGTTAATATATTTTTAATTATTGGCCTTCGTTAAAATGTTTGTTTTATCATTATATTATTTATTAGACATTAAACAATATTTACGAATATATTTTAGTTGATTGTGCTGGGGGTAAAAAATTATTTTCGAATTTTTAAGGATATTTGTTTTCATTAGAAAAAAGTTAATATATTTTTAATTATTGGCCTTCGTTAAACTGTTTGTTTTATCGTTATATTATTTATTGGAATTAAACAATATGAATACATTTTAGTTGATTGTGCAGGGGGTAAAAAATTATTTTCGAATTTTTAAGGATATTTATTTCATTAGAAAAAAGTTTTTTTTTTTTTAATTATTTGACTTCGTTAAACTGTTTGTTTTATCGTAATATTATTTATTGGACTTAAACAATATGAATACATTTTAGTTGATTGTGCGGGGGGTAAAAAATTATTTTCGAATTTTTATGGATATTTGTTTTCATTAGAAAAAAGTTTTTTTTTTTTTAATTATTGGACTTCGTTAAACTGTTTGTTTTATCATAATTTTATTTATTAGACATTAAACTATATTTCTGAATATATTTTAGTTAATTGTGCTGGGGGTAAAAAATTATTATCGAGTTTTTAAGTATATTTCATTTCATCAGAAAAATGTTAATATATTTTTAATTATTGGACTTCGTTAAACTGTTTGTTTTATAATAATATTATTTATTAGACATTAAACAATATTTATGAATACATTTTAGTTGATTGGGCTGGGGGTAAAAAATTATTTTCGAATTTTAAGGATATTTGTTTTCATTAGAAAAAAGTTAATATATTTTTAATTATTGGCCTTCGTTAATCTGTTTGTTTTATCGTAATATAATTTATTGGAATTAAACAATATGAATACATTTTAGTTGATTGTGCTGGGGGTAAAAAATTATTTTCGAATTTTTATGGATATTTGTTTTCATTAGAAAAAAGTTTTTTTTTTTTTAATTATTGGACTTCGTTAAACTGTTTGTTTTATCATTATATTATTTATTAGACATTAAAAAATATTTACGAATACATTTTAGTTGATTGTGCTGGGGGGTAAAAAATTATTTTCGAATTTTTAAGGATATTTCTTTTCATTAGAAAAAAGTTAATATATTTTTAATTATTGGCCTTCGTTAAACTGTTTGTTTTATCGTAATATTATTTATTGGAATTAAACAATATGAATACATTTTAGTTGATTGTGCTGGAGGTAAAAAATTATTTTCGAATTTTTATGGATATTTGTTTTCATTAGAAAAAAGTTTATTTTTTTTTAATTATTGGACTTCGTTAAACTGTTTGTTTTATCGTAATATTATTTATTGGAATTAAACAATATGAATACATTTTAGTTGATTGTGCTGGGGGTAAAAAATTATTTTCGAATTTTTAAGGATATTTCTTTTCATTAGAAAAAAATTTTTTTTTTTAATTATTGGACTTCGTTAAACTGTTTGTTTTATCATAATATTATTTATTAGACATTAAACTATATTTATGAATACATTTTAGTTGTTTGTGCTGGGGGTAAAAAATTATTTTCGAATTTTTAAGGATATTTGTTTTCATTAGAAAAAAGGTTTTTTTTTTAAATTATTGGACTTCGTTAAACTGTTTGTTTTATCATAATATTATTTATTAGACATAAAACAATATTTATGAATACATTTTAGTTGATTGTGCTGGGGGTAAAAAATTATTTTCGAATTTTTAAGGATATTTGTTTTCATTAGAAAAAAGTTAATATATTTTTAATTATTGGCCTTCGTTAAACTGTTTGTTTTATCGTAATATTATTTATTGGAATTAAACAATATGAATACATTTTAGTTGATTGTGCTGGGGGTAAAAAATTATTTTCGAATTTTTATGGATATTTGTTTTCATTAGAAAAAAGTTTTTTTTTTTTTAATTATTGGACTTCGTTAAACTGTTTGTTTTATCATAATTTTATTTATTAGACATTAAACTATATTTATGAATATATTTTAGTTGATTGTGCTGGGGGTAAAAAATTATTTTCGAGTTTTTAAGTATATTTCATTTCATCAGAAAAATGTTAATATATTTTTAATTATTGGACTTCGTTAAACTGTTTGTTTTATCATAATATTATTTATTAGACATTAAACAATATTTGCGAATACATTTTAGTTGATTGTGCTGAGGGGTAAAAAATTATTTTCGAATTTTTAAGGATATTTCTTTTCATTAGAAAAAAGTTAATATATTTTTAATTATTGGCCTTCGTTAAACTGTTTGTTTTATCGTAATATTATTTATTGGAATTAAACAATATGAATACATTTTAGTTGATTGTGCTGGGGGTAAAAAATTATTTTCGAATTTTTATGGATATTTGTTTTCATTAGAAAAAAGTTTTTTTTTTTTTAATTATTGGACTTCGTTAAACTGTTTGTTTTATCATTATATTATTTATTAGACATTAAACAATATTTACGAATACATTTTAGTTGATTGTGCTGGGGGGGTAAAAAATTATTTTCGAATTTTTAAGGATATTTCTTTTCATTAGAAAAATGTTAATATATTTCTAATTATTGGCCTTCGTTAAACTGTTTGTTTTATCGTAATATTATTTATTGGAATTAAACAATATGAATACATTTTAGTTGATTGTGCTGGGGGTAAAAAATTATTTTCGAATTTTTATGGATATTTGTTTTCATTCGAAAAAAGTTTTTTTTTTGTAATTATTGGACTTCGTTAAACTGTTTGTTTTATCATTATATTATTTATTAGACATTAAACAATATTTACGAATACATTTTAGTTGATTGTGCTGGGGGGTAAAAAATTATTTTCGAATTTTTAAGGATATTTCTTTTCATTAGAAAAAAGTTAATATATTTTTAATTATTGGCCTTCGTTAAACTGTTTGTTTTATCGTAATATTATTTATTGGAATTAAACAATATGAATACATTTTAGTTGATTGTGCTGGGGGTAAAAAATTATTTTCGAATTTTTATGGATATTTGTTTTCATTAGAAAAAAGTTTTTTTTTTTTAATTATTGGACTTCGTTAAACTGTTTGTTTTATCATAATATTATTTATTAGACATTAAACAATATTTATGAATACATTTTAGTTGATTGTGCTGGGGGTAAAAAATTATTTTCGAATTTTTAAGGATATTTCTTTTCATTAGAAAAAAGTTAATATATTTTTAATTATTGGCCTTCCTTAAACTGTTTGTCTTATAATAATATTATGTATTAGACATTAAACAATATTTATGAATACATTTTAGTTGATTGGGCTGGGGGTAAAAAATTATTTTCGAATTTTTAAGGATATTTGTTTTCATTAGAAAAAAGTTAATATATTTTTAATTATTGGCCTTCGTTAAACTGTTTGTTTTATCGTAATATTATTTATTGGAATTAAACAATATGAATACATTTTAGTTGATTGTGCTGGGGGTAAAAAATTATTATCGAGTTTTTAAGGATATTTCTTTTCATTAGAAAAAAGTTAATATATTTTTAATTATTGGCCTTCGTTAAAATGTTTGTTTTATCATTATATTATTTATTAGACATTAAACAATATTTACGAATACATTTTAGTTGATTGTGCTGGGGGTAAAAAATTATTTTCGAATTTTTAAGGATATTTGTTTTCATTAGAAAAAAGTTAATAAATTTTTAATTATTGGCCTTCGTTAAACTGTTTGTTTTATCGTTATATTATTTATTGGAATTAAACAATATGAATACATTTTAGTTGATTGTGCAGGGGGTAAAAAATTATTTTCGAATTTTTAAGGATATTTATTTCATTAGAAAAAAGTTTTTTTTTTTTTTAATTATTTGACTTCGTTAAACTGTTTGTTTTATCATAATATTATTTATTAGACATAAAACAATATTTATGAATACATTTTAGTTGATTGTGCTGGGGGTAAAAAATTATTTTCGAATTTTTAAGGATATTTCTTTTCATTCGAAAAAAAAATTTTTTTTTTAATTATTGGACTTCGTTAAACTGTTTGTTTTATCATAATATTATTTATTAGACATTAAACTATATTTATGAATACATTTTAAGTTGTTTGTGCTGGGGGTAAAAAATTATTTTCGAATTTTTAAGGATATTTCTTTTCATTAGAAAAAAGTTTTTTTTTTTTAATTATTGGACTTCGTTAAACTGTTTGTTTTATCATAATATTACTTATTAGACATTAAACAATATTTATGAATACATTTTAGTTGATTGTGCTGGGGGTAAAAAATTATTTTCGAATTTTTAAGGATATTTCTTTTCATTAGAAAAAAGTTAATATATTTTTAATTATTGGCCTTCGTGAAACTGTTCGTTTTATCATTATATTATTTATGAGACATTAAACAATATTTATGAATACATTTTAGTTGATTGTGCTGGGGGTAAAAAATTATTTTCGAATTTTTAAGGATATTTCTTTTCATTAGAAAAAAGTTAATATATTTTTAATTATTGGCCTTCGTGAAACTGTTTGTTTTATCATTATATTATTTATGAGACATTAAACAATATTTATGAATACATTTTAGTTGATTGTGCTGGGGGTAAAAAATTATTTTCTAATTTTTAAGGATATTTCTTTTCATTAGAAAAAAGTTAATATATTTTTAATTATTGGACTTCGTTAAACTGTTTGTTTTATCATAATATTTTTTATTAGACATTAAACAATATTTATGATTACAATTTAGTTGATTGTGCTGGGGGTAAAAAATTATTTTCGAATTTTTAAGGATATTTGTTTTCATTAGAAAAAAGTTAATATATTTTTAATTATTGGCCTTCGTTAAACTGTTTGTTTTATCGTAATATTATTTATTGGAATTAAACAATATGAATACATTTTAGTTGATTGTGCTGGGGGTAAAAAATTATTTTCGAATTTTTAAGGATATTTCTTTTCATTAGAAAAAAGTTGTTTTTTTAAATTATTGGACTTCGTTAAACTGTTTGTTTTATCGTAATATTATTTATTGGAATTAAACAATATGAATACATTTTAGTTGATTGTGTTGGGGGTAAAAAATTATTTTCGAATTTTTATGGATATTTGTTTTCATTAGAAAAAAGTTTTTTTTTTTTAATTATTGGACTTCGTTAAATTGTTTGTTTTATCATAATATTATTTATTAGACATTAAACTATATTTATGAATACATTTTAGTTGATTGTGCTGGGGGTAAAAAATTATTTTCGAATTTTTAAGGATATTTCTTTTCATTAGAAAAAAGTTTTTTTTTTAATTATTGGACTTCGTTAAACTGTTTGTTTTATCATAATATTATTTATTAGACATAAAACAATATTTATGAATACATTTTAGTTGATTGTGCTGGGGGTAAAAAATTATTTTCGAATTTTTAAGGATACTTCTTTTCATTAGAAAAAAGTTTTTTTTTTTTAATTATTTGACTTCGTTAAACTGTTTGTTTTATCATAATATTATTTATTAGACATTAAACAATATTTATGAATACATTTTAGTTGATTGTGCTGGGGGTAAAAAATTATTTTCGAATTTTTAAGGATATTTCTTTTCATTAGAAAAAAGTTAATATATTTTTAATTATTGGCCTTCGTTAAAATGTTTGTTTTATCATAATATTATTTATTAGACATTAAACACTATTTATGAATACATTTTAGTTGATTGTGCTGGCGGTAAAAAATAATTTTCGAATTTTTAAGGATATTTTTTTTCATTAGAAAAAAGTTAATATATTTTTAATTATTGTTTTCGTTAAACCGTTTGTTTTATCATAATTTTATTTATTAGACATTAAACTATATTTATGAATATATTTTAGTTGATTGTGCTGGGGGTAAAAAATTATTATCGAGTTTTTAAGTATATTTCATTTCATCAGAAAAATGTTAATATATTTTTAATTATTGGACTTCGTTAAACTGTTTGTTTTATCATAATATTATTTATTAGACATTAAACTATATTTATGAATACATTTTAGTTGATTGATCTGAGGGTAAAAAATTATTTTCGAATTTTTAAGGATATTTGTTTTTATTAGAAAAAAGTTATTATTTTTTTTAATTATTGGACTTCATTAAACTGTTTGTTTTATCATAATATTATTTATTAGACATTATGCAATATTTATGAATACATTTTAGTTGATTGTGCTGGGGGTAAAAAATTATTTTCGAATTTTTAAGGATATTTGTTTTCATTAGAAAAAAGTTAAGATATTTTTAATTATTGGCCTTCATTAAACTGTTTGTTTTATCATAATATTATTTATTAGACATTAAACTATATTTATGAATACATTTTAGTTGATTGTGCTGGGGGTAAAAAATTATTTTCGAATTTTTATGGATATTTCTTTTCATTAGAAAAAAGTTAATATATTTTTAATTATTGGCCTTCGTTAAACGGTTTGTTTTATCATAATATTATTTATTAGACATTAAACACTATTTATGAATACATTTTAGTTGATTGGGCTGGGGGTAAAAAATTATTTTCGAGTTTTTAAGGATATTTCTTATCATCAGAAAAAAGTTTTTGTTTTTTTTTTAATTATTGGACTTCGTTAAACTGTTTGTTTTATCGTAATATTATTTATTGGAATTAAACAATATGAATACATTTTAGTTGATTGTGCTGGGGGTAAAAAATTATTTTCGAATTTTTAAGGATATTTCTTTTCATTAGAAAAAAGATAATATATTTTTAATTATTGGCCTTCGTTAAACTGTTTGTTTTATCATAATATTATTTATTAGACATTAAACTATATTTATGAATACATTTTAATTGATTGTGCGGGGGGTAAAAAATTATTTTCGAATTTTTAAGGATATTTCTTTTCATTAGAAAAAAGTTATTATTTTTTTAATTATTGGACTTCATTAAACTGTTTGTTTTATCATAATATTATTTATTAGACATTAAACTATATTTATGAATACATTTTAGTTGATTGTGCTGGGGGTAAAAAATTATTTTCGAATTTTTAAGGATATTTTTTTTCATTAGAAAAAAGTTTTTTTTTTTTTAATTATTGGACTTCGTTAAACTGTTTGTTTTATCATAATATTATTTATTAGACATTAAACAATAATTATGAATACATTTTAGTTGATTGTGCTGGGGGTAAAAAATTATTTTCGAATTTTTAAGGATATTTTTTTTCATTAGAAAAAAGTTTTTTTTTTATTTATTGGACTTCGTTAAACTGTTTGTTTTATCATAATATTATTTATTAGACATTATGCAATATTTATGAATACATTTTAGTTGATTGTGCTGGGGGTAAAAAATTATTTTCGAATTTTTAAGAATATTTCTTTTCATTAGAAAAAAGTTAATATATTTTTAATTATTGGCCTTTGTTAAACTGTTTGTTTTATCATAATATTATTTATTAGACATTAAACTATATTTATGAATACATTTTAGTTGATTGTGCTGGGGGTAAAAAATTATTTTCGAATTTTTAAGGATATTTTTTTTCATTAGAAAAAAGTTTTTTTTTTTTTAATTATTGGACTTCGTTAAACTGTTTGTTTTATCATAATATTATTTATTAGACATTATGCAATATTTATGAATACATTTTAGTTGATTGTGCTGGGGGTAAAAAATTATTTTCGAATTTTTAAGGATATTTATTTCATTAGATAAAAGTTTTTTATTTTTTTAATTATTTGACTTCGTTAAACTGTTTGTGTTATCATAAGATTATTTATTAGACATTATGCAATATTTATGAATGCATTTTAGTTGATTGTGCTGGGGGTAAAAAATTATTTTCGAATTTTTAAGGATATTTGTTTTCATTAGAAAAAAGATAATATATTTTTAATTATTGGCCTTCGTTAAACTGTTTGTTTTATCATAATATTATTTATTAGACATTAAACTATATTTATAAATACATTTTAATTGATTGTGCGGGGGGTAAAAAATTATTTTCGAATTTTTAAGGATATTTCTTTTCATTAGAAAAAAGTTAATATATTTTTAATTATTGGCCTTCGTTAAAATGTTTGTTTTATCATAATATTATTTATTAGACATTAAACTATATTTATGAATACATTTTAGTTGATTGTGCTGGGGGTAAAAAATTATTTTCGAATTTTTAAGGATATTTGTTTTCATTAGAAAAAAGTTTTTTTTTTAATTATTGGACTTCGTTAAACTGTTTGTTTTATCATAATATTACTTATTAGACATAAAACAATATTTATGAATACCTTTTAGTTGATTGTGCTGGGGGTAAAAAATTATTTTCGAATTTTTATGGATATTTGTTTTCATTAGAAAAAAGTTAATATATTTTTAATTATTGGCCTTCGTTAAACTGTTTGTTTTATCATTATATTATTTATTAGACATAAAACAATATTTATGAATACATTTTAGTTGATTATGCTGGGGGTAAAAAATTATTTTCGAATTTTTAAGGATATTTCTTTTCATTAGAAAAAAGTTAATATATTTTTAATTATTGGCCTTCGTTAAACTGTTTGTTTTATCGTAATATTATTTATTGGAATTAAACAATATGAATACATTTTAGTTGATTGTGTTGGGGGTAAAAAATTATTTTCGAATTTTTATGGATATTTGTTTTCATTAGAAAAAAGTTTTTTTTTTTAATTATTGGACTTCGTTAAATTGTTTGTTTTATCATAATATTATTTATTAGACATTAAACTATATTTATGAATACATTTTAGTTGATTGTGCTGGGGGTAAAAAAATATTTTCGAATTTTTAAGGATATTTCTTTTCATTAGAAAAAAGTTTTTTTTTTTTAATTATTGGACATCGTTAAACTGTTTGTTTTATCATAATATTATTTATTAGACATAAAACAATATTTATGAATACATTTTAGTTGATTGTGCTGGGGGTAAAAAATTATTTTCGAATTTTTAAGGATATTTCTTTTCATTAGAAAAAAGTTATATTTTTTTTAATTATTTGACTTCGTTAAACTGTTTGTTTTATCATAATATTATTTATTAGACATTAAACAATATTTATGAATACATTTTAGTTGATTGTGCTGGGGGTAAAAAATTATTTTCGAATTTTTAAGGATATTTCTTTTCATTAGAAAAAAGTTAATATATTTTTAATTATTGGCCTTCGTTTAACTGTTTGTTTTATCGTAATATTATTTATTGGAATTAAACAATATTAATACATTTTAGTTGATTGTGCTGGGGGTAAAAAATTATTTTCGAATTTTTAAGGATATTTGTTTTCATTAGAAAAAAGTTTTTTTTTTAATTATTGGACTTCGTTAAACTGTTTGTTTTATCATAATATTACTTATTAGACATATAACAATATTTATGAATACCTTTTAGTTGATTGTGCTGGGGGTAAAAAATTATTTTCGAATTTTTAAGGATATTTGTTTTCATTAGAAAAAAGTTTTTTTTTTAATTATTGGACTTCGTTAAACTGTTTGTTTTATCATTATATTATTTATTAGACATTAAACAATATTTACGAATACATTTTAGTTGATTGTGCTGGGGGTAAAAAATTATTTTCGAATTTTTAAGGATATTTCTTTTCATTAGAAAAAAGTTAATATATTTTTAATTATTGGCCTTCGTTAAACTGTTTGTTTTATCATTATATTATTTATTAGACATAAAACAATATTTATGAATACATTTTAGTTGATTGTGCTGGGGGTAAAAAATTATTTTCGAATTTTTAAGGATATTTCTTTTCATTAGAAAAAAGTTAATATATTTTTAATTATTGGCCTTCGTTAAACTGTTTGTTTTATCATTATATTATTTATTAGACATTAAACAATATTTACGAATACATTTTAGTTGATTGTGCTGGGGGTAAAAAATTATTTTCGAATTTTTAAGGATATTTCTTTTCATTAGAAAAAAGTTAATATATTTTTAATTATTGGCCTTCGTTAAACTGTTTGTTTTATCATTATATTATTTATTAGACATAAAACAATATTTATGAATACATTTTAGTTGATTGTGCTGGGGGTAAAAAATTATTTTCGAATTTTTAAGGATATTTCTTTTCATTAGAAAAAAGTTAATATATTTTTAATTATTGGCCTTCGTTAAACTGTTTGTTTTATCATAATATTTTTTATTAGACATTAAACAATACTTATGAATACATTTTAGTTGATTGTGTAGGGGGTAAAAAATTATTTACGAATTTTTATGGATATTTGTTTTCATTAGAAAAAAGTTTTTTTTTTAATTATTGGACTTCGTTAAACTGTTTGTTTTATCATAATTTTATTTATTAGACATTAAACTATATTTATGAATATATTCTAGTTGATTGTGCTGGGGGTAAAAAATTATTATCGAGTTTTTAAGTATATTTCATTTCATCAGAAAAATGTTAATATATTTTTAATTATTGGCCTTCGTTAAACTGTTTGTTTTATCATAATATTATTTATTAGACATTAAACAATATTTATGAATACATTTTAGTTGATTGGGCTGGGGGTAAAAAATTATTTTCGAATTTTTAAGGATATTTCTTTTCATCAGAAAAAAGTTTTTGTTTTTTTTTTAATTATTGGACTTCGTTAAACTGTTTGTTTTATCATTATATTATTTATTAGACATTAAACAATATTTATGAATACATTTTAGTTGATTGTGCTGGGGGTAAAAAATTATTTTCGAATTTTTAAGGATATTTCTTTTCATTAGAAAAAAGTTAATATATTTTTAATTATTGGCCTTCGTTAAACTGTTTGTTTATCATTATATTATTTATTAGACATAAAACAATATTTATGAATACATTTTAGTTGATTGTGCTGGGGGTAAAAAATTATTTTCGAATTTTTAAGGATATTTCTTTTCATTAGAAAAAAGTTAATATATTTTTAATTATTGGCCTTCGCTAAACTATTTGTTTTATCATAATTTTATTTATTAGACATTAAACTATATTTATGAATACATTTTAGTTGATTGTGCTGGGGGTAAAAAATTATTTTCGAATTTTTAAGGATATTTCTTTTCATTAGAAAAAAAGTTTTTTTTTTTTTTTAATTATTGGACTTCGTTAAACTATTTGTTTTACCATAATTTTATTTATTAGACATTAAACTATATTTATGAATACATTTTAGTTGATTGTGCTGGGGGTAAAAAATTATTTTCGAATTTTTAAGGATATTTCTTTTCATTAGAAAAAATTTTTTTTTTTTAATTATTGGACTTCGTTAAACTGTTTGTTTTATCATAATATTATTTATTAGACATTAAACTATATTTATGAATACATTTTAGTTGATTGTGCGGGGGGTAAAAAATTATTTTCGAATTTTTAAGGATATTTGTGTTCATTAGAAAAAAAGTTTTTTTTTTTAATTATTGGACTTCGTTAAACTGTTTGTTTTATCATAATATTACTTATTAGACATTAAACAATATTTATGAATACATTTTAGTTGATTGTGCTGGGGGTAAAAAATTATTTTCGAATTTTTAAGGATATTTCTTTTCATCAGAAAAAAGTTTTTTTTTTTTTTTTAATTATTGGACTTCGTTAAACTGTTTGTTTTATCATTATATTATTTATTAGACATTAAACAATATTTATGAATACATTTTAGTTGATTGTGCTGGGGGTAAAAAATTATTTTCGAATTTTTAAGGATATTTCTTTTCATTAGAAAAAAGTTAATATATTTTTAATTATTGGCCTTCGTTAAACTGTTTGTTTATCATTATATTATTTATTAGACATAAAACAATATTTATGAATACATTTTAGTTGATTGTGCTGGGGGTAAAAAATTATTTTCGAATTTTTAAGGATATTTCTTTTCATTAGAAAAAAGTTAATATATTTTTAATTATTGGCCTTCGCTAAACTATTTGTTTTATCATAATTTTATTTATTAGACATTAAACTATATTTATGAATACATTTTAGTTGATTGTGCTGGGGGTAAAAAATTATTTTCGAATTTTTAAGGATATTTCTTTTCATTAGAAAAAAAGTTTTTTTTTTTTTTTAATTATTGGACTTCGTTAAACTATTTGTTTTACCATAATTTTATTTATTAGACATTAAACTATATTTATGAATACATTTTAGTTGATTGTGCGGGGGGTAAAAAATTATTTTCGAATTTTTAAGGATATTTGTGTTCATTAGAAAAAAAGTTTTTTTTTTTAATTATTGGACTTCGTTAAACTGTTTGTTTTATCATAATATTACTTATTAGACATTAAACAATATTTATGAATACATTTTAGTTGATTGTGCTGGGGGTAAAAAATTATTTTCGAATTTTTAAGGATATTTCTTTTCATTAGAAAAAAGTTAATATATTTTTAATTATTGGCCTACGTGAAACTGTTTGTTTTATAATAATATAATTTAATAGTCATTAAACAATATTTATGAATACATTTTAGTTGATTGTGCTGGGGGTAAAAAATTATTTTCGAATTTTTAAGGATATTTGTTTTCATTAGAAAAAAGTTGTTTTTTTTAATTATTGGACTTCGTTAAACTGTTTGTTTTATCATAATATTACTTATTAGACATGAAACAATATTTATGAATACATTTTAGTTGATTGTGCTGGGGGTAAAAAATTATTTTCGAATTTTTAAGGATATTTCTTTTCATTAGAAAAAAGTTAATATATTTTTAATTATTGGCCTTCGTTTAACTGTTTGTTTTATCATAATATTTTTTATTAGACAATAAACAATATTTATGAATACATTTTAGTTGATTGTGCTGGGGGTAAAAAATTATTTTCGAATTTTTAAGGATATTTCTTTTCATTAGAAAAAAGTTAATATATTTTTAATTATTGGCCTTCGTTAAACTGTTAGTTTTATCATAATATTATTTATTATACATTAAACAATACTTATGAATACATTTTAGTTGATTGTGCAGGGGGTAAAAAATTATTTTCGAATTTTTAAGGATATTTCTTTCCATTGGAAAAAAGTTTTATTTTTTTTTAATTATTGGCGATCGTTAAACTGTTTGTTTTATCATAATATAATTTATAAGACATTAAACTATATTTATGAATACATTTTAGTTGATTGTGCTGGGGGTAAAAAATTATTTTCGAGTTTTTAAGTATATTTCATTTCATCAGAAAAATGTTAATATATTTTTAATTATTGGCCTTCGTTAAACTGTTTGTTTCATCATAATATTATTTATTAGACATTAAACTATATTTATGAATACATTTTAGTTGATTGGGCTGGGGGTAAAAAATTATTTTCGAATTTTTAAAGATATTTCTTTCCATTAGACAAATGTTAATATATTTTTAATTATTGGGTTGGTTAAAAAAAGTATTGATTAGTTTTTTGATAAGGGCCCCTTCAAATTTTGACAAATTCTGTTGGGGTTTCGCGATTAAAGAAGTTTGAGAAGCACTCTTTTAGACGATTGATTTAATAAATATGTTATGTAGTTATTTTTTGAACGTTTTCTCGCGATTTTATTTCATAAATTTTAATTTTTTGGTTTAAGGGTTGAATTTTTTTTTTAATTTTCTTGGTATCGTTCGAGAGTAATAAAAAAGTAATAAAAAATGACATAGGTTTGATTCCGAATGCATAAAACGAACCAAAGTTACGTAATGGTTGGTGCAGCTTACCGTTGAATCTGGATCATATGGCTGTAACTCGACACTGGCAAGGGTAATAAAATCCTGTTAGTGGTAATAAATTAGAAATAAAAAAGTAAGAAAAACCCATACTACTTTTATTTGATTGTGCTGATTTGGCTGGTGCAACTTCCAGGACGTCAAAAATTAATCTTAAGTATAAAATGTCACCTTTCTACGATTTGTCGTATTTGAGTTACAGCGTCTACAGACAGACAAAAAAAAGACATCATGGCGAAAATAATCAAAATGGATTCAGGGAAGGTCAAAATTGATAATTCCATCAAAATCCGGATTTCGAAAAAAATCGCGTACAGTCTTTGTAATACGTATAAGAAAGTCCCATGACACTCATGGCAGATATTTCTTTTCTGTTATGAACCATTTGAAATGTACTTAAAATCGAATACTTAGTAAAAAAAAAAAAAAAATTAATTTGTTTTTTTTCGAAAAAATGAATAGAACATAAATTATAGATAATAATATTACCTACAATTTTCAACTTGGCCATTTTTCTCTAATTCGCACTGTTTCAATGTAATTCGAAAAATTCAAAAATCGATGTAGGTAAACATCCGTTTCCGGTTGAAAGATCGCTTTCAAAAATAGAAGGTTTTCATCCCAGGCAAAAATTAATCTTAAGTATAAAATGTCACCTTTCTACGATTTGTCGTATTTGAGTTACAGCGTCTACAGACAGACAGACAAAAAAAAGATATCATGGCGAAAATAGTCATAATGGATTCAGGGAAGGTCAAAATTGATAATTCCATCAAAATCCGGATTTCGAAAAAAATCGCGATTACTATACTTATATGTACTATACTAGGGGCTGTGCCCCTGGGCGCTTCGCGCCCCAAACCCCTTTGACGCCATATTTTTTACACAAATTTACTCGGGTCTGCGACCCTCGTATGTGTATATATTTTTGATAGTTAATTTTTTCATTTGGCGGAGATAATCAATATTACAATTTTCAGTAATTTTACATTTTACAAATTACCTAATCATAAATTTACTCGGGTCTCAGCCTTCGGCTGCGACCCTCGTATGTGTATAATATAATAATTTTCCAATCTTTTTGCTGATACTCATTTTATTTCTTAAATTGGCGGTGATAATCACATATCAATATTACAATTTTCAATAATATTACATGTATAAATTACCCAACCTAAAATGTACTGTTATTTATTAAATGGTTAACTTTTTATTTTTATATATTCCCGAAGTTTTTAATTTTTGTTCAATTTTAATCAAAATTAATTTGTCTACGTCACTTTTAAAAAATAGCAATTTTAATTATTTTCATGCGCGCCCCTGACTTAATTATATTTAAAAAAAAAAGATTAATATATCAATCTCAACTTTAAAAAAAATAATAATTCATAAATAATTTTTTTTGGGTCGCTACTGATCTATATTATAATTTTCATATTTTTTTGAAATTTCTAATTTTTGAAGAATTAAAAAAATTTTTGAGACGCTACTGACTTATTTATTTTTAAATGTGAACTTTTGGATAAATTGCATCAATCACCTACAACAAAACTATTAGAAATTATATTTATATACAATTTCATTAAAAAAACACAAATTTAAAATTATTTGAAACGCCGTCCCTGATTTAAATGAAACATGTATAAATTACCCAACCTAAAATGTACTGTTATTTATTAAATAATTTTAAAAACATTGCACTTTTAAAAAATAACACTATTTTCATGCAACGCCCCTGACTTAATTATAATTTAAAAAAAAATGAATATATCAATCTCAAAACTTTCAAAAAAATAATAATTCATAAACAATTTTTTTTGAGGCGCTACTGATCTATATTATAATTTTCATATTTTTCTGAAATTTCTATTTTTGAACAATAAAAAATGTTTTTCTAAGTTTTTACAAACGTTACGAAATGTGACAGTTCCCAAAAATTTCATATATTTAAAACGATACCAGCCCCTGACTTAATTATTATTTTTGAATGTGAAATTTTGAATAAATTGCATCAACAAAACTATTAAAAATTATATTTTTATACAATTTCATTAAAAAAAACAAAATTTAAAAATATTTGAAACACCGTCCCTGATTTAAATGAATAATTTCAACAATTAAAAAAAATTCAAATTTCACTCAAAATAATTTTTTTACAAACAAAAAATATGTTACATGTAAAAAACCACGTAATTTTGGAACTATCAAATGTAACGTCATCAAAATTTTTCTCACTCCTAATAGAAAAGGATAGAAAACCTTCTCTAGAACATTCCCTGTCATCTGTCAAATTTAAACTAATTAGAAAAAAAGATTTTAAATATTTTTTAATTCGCCGCTCCTGACATTATAGTTAACAAAAACTTTTTAATATTATCTATAGATAATTATACTAATTACATCAAATTACCAATCAATTTTGGTTAAAATTTAATTTATAAGCAATTTAATCAAAATGTACAAAATAACATTTCTTTACACGCTCCTGACGTTAATAAGATAAAGAACAGCTGTTTATAATTTCATCGTTTAACAATTTCAATCAAAATCTATTTTATGTAGAAATTATAATGGATTCACAAATCTAACATTTAAAAATTAATCAAGTAATTTATCAGTGTGTTTTTTATGAAAATGTCAATAAAAATCCATGTGTTTTCTTCTTTATAAATGTCATATTTTGACAGATATAAACAAAATACAACAGTGATATCTTGTAATTTAGTAAATTATCGTAAAAATAGCATTTTTCAAACGACCATCACACTGTCTGAAAAACAAAAGCCGACACTCGAACCAGCTAATTCATCGTTTTTTCAGTAAAATTTCGATGTACTTTTTCGGAAAAAAATCACAACTCAGAGACCTTTCATAGCTAAGAAATGAAATCTAGCCTATTGACTGGAAAAAGAGTCAAGCTACATGACAAAAAAAAATTATCAAAATCGGCCCGGTGGATCCAGAGTCTATAAAGCTATAGTTTCGTGCGGATATATAAATAAATCACACTATAATATAAACGTGCAATCACACTATAATATAAACGTGTATGTTTATATATATATTTGTATGTCGCCTCGAAACTATTGTTTTATAGACTCTGATCCCACCGAACCGATTTTGATAAATTTTTTTTTGTCATGTAGCTTGACTCTTTTTCCAGTCAATAGGCTAGATTTCATTTCTTAGTTATGAAAGGTCTCTGAGCTGTGATTTTTTTCCGAAAAAGTACGTGAAAAATTTTGTTAAAATTAAATTTTATGATAAAATACCGTCGGCATTTTTTTTAAATCTGTAGCTTTGATTGGACGAAATCATATGTTTCTGTCTGATTTACGTGCATTCTGACAGATGACAGAGAATGTTCTAGAAGGTTTTCTACCTTTTCTATTAGGAGTGAGAAAATTTTTGATGACGTTAGATTTGATAGTTATTGAAATTACGTGGTTTTTTACACGTGACATATTTTTTACGTTTGTAAAAAAAATATTTTGAGTGAAATTGTTGAATTTTTTTTTAATTGCTGAAAATATTCATTTAAATCAGGGACGGCGTTTCAAATATTTTTAAATTTGCATTTTTTAATGAAATTGTATAAAAATATAATTTTTAATAGTTTTGTTGTAGGAGATTAATGCAATTTATCCAAAAGTTCACATTTAAAAATAAATAAGTCAGTAGCGTCCCAAAATTTTTTTTTAATTGTTCAAAAATTATAAATTTCAGAAAAATATGAAAATTATAATATAGATCAGTAGCGCCTCGAAAAAAATTATTTATGAATTATTATTTTTTTGAAAGTTCAGATTGATATATTAACCCGTTTCATGCCAAATGGCATAAATTTTTTTACTGTTTTCAATCGTTTGCTTTTTAGTGAGTCAATCAACCAAAGCTTTCTAAGAAACATTTTCTATCGTAATTTTTTCTGCTCTTTCCGAATCCGGCAACAAAATTTTTCTATCTGCCGCCATTTTTTAAATATGGCCGCTGAAAGCAAAAAAAATGTGAAATTTCTAATATTTTTTTCCAAACAATCGTAAATTTGAACAAGAAATTCTTACGGTAGGAGGCTAATTCTTCATATCTGGTGGAATAATCGATTTTTCTAAAAGATAGGACCGATAAAGTAAGAAATTTCAATATGGTGGATTTAAGATGACGGCCATAACTACGCAAAAAAATACGATTTTTACGAAGTCAACCGATTTGGACCAAATTTGGTATATTAGGGTTTTCAGGGTCGCTGATCATGGATTTGAAGTCGGATTTGCAAAATCCAAGATGGCGGATCCAATATGGTGGACGAATTTTTCAAATTTTAATTTATTTACGCTAAATTTTGTATAAAAGGATTTTCGGAGTCGCTGGTCACAAATCTCAAGTCAGATTTACAAAATTCAATATGGCGGATTTAAGATGGCGGCCATAAGTACGCAAAAAATTACGATTTTTACGAAGTCAACCGATTTGGTCCAAATTTGGTATGTAAGGGTTTCCGGGTTCGCTGATCATGAATTTGAAGTCGGATTTGCAAAATCCAAGATGGCGGATCCAATATGGCGGACGAATTGTCCAAATTTTAACCGATTTACGCTAAATTTTGTATATAGGGGTTTATGGAGTCACTGGTCACAATTCTCAAGTTAGATTTACAAATTCCAAGATGGCGGATCCAATATGGCGGACGAATTGTCCAAATTTTAACCGATTTACGATAAATTTTGTATATAGGGGTTTTCGCAGTCGCTGGTCACGAATCTTGACACTTTGTGACCAGCGACTCCGAAAACCCCTATATATAAAATTTAACGTAAATCGGTTAAAATTTGGACAATTCGTCCGCCATATTGGATCCGCCATCTTGGATTTTGCAAATCCGACTTCAAATTCATGATCAGCGACCCCGAAAACCCTTACATACCAAATTTGGACCAAATCGGTTGACTTCGTAAAAATCGTAATTTTTTGCGTACTTATGGCCGCCATCTTAAATCCGCCATATTGAATTTTGTAAATCTGACTTGAGATTTGTGACCAGCGACTCCGAAAATCCTTTTATACAAAATTTAGCGTAAATAAATTAAAATTTGAAAAATTCGTCCACCATATTGGATCCGCCATCTTGGATTTTGCAAATCCGACTTCAAATCCATGATCAGCGACCCCGAAAACCCTAATATACCAAATTTGGTCCAAATCGGTTGACTTCGTAAAAATCGTATTTTTTTGCGTAGTTATGGCCGTCATCTTAAATCCACCATATTGAATTTTCTTACTTTATTGGTCCTATCTTTT
The DNA here is from genome assembly GCA_949319165.1 of Sialis lutaria. NCBI lineage: Eukaryota > Metazoa > Arthropoda > Insecta > Megaloptera > Sialidae > Sialis > Sialis lutaria. The sequence continues at coordinate 3,083,606 of OX439234.1, read as the reverse complement.
AGAAAAATCGATTTTTCCACCAGATATGAAGAATTAGCCTCCTACCGTAAGTGCTTCTTGTTCAAATTTACGATTGTTTGGAAAAAAATATTAGAAATTTCACATTTTTTTTGCTTTCAGCGGCCATATTTAAAAAATGGCGGCAGATAGAAAAATTCTGTCGCCGGATTCGGAAAGAGCAGAAAAAATTACGATAGAAAATGTTTCTTAGAAAGCTTTGTTTGATTGACTCACTGAAAAGCAAACGATTGAAAACAGTAAAAAAATTTATGCCATTTGGCATGAAACGGGTTAATATTTTGTTTTAAATTATAATTAAGTCAGGGGCGTCGCATGAAAATAATTAAAATTGATATTTTTTAAAAGTGACGTACACAAATTAACAAAATTGAACAAAAATTAAAAACTTCAGGAATATATAAAAATAAAAAATTCAAAAGTTAACCATTTAATAAATAACAATACATTTTAGGTTGGGTGTAAAAAAATGTTATTTTGTACATTTTGATTAAATTGATTATAAATTAAATTTTAACCAAAATTTATTGGTAATTTGATGTTATTAATATAATTATCTATAGATAATGTTAAAATTTTTTGTTAACTATTATGTCAGGAGCGGTGAATTAAATAATATTTAAAATCTTTTTTTCTAATTAGTTTAAATAGAAATTTCGTAACGTTTGTAAAAACTTTAGATTTTTTTAATTATTCAAAAATTATAAATTTCAGAAAAATATGAAAATTATAATATAGATCAGTAGCGTCCATAAAAAATTATTTAATGAATTTTTTTTTTTAAGTTTTGAGATTGATATATTAATAATTTTTTTTAATAATAATTAAGTCAGGGGCGTCACATAAAAATAATTATTAATTATTAATTATTGATTAATTTTAAAATGTTAGATTTGTGAATCAATTATAATTTCTACGTAAAATTTTGATTGAAATTGTTAAACGAAGAAATTATAAACAGCTGTTTTTTATCTTATATACGTCAGGAGCGTGGAAAGAAATGTTATTTTGTACATTTTGATTAAATTGCTTATAAATTAAATTTTAACCAAAATTGATTGGTAATTTGATGTAATTAGTATAATTATCTATAGATAATATTAAAAAGTTTTTGTTAACTATAATGTCAGGAGCGGCGAATTAAAAAATATTTAAAATCTTTTTTACTTTCTTATACCAATGTATATGAAATATACATATAGTATAAGTAAGTATAGTAAACGCGATTTTTTTCGAAATCCGGTTTTTGATGGAATTATCAATTTTGTCCTTCCCTGAATCCATTCTGACTATTTTCACCATGATGTCTGTGTGTCTGTCTGTCTGTCGGTCGGTCTGTCTGTAGACGCTGTAACTCAAATACGACAAATCGTAGAAAGGTGGAATTTTATACTTAAGATTGATTTTTGCCTGGGAAGAAAACCTCTTATTTTTGAAAACGATCATTCAACCAGAAACGGATGTTTACCTACATCGATTTTTGAATTTTTCGAATTACACTGAAACAGTGCGAATTAGAGAAAAATGGCCAAGTTGAAAATTGTAGGTAATATTATTATCTATAATTTATGTTCTATTCATTTTTTTCGAAAAAACAAATTTAATTTTTTTTTTTTTTACCAAGTATTTGTTTTTAAGTACATTTCAAATGGTTCATAATAGAGAAGAAATATCTGCCATGAGTGTCATGGGACTTTCTTATACGTATTACAGAGACTGTACGTGTTTGCCATAGGTACCATGGGTCTTTCTTATACGTAATACTGAGAATAAACACTGTATACTCTATTTCATTTAGTTTGCAGTGGTCATCGTTTTGAATTTTTCGAATTACACTGAAACAGTGCAAATTAGAGAAAAATGGCCAAGTTGAAAATTGTAGGTAATATTATTATCTATAATTTTATCACGTACACTGTTCACTGTCATTATTATGTATAAGAAAGTCCTGTGGCACACGGCAGATTATTTCTAATTAGTTTATATAGAAATTTCGTAACGTTTGTAAAAACTTTAGATTTTTTTTGAATTGTTCAAAAATTATAAATTTCAGAAAAATATGTTAATTATAATATAGATCAGTAGCGTCTCTAAAAAAAAATATTTAATGAATTATTATTTTTTTGGAAGTTTTGAGACTGATATATTAATAAATTTTTTTTAATAATAATTAAGTCAGGGGCGTCGCATAAAAATAATTAAAAATTGAATTTTTTTAAAAGTGACGTAGACAAATTCATTTTGATTGAAAGTGAACAAAAATTTAAAACTTCAGGAATATATAAAAATAAAAAGTAAAAAAACTTATATTAACCATTTTTTGATACAAATAACTTACTCTTTGAATATGAAAAACATCTGTAAATTTAAATAATAATAAATGTTTTCAATTATCATTTTTAGGTTTATAATATAATATACTCATGCATACGAGGGTCGCAGCCAAAGGCTGCGACCCGAGTACATTTGAGGTTGGGTAATTTGTACATGTAATATTATTAAAAATTGTAATAATGATATGTGATTATCACCGCCAATTTGAGAAAAAAAATGAGTATCAGCAAAAAGAATGGAAAATTATTATAATATACACATACGAGGGTCGCAGACCCGAGTAAATTTTTAATTAGGTAATGTGTACATGTAAGATTACTGAAAATTTTAATATTGATTATCTCCGCCAAATTCAAAAATTAACTATCAAAAAATAGTGGTAAGAGTATGATATACGCACATACGAGGGTCGCAGACCCGAGTAAATTTGTAAAAAAAATATGGCGTGAAAATACTCAAATATTGTTTGAAATTGAGTAATTTGTACATTGTAAATGTAGAAATTGATATAAATACGAGGGTCACAGCCGAATGCTGAAACTCAAGTACATTTGAGGTACTTTGAATATGCTGAACATTAAAAAAATATAGAAATTCACAATGATTTTTTGATAATATTTTAAAGTATTAAAATTAATATTAACAGTAAGAGTAAGGGTACCTATAAAATATTATATAAGTGACACATCGTTGCAAAGTAGAATAAAAAACACGTTCAAATATGCCATAGCCATTTTAGTGGCCCATAAGAAAAACTAAAGTTAGACCTCATAATTCGGAAACAAAAAGTGATATAAAAAATTTAAATACACCAATCGATTCTACACAAAAAAGTGCTTTGAGAAACCATCTACAAAAAGTACCTATCTACTTTGACAAAAAAGTTATAACCATTTATAGAAAATCCGAATTTTCAGTTTTTTGGGTATACCGCCTGAACCACAAAGAATTATGAATATTTTTTTGTGTAGTAATACTCACCCCTTTCTTACAAATAATTGATCTCATTTAACCAAACCTGTATCTCTTATAGATACTGAGATCCCCATGCTGGAAAAGTTATCTGGGACACCCGATATTTGATTTTGTTAATTGTTAATATTATTGTCAAAATTTATGATAATATTTGTTATTGTTGTAAATTGGGTACAAAAATTACAGTTGCATTAATTTTAAATATAAGTGATTATTGCTTTTGAAATCAACAATCAAATATAAGGCAGGAGTGGGGGATATGACATCAGATAAATACAATTTTACGTTTTTTCTTTAGTGTTCTGTTTAATATCATTCTGGTAAGTTGTGTTTCTTTAATTCATTTAGTTAGAAATTATTTATTTAATAGTTTATATAATTTTTTTTTAGTTGACATATTGACATTGATATTGATTGATATTGATTTACGCTTAAGGTAAGATTGAGTTTTAAATTATTTTTTAAGTATTAATTTTATTTAATTAAATAACAGTTATTTGAAAATTGAAAATAAAATGTCTTTTAATTTTAATTAAAACAATTTATTGATACATAAGTTGAATATATTTATGATTTTTTTAATTGGTTTTAGAATGCCACCGAAAAAGATTCGCTTTGTTAAACAGAAGACTTCTTCGAACGCTGTTACAATCGATACTATTGTTGACTCAGTAGAACCGATTGAATCTGTGTCAAATCCACTTCCATCATTTGTAGAGACAGCAACAACTTCAACGAACATACCATCAACTTCCATCTCTGAACGTAACCGCAACGAAGATGACGAACAACGTAGAAAGAGGTTAGATTTTATTGTTAGGGGCGATTTATATTTGATAAGTCATAACCATTGTTTTTGTTTGTTTTTAATAAAGGCTAGATGTTGAGGCTGACAAGAAACGAAAAAGTCGTATTCAGGAAGATCATGAGAAGAGACAACGTAGACTTGACGGTATGGCTGAAAGGAATCACTTACGTATTCTTCACGAAGGAGAGCAAGAACGTAAACGAAGACTTGCTGATTTGGCTGAAACAGCACGCTTACGTATTCTTCACGAAGGAGAGCAAGAACGTAAACGAAGACTTGCTGATTTGGCTGAAACAGCACGCTTACGTATTCTTCACGAAGGAGAGCAAGAACGTAAACGAAGACTTGCCGATTTAGCAGAAAGAGCCCGCTTACGCATTCTTCACGAAGAAGAGGAAGAACATAATCAAAGGCTTGCCGATTTAGCTGAAAGAGCTCGCCAACAAGCCCGTATCCTTTTATTGCCTGCGACACATCTCGCGGCAAAAAATGAAATAACAACAATGAACTTTTTAGGTTTAATGAATATTGTTTGTTCTGATTGTAGAGCTCAACACTTCAAGATGGAACAACCGAGGGACAAGAAGTTTAGTTCGTGCTGTCACAAGGGGAAGATAACTCTACCATCGTTGGGGATTTACCCAGACCTTTTGAAGAGTCTGATGACAAAAGAACACGAGCTATCGTCCAATTTCTTAATTAACATTCGTAATTATAACAGTTCCTTTGCTTTCGCTTCCACAGGTGTTGACATCAGTCTCCCAGTTGGAAGGGGTCCCTATTGTTTCCGGATTCACGGTCAGATTTATCACAAGGTTAGTTTTAATTAAATGTATTAACTAATAAAATTTAAAATAAATATTAAAAAATAAGTACATAACCATACTTTTGTATGCTTTTTTTATTTAAGGTTAGTGATGTCGACAAAAGTCTGACCCATCCGAAGTATGCGCAACTTTATTTCATGGACGCTGCTCAGGCTTTGGAATGCAGAAGGACTGTAGAAGTAAACGATGGTTGCTCAGAAGTCATCTTGCGTGATGTCGATCAGCTACTCAGAGAAATTAATCCTTACGCAGTGAGTTTTCGGTAAGTTTCTTATACTTTTTTTTATTTGTGAATAACAATAGGTACAGTTGAAATATACTGACTGCATTTTGTGATAGATTAAATTTGGTTATTTATCGTTTAAGCGTCCCAAATTATTTTATGGTGAATCTATGTTTTTTAAGTCTCATTGTTACAGTCAATGTTCCAGATGTCGATATTTATTATAGAACGTATGATCGAAAAGTCGTTATTTAAAATAAGATAATCAAAGTATATTATTTATTTTTGATAGTATTTCAATATTTTCTACTAAATAATGTTTAATTCGATATAGCTTATGTTTTAATTTTTGAAAATATTTACACCGATAAAATATTTTAAATAAATAATTGTAACAATTTAATTTTTTCTTTTTTGTGCAGTTACTTTGCGGTTACATATATTTAAACATTTTTTGACATTTATTTAAATTTAAAATATTAGAAACCATAGATAAAATCGAAAGTAAATGTAAAAAATACTATAAAATAATTTGAGACGCTAAAACGATAAATAACCTTAATTGTTTTTAATTTAAAAATTAAATATAAATAAATAACCTTAACTTTTTTTTTAATTTAAAAATTTCTGATTATTAACTTCAAGTTTTTAATTGTTAATTATTATAATGAATTATTTTAAATAGATCTGATGTTTTTTGATAAACTGTTCAATTTTCTATTTCATATTTGCATAGTTTTTAATTTTATATTTCGTTTTGTCAACATTTCAAAAAACATTTTTGAAAAAATATATTTAAATAAAAATATGATTCATTGATTTGATTTTTTTAAATAGAACAATTTCTGTTAAATTTTCAAATTTTGTTTGTTGAATGTTAATATACCGGGTGGACCATTTTAACCTTTAATGGAGAATAACTCGACCGGTAAGTGAAATAATAAAAAAAATTACAAATAAAAGTTGTACGGTTTGGAGGGGGACATAGACGTACTTGGATGAATTTTTTTTACGTGGTGTTTTCAAGGTGGTATGAAGGTCAACATCATTTTTTTAAATAGGAACCTATAGTTTTTATCAAGTAATTTTATTTAACGTAAATAGACACGAATCTTTCATTGAAAACTTTTTTTTTAACAACTTAACCTTTCCAAGATATCTAACAAAATAATTAGAGATTTTGAACATTCAATATTTTTTTACTCAGAAACCATAAATTTTAGAGAAAAAGTACAAGATACAAAAAATGTTTATTTTGATCTAATAATTTAATTTAATTTAAGCAAAAAAAAATTTTATTTTAATTTTTTTTTTAATTTTAAAAATAATTCGTTTTATTAGATAAAAATAAACATTTTTTAAATTTTATGCTTTTTTTTCCAAGTCTGATGGTTTCTGACTGAGTAAAAAAATATTGAATGTTCAAAATCTCGAATTATTTTGTTAGATATCTTGGAAAGGTTAAGTTGTTAAAAAAAAATTTTTTAATGAAAGATTCGTGTCTTTTCACGTTAAATAAAATTACTTGATAAAACCTATAGGTTCCTATTTAAAAAAATGATGTTGACCTTCATACCACCTTGAAAACACCACCTAAAAAAATTTCATCCAAGTAGGTCTATGCCCCCCTCCAAACCATACAACTTTTATCTGAAAACTTTTTTTATTATTTCACGTACCGGTCGAGTTATTCTCCATTAAAGGTTAAAATGGTCCACCCGGTATATGTAATTTTATTAAATTATAAGATTTGGTACTTAAATTTTATTAATCATTTCCCAATTTATAGATTTCTGAAGGAAGTGGAAGAAGACGAACGACAGAGGGCTGTATCTGAAGGAAGAGTTCCGCAGGAGGTATACTTGCGTATACGAGTGGAGGGAAGAGATCAGAGAAGATACAACGCACCGGCAGCGGCGAACGAGGTTGCAGCGATCTTCAGGAGTTCTGATGGTGCACCACCACTAGATCGGGACATTCGAGTCTATGAGAAGGCCGGAAGCGCTTTCAAGACTCTGAATGTCTTGGATCCCAACACGGACCCGATGTCCTACCCTCTACTGTTCCCACGCGGAGAATCAGGATGGACAACAAATATCGCACACCACCAGGTTGGGGCACGAGGTAATAATGTAACTTTGCTTCAGTTTTACAGCTACCGGCTTGCAGTGAGAGATGGACCGTTCGACCCCATTCTCAACGCGGGAAAGCTGACGCAGCAGTACATTGTGGATGCCTACGTCAAGGTAGAAAGCAACAGACTTCAGTTTCATCGCCAGAATCAGTCGAACTTACGAGTGGAGATGTATCATGGCCTGATGGATCACCTTCACAACAGGGCAACTGAGAATCAGTTGAGGGTTGGGCGCATGGTTATATTACCTTCTTCGTTTCAAGGTTTGTAGAAAATTATTAATTATTAATACGATTGGTATTTTATTTTCTGTTTTTTGTATCTTAAGGTTCACCACGTGCCATGCGTCAGCACTTTCAGGATGCCATGGCGATGATAACACGGTTTGGGAGACCAGACCTGTTTATCACGTTTACGGCGAACCCTAAGTGGAGAGAGGTCATTGAGAACTTGGAGCCGTGGCAGAGCGGCGAACACCGACCGGATCTCATCGCCCGAGTGTTCCACCTGAAACTACAAGAGCTGCTTGATGACATCTGGAAACGACAAGTGTTGGGTTCACCTGTCAGCATGCTTCACGTCATCGAGTTCCAGAAGAGAGGACTACCGCACGCTCACATCCTGGTCATCCTGAAAGAAGAGGATAAGCTGAGAGAGCCAGATCAGGTTGATCAGTTGGTGAGAGCTGAGATTCCAGATCCTGAAACAGAACCGGAACTACACAGTATCGTGACAAAGACTATGTTACATGGACCATGTGGTGCATTCAACCCGAATGCCCCGTGCGTCCGTGAAGGAAAATGTAGTAAGGGATTTCCTAAATCATTTTCAGAAACAACAGAGGTCAACGTGAACGGGTACCCGAGATACCGACGGAGAGACAACGGTGCAGCGGCAGTGGTTCGAGGCAGCAGTCTGGACAACCGGTTCGTCGTCCCCTACAACCCGTGGCTGCTGACGAAGTACAACGCCCACATCAACGTTGAGATCTGCTCATCCGTCAAGAGCGTGAAGTACATTTGCAAGTATGTGTACAAGGGCCACGACTGCGCCTGCGTTCAACTGCATGGAGACGATGCGCAGTTGAACTGGGATGAGGTAAGTGATTTCCAAGATTCCAGATACGTCAGTGCACCGGAAGCCATGTGGAGGCTTCTGGAGTTCAAGATGCACAGCCAGACCCACAGTATAGTCAGACTGGCTATACATCTGCCTTTACAGCAGCAAGTGTACTTCAGGGAAGGTGAAGAAGAGACGGCAGTAGACAGGGCGGCAACGCGGGATACTACGCTGACAGCCTGGTTCAAGTTGAACAGAGAGCACCCAGAGGCGAACAGGTATCATTATCGCGATGTGCCTAACCACTTTGTGTTCCAGAAGTCAACTTGCAGCTGGAGTAGGCGTATGCGAGGTGGAGATCTGGTCATCGGTCGGATGTACTCGGTAAACCTCAAGGATGAAGAAAGGTTCTACCTGCGTCTGCTCCTTCTCCACGTCACCGGATGTAAGTCGTTTGACGATGTCCGAACCTTTAACGGTGTGGTTTACCCCACCTTTAAAGATGCGGCAAGGCAACGCGGCTTACTGTCCGATGACGGGGAGTGGGTCAGATGCCTCGAGGAGGCGTCAACGTTCCAGATGCCAAGAGAGCTACGAGTGACCTTCTCATTGATTTGCGCCAACAATGAAGTCGCAGAGCCTGTACAACTCTGGACTAGGTTCAAAGAGTATCTGATCGAAGACTTTTTCCTAAAAGAGAATGATCTTTATGTTTCAGAACAGATGGCGTTGGGGCACATCCAGACTCTGCTGCTTGAGAAGGGGACCAACTGCGAGTCCCTGGGCTTGCCGGTTCCAGCGACACGTTTCGTCCGGTTCGAGGACAACTTCGATGCTGAGCAGGAGTTGACAGAAGGAGAGCGTTGCCACGCCTTGCTGAACGAGGAGCAGGCCACTGTCTACACAGCTGTGATGACAGCCGTGAACGACCCGAACGTGGCCGAGAGATGTTTCTACATCGATGGTCCAGGCGGGAGTGGCAAGACTTTCCTGTACAACACCCTGTTGAGCGTCTTGCGTGGTCTTCGAAAGCGGGTCATAGCCGTAGCTTGGACAGGAATTGCATCGTTGTTACTGAGAGGTATGTAATTTACTGTAAATTGAAAACCAACCGCTTATTAATAATATGTATTCACAGGTGGACGAACGGTGCACTCGCAGTTCAAGTTACCTGTGCCTTTGGTTGAGACATCAACATCGTCAATGAAACCAAACAGCCCAGACGCAACAAAATTGAGGGAAGCAGTGCTGATCATCTGGGATGAAGCTTCAATGGCAACTGCCATAGCACTTGAAGCAGTCAACAGACTTTTGAAGGACCTTACAGGTATATATTATAATTCTATGAATGTTTGGAAAGTTGTAAGTTTATAAAAAAAATAAAAATACATTATTGATTATAGGTGACCTTCGACCATTTGGAGGAAAAGTAATGCTACTGGGTGGTGATTTTAGACAATGCCTACCGGTAGTAGTCCACGGAAGCAGAACCGCAGTGATAGAGAACTGCATCAAGAATTCCGTTCTTTGGTCGCAGTTCACCAAGCTGTTCTTAACATCTAATATGAGAACAGTAGATGATTTATCATTTGCTGAATGGTATGTTTATTATATATTTTATTAAAATGATTCTCTTTTTAATATTACATCAACTAACTGTAATCTTTTCTTGAAACATTAGGTTACTTTCCGTTGGAGATGGTACGTTGAGGAACAACTGCGGTTTACCGATAGACACAGTTCCATTGCCATCACAATGCATCGTAGAAGACATGATAGCAATTTTCGAAGAAGACTTCAAGAGAGAAGATGACATCCTTTCAACAGCTATCCTCTGTCCGAAGAATGAAGACTGCCTGCGCCTGAACAAGAAAATCGTCAAGAAGTTTCCCGGAGAAGAGAAGAGATACTGCAGCGTCGATTCCATAGTATCAGATGATGCCGAAGAAAAAGACAACTTTTCTGTAGAATTCCTGAATTCATTAACACCATCAGGAATGCCACCACACGAACTAGCTCTAAAAGTGGGTGTCGTCATCATGCTGTTACGGAATATAAACCCAAGGGAAGGACTTTGCAATGGTGCGTTGTAAACTATGATATTAAATAGGGAATATAATAACAAATATAATAATTTTACAGGAACTCGATTGATCGTCAGGAATTTGGGAACCAACGTACTGGATGCTGAAGTTTCCTTTGGCCCTTTCAAAGGAAAGCGAGTGTTTCTTCCACGTATGGATTTAGCACCTTCAGACGTCAATCTCCCATTTGTTCTGAAAAGGAGACAGTTCCCGATTCGGTTAGCATTCGCTATGACGATCAACAAAGCCCAAGGACAAACTCTTGATAAGGTACATTTATATTAAAAATAATTATAAATGTAATATTATTGAAAATAAACATAAGACTGTTTCCTGATTGTAACATGTGTTTCAGGTTGGCATATATTTACCAAAACCCGTCTTTGGACACGGGCAACTATATGTTGCCTTTTCAAGAGTGCGTTCACTGGACTCTGTGCACGTTCAAGTGGAACCGACAAGAGAGCAGGGAAAGTTGGTCAGAGGAGATGACACCAACTTCACTAAGAACATTGTGTACAGAGAAGTTCTATAGAGAATGACACAGACAGAACACACGCTTGGCAAAATTCACGAAAAAAAGGATAGTGGTATTTATCTATAAAACAGTCATTACTTAATAACCGATTTTTCAGTTACAGGTGACAGATAGAACCAACGAGGGAGCAAAGAAGAATGGTCTGGAAAAAGGGGATCATTTTCACAATGAACATCATCTACCAAGAAGTTTTATAGAGAATGCCATGCAGACAGAACACACGCTTGGCAAAATTCACGAAAAAAGGGTAGTAGTATTTACCTATAAACCAGTAATTACTTAATAACTGATTTTTCAGTTACAGGTGACAGATGGAACCAACGAGGGAGCAAGGAAGATTAATCATCGTGTACGGAGAAGTTCTTAAGAGTACGACATGCAAACAGAACATATGTTTGGAAAAATCCTCAATTAAAGCACGGGTATTTATCTGTAAATACAGTTTCAGAGACAGAACTATATAACCGTGAATGACTTTTTTTTATATTAATATATCTGTATTAAATACTATACTCTTCATTACAGCTGTTTAGATTTAATAAAATTATTGTTTTCTTTTTTATATTACTTTTTTTTGTATTTGATGTAAATATATTTAGTTGTTAAATGTTTGATTTTTATTTATAAATAAATTTTTTTAATATAATTTATTTTTTATTTTTTTCACCTATATTTATGTATGTTACAGAAAAATAAACACGATTTATATCACTTTATTTTAAGAAAACATTGTTTATAAAATGATAATTTATTAATAAATGTTTTTTTTTATATAATAAAAATTATAAGTTTTTAATTTTCAATATAATAGTATATTTTTTTAAATATATTTTCATTTTATATTAATAAAAAAATAGTTTGATAAATAATATCGTTCTTTAAAAAAATGAGGATTATAAATTATATATGGATGAATTTTATAGAAATATACAATTTATTTGTATAATATCAAGTACTAATCATATGGTATTTTTGATTGTTGATGTTTGAAATTGTGCTAGGTTAGGGGTGTGATCTGTAAAGCATTTATGTATTTTGTCTTATAAGGTTGGTAAGATTGCGCGCACGATTTTTTTACTTTTCTGTTCCACATCAGCTGTTTTACAATCAGCTGTTAAATTCAATTCAACAATTATGATTCATCTAATTTAATTCTAATACAAATACAATACATTAATTCAGTACGTGCATTAAATTAGCGTCTCAAATTATTTTATGATGAGACTGGGTAATTTGTACTATATAATATTACTGAAAATTGTAATAATGATAATAGATAATCACCGTCAATTAAAAAAAAAACAAATTGAGTATCAGCAAAAAGAATGGTAAATTATTATAATATTGTGATACGGTAATTTATACATGTAATATTACTAAAAATTGTTATAATGACTATCTCCGTTAAATTCAAAAATTAACTATCAAAAAATAGTGGAACGAGTATGATATATACACATACGAGGGTCGAAGACCCGAGTAAGTTTGTGTAAAAAATATGGCATAAAAGGGGGTTGGGGCGCGAAGCGCCCAGGGGCACAGCCCCTAGTAAATATATATATAAACACTAGGGGCTGTGCCCCTGGGCGCTTCGCGCCCCAACCCCCTTTGACGCCATATTTTTTACACAAATTTACTCGGGTCTGCGACCCTCGTATGTGTATATATCATACTCGTTCCACTATTTTTTGATAGTTAAATTTTTTCATTTGGCGGAGATAATCAATATTACAATTTTTAGTAATTTTACATGTACAAATTACCTAATCACATATTTACTCGGGTCTCAGCCTTCGGCTGTGACCCTCGTATGTGTATAATATAATAATTTTCCAATCTTTTTGCTGATACTCATTTTATTTCTTAAATTGGCGGTGATAATCACATATCAATATTACAATTTTTAATAATATTACATGTATAAATTACCCAACCTAAAATGTACTGTTATTTATTAAATGGTTAACTTTTTATTTTTATATGTTCCTGAAGTTTTAAATTTTTGTTCAATTTTAATCAAAATAAATTGTCTACGTCACTTTTAAAAAATAGCAATTTTAATTATTTTCATGCGCGCACCTGACTTAATTATAATTAAAAAAAATAATTAATATATCAATCTCAAAACTTTCAAAAAAATAATAATCCATAAATAATTTTTATTTAAGCACTACTGATCGATATTATAATTTTCATATTTTTTTGAAATTTCTAATTGTTGAACAATTAAAATTTTTTTTTGAAACGCTACTGACTTATTTATTTTTAAATGTGAACTTTTGGATAAATTGCATCAATCCCCTACAACAAAACTATTAAAAATTATATTTTTATACAATTTCATTAAAAAAAACACAAATTTAAAAATATTTGAAACGCCGTCCCTGATTTAAATGAAACATGTATAAATTACCCAACCCAAAATATACTGTTATTTATTAAATAACTTTTAAAAAATAGCAAGTTTAACTATTTTCATGCGACGCCCCTGACTAAATTATAATTTAAAAAAAAATATTAATATATCAATCTCAAAACTTTCAAAAAAATAATAATTCATAAACAATTTTTTTTGAGGCGCTACTGATCTATATTATAATTTTCATAGTTTTCTGAAATTTCTATTTTTGAACAATAAAAAATGTTTTTTTAAGTTTTTACAAACGTTACGAAATGTGACGTTCCCAAAACCTTCATATATTTAAAACGACACCAGCCCCTGACTTAATTATTATTTTTAAATGTGAAATTTTGAATAAATTGCATCAACAAAACTATTAAAAATTATATTTTTATACAATTTCATTAAAAAAACACAAATTTAAAAATATTTGAAACACCGTCCCTGATTTAAATGAATAATTTCAACAATTAAAAAAAATTCAACAATTTCACTCAAAAACCACGTAATTGTGGAACAATCAAATCTAATGTCATCAAAAATTTTCTCACTCCTAAAAGAAATGGATAGAAAACCTTCTAGAACATTCTCTGTCATCTGTCAAATTTAAACTAATTAGAAAAAAAGATTTTAAATATTTTTTAATTCGCCGCTCCTGAAATTATAGTTAACAAAAACTTTTTAATATTATCTATAGATAATTATACTAATTACATCAAATTACCAATCAATTTTGGTTAAAATTTAATTTATAAGCAATTTCATCAAAATGTACAAAATAACATTTCTTTACACGCTCCTGACGTTAATAAGATAAAAAACAGCTGTTTATAATTTCTTCGTTTAACAATTTCAATCAAAATTTATTTTATGTAGAAATTATAATTGATTCACAAATCTAACATTTTAAAATTAATCAAGTAATTTATCAGTGTGGTTTTTATGAAAATGTCAATAAAAATCCATGTGTTTTCTTCATTATAAATGTCATATTTTGACAGATATAAACAAAAGACAACAGTGATATCTTTTAATTTAGCAAATTATCGTAAAAATAGTATTTTTCAAACGACCATCACACTGTCTGACAAAACAAAAGCCGACACTCGAACCAGCTAATTCAACGTTTTTTTAGTAAAATTCGATGTACTTTTTCGGAAAAAAATCACAGCTCAGAGACCTTTCATAGCTAAGAAATGAAATTTAGCCTATTGACTGGAAAAAGAGTCAAGCTAAACGACGAAAAAAAAATTATTAAAATCGGCCGGGTAATTCCAGAGTCTATTAAGCTATAGTTTCGTGCGGACATATAAATATATATATATATATATATATATCACACTATAATATAAACGTGCAATATATATATATGTATATATGTATGTCCGGACGAAACTATAGCTTTATAGACTCTGGAATTACCCGGCCGATTTTGATAATTTTTTTTTCGTCATGTAGCTTGACTCTTTTTCCAGTCAATAGGCTAGATTTCATTTCTTAGCTATGAAAGGTCTCTGAGTTGTGATTTTTTTCCGAAAAAGTACATCGAAATTTTACTGAAAAAACGATGAATTAGCTGGTTCGAGTGTCGGCTTTTGTTTTTCAGACAGTGTGATTGTCGTTTGAAAAATACTATTTTTACGATAATTTGCTAAATTACAAGATATCACTGTTGTATTTTGTTTATATCTGTCAAAATATGACATTTATAAAGAAGAAAACACATGGATTTTTATTGACATTTTCATAAAAAACACACTGATAAATTACTTGATTAATTTTAAAATGTTAGATTTGTGAATCAATTATAATTTCTACGTAAAATAGATTTTGATTGAAATTGTTAAACGATGAAATTATAAACGGCTGTTTTTTATCTTATATACGTCAGGAGCGTGTAAAGAAATGTTATTTTGTAGATTTTGATTAAATTGTTATAAAATTAAATTTTAACCAAAATTGATTGGTAATTTGATGCAATTATTATAATAATCTATAGATAATATTAAAAAGTATAATGTCAGGAGCGGCGAATTAAAAAATATTTAAATTTTTTTTTCTAATTAGTTTAAATTTGACAGATGACAAATAACAGGGAATGTTCTAGAAGGTTTTCTATCCTTTTCTATTAGGAGTGAGAAAATTTTTGATGACGTTAAATTTGATAGTTCCAAAATTACGTGGTTTTTTACATGTGACATATTTTTTATGTTTGTAAAAAAATTATTTTGAGTGAAATTGTTGAATTTTTTTTAATTGTTGAAATTATTCATTTAAATCAGGGACGGTGTTTCAAATATTTTTAAATTTGTGTTTTTTTAATGAAATTGTATAAAAATATAATTTTTAATAGTTTTGTTGATGTAATTTATTCAAAATTTCACATTTAAAAATAATAATTAAGTCAGGGGCTGGTGTCGTTTTAAATATATGAAATTTTTGGGAACTGTCACATTTCGTAACGTTTGTAAAAACTTAAAAAAACATTTTTTATAGTTCAAAAATATAAATTTAATAAAAATATGAAAATTATAATATAGATCAGTAGCGCCTACAAAAAATTGTTTATGAATTATTATTTTTTTGAAAGTTTTGAGATTGATATATTAATTTTTTTTTTAATTATAATTTAGTCAGGGGCGTTGCATGAAAATAGTTCAATTTGTTATTTTTTAAAAGTGCAATGTTTTTAAAATTATTTAATAAATAACAGTACATTTTAGGTTGTGTAATTTATACATGTTTCATTTAAATCAGGGACGGCGTTTCAAATAATTTTAAATTTGTGTTTTTTTAATGAAATTGTATATAAATATAATTTTAAATAGTTTTGTTGTAGGTGATTGATGCAATTTATCCAAAAGTTCACATTTAAAAATAAATAAGTCAGTAGCGTCTCAAATTTTTTTTTTAATTGTTCAAAAATTAGAAATTTCAAAAAAATATGAAAATTATAATATAGATCAGTAGCGCCTCGAAAAAAATTATTTATGAATTATTATTTTTTTGAAAGTTGAGATTGATATATTAATCTTTTTTTTTAATTATAATTAAGTCAGGGGCGCGCATGAAAATAATTAAAATTGCTATTTTTTAAAAGTGACATAGACAAATTAATTTTGATTAAAATTGAACAAAAATTAAAAACTTCAGGAATATATAAAAATAAAAAGTTAACCATTTAATAAATAACAGTACATTTTAGGTTGGGTAATTTAAATGACGTATGTTCTGTCAGATTCGACATACACGTGCTTCTTGACAGATGACAGCTGACAGGGAATGTTCTAGAAGGTTTTGTATCCTTTTCTATTAGGAGTGAGAAATTTTTTGATGACGTTAGATTTGATAGTTATTGAAATTACGTGGTTTTTTACATGTGACATATTTTTTATGTTTGTAAAAAAATTATTTTGAGTGAAATTGTTGAATTTTTTTTAATTGTTGAAATTATTCATTTAAATCAGGGACGGCGTTTCAAATATTTTTAAATTTGTGTTTTTTTATTGTAATTTTATTAAAATATAATTTTTAATAGTTTTGTTGATGCAATTTTAGTCAAAATTTCACATTTAAAAATAATAATTAGGTCAGGGGCTGGTGTCTTTTTAAATATATGAAATTTTTGTTACATTTCGTAACGTTTGTAAAAACTTAAAAAAAATTTTAATTGTTCAAAAATTAGAAATTTCAGAAAAATATGAAAATTATAATATAGATCAGTAGCGCCTCGAAAAAAATTATTTATGAATTTTTATTTTTTTGAAAGTTCAGATTGATATATCAATATTTTTTTTAAATTATAATTAAGTCAGGGGCGTCGCATGAAAATAATTAAAATTGATATTTTTTTAAGTGACGTAGACAAATTAATTTTGATTAAAATTGAACAAAAAGTAAAAACTTCAGGAACATATAAAAATTAAAAAGTTAACCATTTAATAAATAACAGTAGGTACATTTTCGGTTGGGTAATTTATACATGTAATATTATAAATAAAATTATTTATTATATTACAAAAAAAAAAATATTTTGAGTGAAATTGTTGAATTTTTTTTAATTGTTGAAATTATTCATTTAAATCAGGGACGGCGTTTCAAATATTTTTTAATTTGTGTTTTTTTTAATGAAATTGTATAAAAATGTAATTTTTAAGAGTTTTGTTGATGCAGTTTACAAAATTTCACATTTAAAAATAATAATTAAGTCAGGGGCTGGTGTCGTTTTAAATATATGAAAGTGGGAAATGTCACATTTCGTAACGTTTGTAAAAACTTTGAAAAAAAAATTTTAATTGTTCAAAAATTAGAAATTTCAAAAAAATATGAAAATTTTAATATAGATCAGTAGCGCCTTAAAAAAATTATTTATGAATTATTATTTTTTTGAAAGTTTTGAGATTGATATATTAATAAAAAAAAATTAAATAATAATTAAGTCAGGGGTGTCGCATAAAAATAATTAAAATTTCTATTTTTTAAAAGTGACGTAGACAAATTCATTTTGATTAAAAATTAAATATTAATAATAATAAATGTTTTCAATGATCATTTTTAGGGTTATAATATAATATACTAATGCATACGAGGGTCACAGCCGAAGGCTGAGACCCGAATACATTTGAGGTTGGGTAATTTGTACATGTAATATTACTGAAAATTGTAATAATGTGATTATCACCGCCGATTTAAGAAAAAAATGAGTATCAGCAAAAAGAATGGAAAATAATTACAATATACACATGCGAGGGTCGCAGACCCGAGTAAATTTGTAATTAGGTAATTTATTCATGTAAGATTACTGAAAATTTTAATATTGATTATCTCCGCCAAATTCAAAAATTAACTATCAAAAAATAGTGGTAGGAGGATGATATATGCACATACGAGGGTCGCAGACCCGAGTAAATTTGTGTAAAAAATATGGTGTGAAAGGGGGTTGGGGCGCGAAGCGCCCAGGGGCACAGCCCCTAGTATAATATATATTCATACACGTTTATATTATAGTGTGATACACGTTTATATTATAGTGTGACTAAGGGCTGTGCCCCTGGGCGCTTCGCGCCCCAACCCCCTTTCACGCCATATTTTTTTCACAAATTTACTCGGGTCTGCGACCCTCGTATGTGTATATATCATACTCTTACCACTATTTTTTTATAGTTAATTTTTGAATTTGGCGGAGATAATCAATATTAAAATTTTCAGTAATCTTACATGTATACATTACCTAATTACAAATTTACTCGGGTCTGCGACCCTCGTATGTGTATATTATAATAATTTTCCATTCTTTTTGCGGATACTCATTTTTTTTCTCTAATTGGCGGTGATAATCACATATCATTATTACAATTTTTAGTAATATTACATCTACAAATTACCCAACCTCAAATGTACTCGGGTCTCAGCCTTCGGCTGCGACCCTCGTATGCATAAGTATATTATATTATAAACCTAAAAATGATAATTGAAAACATTTATTATAATTAAAATTTACACATGTTTTTCATATTCAAAGAGTACCTACGTTATTTGTATAAAAAAATGATAAATATAAGTTTTTTTACTTTTTATTTTTATATATTCCTGAAGTTTTTAATTTTTGTTCACTTTCAATTAAAATGAATTTGTCTACGTCACTTTTAAAAATTTTAATTTTAATTATTTTTATGCGACGCCCCTGACTTAATTATTATTAAAAAAAATTTATTGATATCAGTCTCACAAAACTTTCAAAAAAAGAATAATTCATTAAATAATTTTTTTAGAGACGCTACTGACCTATATTATAATTTACATATTTTTCTGAAATTTCTAATTTTTGAACAATTCAAAAAAAATCTAAAGTTTTTACAAACGTTACGAAATTTCTATATAAACTAATTAGAAAAAAAGATTTTAAATATTTTTTAATTCGCCGCTCCTGGCATTATAGTTAACAAAAACTGTAGAAATTATAATTGATTCACAAATCTAACATTTTAAAAAATTTGTCTACGTCACTTTTTAAAAATTTCAATTTTAATTATTTTTATGCGACGCCCCTGACTTAATTATTATTAAAAAAAAATTTATTAATATATCAGTCTCAAAACTTCCAAAAAAATAATAATTCATTAAATAATTTTTTTAGAGACGCTACTGACCTATATTATAATGTACATATTTTTCTGAAAATTATAATTTTTGAACAGTTCAAAAAAAATCTAAAGTTTTTACAAACGTTACGAAATTTCTATATAAACTAATTAGAAAAAAAGATTTTAAATAATTTTTAATTCGCCGCTCCTGACATTATAGTTAACAAAAACTTTTTAATATTATCTATAGAGAATTATAGAGAATTATACTAATTACATCAAATTACCAATCAATTTTGGTTAAAATTTAATTTAAAAGCAATTTAATCAAAATGTACAAAATAACATTTCTTTACACGCTCCTGACGTTAATAAGATAAAAAACAGCTGTTTATAATTTCATTGTTTAACAATTTCAATCAAAATCTATTTTATGTAGAAATTATAATTTATTCACAAATCCAACATTTTAAAAATAATCAAGTAATTTATCAGTGTGTTTTTTATGAAAATGTCAATAAAAATCCATGTGTTTTCTTCTTTATAAATGTCATTTTTTGACAGATATAAACAAAATACAACAGTGATATCTTGTAATTTAGTAAATTATCGTAAAAATAGCATTTTTCAAACGACCATCACACTGTCTGAAAAACAAAAGCCGATGCTCGAACCAGCTAATTCATCGTTTTTTCAGTAAAATTTCGATGTACTTTTTCGGAAAAAAATCACAACTCAGAGACCTTTCATAGCTAAGAAATGAAATCTAGCCTATTGACTGGAAAAAGAGTCAAGCTACATGACGAAAAAAAAATTATCAAAATCGGCCCGGTGGATCCAGAGTCTATAAAGCTATAGTTTCGTCCGGACATATATACATACATACATATATATATATACTAGGGGCTGTGCCCCTGGGCGCTTCGCGCCCCAACCCCCTTTCACACCATATTTTTTACACAAATTTACTCGGGTCTGCGACCCTCGTATGTGTATATATCATACTCGTTCCACTATTTTTTGATAGTTTATTTTTGAATTTAGCGGAGATAATCAATATTAAAATTTTCAGTAATCTTACATGTACAAATTACCTAATCACAAATTTACTCAGGTCTGCGACCCTCGTATGTGTATATTATAATAATCTTCCATTCTTTTTGCTGATACTAATTTTTTTCTTTTAATTGGCGGTGATAATCACTTATCATTATTACAATTTTCAGTAATATTACATGTATAAATTACCCAACCTAAAATGTAGTTATTTATTAAATGGTTAACTTTTTATTTTTACATATTCCTGATGTTTTTAATTTTTATTCAATTTTAATCAAAATTAATTTGTCTACGTCACTTTAAAAAAATAGCAATTTTAATTAGTTTAATGCGACGCCCCTGACTTAATTATAATTTTAAAAAATGTATGAATATATCAATCTCAAAACTTAAAAAAAAATAATCCATAAATAATTTTTTTTAAACGCTACTGTTTTATTTTATAATTTTCAATTTTTTCTGAAATATCTAAATTTTGAACAATTAAATATTTTTTTAAGTTTTTACAAACATTACGAAAAAATTCATATATTTAAAACGATACCAGCCCCTGACTTTATTATTTTTAAATGTGAAATTTTGAATAAATTGCATCAACAAAGCTCTTAAAAATTATATTTTTATACAATTTCATTAAAAAAACACAAATTAAAAAATATTTGAAACGCCGTCCCTGATTTAAATGAAACAGTTAAAAAAAATTCAACAATTTCACTCAAAATAATTATTTTTTTTGTAATATTATAAATAATTTTATTTATAATATTACACGTATGAATTACCCAACCTAAAATGTACTGTTATTTATTAAATGGTTAACTTTTTATTTTTATATATTCCTGATGTTTTTAATTATAGTTAAATTTTAATCAAAACTAATTTGTCTGTCACTTTTAAAAAATAGCAATTTTAATTATTTTCATGCGACGCCCCTGACTTAATTATAATTAAAAAAAAATTATTAATATTTCAATCTCAACTTTCAAAAAAATAATAATTCAGAATAATTTTTTTTGAGGCGCTACTGATCTATATTATATTTTTCATATTTTTCTGAAATTTCTAATTTTTTAACAATTAAAAAAATTTTTTTGGGACGCTACTGACTTATTTATTTTTAAATGTGAACTTTTGGATAAATTGCATCAATCTCCTACAACAAAACTATTAAAAATTATATTTTTATACAATTTCATTAAAAAATGCAAATTTAAAAATATTTGTAACGCCGCCGTCCCTGATTTAAATGAATATTTTCAACAATTAAAAAAAATTCAACAATTTCACTCAAAATAATTTTTTTACAAACAAAAAATATGTCACGTGTAAAAAACACGTAATTTAACGTCATCAAAAATTTTCTCACTCCTAATAGAAAAGGATAGAAAACGTTCTAGAACATTCCCTGTCATCTGTCAACTGTCATGTGTCAAAAAGCATGCACGTGTATTTTGAATCAGACAGAAACATATGATTTCGTCCAATCAAAGCTACAGATTTAAAAAAAATGCCGACGGTATTTTATCATAAAATTTAATTTTAACAAAATTTTTCACGTACTTTTTCGGAAAAAAATCACAGCTCAGAGACCTTTCATAGCTAAGAAATGAAATCTAGCCTATTGACTGGAAAAAGAGTCAAGCTACATGACAAAAAAAAAATTATCAAAATCGGTCCGGTGGTATCAGAGTCTATAAAGCTATAGTTTCGTGCGGATATATAAATATATATATAAACATACACGTTTATATATAAGTGTGGATTGCACGTTTATATTATAGTGTGACTAGGGGCTGTGCCCCTGGGCGCTTCGTGCCCCAACCCCCTTTGACGCCATATTTTTTACACAAATTTACTCGGGTCTGCGACCCTCGTATGTGTATATATCATACTCGTTCCACAATTTTTTGATAGTTAATTTTTTCATTTGGCGGAGATAATCAATATTACAATTTTCAGTAATTTTACATGTACAAATTACCTAATCACAAATTTACTCGGGTCTGCGACCCTCGTATGTGTATAATATAATAATTTTCCAATCTTTTTGCTGATACTCATTTTATTTCTTAAATTGGCGGTGATAATCACATATCAATATTACAATTTTCAATAATATTACATGTATAAATTACCCAACCTAAAATGTACTGTTATTTATTAAATGGTTAACTTTTTATTTTTATATATTCCTGAAGTTTTTCATTTTTGTTCAATTTTAATCAAAATTAATTTGTCTACATCACTTTAAAAAAATAGCAATTTTAATTATTTTCATGCGCGCCCCTGACTTAATTATAATTAAAAAAAAAAAGATAAATATATCAATCTCAACTTTCAAAAAAATAATAATTCATAAATAATTTTTTTGGGGCGCTACTGATCTATATTATAATTTTCATATTTTTTTGAAATTTGTAATTTTTGAACAATTAAAAAAAAAATTTGAGACGCTACTGACTTATTTATTTTTAAATGTGAACTTTTGGATAAATTGCATCAATTACCTACAACAAAACTATTTAAAATTATATTTATATACAATTTCATTAAAAAAACACAAATTTAAAATTATTTGAAACGCCGTCCCTGATTTAAATGAAACATGTATAAATTACACAACCTAAAATGTACTGTTATTTATTAAATAATTTTAAAAACATTGCACTTTTAAAAAATAACACTATTTTCATGCAACGCCCCTGACTTAATTATAATTTAAAAAAAAATGAATATATCAATCTCAAAACTTTCAAAAAAATAATAATTCATAAACAATTTTTTGTAGGCGCTACTGATCTATATTATAATTTTCATATTTTTATTAAATTTATATTTTTGAACTATAAAAAATGTTTTTTTAAGTTTTTACAAACGTTACGAAATGTGACGTTCCCAAAAATTTCATATATTTAAAACGACACCAGCCCCTGACTTAATTATTATTTTTAAATGTGAAATTTTGAATAAATTACATCAACAAAACTATTAAAAATTATATTTTTATACAATTTCATTAAAAAAACACAAATTTAAAAATATTTGAAACACCGTCCCTGATTTAAATGAATAATTTCAACAATTAAAAAAAATTCAACAATTTCACTCAAAATAATTTTTTTACAAACATAAAAAATATGTCACATGTAAAAAACCACGTAATTTTGGAACTATCAAATTTAACGTCATCAAAAATTTTCTCACTCCTAATAGAAAAGGATAGAAAACATTCTAGAACATTCCCTGTTATTTGTCATCTGTCAAATTTAAACTAATTAGAAAAAAAGATTTTAAATATTTTTTAATTCGCCGCTCCTGACATTATACTTTTTAATATTATCTATAGATTATTATAATAATTGCATCAAATTACCAATCAATTTTGGTTAAAATTTAATTTTATAACAATTTAATCAAAATCTACAAAATAACATTTCTTTACACGCTCCTGACGTATATAAGATAAAAAACAGCCGTTTATAATTTCATCGTTTAACAATTTCAATCAAAATCTATTTTACGTAGAAATTATAATTGATTCACAAATCTAACATTTTAAAATTAATCAAGTAATTTATCAGTGTGTTTTTTATGAAAATGTCAATAAAAATCCATGTGTTTTCTTCTTTATAAATGTCATATTTGACAGATATAAACAAAATACAACAGTGATATCTTGTAATTTAGCAAATAAAATTAGAAAAAAAAACTTTTTTTTAAAAACAAGCTTTTACATATAATAAACCTACATATGCACTAAAAAGTAAAAAATAAGTTTTTTTTTTCACAAAGTCTTCCAGAATTCGTATGACTAAAAAAGCTTGTGGCGTTCATTTAATATTTAATGTAATATTTAGAAATATAAAAAATGTCGAAAATATCAATATAGGAAAAACTACATTTTCTACTATAAATTAATATTTTCAAATCTTCCATTAAATTGCATTATTATTATGTTAAAATGCATATATGTATGTATAATGTATATACATATATGTATACATTAATATTTGGAAATCTAGATTCAAATAGGACAAAGTACCTTTTGTAGTTTAATTTAGTATTTTCAATTCCTGGTTAATTTATCGCACATGAAAGAAATATTTAGTAATCTAGATTCAACATAGGAAAAAAATGTTAAGAGTATTTTATGTACCTTAAATTATTATTTCAAAATATTACGTGAAATATTTGGAATTCTAGATTCAAAATAGAATTAAGGGCTAAGAGTTTCTCAACGGAAAAACTACATTAGCTATGTACTTTCAATGAATATTTCGAAATATTCCATAAAATTCCATATATGTACATAATTTATATCAAATATAATATAAAATATTATATCCTGTGAATATTTTAAAATTAAATTCAACATAAAGGAAAGACATCATCTTTCAAATTGTACATTAAATTCCTGGATAATTTGATATAAACTACAGGAATATTTTGGCTTCAAGATTTATCATATGAAAAAGGGCTAAGAAATACCGAAAAGAAATACTACCTTATCTATTTTATAAATTAATATTTCAAAACATTAACATACATTGAGTTTCAGGTTTATTTAGTATCAACATTACATTAATATTTGATCTACTATAGATTTTTCCAATATTGATATTTTCGACATTTTTTATATTTCTAAATATTACATTAAATATTAAATGAACGCCACAAGCTTTTTTAGTCATACGAATTCTGGAAGACTTTGTGAAAAAAAAAACTTATTTTTTACTTTTTAGTGCATATGTAGGTTTATTATATGTAAAAGCTTGTTTTTAAAAAAAAGTTTTTTTTTCTAATTTTATTTTATCCATTTTTAGTCAAAAGTTATTTCTTTTTTTATTATATTATATTATATTCATTGCATCATAAGACCAGGCCCAGATAGAGAAGGGGATGGGGGGGATAGGAGGGCCATATGGCCCGGGTTCTGGTATCAGGGGCCTCGGCGTCTTGAAAATTATTTATATTTTACATTTTTACATTTTTTGATACTAATACTATTTTTAATAGAGATTATTTAAAAAACATAAATATACTACAAAAAAAAACACACCTTGTAGAAAAAGTACTTAAAAAAACCTCACGGTTTTTAATACTAAATAATATCAGGAAGATATAAGAATTTTACTAGTACGAAAGTTGTTTTGAATGTCCTTACGCTCGGGCGAAGGGGGGGGGGGGTCCCTCAAAATGTGGGCTGGCCCAAACCCCGTTGAAGCTCTCTCAGGGTCTGCATAAGACTAAAAACCCTTTTTACTTCCATGTTCGAAGAAATGGAAGTATTGTAATACCGTCAAAAAATTATGTCCGAGATAAGAGCAGATTCTGATTGTACTAACTTCAAAACGCAAAAAAAAAGTTAATTTCCACAAGGCGGCTGTGCGTGTGTCTGTCTGTCTGTCTGTGTGTCTGTCTGGATGTAGAATTTTCTTCCGTTCACGATAACTACTGTAAATATGCACCGATTTAAATTATATTTGGGGAAAATGTTTATCTCAGTGAGTACTCCAGACCTATTGATTTTGGTGCTAATCGAATTAGGGGTTTCAGAAATATTCGAAATTTTGTACCAATTATCGTCTGAAAAGTGATTAGTATCTCACCAATTTTGATAAGACTTGGTACACTTGTAGTTCAATACAATCTAAGGAGCCCTTAATTCATAATCGTATCGAAAAAGCCACTAAAGGGGTGAAAATCACCCTCAAAATTTTAATTTTAAATACTATTAAATTCATGTTGCCATGGAAACAAACGCAGTTAAATTCAAATGCCACATAATTATTATTCTACAAAAATGTGTATTATACAACTGACTTTAGAATATTAGAAAACTAATATCTATTAATGAAAATTAATGTACGAAACTGTCTCTGAATACATAAAAATATTACCTCACAATCAGTGTCCAATGTTTAATTAGTCTCGTATATGAAGGAAGAAGGCATTTATAACATCTATCGTGACTCGCAGTTTAGTTGGTCATTTATTTATAATAATCAAACGTCTTACTTCAATCTTTAGTTTTTATTTTAAAATAAACACTAACGTTTTGATTGTATTTTAGCTTCTTTAGAAATGAAGCGCATATCCAGGGGAGGAGGCATGGTGAAATGACACTCCACACAAACCTAAAAAGTAAAGCAAATTAAATAGAAAAATGCTTATTAAATATACTAAAGTAACTTTTTTTGTCTATTTCACAGACCATGACCCCCTCCCCCATTTTAAATTTAGACTCGCGTCTCAATACCTATTTAGATCTACAAAATTACACTAACATAAATTAATTTATATTTAATATTTTTCAATAATGCCATAACAATATAATACATATACAATATACATGTATGCATATAGGATGATATAATAATAATAAAATGAGATACTATAATACATATTTATATATACATACATTTAACTTTTCTATATGTCAATATAATCACTACAAATAAAATTTATAATACATACCTGATATTTATATAAAATTCGATAATTTTTCAATAATTTTCTTCAATTTATAATTTATAATCTTCACTCAGCAGTTTACATTTGTATTATTATAAATTATTTGTATTCGAATATTATATTGAAAAATATTTTGACAAGACATAATAAATGTTATTCTCGAAGCAAACCATGGTTACGAAATAATTTGAATTATGAAATAATACTTGATCACGAAGGCAAGTTATTTTATTATATTAGAAACATCAAAAAAGACCTTATAATAAAATAACATAGCTATAAAAATGATAAAAAAGTGCATTGTCACGGAGAATACACCATATTTCAAAATTTGACGAAAATCGTACGACGGGAAGTTCGTTAAAAATCGGTCGGAAGATTTGTGTTCCGGGACACTCATACATACATAGCATTTGAGTTAAGTAAAAGCTTGTAATTATCGTAAAAATAGTATTTTTCAAACGACAATCACACTGTCTGAAAAACAAAAGCCGACACTCAAACCAGCTAATTCAACGTTTTTTGAGTAAAATTCGATGTACTTTTTCGGAAAAAAATCACAGCTCAGAGACCTTTCATAGCTAAGAAATGAAATTTAGCCTATTGACTGGAAAAAGAGTCAAGCTAAACGACGAAAAAAAAATTATTAAAATCGGCCGGGTAATTCCAGAGTCTATAAAGCTATAGTTTCGTCCGGACATATATACATACATACATATATAAAATATATATATATTGCACGTTTATATTATAGTGTGATGTATATTTCATATACATAGGTATAAGAAAGTAAAAATACTCTTACTCCCAAACGACTAATGACAGAAGGCTAAAATTATATATTTAAGATAAACTTTTATCTGGGAAGACAACCACCTTATTTTTATAACAATCACTAAACCGAAAACGGTTGATTATTCTTGTAATTTTTTAATTTTTTTTAAATAAGACAAAAATGTTTTGGATAAAAATGTCGCGTATGTTATTATCTATAATTTATTCCCCATACATTTTTTTCCAACACTTATGATTTAGCCAGAAATATTTTTTTTAAAATCATTATTTAGAATAATCTATACTGGTTGCTGGGTGCTTTGACCGTACGGATCACGACTCATACCGTCATGTCGCACGACGACCACTGCAAACTAAATGAAATAGAGTATACAGTGTTTATTCTCAGTATTACGTATAAGAAAGACCCATGGTACCTATGGCAAACATGTACAGTCTTTGTAATACGTATAAGAAAGTCCCATGACACTCATGGCAGATATTTCTTTTCTGTTATGAACCATTTGAAATGTACTTAAAATCGAATACTTAGTAAAAAAAAAAAAAAAAAATAATTTGTTTTTTTTCGAAAAAATGAATAGAACATAAATTATAGATAATAATATTACCTACAATTTTCAACTTGGCCATTTTTCTCTAATTCGCACTGTTTCAATGTAATTCGAAAAATTCAAAAATCGATGTAGGTAAACATCCGTTTCCGGTTGAAAGATCGCTTTCAAAAATAGAAGGTTTTCATCCCAGGCAAAAATTAATATTAAGTATAAAATGTCACCTTTCTACGATTTGTCGTATTTGAGTTACAGCGTCTACAGACAGACAGACAAAAAAAAGATATCATGGCGAAAATAGTCAAAATGGATTCAGGGAAGGTCAAAATTGATAATTCCATCAAAATCCGGATTTCGAAAAAAATCGCGATTACTTTACTTATACTATGTGTATATTTCATATAATAAATAAAACAACTAATTGTCTAAACGTCAAACAATTTATTAAGCAAGGAAACGTAGCGAGCTTTCGATTCACAGAATCATCGTCAGGCTAAAATAATAAATAGTAATTAAATACAATAAATATAATAGAAACTATTGGTATTTTAAAAATAAAAATTCAGAAATATACCTATTTAAAGGGGAGAATGCGAGAACGGTGTCGTTATCTCAACAATTTTCATTAGCTACGGAATTGTTTGGAAAAAATAACAAATCTCTTAGTAACTAAATAGTTACTAAGGAACGAAAGAAACATATTAAAAAATGAAATTTTGACAGATTTAAAATTAATTATTTAAAATAGTGTTGTAAATAGTAGATAACGTGGCTATGTCAGTTTTCTTGTTAATTGTATTGTTGTTTCTTTTTATGTGTAACATTTCCGAGATGTAACGTTTAGCTTTATGTCTTTCACTATCTAAAATTTTTGTTTGTTCATAATCAAAAAGATGTCCTGTACTATTTGTATGTACTGCCAATGCTGTGGATGTCGGTTTTAATCTTGTATCTGATTTATGTTGTGTTATTCTATTGATAAGTTTTTGTGATGTATTTCCTACGTATATATTATTACAACCTCCACATGGGATGCTGTATACCAAGTTTGATTTCTTAAAAATGTCTGTTTTTGGTTTAAGTTTTGTGTAGTTGTTGATATTTGTATTGTATGTTTTAAATACAGTTTTTACGTTGTACTTATTAAAAGTGTTTTTTATTATATTTGATGTTTTATTTATGTAAGGAATTGTAATGTATTGTGTTGTTGTTGTTTTAGATTTGTTATTATCATTATTAACTGTGTTGTATAATAAGTGAACTCGTTTTGTTATGCATTGTTTGATTAAATTAATAGGATAGTTATTGTTAAAAAATGCTGTTTTTATTTTGTTTAAATTTTCTTCTCTGAATTGTGGATGTGATAGTTTGAGTGCTCTGTCTATAGTATTGTTTAATATATTAATTTTTATATGTTGTGGATGATTGGAAAAATAATTAGTATATCTCCAACTATGTGTGTCTTTTTGGTACCAGTTTGTAAGTATTTGTCCATTGTCATTGGTAAGTTGTACGTCTAAAAATGCAATTTTATTTTGATGTTGTATTTCTAATGTGTGTTGAATTTTACTATTGTATTTGTTAAACGTGTTAAGAAATTCGTTAATATCATTAGGATGTGCCTCTGTAATAATGTCATCTACATATCTATAATAGAATGCTGGTTTGTGGGTTAATTGATCTAAACAACTCTTTTCAAGATCTTCCATAACTAAGTTAGCTATAACACTGGAAATTGGTGATCCCATAGCACAACCATCTATTTGTTTATAATAACTATTGTCAAATTCAAAGTATGTGTTAGTTAGACAAAATTTTACTGCTTTGTTAAATTCCTCTTTTGAGAGTTTAGTGTAAAGAGAAACGTCCTGCCATTTATTATTAACAATATCTAGGGCCAAATGTATTGGTATGTTGGTATACAATGATATTACGTCTAAAGAAAATAATTTATGTTCTGTAGGTATGTTTATGTTTTTAATTTTGCTGACAAATTCAAATGAATTTTTTATACCATATTCAGTTTCACCCACCACATTAGACAAAATATTTGCCAAATATTTTGACAATTTATAAGTAGGTGAATCTATACATGATACTATAGGTCTGTATGGTGTATTTTGTTTATGTATTTTTGGTAAGAAATAAATTTTGGGAGAGATTGCATTGTATGTCATAAGTGATGTTTTAGTGTTGAGGTCAATTAATTTAGTTTTATACCAATTTTGTATTAAGTTATTATTAAATGTTTGAAATGTGTTTGTCGGATCATTTTTTATTTTTAAGTAGGTATTAGCATCATTAATTAAGTTATATGCTTTATTAAGGTAATCTGTTCTATTTTGTATCACTGTAACATTACCCTTGTCAGCTTTAGTCACTATAATGTTGGTGTTGTTTCTTAAAAAAGTTTTTGTTTCACTGTTTATTTTATTTAAAAATGTGTCTTTTGGATTTCTATTAATTTTTTGATTATTATTATTAATAATTTGGATGTTTTTAGAAATTTCTTTTCGAATGTTATCCATTTCTGGTTTTTCTTTTTCAAATGCTAACAGTTCTGTATTTTTTATTATTTCATGAACTACGTTGTTGTTAATTTGTTTATTGCAAAAATTTAAATTAGGTCCAAGACTTAGGCAAAGAGAAATATTGTGTGGTAATGTGACGTCTGTCAAATTTTTGATCCAATTTGTGTTGTGTTTGATATTAGTAGTGTTTTTATTTAATAACGTATTAAATTTATGTTGATGAGTATTCTTTGTATGTTGGAATGTTTTTGATTTCAAATTATTTAAATAATTAATAAAACATGACTTAATGAAAGAATTCGGTATTTTTTGAAATTTATAAGTAACGCTAATCAATTTTTCATTAAGTGTATTGAGGATACTGTGGTTGTTCTGAATTTCTAAATTTAAAATACCAACCTTAAAATTATACAATAATTTGTGATATTTTTCATTGTCCTTATGGTGTGTCAAGTTTTTGATGTTAATCTTGTCAATGAAGCTAGGTAAAATTCTACTTCTTCGACATTTCAAAAGAAATATTTTTCTATTCATTTCTTTCACTATCTTGATGTTAATGTTCACCATTTCTTTGAAAATCCACAATGATAAAATACCATAAATTTCAACTATTTTTTCAAATAAGTTATCCATAATGAACTATATGAGTTATCTTGTAAACAACAAGGAGAATAATAATATACTAGTAGTGACGTTAAAATATAATAAATAAAACAACTAATTGTCTAAACGTCAAACAATTTATTAGTTGTTTTATTTATTATATTTTAACGTCACTACTAGTATATTATATTTCATATACATAGGTATAAGAAATTAAAAATACTCTTACTCCCAAACGACTAATGACGGAAGGCTAAAATTATATATTTAAGATAAACTTTCATCTGGGAAGACAACCACCTTATTTTTATAACAATCACTAAACCGGAAACGGATGTTTATTCTTGTAATTTTTTAAATTTTTTTTAAATAAGACAAAAATGTTTTGGATAAAAATGTCGAGTATGTTATTATCTATAATTTATTCCCCATACATAGCAATTCTTCATAATAGCATATTAAAAACATTCAGCGACAATAAATATCTAGTGGCAGTCTTCATGGACCTAAAGAAAGCGTACGAAAAAATATATATCCCAACCCTATTGAAAAAAATGAAAGAACTTGAACTACCTAATAACTTCATATACGGCATAAAAACATTAATCGCAGAGAGAAAAGTATATATAAAAAATAAAGATAAACTCATAGGACCAGCCATGGCTAGAAATGGAATCCCGCAAGGCTCAATATTAAGTCCTATTTTGTTCAATATATATACACAAGATATAAAAAACATAATAACAAACAATTGCGTTGTTATACAATACGCTGATGATTTCTGCATTTTCAACATTAGCAACAATATCGAGACGGCCACAAAAAATCTATCAAAAACATTCAATAATTTGGATAAATGGCTGACCCTCAATGGCATGGAATTAGAAGAAAACAAAACCAAATCGATAATCTTCACTAGACACAACATTCCAGTTAACATGCAAACAATACAGATAAATAACAGGACAATCCCGGTAGAAAGTACAACAAAATTCCTAGGAATGTACATGGACAACAAGATCACTTGGAAGAAGCACATACACCAGATTGTAGATAACGCAGAAAAAGCAGTCAATGTAATCAGAGCAGTGGTCAATAAATGGTGGGGTGCAGACCCTAGCATAGCACTCAAAATATATAGAGCTACGATCAGATCAAAAATCGAATACGGATCCATTTTCTATAGCAACGCTTCCAAAACTACGTTACAAAGGTTGAACATCCTACAAAACAAAAGCCTTAGACTAGTCTTAGGAGCAATGAAAAGCACGCCAACCAACATCCTCCTAGCAGAAGCAAAAGAAATGCCTCTACATCTACGAAGAGAAATGCTAGCCAATAGATTCATTATCAACAAAAACTCAAACGATGAACACCCACTAAATTCAATTCTGTCGAATCTAGAGACCTCCGTCAACAATAAAAAATACTGGAGGAAGAAAGAGAAACCACAATTAGTCCAAGCAATCAATAATATAAAACAGCAAAATACCTTATATAAGTGTAGCAATACATTAGAATACAACTATCCCCCAAAATTTCACCACTGTCATCCGACCACAATTCTCGATCTATACAAAGAAGCAGAAGAAAATTCACAACTCTTTGAAGTAACACTATCCGAAAAATGGCCAAATGCTTTGCTAATATATACAGATGGAGCGAAAAATCTAGATGGAGTAGGGGCCGCATATACCGCCCCATCTATACAAAAATGGAAAGCTATTAAAATTCAATCCACAGTCTCCATTTTCACCGCAGAAGCTATGGCGATTAAGATGGCGCTACATGACTTCCTGGGATATTCAAAAAATCAAATAGTTATCATCAGCGACAGTAAAAGCGTTTTACAAAACCTGAGTAGAACGAGCAAAAAAACGAATTATATAATAATGGAAATTCTAAATTTAATAATAGTACATAAAGAGCTCTACAAGACAAATATTACATTCGTTTGGTGTAAAAGCCATGTTCAAATACGAGGGAACGAAACAGCTGACCATTTAGCACAACAAATAACAAGAAGCGAAGAAAATATAACAATATTACTACCTATCGCAGACCTCAAAGCAGAGACACACAAGAAAATAAAAGAAAAATGGCAAAATCACCACCAACTCTCACTCCAAACAAAAGGACGTTTTTATGGAAAACTGCAACCAACAATACCCACAACACCATGGTACCAAAACATAAAAAAACCAAGAAGACTAATAAGTGCAGTCATACGTCTCCAATTTAACCATGCATTCACACCAGAATACCAGCATAAAATAAAAATCAGCCCCACGAACACATGCAACTGCGATAACACAAGCATAGCTAATACCGAACATTTAATATTAAAATGCCCCATATGGAAAAGAGAAAGAGACGCAATCTTCAGGGAAATCCCAGAATCAATCCTAGATCTACTACAAAACACAAAATTCTATAACAAACTATTCGAATTTATAAACAAAACGCAACTAACAATATAACAATAGGAAATAGAAGATAAACCAAAAACAAATATATGTCAACCCCTCCCCAGTCAACCCAACACCCCAATCCCGTCAATATGGCCACCCAGTACGTTTTATTCTGCGATGATCGGCCCATCAGCAACATCCTAAATCCATCTTGTGTCCCCGTTAACCCCCCCCCCCAAAAAAAAATACACACAGTCAGTTTTAAAAAATAGCTATTTAAAATTTTTCTTATTCGACGCCCCTGACTTAATTATTATGTTTTTTTTTTTTTTAGATAAATTTATATTAATCTCAAATCTTAAAAAAAATAACAAATCATTAAATAATTTTTTTAGGCGCTACTGATCTACATATATTATAATTTTCATGTTTTTTTTGAAATTTATAATTTTTGAACAGTAAAAAAAATCTCTCATATCTTTACAAACGTTACGAAATGTGACAGTTCCCAAAAATTTCATATATTTAAAACGACACCACCCCCCGACTTAATCCCCCTACAACAAAACGATTAAAAATTATATTTAATTCAATTTTATTCGAAAATGCAAATTTAAATACTTTTAAAACGCCGTCCCCGGCTTAATTATTATTAATTATAAATTTTTAGATATACTACATCAATTCTACAACTTTTTTTGAACAAATTTGAAACTTTGTGAACTATTTCAATAAAAATGTAATATTTTTATAAACGTCACAAAAAATATGACAGCTCAAACGTCAAAAAGCACGTGTTTTTAAGAAAAATGACAGGTCTAACGTCATTTTAATCAACCAGAGCACGCCGAAATGCTAGAAATTTCGAAACAAAACACTATGGTTCTAAATCGTAAAATCAGTTTTACGGATAAATTTTAGTGAATTTTTTCGTTTCGTCACACGAAAAAAATCATATCCCAAAAACTATTAAAATTTTGAATAAAATAATTAGCCTAAGCACTGTATCAAAGATGAATCTAACTATTGTGAAAAAATGAAAAAAATCTAGTGAAACGTTTATAAATCCATAAATTTATAGTCATCGGTCAGACCCAAATATATATCACACTATAATATAAACCCAGCGTATATATATATATTAGGGTGTGCCAAAAAAAGGCGATATTTTTTTTTATCGCTCTCAGACCAAAATATCTCAGGAAATGCCCAAACAAAGCTCCTGTTAAAAGCGGAGCTCAAAATTCCAATTTTAAGAGGTCCTCCACGGAAGTTGAAGTTTTCCCATCTAAATAACATGGGAAACGGGGTTTTTTAACAGTTTTTTGTCCTGCAAACTGTGAAAAAATTATTTTTGAAAAAAATGAATGAATGGATCTTTTTGAGTATTAAATTTAGTACAAAAAGTCCCGTTGAGTCAAATTTCTATATTCAATATTTGATTTTTGACAGAGCTTTGAAAATCAAATTTTCGCATTTTTTTGTGTTTTTTGCATTTTTCAGCTAAACTATCCGAGCTAGGGCAAAATGTTAACTAGCAAAATTGTAGTACGTTTGACATTCTATAAAAAAGTCTCCATCGACTTTTTTGTATTATGAATAACAACAAAGTTATATAAATTATTGGAACCAGCCTAAAAGGGATAAAGGCTACGACATTGTGCTTTTTATATTTTAATAATATGTCATGTTTATTGTTAATATATTTCATAATTTTGTGGAAAAATCATAAAAATATGATTAAATAAGTCTGTAACTTTTAACTACTGATAATACAAAAAATCTTATCCAATTTTGTTCCAAATTTGATGTACTAACAAATTTGCATAAAATTCTTTGTTCAATTATCGATATTTTAGTTCATAAAAGCGAAAATTTAAAAAAATAAATGTTAATGGGTCTATAACTTTCTTGTTATTCATAATACAAAAAAGTCGATGGAGACTTTTTTATAGAATGTCAAACGTACTACAATTTTGCTAGTTAACATTTTGCCTTAACTCGGATAGTTTAGCTGAAAAATGCAAAAAACGCGAAAAAATGAGAAAATTTGAACTTCAAAGCTCTGTCAAAAATCAAATATTGAATATAGAAATTTGACTCAACGGGACTTTTTGTACTAAATTTAATACTCAAAAGGATCCATTCATTCATTTTTTTCAAAAATAATTTTTTCACAGTTTGCAGGACAAAAAACTGTTAAAAAACCCCGTTTCCCATGTTATTTAGATGGGAAAACTTCAACTTCCGTGGAGGACCTCTTAAAATTGGAATTTTGAGCTCCGCTTTTAACAGGAGCTTTGTTTGGGCATTTCCTGAGATATTTTGGTCTGAGAGCGATAAAAAAAAATATCGCCTTTTTTTGGCACACCCTAATATATATATTCATATATATATATATATATATATATATATATATATATATATATATATATATATATATATATATATATATATATATATATATATATATATATATATATATATATCCCACATAACATCCAGCGTCGTACTATTGCCCAATCGCATTTGATCTAGCGTCCTTAACTAACCAGCGTCTGTATATCGGACGCTTTATTGAAAACCATTATAACTCAGTTCATGTAATACTTTTTAGCGTCCATATGGGATTATCGACATCCGCGTTTAATTTATGATGATATTGATGTATAATACAACCCTTAACTTATACCCAGTGTTTTTTATTAACAAAAAAGTAAATGTCAAATCAAGCCAAATGGAAGCTTTAAATTTAGTTCCGTGAACGGATCATGTATATTGCTAGTTCCAAATTTTTACGCACCGAACGCCACCATCGACTTTGTATATCTAATTGTATATCATGTGATATTCTGTCCTTTACTTTTTTCGACAATAAGACAAGGAGAGGGAGTGTCAGCAATGTTGAAACGTCGCAATCTATACACACACATTCACAATAGCGTATGTGTGTGTATTTATACATTTGTGTATATACCATGTATGTACTTAATTTTCAATTTATCTTGAAATGATATAATAATTGTTAATTATATAAAATAAAATCATAAATCGTTGACAATATAAAAATTATCTCAATTCTTGAAGTCATGTTACAGTTCTTCTGTTTCTATTACTTAAAATTAGGTAAGTAATATATTTTATTTTAATATATTAAAAATTTTATAACCTCAAATATTATTAAATTAAAATGCATGTTATAAACCGTTTAAATGCTGTTTAATCCTTAAGACCTAGGTACTTTGGTACTTATCATTTTAATTATCATGTAATTTACAAAACATGTGGCTAATTATTATTTATAATTATTAAATTATGTATCTACTGATATATTTTATATTTTATTGATTTATTTTGTTCTTTTACAGGAAATCGAAAGCAATTGCCAATTAAAATATCTTCATCAGGAATATATATTTAGCAGGTTGAAGATTCAAATTAATAATATAAGATATTCAAGTAACTGTCAAAATTCAGTTTGTTTTATGGTAAACGCATGGTTAAACGATTAGTTATCTATTACAAGATTCAACAAGAAAGACATTGTGAATACATTTTTAAAAACAGTGTTCGGTAACAGAAAATTTAGATCGAATCTCGTCGAAAAGTTAACCAATAACCAAATCGTTTACGCAAAAGATCAATTAATTGTATCGTAAGTCTGTGTTCGAACCCTTCAAGTTTGGATAATTGATAATAAACTCAAATGAATTGCTGTCAAATATTGTTAGTTAATTTGATTAGCTCCAAAACTAATGTCGTTAATCTATAAATAATATTTAAGAAGGCATAGATTGTATTACTTCTATTATTCAATTAATTTTATTTGTTTTAACAATTAAATATAATATGATTGATCGTTAAAATACATATTATGTTGTCAATGTTGTGTATACATATATTATATAAATAAATAATTATCTTTAAATTTCAATTGTTTCTATTATTTACAAGCAATTATTATTGATTTTTAATATTTCAGATGAATAAAGTTCAAAATTGTATCATTTTCATGGACATTTATGAAATAAATTCAAATATCGTACCTTACAATGAAGACAAAGTATCGTAAGCACTATACATATGATACTTTACTTTGTAGGGGACGATATATCATTATACTTCTTATATCGAAGTTCAGTCATTAGCTTCAGCAAAACCTTCGGGTTGATTTTAACCGAGGCTGATAATTGGTCGAAGTAGAATGTTTGGTCGGACACTATTGAAAATCCATTCGTGTCGTAGAGTGATAACTGAGTAGTAAAATAAAGTACCTAGGTAATATTGTTTGTCAGAAGAAACCGTTAACGAACTGAATACTGTCTCGACAAATTGGCTTTACTTTCCGAAAACTCTATTTCAGATGCGGTTTCGATGCAATCTTATTGGATATCGAATATTTTGGTTTTGAATAGACAGCTACGTAATATCAATATCCCAATAGTTCTATTAGAAATAGTTATTCGATA
This sequence comes from Sialis lutaria, assembly GCA_949319165.1. Lineage (NCBI taxonomy): Eukaryota > Metazoa > Arthropoda > Insecta > Megaloptera > Sialidae > Sialis > Sialis lutaria. Next base: position 3,045,229 of record OX439234.1, on the reverse strand, counting down.
TAAACATTATCCAGGATTTCTTAAAATATTTTGAGAGTAATTGCATTCAGAAACATTTTTTACTTTCTTAATAGTTACTTATACACATGTATATGAAATATAGGAACATATAGCATAAGTAAGTATTGTTTTTTAATTACATTGAAAACATACTTTGACAACTTTGATAAAGTATATGAAACAACTGTTTTTGTTAGTAAAATTTGTCACAATTTTTTATGGTTTTAATAATAAAAAAAATCCATGTAAGATATATGCACAATGAGTACATTCTTACTGAAATTTTTGTAGTAATCAGAAATCGAAAAACAAACGGTATATTTAATAAAATAACGTTTGATTAGTTATTGTTAAAACTTATTTATATCTAATAAACTAATTCTAGATCGATCTCAAGTTTAAATAAAATATAAAAAATAATTGAACAATTTAAAAAATGTAGATTTAAATTTCGCGGCAGATGCGTGCGCATGTACAGTTATATACCAATGACTTGCTTACAATAATTTGAATTATGTATTTTAACTGATTATTGTTTCAACTGAAATTTTTGTAATATTCAGAAATCGGAAAACAAACGATGTAGGTATTTATTAAAATAACGTTTGATTAATTAATGTTAAGACTTATCTATATCCAATAAACTAATTCTAGATCGATCTCAAGTTTAAATGAAATATAAAACATAAAAAAATAATTTAAAAATGTAATTTTTAAATTTCGCGCGCATGTACAGCTATACATATACCTATGGCCTACGACATATGAAGGGGATAATGGATATTTTTGATATTTTGCTTACAATAATTTTAATTGATTAGTGTTTTAAATATTAGATTTACAAAGTAGAGAATGTCTTATATAATGTCAAAGGGATTTATGTGATATAAGTATATTGTTTTGTACATAAATAATTAAAAAAAGGTGTTGTGATTTTTAATAACATTAGTGCACGTATGTTTTTTAATGATATATTATTTATTTTATTTAATCTTAAGAAAAGAGGACATGTTTAATAAATTTGTTAATAATTTAGTTCAGTACCTATGTGTATTAAAATGTTATATCTATTCTTTTTTTAATTTTTAAATGCAGCTGTTTTTATAATTTCGTAAAACAATTGCAGTATTTAGCCGACGGCGGGCGCGGCGTTGAATTATACATATTATTATAATTAATCTTCTTATTTTGTCATTATTTTAATATAACAAACTTTATAAATGTTAGATTATGAAAGTACAGAATATAGAATATGTAATTCACTGTTAAAATATCTGATATGATGTATTTTTTGTTATGTAAATTGTAAATAAAAAAAAAATAAAAAAACAATTTTATTTTGAATTTGTTTTACCTTTTTACTTTTTCAGAAGTGAATTATTTTATATATTATTGATATTTAATACAACTTACAATATCACAATTGAAAATTGAAATATAAAGAATATTAGTTAGGTATTATGTTATTACTGATTTGCTATAAAGTTATAAACTAGCTGACGTGATTGATTCAGAAACCATTGAAATATGATCAAATATGGATTTATTTCATTCAGTCTTTAAAATATTTTTCATTATTACTATAAAAATCAAATTAGGAATAATATAAAATGGGCACGTTATTTTCTGTATGAATACATTTTTCATTTATTTGAAATTTACTTACACCTGTTATTTTTAATATTAAAAATATATAATGAAAGCATGAACATCATATAGGTACATAATTTAAATAAAATACTAAAATCATTTGTTTTTCATAAGAAAATAAAAAGCATATCGACTTAAAAAAATCGTAATGATAATAAATCTCGATTCATCACGTACAAAATATATTTACACACATTTAAGCCAATAATTATCAGAACACAATAGAAGTTCAATCTGGCAATCCTGCAAGACGCTAATAATTGCTCAGAATAAAAGAAAATATACAGAAGAACGCTTCTAGATGCGGACAATATAAAGGTATATCTTAAGACGCTAAATGGTTGTTAATGAAAGGAGTCTGAAAAAATAAAAAAATGAATATTAACTTTTTTGAAAAAAAAATGTTATTTTTGTCAAGCATTAATCACCCTCTTTAATATACTTCAAAAATTTTTATTCTAGCCCGGCCCGTTCAAATGACGCGAAATCTTTGGTTTATGAAAGGATGCTAGTTTGTTAGTGTGATGTATATATATATATATATATATATATATATATATATATATATATATATATATATATATATATATATATATATATATATATATATATATATATACATCACACTAACAAACAAGGATGCTAGTTTGTTAGTGTGATGTATATATATATATATATATATATATATATATATATATATATATATATACATCTCACTAACAAACTAGCATCCTTTCATAAACCAAAGATTTCGCGTCATTTGAACGGGCCGGGCTAGAATAAAAATTTTTGAAGTATATTAAAGAGGGTGATTAATGCTTGACAAAAATAACATTTTTTTTTCAAAAAAGTTAATATTCATTTTTTTATTTTTTCAGACTCCTTTCATTAACAACCATTTAGCGTCTTAAGATATACCTTTATATTGTCCGCATCTAGAAGCGTCCTTCTGTATATTTTCTTTTATTCTGAGCAATTATTAGCGTCTTGCAGGATTGCCAGATTGAACTTCTATTGTGTTCTGATAATTATTGGCTTAAATGTGTGTAAATATATTTTGTACGTGATGAATCGAGATTTACTTTGTCTTCATTTTAAGGTACGATATTTGAATTTATTTCATAAATGTCCATGAAAATGATACAATTTTGAACTTTATTCATCTGAAATATTAAAAATCAATAATAATTGCTTGTAAATAATAGAAACAATTGAAATTTAAAGATAATTATTTATTTATATAATATATGTATACACAACATTGACAACATAATATGTATTTTAACGATCAATCATATTATATTTAATTGTTAAAACAAATAAAATTAATTGAATAATAGAAGTAATACAATCTATGCCTTCTTAAATATTATTTATAGATTAACGACATTAGTTTTGGAGCTAATCAAATTAACTAACAATATTTGACAGCAATTCATTTGAGTTTATTATCAATTATCCAAACTTGAAGGGTTCGAACACAGACTTACGATACAATTAATTGATCTTTTGCGTAAACGATTTGGTTATTGGTTAACTTTTCGACGAGATTCGATCTAAATTTTCTGTTACCGAACACTGTTTTTAAAAATGTATTCACAATGTCTTTCTTGTTGAATCTTGTAATAGATAACTAATCGTTTAACCATGCGTTTACCATAAAACAAACTGAATTTTGACAGTTACTTGAATATCTTATATTATTAATTTGAATCTTCAACCTGCTAAATATATATTCCTGATGAAGATATTTTAATTGGCAATTGCTTTCGATTTCCTGTAAAAGAACAAAATAAATCAATAAAATATAAAATATATCAGTAGATACATAATTTAATAATTATAAATAATAATTAGCCACATGTTTTGTAAATTACATGATAATTAAAATGATAAGTACCAAAGTACCTAGGTCTTAAGGATTAAACAGCATTTAAACGGTTTATAACATGCATTTTAATTTAATAATATTTGAGGTTATAAAATTTTTAATATATTAAAATAAAATATATTACTTACCTAATTTTAAGTAATAGAAACAGAAGAACTGTAACATGACTTCAAGAATTGAGATAATTTTTATATTGTCAACGATTTATGATTTTATTTTATATAATTAACAATTATTATATCATTTCAAGATAAATTGAAAATTAAGTACATACATGGTATATACACAAATGTATAAATACACACACATACGCTATTGTGAATGTGTGTGTATAGATTGCGACGTTTCAACATTGCTGACACTCCCTCTCCTTGTCTTATTGTCGAAAAAAGTAAAGGACAGAATATCACATGATATACAATTAGATATACAAAGTCGATGGTGGCGTTCGGTGCGTAAAAATTTGGAACTAGCAATATACATGATCCGTTCACGGAACTAAATTTAAAGCTTCCATTTGGCTTGATTTGACATTTACTTTTTTGTTAATAAAAAACACTGGGTATAAGTTAAGGGTTGTATTATACATCAATATCATCATAAATTAAACGCGGATGTCGATAATCCCATATGGACGCTAAAAAGTATTACATGAACTGAGTTATAATGGTTTTCAATAAAGCGTCCGATATACAGACGCTGGTTAGTTCAGGACGCTAGATCAAATGCGATTGGGCAATAGTACGACGCTGGATGTTATGTGGGATATATATATATATATATATATATATATATATATATATATATATATATATATATATATATATATATATATATATATATATATATATATATATATATATATATATATATATATATATATATATATATAATAATATACTAGTAGTGACGTTAAAATATAATAAATAAAACAACTAATTGTCTAAACGTCAAAGATTTAATAAGCAAGGAAACGTAGCGAGCTTTCGATTCACAGAATCATCGTCAGGCTAAAATATTATTTATTATTATTATTATTATTATTATTTTAGCCTGACGATGATTCTGTGAATCGAAAGCTCGCTACGTTTCCTTGCTTATTAAATCTTTGACGTTTAGACAATTAGTTGTTTTATTTATATATATATATATATATATATATATATATATATATATATATATATATATATATATATATATATATATATATATATATATATATATATATATATATATATATATATATATATATATATATATATATATATATATATATATATATATATATATATATATATATATATATATATATATATATATATATTTGGGTCTGACCGATGACTATAAATTTATGGATTTATAAACGTTTCACTAGATTTTTTTCATTTTTTCACAATAGTTAGATTCATCTTTGATACAGTGCTTAGGCTAATTATTTTATTCAAAATTTTAATAGTTTTTGGGATATGATTTTTTTCGTGTGACGAAACGAAAAAATTCACTAAAATTTATCCGTAAAACTGATTTTACGATTTAGAACCATAGTGTTTTGTTTCGAAATTTCTAGCATTTCGGCGTGCTCTGGTTGATTAAAATGACGTTAGACCTGTCATTTTTCTTAAAAACACGTGCTTTTTGACGTTTGAGCTGTCATATTTTTTGTGACGTTTATAAAAATATTACATTTTTATTGAAATAGTTCACAAAGTTTCAAATTTGTTCAAAAAAAGTTGTAGAATTGATGTAGTATATCTAAAAATTTATAATTAATAATAATTAAGCCGGGGACGGCGTTTTAAAAGTATTTAAATTTGCATTTTCGAATAAAATTGAATTAAATATAATTTTTAATCGTTTTGTTGTAGGGGGATTAAGTCGGGGGGTGGTGTCGTTTTAAATATATGAAATTTTTGGGAACTGTCACATTTCGTAACGTTTGTAAAGATATGAGAGATTTTTTTTACTGTTCAAAAATTATAAATTTCAAAAAAAACATGAAAATTATAATATATGTAGATCAGTAGCGCCTAAAAAAATTATTTAATGATTTGTTATTTTTTTTAAGATTTGAGATTAATATAAATTTATCTAAAAAAAAAAAAAACATAATAATTAAGTCAGGGGCGTCGAATAAGAAAAATTTTAAATAGCTATTTTTAAAACTGACGTAAAAAAATTAATTTTGATTGAAATTGAATAAAAATTAAAATCAGGAATACATGAAAATAAAAAGTCAAAAAGTTTACATTAACAATTTTCTTATACAATTTTATAAAAAAATAGTTGTTAATCATTCGTCTGTTGTGAAATTGATGTAATTTACCAAAATATTCATATTTAATAATAATTATGTCAGGGGTTTGGTCATGAAAATTTTTAAATAAGCCTTTTTCTCATATGATTATAAAAACGAAAATTAAGCTAATTAATAACATTGAAAATATTTCAACATATTCTTTGAATATGAAAAACATAAGAAATGTTTGAGATTGGGTAATTTGTGCCTACATGTAATATTATTGAAAATTGTAATAATGGTTATAATTATCACCGCTAATTTAAAAAAAAATTGAGTATCAACAAAAAGAATGGTAGATTATTACAATATACACATACGAGGGTCGCAGCCGAAGGCTGAGACCCGAGTAAGTTTGTGATACGGTAATTTGTAATAGATAACTGAAAATTGTTATGTAAATGACAATCACCGCCAAAATAAATATTAACTATAAAAAATAGTGGTAGGGGTATATCATATACACATACGAGGGTCATAGACCCGAGTAAATTTGTGTATAAAAATATGGCATCAAAGGGGGTTGGGGCGCAAAGCGCCCAGGGGCACAGCCCCTAGTATATATATATATATATATATATATATATATATATATATATATATATATATATATATATATATATATATACGCTGGGTTTATATTATAGTGTGATGTATATTTCATATACATAGGTATAAGAAAGTAAAAATACTCTTACTCCCAAACGACTAATGACGGAAGGCTAAAATTATATATTTAAGATAAACTTTCATCTGGGAAGATAACCACCTTATTATTATAACAATCACTAAACCGGAAACGGATGTTTATTCTTGTAATTTTTAAAATTTTTTTAAATAAGACAAAAATGTTTTGGATAAAAATGTCGAGTATGTTATTATCTATAATTTATTCCCCAAACATTTTTTTCCAACACTTATGATTTAGCCAGAAATATTTTTTTTAAAATCATTATTTAGAATAATCTATACTGGTTGCTGGGTGCTTTGACCGTACGGATCACGACTCATACCGTCATGTCGCACTTCAACCACTGCAAACTAAATGAAATAGATGATACAGTGTTTATTGTCAGTATTACGTATAAGAAAGACCCATGGTACCTATGGCAAACACGTACAGTCTCTGTAATACGTATAAGAAAGTCCCATGACACTCATGGCAGATATTCCTTCTCTGTTATGAACCATTTGAAATGTACTTAAAATCGAATACTTGGTAAAAAAAAAAAAATTAAATTTGTTTTTTTCGAAAAAATTATTAGAACATAAATTATAGATAATAATATTACCTACAATTTTCAACTTGGCCATTTTTCTCTAATTCGCACTGTTTCAATGTAATTCGAAAAATTCAAAAATCGCTGTAGGTAAACATCCGTTTCCGGTTGAAAGATCGCTTTCAAAAATAGGAGGTTTTCATCCCAAGCAAAAATTAATCTTAAGTATAAAATGTCACGTTTCTACAATTTGTCGTATTTGAGTTACAGCGTCTACAGACAGACAGACAGACAAAAAAAATGACATCATGGCGAAAATAGTCATAATGGATTCAGGGAAGGTCAAAATTGATAATTCCATCAAAATCCGGATTTCGAAAAAAATCGCGATTACTATACCTATGTATATTTCATATACATAAGTATAAGAAAGTAAAAATACTCTTACTTCCAAACGACTAATGACGGAAGGCTAAAATTATATATTTAAGATAAACTTTCATCTGGGAAGATAACCACCTTATTTTTATAACAATCACTAAACTGGAAACGGATGTTTATTCTTGTAATTTTTTAAATTTTTTTAAATAAGTCAAAAATGTTTTGGATAAAAATGTCGAGTATGTTATTATCTATAATTTATTCCCCATACATTTTTTTCCAACACTTATGATTTAGCCAGAAATATTTTTTTTAAAATCATTATTTAGAATAATCTATACTGGTTGCTGGGTGCTTTGACCGTACGGATCACGACTCATACCGTCATGTCGCACGACGACCACTGCAAACTAAATGAAATAGAGTATACAGTTTTAACTTAAACTAAAAATACACCTTAACCACAAAATTTATGTCACTCGACACGTGTTTCGACTTCACAAGAAGTCCTCATCAGGAGCCTAACGATTCCAGACTGATACAGTCTTGGTCAGAACCTATATATATACTAAAAGGACTTATCACGCTTCAATGATTCAGACCAATCAACGGCAAGGTCTAGAAGGATTGAAGCTGGGATAGGTCCAGTACCTCCATTAAAAATACTATTCTTATCCCTCAAGATTTCTAAGCTTTCTGCTGCGTCTAATTGATTATTATTGCATGTTTCAATTTATTTTTTAATTATGAATGTCCGTTTTATGATTTAATGTAGTCATATGATGAGCTACGCTAGATTTATCCACCCGATTGTATTTAAGGTGAGCCATGTGCTCTTTAAATCTAATGTTTATAGATCTCCTAGTTCTTTACTTCAAGTACTTTTGAAAATTGCGCAATGTACTTGATACTTGAAGTAATTTTTTTTAAATACTTGAATTTAGTACTTGATTTTGCAAGTAAAATACTTCAAGTATTTTACTTCAAGTATATTTTTAAATACACCATGTCGTTTTTCAAGTACTTACTTTAATAAACTGATCTTCCATAAGAAAAGTTTTTTTAAACAAAATAATTAATTTTATCACTTATAAAAACATGGAAAGAAATTTATAAAGCCTTTATAAATATTTTAAAGATATCAAAGAGGTATATTCGTTGATTATTTACGATATACCTACTTACTACCTATAGTCTGTTTTATTTAAGTTTGCAGCGGTTGCCGGGGATTTGACGGTAGGAATCGTGACTCGGTATACACCCTCGCCCTTAAAACTTTTTTTGTTATTCTCTCATTTATATACCTTTTAAGATGAAAATTGGGAAAAATGACGTAGATTGATGGTCCAAAAACAGAAATTATGAGATTTAAAAAAAAATTTTGATAGACGAAGTCCCCATTGCATTGACCAGAATGTTATTAGATAGGTTTCCTAAAATGCAACAAAACATTTTTTGGAACCTTTTGATTTTAACACTTCAGTCACGAGATATTTGCTTTCAAAGTCGTTATTCAAGCGCCCCCCTAGCCCTCTAATTTCTAATACGGATAATTCAAAATACACAACATAAATCTATAGATGGGTTCTAATAGGCCACATATGTTATTTTCTATTATAAAAAATAGTTTTAACAATTAAAATTTTTAATTGAGTGACATAAATAAAACAATATTTTAAAATTTATTTTTAAGAAACAATAAGAAATTAAAATCAGTTTCATACATTCTGAAATATCCAATACTTAAAAAACACATAATAAAAACATAATTTATTAATAATATGTGGCCGCGGCCCGCAAACAAAAGCTCAGCTGATTTTCACGTGTTTTTAAGTATTTTTTTTATCCGAATACTTGACACTACCCTTGTTAGGTAATGAAGATAATATGTATATAAATATTTAAAATTACCATTTTTTTTTGTATTTTAATGGTTCTAACAATTAAAATAAGTTACTTGAATTTTCAAGTACTTTTCGGTACTTGAAGTACTTTACTTCAAGTACTTTTAAATATTGCGCAATGTACTTGAAACTTGAAGTACTGTCACTAAATACTTGGTACTTGTACTTGAAGTATATTGACTAAGTACTTTTGACAGCTCTGTTTAGGACAAACTAGGAGATCTATAAACATTAGATTTAAAGCACATGGCTCACCTTAAATACAATCGGGTGGATAAATCTAGCGTAGCTCATCATATGACTACATTAAATCATAAAACGGACATTCATAATTTAAAATTAATTAAAACATGCAATAATAATCAATTAGACGCAGCAGAAAGCTTAGAAATCTTGAGGGATAAGAATAGTATTTTTAATGGAGGTACTGGACCTATCCCAGCTTCAATCCTTCTAGACCTTGCCGTTGATTGGTCTGAATCATTGAAGCGTGATAAGTCTTTTTAGTATATATATAGGTTCTGACCAAGACTGTATCAGTCTGGAATCGTTAGGCTCCTGATGAGGACTTCTTGTGAAGTCGAAACACGTGTCGAGTGACATAAATTTTGTGGTTAAGGTGTATTTTTAGTTTAAGTTAAAACTGTATACTCTATTTCATTTAGTTTGCAGTGGTCGTCGTGCGACATGACGGTATGAGTCGTGATCCGTACGGTCAAAGCACCCAGCAACCAGTATAGATTATTCTAAATAATGATTTTAAAAAAAATATTTCTGGCTAAATCATAAGTGTTGGAAAAAAATGTATGGGGAATAAATTATAGATAATAACATACTCGACATTTTTATCCAAAACATTTTTGTCTTATTTAAAAAAATTTAAAAAATTACAAGAATAAACATCCGTTTCCGGTTTAGTGATTGTTATAAAAATAAGGTGGTTATCTTCCCAGATAAAAGTTTATCTTAAATATATAATTTTAGCCTTCCGTCATTAGTCGTTTGGGAGTAAGAGTATTTTTACTTTCTTATACTTATGTATATGAAATATACATATAGTATAAGTAGGGGAGAGTCCCCTAAGGTGGACATCCCCCCAAGGTGGACACCCTGGGAAATTTTTTTTGTATCAGGTGGTAGCACTGTGCGCTTCATGTCGGTATTACAGTTTGGGAAGACGCAGTTTTTGGTTATATCATGAAGTGGCATGTCGTGGCTGTTTGTCCGCTGTACTACACAATACGAGAAAGTCACTCCGAAAGTTTTGAAGACGCTTCGAATAACTGGGATTAAATGATCGAAAACAGTGTTTCCGAAAAGGTAAATACCCTTTTGACTCTGCTTACGGACCAAACAAACATATTGTAAACAGATTTGCATGATATTGCGAGTAGATAATTTTTTTCGTTTTTGCCAAAAAAATTCGTTCTGACCCTAAGTTGGACACTTTTTTTACCCTAAGGTGGACACTTGCTTTTTGTAACGTAAATACTTATGTTACGTTGGGATAGTATGGGATTTGCCAGCAAAAACTGTTAGCAGAAAAGGGGGAGAATCTGTAACAGTACAGATTAGTACAAATTTTAAATAATCATAAATTTTAAATTACGTAACCCCCGAACAATTTTATTCATCATTTTAACTGATATAACCGGCTGTATATAAGCCAGCACAAAAACACAGAAAAATCAGTAGCTGCTTGGGACTCCACTCGAAAGTTTGTTGAAAACCGTAAGTTTGTTATTGTTTAAATATATTGTTGTCTTGAACCAATGAAGTCGTCGCCATTGATCTAAGAAGTTAACGTCTTTCCGATTATTACCTTGGGTTTCCCCGGTTGGGAAACGAAGTTCGAGCGAAGCTTGGAACAATCGAAAAGACCAGGAGACTAAGTGGTGGTCCACTTTCTCTCCGATCTGGATTCGAACCCAGGATATCTTCACGGACAAGGGGATACGATTTCAAGCTACCAAGACTTGTCAGTTAGAAAAGCTATGAAAAATGCAGCGGAAAATTCAAAGCAGCCATTGCCACCTGAACCAACGCGAAAATCTTCGATAAGTCAAAACCACCAGCTAAGCAAGAATCTTCAGAAGAAGATGTAGATTTTTGTATAATTTGTTTGAAAAATATGCCTTGAACACTTACGAAATTCAATTCGATTGCGTGCAACGTATGTAAAAGAGAGGTGCACTTGAAATGTGTGAAAATGCGCGGCTCTTGGCAGTGGCGGCGTAAGGGGGGGCGATGGGGGCGGCCCGCCCCGGGTGCCAAGCACCAAGGGGTGACAAATTATTCTTTAAATACTCTGGAAAGTGTGTATAACATGTCATTAAGATCATAAATAAAAATAAAAATATTGAATTGACAACAAAAAAATAAAAATAAAATGAAGGACAACACTTTTTTTCTAGAAGGGGGTGCAAAAAAACAGAAAACTGAAATTAATATTGAGTTGAGAACGAAAAAAAAGACAGCACTTTTTTCTAGAAGGGGGTGCAAAAAACCAGAAAACTGAAATTAATATTGAGTTGAGAACGAAAAAAAAGACAGCACTTTTTTCTAGAAGGGGGTGCAAAAAACCAGAAAACTGAAATTAATATTGAGTTGAGAACGAAAAAAAAGAGCACTTTTTCTAGAAGGGGGTGCAAAAAACCAGAAAACTGATATTAATATTGAGTTGAGAACGAAAAAAGGGGGGGGGGGGGCAAAAAAAACCGCCCCGGGTGCCAATCTACCTTACGCCGCCACTGGCTCTTGGTACACTTGTCCTCAGTGTAACTCCGATGATTCTTATTAAAACCTTTTTTGTCTATTTAAAGCTTGGTATTCGCTTATTTTGTAATAAATTCCTTTTTCATAAGCATTCGATGTAATTTCAAATAAAAAACATCAAAGATTGAATAAAATGATCAAAACATGAATTTTTGGATTATTTTTCCAATTTTTGGAGTGGATTTCTCAAAGGTGTCCACCTTGGGGAACCTTTTTTTAAAATCGAATTTTTTTACTATTTTTAAAATTAATTAAAACTTTGGTTATATTGATGATATCAAAATTGTGTTTCATGAACAGTAAGCTTATGAGTTAAGGTTTCAGAAAATATATAATTGTACAATATATGTAATGTTTGGATTCTACGATTGTTTAAAAGATTAGTGTCCACCTTGGGGGACTCTCCCCTATAGTAATCGCGATTTTTTTCGAAATCCGGATTTTGATGGAATTATCAATTTTGACCTTCCCTGAATTTATTTTATTTTCGCCATGATGTCATTTTTTTTGTCTGTCTGTCTGTAGACGCTGTAACTCAAATACGACAAATTGTAGAAAGGTGACATTTTATACTTAAGATTAATTTTTGCTTGGGATCAATCCTTCTAGACCTTGCCGTTGATTGGTCTGAATCATTGAAGCGTGATAAGTCCTTTTAGTATATATATAGGTTCTGACCAAGACTGTATCAGTCTGGAATCGTTAGGCTCCTGATGAGGACTTCTCGTGAAGTCGAAACACGTGTCGAGTGACATAAATTTTGTGGTTAAGGTGTATTTTTAGTTTAAGTGACTAAGAAACCACAGTTTCTCCGTTTTTCAAGTAAAGAGTATACAGTGTTTATTCTCAGTATTACGTATAAGAAAGACCCATGGTACCTATGGCAAACACGTACAGTCTCTGTAATACGTATAAGAAAGTCCCATGACACTCATGGCAGATATTTCTTCTCTGTTATGAACCATTTGAAATGTACTTAAAATCGAATACTTAGTAAAAAAATAATTAAATTTGTTTTTTTCGAAAAAATGAATAGAACATAAATTATGGATAATAATATTACTTACAATTTTCAACTTCCGTTTCCGGTTGAAAGATTGCTTTCAAAAATAGGAGGTTTTCATCCCAGGCAAAAATTAATCTTAAGTATAAAATGTCACCTTTCTACGATTTGTCGTATTTGAGTTACAGCGTCTACAGACAGACAAAAAAAAGACATCATGGCGAAAATAGTCAGAATGGATTCAGGGAAGGTCAAAATTGATAATTCCATCAAAATCCGGATTTCGAAAAAAATCGCGATTACTATACTTATATGTACTATATGTATATTTCATATACATAGGTATAAGAAAGTAAAAATACTCTTACTCCCAAACGACTAATGACGGAAGGCTAAAATTATATATTTAAGATAAACTTTCATCTGGAAAGACAACCACCTTATTTTTATCACATTTAGCGATTACTATCACATTATAATATAAACGTGTATGTTTATATATATATACTAGGGGCTGTGCCCCTGGGCGCTTCGCGCCCCAACCCCCTTTTACGCCATATTTTTTACACAAATTTACTCGGGTCTGCGCCCCTCGTATGTGCGTATATCATACTCTTACCACTATTTTTTGATAGTTAATTTTGAAAATTGGCGGAAATAATCAATATTAAAATTTTCAGTAATCTTACATGTACAAATTACCTAATCACAAATTTACTCGGGTCTGCGACCCTCGTATGTGTATATTATAATAATTTTCCATTATTTTTGCTGATACTAATTTTTTTCTTAAACTGGCGGTGATAATCACTTATCATTATTACAATTTTCAGTAATATTACATGTACAAACTACCCAACCTCAAATGTCCTCGGGTCTCAGCCTTCGGCTGCGACCCTCGTACGCACGAGTATATTTTATTATAAACCTAAAAATGATCATTGAAAACATTTATTATTATTAAAATTTACACATGTTTTTCATATTCAAAGAGTACGTTAAAACACTTTCAATACTATTTATTAGCTATTATTTATAATATTGTATCAAAAAATGGTTAATATAAGCTTTTTGACTTTTTATTTTTGTATATTCCTGAAGTTTTTAATTTTTGTTCAGTTTCAATCAAAATGAATTTGTCTATGTCACTTTTAAAAAATAGCAATTTTAATTATTTTTATGTGACGCCCCTGACTTAATTATTATTAAAAAAAAATATTAATATATCAATCTCAAAACTTTTTTATGGACGCTACTGCTCTATATTATAATTTTCATATTTTTCTGAAATTTATAATTTTTGAATAATTAAAAAAATGTAAAGTTTTTACAAACGTTACGAAATTTCTATTTAAACTAATTAGAAAAAAAGATTTTAAATATTATTTAATTCGCCGCTCCTGACATAATAGTTAACAAAAACTTTTTAACATTATCAATAAATAATTATATTAATAACATCAAATTACCAATAAATTTTGGTTAAAATTTAATTTATAATCAATTTAATCAAAATGTACAAAATAACATTTTTTTACACCCAACCTAAAATGTATTGTTATTTATTAAATGGTTAACTTTTGAATTTTTTATTTTTATATATTCCTGAAGTTTTTAATTTTTGTTCAATTTTGTTAATTTGTGTACGTCACTTTTAAAAAATATCAATTTTAATTATTTTCATGCGACGCCCCTGACTTAATTATAATTTAAAAAAAATATTAATATATCAATCTGAACATTCAAAAAAATAATAATTCATAAATAATTTTTTTCGAGGCGCTACTGATCTATATTATAATTTTCATATTTTTCTGAAATTTATAATTTTTGAACTATTTTTTAGGGACGCTACTGACTTATTTATTTTTAAATGTGAACTTTTGGATAAATTGCATTAATCTCCTACAACAAAACTATTAAAAATTATATTTTTATACAATTTCATTAAAAAATGCAAATTTAAAAATATTTGAAACGCCGTCCCTGATTTAAATGAATATTTTCAGCAATTAAAAAAAATTCAACAATTTCACTCAAAATATTTTTTTTACAAACGTAAAAAATATGTCACGTGTAAAAAACCACGTAATTTCAATAACTATCAAATGTAACGTCATCAAAAATTTTCTCACTCCTAATAGAAAAGGTAGAAAACCTTCTAGAACATTCTCTGTCATCTGTCATCTGTCAAAATGCACGTAAATCAGACAGAAACATATGATTTCGTCCAATTAAAGCTGCAGATTTAAAAAAAATGCCGACGGTATTTTATCATAAAATTTAATTTTAATAAAATTTTTCACGTACTTTTTCGGAAAAAAATCACAGCTCAGAGACCTTTCATAACTAAGAAATGAAATATAGCCTATTGACTGGAAAAAGAGTCAAGCTACATGACAAAAAAAAATTATCAAAATCGGTCCGGTGGTATCAGAGTCTATAAAGCTATAGTTTCGTGCGGACATAGATATCACACTATAATATAAACGTGTATGTTTATATATATATTTATTTACTAGGGGCTGTGCCCCTGGGCGCTTCGCGCCCCAACCCCCTTTCACGCCATATTTTTTACACAAATATACTCGGGTCTTCGACCCTCGTATGTGTATATATCATACTCGTTCCACTATTTTTTGATAGTTAATTTTTTAATTTAGCGGAGATAATCAATATTAAAATTTTCAGTTATCTTACATGTACAAATTACCTAATCACAAATTTACTCAGGTATGCGACCCTTGTATGTGTATATTATAATAATTTTCCATTCTTTTTGCTGATACTAATTTTTTTCTTAAATTGGCGGTGATAATCACTTATCATTATTACAATTTTCAGTTATATTACATGTATAAATTACCCAACCTAAAATGTACTGTTATTTATTAAATGGTTAACTTTTTATTTTTATATATTCCTGAAGTTTTTAATTTTTGTTCAATTTTAATCAAAATTAAAACTTTTAAAAAATAGTAATTTTAATTATTTTCATGTGACGCCCCTGACTTAATTATAATTTAAAAAAAAATTATTAATATATCAATCTCAACTTACAAAAAAATAATAATTCATAAATAATTTTTTTTGAGGCGCTACTGATCTATATTATAATTTTCATATTTTTCTTAAATTTCTAATTTTTGAACAATTAAAAATTTTTCTGAGACGCTACTGACTTATTTATTTTTAAATGTGAACTTTTGGTTAAATTGCATCAATCTCCTACAACAAAACTATTAAAAATTATATTTTTATAGAATTTCATTAAAAAAAACACAAATTTAAAAATATTTGAAACGCCGTCCCTGATTTAAATGAATAATTTCAACAATTAAAAAAAATTCAACAATTTCACTCAAAATAATTTTTTTACAAACATAAAAAATATGTCACATGTAAAAAATCACGTAATTTTGGAACTATCATATCTAACTTTCAAAAAAATAATAATTCATAAATAATTTTTTTTGAGGCGCTACTGATTTATACTATAATTTTCATATTTTTCTGAAATTTCTAATTTTTTAACAATTTTTAAAAAATCTAATATTTTTACAAACGTTACGAAATGTGTCAGTTCCAAAAAATTTCATATATATATATATATTTAAAACGACACCAGCCCCTGATTTACCCCCCCCCCCCCTTCAACAAAACGATTAAATATTATATTTTATTCATTTTATAAAAAAATGCAAATTTAAATACTTTTAAAACACCGTCCCTGGCTTAATTAGTATTAATTATAAATTTTTAGATAAACTGCATCAATTCTACAACTTTTTTTAACAAATTTGAACAAAATGAACAATTTCAATAAAAATTTAATATTTTTATAAACGTCAAAAACTATGACATATCAAAATGTCAAAAAGCACGTGGTTTTAAGAAAAATGACAGGTCTAACGTCATTTTTAACCATAGCACGTGTAAATGCTAGAAATTTCCAAACAAAACACTATGGTTCTAATCGTTCTAATTCCTTAAAGCAGCCCAAATTACAGTCGGACAGATAAATGTTGGTGAAATTTTTATGTAGTGTCTCGCAAAAAAAATCATATCACAGAAACTATTGTAATGTTATAAAAAATATATATCCTATAAACTGTATCAAGAATGAATCTGTATACAGTGAAAAAATGAAAAAAATCTAGTGAAACGTTTATGAATCCATAAATTTATAGTGACCGGACAGACATACAAATATATAAAAAAATAAATATCACACTATAATATAAACGTGTATGAATCACACTATAATATAAACGTGTATGTTTATATGTATATACTAGGGGCTGTGCCCCTGGGCGCTTCGCGCCCCAACCCCCTTTGACACCATATTTTTTACACGAATTTACTCGGGTCTACGACCCTCGTATATGTTTATATCATACTCTTACCACTATTTTTTGATAGTTAAATTTTGAATTTGGCGGAGATAATCAATATTAAAATTTTTAGTAATCTTACTTGTACAAATTACCTAATCACAAATTTACTCGGGTCTGCGACCCTCGTATGTGTATATTATAATAATTTTCCATTCTTTTTGCTGATACTCATTTTTTTCTTAAATTGGCGGTGATAATCACTTATCATTATTACAATTTTCAGTAATATTACATGTACAAAATACCCAACCTCAAATGTACTCGGGTCTCAGCCTTCGGCTGCTACCCTCGTACGCACGAGTATATTATATTATAAACCTAAAAATGATCATTGAAAACATTTATTATTATTAAAATTTACACATGTTTTTCATATTCAAAGAGTACGTTATTTGTATCAAAAAATGGTTAATATAAGGTTTTTTACTTTTTATTTTGATATATTCCTGAAGTTTTTAATTTATGTTCACTTTCAATCAAAATGAATTTGTCTACGTCACTTTTAAAAATTTTAATTTTAATTATTTTTATGCGATGCCCCTTACTTAATTATTATTAAAAAAATTTTGTTAATATATCAGTCTCACAAAACTTCCAAAAAAATAATAATTCATTAAATAATTTTTTTTAGAGACGCTACTGACCTATATTATAATTTACATATTTTTCTGAAATTTATAATTTTTGAACAATTAAAAAAAATCTAAAGTTTTTACAAACGTTATGAAATTTCTATATAAACTAATTGGAAAAAAAGATTTTAAATATTTTTTAATTCGCCGCTCCTGACATTATAGTTAACAAACACTTTTTAATATTATCTATAGATAATTATACTAATTACATCAAATTACCAATCAATTTTGGTTAAAATTTAATTTATACGCAATTTAATCAAAATGTACAAAATAACATTTATTTACACGCTCCTGACGTATATAAGATAAAAAACAGCTTATTATAATTTCTTCGTTTAACAATTTCAATCAAAATCTATTTTACGTAGAAATTATAATTTATTCACAAATCCAACATTTTAAAATTAATCAAGTAATTTATCAGTGTGTTTTTTATTCAAATGCCAATAAAAATCCATGTGTTTTCTTCTTTATAAATGTCATATTTTGACAGATATAAACAAAATACAACAGTGATATCTTGTAATTTAGTAAATTATCGTAAAAATAGCATTTTTCAAACGACCATCACACTGTCTGAAAAACAAAAGCCGACACTCGAACCAGCTAATTCATCGTTTTTTCAGTAAAATTTCGATGTACTTTTTCGGAAAAAAATCACAGCTCAGAGACCTTTCATAGCTAAGAAATGAAATCTAGCCTATTGACTGGAAAAAGAGTGTAGCTACATGACAAAACAAAAATTATCAAAATCGGCCGGGTAATTCCAGAGTCTATAAAGCTATAGTTTCGAGGCGACATACAAATATATATATATACTAGGGGCTGTGCCCCTGGGCGCTTCGCGCCCCAACCCCCTTTGACACCATATTTTTTACACAAATTTACTCGGGTCTGCGACCCTTGTATCTGTATACATATATCATACTCGTTCCACTATTTTTTGATAGTTAATTTTTTCATTTGGCGGAGAGCGACCCTCGTATGTGTATAAAATAATAATTTTCCAATCTTTTTGCTGATACTCATTTTATTTCTTAAGTTGGCGGTGATAATAACATATCAATATTACAATTTTCAATAATATTACATGTATAAATTACCCAACCTAAAATGTACTGTTATTTATTAAATGGTTAACTTTTTATTTTTATATATTCCTGAAGTTTTTAATTTTTGTTCAATTTTAATCAAAATTAATTTGTCTACGTCACTTTTAAAAAATAGCAATTTTAATTATTTTCATGCGCGCCCCTGACTTAATTATAATTAAAAAAAAGATTAATATATCAATCTCAACTTTCAAAAAAATAATAATTCATAAATAATTTTTTTTGGGGTGCTACTGATCTATATTATAATTTTCATATTTTTTTGAAATTTCTAATTTTTGAACAATTAAAAATTTTTTTTGAGATGCTACTGACTTATTTATTTTTAAATGTGAACTTTTGGATAAATTGCATCAATCACCTACAACAAAACTATTAAAAATTATATTTATATACAATTTCATTAAAAAAACACAAATTTAAAATTATTTGAAACGCCGTCCCTGATTTAAATGAAACATGTATAAATTACCCAACCTAAAATGTACTGTTATTTATTAAATAACTTTAAAAAAATAGTACTTTTAAAAAATAGCAAATTTAACTATTTTCATGCAACACCCCTGACTAAATTATAATTAAAAAAAAATTAATATATCAATCTCAAAACTTTCAAAAAAATAATAATTCATAAACAATTTTTTTTGAGGCGCTACTGATATATATTATAATTTTCATATTTTTATGAAATTTATATTTTTGAACTATAAAAAATGTTTTTTTAAGTTTTTACAAACGTTACGAAATGTGACAGTTCCCAAAAATTTCATATATTTAAAACGACACCAGCCCCTGACTTAATTATTATTTTTAAATGTGCAATTTTGAATAAATTACATCAACAAAACTATTAAAAATTATATTTTTATACAATTTCATTAAAAAAACACAAATTTAAAAATATTTGAAACACCGTCCCTGATTTAAATGTATAATTTCAACAATTAAAAAAAATTCAACAATTTCACTCAAAATAATTTTTTTACAAACATAAAAAATATGTCACATGTAAAAAACCACGTAATTTTAATCAAATTTAACGTCATCAAAAATTTTCTCACTCCTAATAGAAAAGGATAGAAAACCTTCTAGAATCTAGAACATTCCCTGTCATCTGTCAAATTTAAACTAATTAGAAAAAAAGATTTTAAATATTTTTTAATTCGCCGCTCCTGACATTATAGTTAACAAAAACTTTTTAATATTATCTATAGATAATTATACTAATTACATCAAATTACCAATCAATTTTGGTTAAAATTTAATTTATAAGCAATTTAATCAAAATGTACAAAATAACATTTCTTTCCACGCTCCTGACGTATATAAGATAAAAAACAGCTGTTTATAATTTCTTCGTTTAACAATTTCAATCAAAATCTATTTTACGTAGAAATTATAATAGATTCACAAAACTAACATTTTAAAATTAATCAAGTAATTTATCAGTGTGTTTTTTATGAAAATGTCAATAAAAATCCATGTGTTTTCTTCTTTATAAATGTCATATTTTGACAGATATAAACAAAATACAACAGTGATATCTTGTAATTTAGTAAATTATCGTAAAAATATCGTACTTTTTCGGAAAAAAATCACAGCTCAGAGACCTTTCATAGCTAAGAAATTAAATCTAGCCTATTGACTGGAAAAAGAGTCAAGCTACATGACGAAAAAAAAATTATCAAAATCGGCACGGTGGATCCAGAGTCTATAAAGCTATAGTTTCGTGCGGATATATAAATAAATAAATATATATACAGGGTCCTCCAATAGTGCGTCCGGCATTGTTTTACGCCCAAACTATTGAAGATAGAGTTTTAGGATAAAAAATTTACTATATATATTGACCCTAAAGAATTTCAGGAAAATATTTTCAACCCCCTTAAACCGCTCCTTGGGGGGTAGTTTGAGGGGTACATACCCGTTTCTCAGTTAAATCAAATGGAATGGTATATCAAAAAGTACATATTTGTAAAGATCATAAAAAAATAAGAAACTTTCGTAAAACAAAAATTTTCATACTTTCAATTGTTTAAAAAATATGGCAACTTGTTCTCAAATTTTAGGGTTTTACTAAAAGTGCTATAATTTCGTTAAATATTAATGGAATTTTATTATTTTTTTAAATTTAGAAAGTAGAAATAATGAACTTTGTAAAGATGTATGTCTATTTGTGATTTTGATAGTTTAAAGTGTCATACGCGATGTATCAAAAATTCAAAAGTTTAACTAGAGATAGTTCGAAATTTTCAAATACAACGGTATATCAATTAGTACTTTTTCTTAAAAAGGATATGTAAATAAACAACTTTTGTTAAGAAAATTTAAAATTATAATTTTAAAATTGAAAACTGAAAATTAAAATTTTTAATTTTAAATTTTTTTATCAAAAGTTGTTTATTTACATATCTTCTTTAAGAAAAAGTACTAATTGATATACCATTGTATTTAAAAATTTTGAATTATCCCTAATTGAACTTTTCAATTTTTGGTATGTTGAGTATGACACTTTAAACTATTGAAATCTCAAATAATGATACATCTTTACAAAGTTCATTATTTCTTCTTTCTGAATTTAAAAAAATAATAAAATTCCATTAATATTTAACGAAATTAGAGCACTTTTAGTAAAACCCTAAAATTTGAGAACAAGTCGCCATATTTTTTAAACAATTGAAAGTATGAAAATTTTTGTTTTACGAAAGTTTCTTATTTTTTTATGATCTTTACAAATATGTACTTTTTGATATACCATTCCATTTGATTTTACTGAGAAACGGGTATGTACCCCTCAAACTACCCCCCAAGGAGCGGTTTAAGGGGGTTGAAAATATTTTCCTGAAATTCTTTAGGGTCAATATATATAGTAAATTTTTTATCCTAAAACTCTATCTTCAATAGTTTGGGCGTAAAACAATGCCGGACGCACTATTGGATGAGCCTGTATAAACATACACGTTTATATTATAGTGTGATATTCATACACGTTTATATTATAATGTGATACTAGGGGCTGTGCCCCTGGGCGCTTCGCGCCCCAACCCCCTTTTATGCCATATTTTTACACAAACTTACTCGGGTCTTCGACCCTCGTATGTGTATATATCATACTCGTTCCACTATTTTTTGATAGTTAATTTTTTAATTTAACGGAGATAGTCATTATAACAATTTTCAGTAATATTACATGTACAAATTACCGTATCACAATATTATAATAATTTACCATTCTTTTTGCTGATACTCAATTTGTTTTTTTTTTAATTGACGGTGATTATCTATTATCATTATTACAATTTTCAGTAATATTATATAGTACAAATTACCCAGTCTCATCATAAAATAATTTGAGACGCTTATTTAATGCACGTACTGAATTAATGTATTTTATTTGTATTAGAATTAAATTAGATAAATCATAATTGTTGAATTGAATTTAACAGCTGATTGTAAAACAGCTGATGTGGAACAGAAAAGTAAAAAAATCGTGCGCGCAATCTTACCAACCTTATAAGACAAAATACATAAATGCTTTACAGATCACACCCCTAACCTAGCACAATTTCAAACATCAACAATCAAAAATACCATATGATTAGTACTTGATATTATACAAATAAATTATATAATTTCTATAAAATTCATCTATATATAATTTATAATCCTCATTTTTTTAAAGAACGATATTATTTATCAAACTATTTTTTTATTAATATAAAATGAAAATATATTTTAAAAAATATACTATTACATTGAAAATTAAAAACTTATAATTTTTATTATATAAAAAAAAAACATTTATTAATAAATTATCATTTTATAAACAATGACAAAACGACCTTTGTTTTCTTAAAATAAAGTGATATAAATCTTGTTTATTTTTCTGTAACATACATAAATATAGGTGGAAAAAATAAAAAATAAATTATATTAAAAAAATTTATTTATAAATAAAAATCAAACATTTAACAATTAAATATATTTAGATCAAATACAAAAAAAAGTAATATAAAAAAGAAAACAATAATTTTATTAAATCTAAACAGCTGCAATGAAGAGTATAGTATTTAATACAGATATATTAATATAAAAAAAAATCATTCATGGTTATATAGTTCTGTCTCTGAAACTGTATTTACAGATAAATACCCCTATGCTTTAATTGAGGATTTTTCCAAACATATGTTCTGTACTCTTAATGTCGTACTCTTAAAAACTTCTCCGTACACGATGATCAATCTTCCTTGCTTCCTCGTTGGTTCCATCTGTCATCTGTAACTGAAAAATCGGTTATTAAGTAATCACTGGTTTATAGGTAAATACTACTACCTTTTTTTTCGTGAATTTTGCCAAGCGTGTGTTCTGTCTGCATGGCATTCTCTATAAAACTTCTTGGTAGATGATGTTCATTGTGAAAATGATCCCCTTTTTCCAGACCATTCTTCTTTGCTCCCTCGTTGGTTCTATCTGTCACCTGTAATTGAAAAATCGGTTATTAAGTAATGACTGTTTTATAGATAAATACCACTATCCTTTTTTTCGTGAATTTTGCCAAGCGTGTGTTCTGTCTGTGTCATTCTCTATAGAACTTCTCTGTACACAATGTTCTTAGTGAAGTTGGTGTCATCTCCTCTGACCAACTTTCCTTGCTCTCTTGTCGGTTCCACTTGAACATGCACAGAGTCCAGTGAACGCACTCTTGAAAAGGCAACATATAGTTGCCCGTGTCCAAAGACGGGTTTTGGTAAATATATGCCAACCTGAAACACATGTTACAATCAGGAAACAGTCTTATGTTTATTTTCAATAATATTACATTTATAATTATTTTTAATATAAATGTACCTTATCAAGAGTTTGTCCTTGGGCTTTGTTGATCGTCATAGCGAATGCTAACCGAATCGTGAACTGTCTCCTTTTCAGAACAAATGGGAGATTGACGTCTGAAGGTGCTAAATCCATACGTGGAAGAAACACTCGCTTTCCTTTGAAAGGGCCAAAGGAAACTTCAGCATCCAGTACGTTGGTTCCCAAATTCCTGACGATCAATCGAGTTCCTGTAAAATTATTATATTTGTTATTATATTCCCTATTTAATATCGTAGTTTACAACGCACCATTGCAAAGTCCTTCCCTTGGGTTTATATTCCGTAACAGCATGATGACGACACCCACTTTTAGAGCTAGTTCATGCGGTGGCATTCCTGATGGTGTTAATGAATTCAGGAATTCTACAGAAAAGTTGTCTTTTTCTTCGGCATCATCTGATACTATGGAATCGACGCTGCAGTATCTCTTCTCTTCTCCGGGAAACTTCTTGACGATTCTCTTGTTCAGGCGCAGGCAGTCTTCATTCTTCGGACAGAGGATAGCTGTTGAAAGGATGTCATCTTCTCTCTTGAAGTCTTCTTCGAAAATTGCTATCATGTCTTCTACGATGCATTGTGATGGCAAGGGAACTGTGTCTATCGGTAAACCGCAGTTGTTCCTCAACGTACCATCTCCAATGGAAAGTAACCTAATGTTTCAAGAAATGATTATAGTTAGTTGATGTAATATTAAAAAGAGAATCATTATAATAAAATATATAATAAACTTACCATTCAGCAAATGATAGATCATCTACTGTTCTCATATTAGATGTTAAGAACAGCTTGGTGAACTGCGGCCAAAGAACGGAATTCTTGATGCAGTTCTCTATCACTGCGGTTCTGCTTCCGTGGACTACTACCGGTAGGCATTGTCTAAAATCACCACCCAGTAGCATTACTTTTCCTCCAAATGGTCGAAGGTCACCTACAATCAATAATGTTTTTTTTTTTTATTTATAAACTTACAACTTTCCAAACATTCATAGAATTATAATATATACCTGTAAGGTCCTTCAAAAGTCTGTTGACTGCTTCAAGTGCTATGGCAGTTGCCATCGAAGCTTCATCCCAGATGATCAGCACTGCTTCCCTCAATTTTGTTGCGTCTGGGCTGTTTGGTTTCATTGACGATGTTGATGTCTCAACCAAAGGCACAGGTAACTTGAACTGCGAGTGCACCGTTCGTCCACCTGTGAATACATATTATTAATAAGCGGTTGGTTTTCAATTTACAGTAAATTACATACCTCTCAGTAACAACGATGCAATTCCTGTCCAAGCTACGGCTATGACTCGCTTTCGAAGACCACGCAAGACGCTCAACAGGGTGTTGTACAGGAAAGTCTTACCACTCCCGCCTGGACCATCGATGTAGAAACATCTCTCGGCCACGTTCGGGTCGTTCACGGCTGTCATCACAGCTGTGTAGACAGTGGCCTGCTCCTCGTTCAGCAAGGCGTGGCAACGCTCTCCTTCTGTCAACTCCTGCTCAGCATCGAAGTTGTCCTCGAACCGGACGAAACGTGTCGCTGGAACCGGCAAGCCCAGGGACTCGCAGTTGGTCCCCTTCTCAAGCAGCAGAGTCTGGATGTGCCCCAACGCCATCTGTTCTGAAACATAAAGATCATTCTCTTTTAGGAAAAAGTCTTCGATCAGATACTCTTTGAACCTAGTCCAGAGTTGTACAGGCTCTGCGACTTCATTGTTGGCGCAAATCAATGAGAAGGTCACTCGTAGCTCTCTTGGCATCTGGAACGTTGACGCCTCCTCGAGGCATCTGACCCACTCCCCGTCATCGGACAGTAAGCCGCGTTGCCTTGCCGCATCTTTAAAGGTGGGGTAAACCACACCGTTAAAGGTTCGGACATCGTCAAACGACTTACATCCGGTGACGTGGAGAAGGAGCAGACGCAGGTAGAACCTTTCTTCATCCTTGAGGTTTACCGAGTACATCCGACCGATGACCAGATCTCCACCTCGCATACGCCTACTCCAGCTGCAAGTTGACTTCTGGAACACAAAGTGGTTAGGCACATCGCGATAATGATACCTGTTCGCCTCTGGGTGCTCTCTGTTCAACTTGAACCAGGCCGTCAGCGTAGTATCCCGCGTTGCCGCCCTGTCTACTGCCGTCTCTTCTTCACCTTCCCTGAAGTACACTTGCTGCTGTAAAGGCAGATGTATAGCCAGTCTGACTATACTGTGGGTCTGGCTGTGCATCTTGAACTCCAGAAGCCTCCACATGGCTTCCGGTGCACTGACGTATCTGGAATCTTGGAAATCACTTACCTCATCCCAGTTCAACTGCGCATCGTCTCCATGCAGTTGAACGCAGGCGCAGTCGTGGCCCTTGTACACATACTTGCAAATGTACTTCACGCTCTTGACGGATGAGCAGATCTCAACGTTGATGTGGGCGTTGTACTTCGTCAGCAGCCACGGGTTGTAGGGGACGACGAACCGGTTGTCCAGACTGCTGCCTCGAACCACTGCCGCTGCACCGTTGTCTCTCCGTCGGTATCTCGGGTACCCGTTCACGTTGACCTCTGTTGTTTCTGAAAATGATTTAGGAAATCCCTTACTACATTTTCCTTCACGGACGCACGGGGCATTCGGGTTGAATGCACCACATGGTCCATGTAACATAGTCTTTGTCACGATACTGTGTAGTTCCGGTTCTGTTTCAGGATCTGGAATCTCAGCTCTCACCAACTGATCAACCTGATCTGGCTCTCTCAGCTTATCCTCTTCTTTCAGGATGACCAGGATGTGAGCGTGCGGTAGTCCTCTCTTCTGGAACTCGATGACGTGAAGCATGCTGACAGGTGATCCCAACACTTGTCGTTTCCAGATGTCATCAAGCAGCTCTTGTAGTTTCAGGTGGAACACTCGGGCGATGAGATCCGGTCGGTGTTCGCCGCTCTGCCACGGCTCCAAGTTCTCAATGACCTCTCTCCACTTAGGGTTCGCCGTAAACGTGATAAACAGGTCTGGTCTCCCAAACCGTGTTATCATCGCCATGGCATCCTGAAAGTGCTGACGCATGGCACGTGGTGAACCTTAAGATACAAAAAACAGAAAATAAAATACCAATCGTATTTAATAATTAACAATTTTCTACAAACCTTGAAACGAAGAAGGTAATATAACCATGCGCCCAACCCTCAACTGATTCTCAGTTGCCCTGTTGTGAAGGTGATCCATCAGGCCATGATACATCTCCACTCGTAAGTTCGACTGATTCTGGCGATGAAACTGAAGTCTGTTGCTCTCTACCTTGACGTAGGCATCCACGATGTACTGCTGCGTCAGCTTTCCCGCATTGAGAATGGGGTCGAACGGTCCATCTCTCACTGCAAGCCGGTAGCTGTAAAACTGAAGCAAAGTTACATTATTACCTCGTGCCCCAACCTGGTGGTGTGCGATATTTGTTGTCCATCCTGATTCTCCGCGTGGGAACAGTAGAGGGTAGGACATCGGGTCCGTGTTGGGATCCAAGACATTCAGAGTCTTGAAAGCGCTTCCGGCCTTCTCATAGACTCGAATGTCCCGATCTAGTGGTGGTGCACCATCAGAACTCCTGAAGATCGCTGCAACCTCGTTCGCCGCTGCCGGTGCGTTGTATCTTCTCTGATCTCTTCCCTCCACTCGTATACGCAAGTATACCTCCTGCGGAACTCTTCCTTCATATACAGCCCTCTGTCGTTCGTCTTCTTCCACTTCCTTCAGAAATCTATAAATTGGGAAATGATTGATAAAATTTAAGTACAAAATCTTATAATTTAATAAAATTACATATACCGGGTGGACCATTTTAACCTTTAATGGAGAATAACTCGACCGGTACATGAAATAATAAAAAAAGTTTTCAGATAAAAGTTGTATGGTTTGGAGGGGGACATAGACCTACTTGGATGAAATTTTTTTAGGTGGTGTTTTCAAGGTGGTATGTAGGTCAACATCATTTTTTTAAATAGGAACCTATAGGTTTTATCAAGTAATTTTATTTAACGTGAAAAGACACGAATCTTTCATTGAAAAATTTTTTTTTAACAACTTAACCTTTCCAAGATATCTAACAAAATAATTCGAGATTTTGAACATTCAATATTTTTTTACTCAGTCAGAAACCATCAGGCTTAAAGAAAAAGCATAAAATTTAAAAAATGTTTATTTTTATCTAATAAAACGAATTATTTTTAAAATTAAAAAAAAATTAAAATAAAATTTTTTTTTGCTTAAATTAAATTAAATTATTAGATCAAAATAAACATTTTTTGTATCTTGTACTTTTTCTCTAAAATTTATGGTTTCTGAGTAAAAAAATATTGAATGTTCAAAATCTCTAATTATTTTGTTAGATATCTTGGAAAGGTTAAGTTGTTAAAAAAAAAGTTTTCAATGAAAGATTCGTGTCTATTTACGTTAAATAAAATTACTTGATAAAAACTATAGGTTCCTATTTAAAAAAATGATGTTGACCTTCATACCACCTTGAAAACACCACGTAAAAAAAATTCATCCAAGTACGTCTATGTCCCCCTCCAAACCGTACAACTTTTATCTGTAATTTTTTTTAGTATTTCACTTACCGGTCGAGTTATTCTCCATTAAAGGTTAAAATGGTCCACCCGGTATATGAACATTCAACAAACAAAATTTGAAAATTTAACAGAAATTGTTCTATTTAAAAAAAATCAAATCAATGAATCATATTTTTATTAAAATATATTTTTTCAAAAATGTTTTTTGAAATGTTGACAAAACTAAATATAAAATTAAAAACTATGCAAATATGAAATAGAATTTGAACAGTTTCTCAAAAAACATCAGATCTATTTAAAATAATTCATTATAATAATTAACAATTAAAAACGTGAAGTTAATAATCAGAAATTTTTAAATTAAAAAAAATGTAAGGTTATTTATTTATATTTAATTTTTAAATAAAAAAAAATTTAAGGTTATTTATCGTTTTAGCGTCCCAAATTATTTTATAGTATTTTTTACATTTACTTTCGATTTTATCTATGGTTTCTAATATTCTAAATTCAAATAAATGTCAAAAAATGTTTAAATATATATGACCGCAAAGTAATTGCACAAAAAAGAAAAAATTAAATTGTTACAATTATTTATTTAAAATATTTTATCGGTGTACCTATTTTCAAAAATTAAAACATAAACTATATCGAATTAAACATTATTTAGAAGAAAATATTGAAAAACTATCAAAAATAAATAATATACTTTGATTATCTTATTTTAAATAACAACTTTTCGATCATACTTTCTATAATAAATATCGACATCTGGAACATTGACTGTAACAATGAGACTTAAAAAACATAGATTCACCATAAAATAATTTGGGACGCTTAAACGATAAATAACCAAATTTAATCTATCACAAAATTCAGTCAGTATATTTCAACTGTACCAATTATTATTCACGAATAAAAAAATTTATAAGAAACTTACCGAAAACCCACTGCGTAAGGATTTATTTCTCTGAGTAGCTGATCAACATCACGCAAGATGACTTCTGAGCAACCTTCGTTCACTTCTACACTCCTTCTGCATTCCAAAGCCTGAGCAGCGTCCATGAAATAAAGTTGCGCATACTTCTGTTGACATCACTAACCTTAAATAAAAAAAGCATACAAAAGTATGGTTATGTACTTATTTTTTAATATTAATTTTAAATTTTATTAGTTAATACATTTAATTAAAACTAACCTTGTGATAAATTTGACCGTGAATCCGGAAACAATAAGGACCTCTTCCAACCGGGAGACTGATGTCAACACCTGTGGAAGCGAAAGCAAAGGAATTGTTATAATTACGAATGTTAATTAAGAAATTGGACGATAGCTCGTGTTCTTTTGTCATCAGACTCTTCAAAAGGTCTGGGTAAATCCCCAACGATGGTAGAGTGATCTTGCCCTTGTGACAGCACGAACTAAACTTCTTGTCCCTCGGTTGTTCCATCTTGAAGTGTTGAGCTCTACAATCAGAACAAACAATATTCATTAAACCTAAAAAGTTCATTGTTGTTATTTCATTTTTTGCCGCGAGATGTGTCGCAGGCAATAAAAGGATACGGGCTTGCTGGCGTCTTTGGCGAATTCTTTCGGTCGAATCGGCAAGCCTTGTATTACGCTCTTGTTCTTCTTCGTGAAGAATACGCAATCGTGCTCTTTCTGTTAAATCGGCAAGCCTTTGATTACGTTCTTCCTCTTCTTCTTGAAGAATGCGTAAGCGTGCTCTTTCTGCTAAATCGGCAAGCCTTCGATTATGTTCCTGCTCTCCTTCGTGAAGAATGCGTAAGCGTACTGCTTCAGCCGAATCAGCAAGCCTTTGATTACGTTCTTGCTCTCCTTCGTGAAGAATACGTAAGCGATTCCTTTCAGCCATACCGTCAAGTCTACGTTGTCTCTTCTCATGATCTTCCTGAGCACGACTCTTTCGTTTCCTATCAGCCTTAACATCCAACCTTTATTAAAAACAGACAAAAAATATGGTTATGATTTAACAAATATAAATCGCCCCTAACAATAAAATCTAACCTCTTTCTACGTTGTTCATCATCTTCGTTGCGGTTACATTCAGAGATGGAAGTTGATGGTATGTTCGTTGAAGTTGTTGCTGTCTCTACAAATGGTGGAAGTGGATTTAACACAGATGCAATCGGTTCTACTGAGTCAACAATAGTATCGTTTGTAACTGTGTTCGAAGTCTTCTGTTTAACAAAGCGAATCTTTTTCGGTGGCATTCTAAAACCAATTATAAAAATCGTAAATATATTCAAAGTCTCATTGTTACAATCAATCAAATCAATGTTCCAGATGTCGATATTTATTATAGTACGTATGGTACGTATGATCGAAAAGTCGTTATTTAAAATAAGACAATCAAATTATATTATTTATTTTTCATAGTTTTTGAATATTTTCTATTAAATAATGTTTAATTCGATATACTTTGTTTTAATTTTTGAAAATACACCAATAAAATATTTAAAATAAATAATTTTAACAATTTATTTTTTGTGCAGATACTTTGCGGTCACATGTCACATGTATTTAAACATTTATTGACATTTATTTGAATTTAGAATATTAGAAAACATAGATTAAATCGAAAGCAAATGTAAAAAATACTATAAAATAATTTGGGACGCTAAAACGATAAATAACCTAAAATTAATAAGTACTTAAAAAATAATTTAAAACTCAATCTTACCTTACGCGTAAATCAATATCAATCAATATCAATGTCAACTAAAAAAAATTAAATAAACTATTTGTTAAGAAAATTAAGTTGGCACGCCTGGTGCTAGAGCGCCTGTGCGTGAACTAAAGAGAGCGAAGGGGATGAGACGCTTCGAAAAGAATGTAAAAGCGAACGTCTTAGCGAATAGATGTA
Organism: Sialis lutaria; assembly: GCA_949319165.1. Classification (NCBI taxonomy): domain Eukaryota; kingdom Metazoa; phylum Arthropoda; class Insecta; order Megaloptera; family Sialidae; genus Sialis; species Sialis lutaria. The sequence continues at coordinate 3,013,660 of OX439234.1, read as the reverse complement.
TATAATTATATATGAATAAAGATATTAAAATATATTGGATAATTGTTAGTGCTAATGTTAATAAGTCTACAATTGTAAGTGAACGCCAATGGGTGTATATAGTATATGTATATAGTACATATTATATCATTGAGAATCAGCGGAAGGTCCTTCGGGAAGAGAACACTTGAGAGAAAAAGTAAAACATGGTCTCATCGAGCTGGATTGATGAAGGAAATTGGAAATTAGGAAGAAAATTGGAGGTTTAAAAGGAAAAATAAAAACGTGGTTGACCAACGTGAAAAGACAAGAATCGAACGAGTTCAAAACAGCGCCCAAACTTGTCGCAACGCAACGATTGGAACAATCATCAAGGTCAGTGGAGTGTGCTGAAGTTGGCTGGATCATACGTCACAACTTCAGACGACATCGTGGTGCGCCGCTGCATTAACGAGTGTTTACGCAGCAACGCCGCCATATTGGATTTGTAAACGTCAAGTGACATTCGAGGTTATGAAGAATTGACATTGATATACAGTGTAGTTATAATTTAGGTTAAGCTTCTTAATATAAGTTAAAGAATTAATTATTATTTTTAGTTTTTAGCATTGGAATTTAATTATTAGCTGTTGACATTCTAAATCTTGATTTTACAATGACGACTACCGATTCAGTGACTCTTATAACAACAAGAGGAATAATTATAGAGGAAATAGATTACTTGATGGAGTTTGTTAACACGTCAGCTGAATTGACTACTGATGTTACTCAATTAGAAGTTAGATTGAAATCATTAGAAAAACATTTCAATGATTTTGTAGCAATACAGAATACAATAGAAGTTAATTGTAAAATCAAAGATGAGGAAGGTGTACGCAGAAAGGTACGTAACACATATTGGGATGCAAAGGCTGTATTAATTGCTAAGATTCGAAAATTATTAGGCGAACAAACTAACATGAGATCTGCTGAGAGCATGCAGACGAGCACGAAAACAAATAACATGAAATTACCTAAGATAATTATACCTAACTATAATGGTAACTTATTAAACTGGCGTTCGTTTAAGGATTTATTTGATAAGCTTGTACACGAAAACACAACGCTATCTGATATCGAGAAATTATTTTATTTAAAAGGTTGTTTAAAAGGGGAAGCACACCAAACAATAGATTCGTTAGACACAACAGCGGGAAACTATATAAGAGCTTATGATATATTACAAAAAAGGTATGATAATAGGCTAGTTATGATTAATAATCATATAAAGCATATAATAGAATTAAATACAGTAGGCAAAAATAATGCGGTACAAATGAGAGCTTTTATTAATGAAGTAAATCAGCATGTCAATGCGTTAAAAGCACTCAAAGTACCAGTTGAACATTGGGATTTGATTCTATTGTATGTATTAGTTAGAAAATTAGACCAAGAAACGGTTCGGTTGTACGAAACAGCGCGTAAGGTGGACGAACTACCTACGCTTAATGAATTTATTGAATTTATAGAACAAAGGGGTAAAGTTTTAGAGTCGATTGGTTCAAGTAGTGAATCAAAAGGTCGACATGTAATTGTTTCGAATACGGTTACTGAGAAAGGGAAGCATATAAATTATTGTGCTTTATGTAAGCAGCAGCACATGTTGTTTAAGTGTGATAAATTTCTTGAGTATTCAGTAGCTAGGCGAAGAGATTTTGTAAGAAAACGCAACTTGTGTTATTGTTGTTTAGTAGGCTCGCACAGAGCAAATACATGTTCGTACAATGACGGATGCACAAAATGTAGACAAAAGCACCATGTTTTGTTACATAATGAAAGTACTGTAGCTTATAATGCACAGGCTCAAAGCCATGATCGTGCTACAGACGTGAAAAATGTAACAAAAAATAGTGCTGAGAATAAAGCGGAATTAGTAAATGCTAATCCGAATGAGGGAATTCCTGCGGCTTTAATAGCACAGAATGCCCCAAAGCAAATTTTATTATCTACGGTTTTGTTACAGGTAGTGGACAGGCGGAACCAACTAATAAATTGTCGGGCTATATTAGATTCAGCATCTGAATATAATTTTGTCACCGCAGAATTTGTAAAAACGTTAGGCTATGAAGGCAAACCATGTTCTTTAGAAGTTCAGGGAATAACGGGACTTAGTAACTCTATAAATGAATTAGTAAATTTAAATATAAGGTCAAGATTTAATTATTTTAACCGTAATTTAAGATTTGGGGTATTAGAGTCAATAACATGCCCGTTACCGCACCAAAATATAAACATAAACGATTGGGATTTACCACCTAACATAGGACTAGCAGACCCGCATTTTAACTACACCAGTAGGATTGATATGCTCATCGGAGCAGAAATATTTTATGACGTACTGTTAGCAAATCATATAAAATTGGGCTATGGGTTACCATCGTTACATGACACGAAATTTGGATGGGTTTTGGCAGGTACATTACCGATTGACAGATTAAGTCCGAATGTTAATTTAGTTTGTTTATTATCTGAAGGCAAAACAGATAATGAAAAGTTAGATGATGCGCTTACAAAATTCTGGAATTTGGAAAACGTTTCCGACAAAAAAGTATTATCCACGGAGGAAAAGCAATGCGAAAGGGGTTATAGCGCGACAACAACGCGGAATGAATATGGCAGGTATATAGTTGAATTACCTATACCTGTAGAAAATTTCAAAAAGTTAGGTTCTTCGTACGAAAGAGCGTTAAGGTGTTTTAAAGCATTAGAGATTAAATTTAAAAAGGATACATCTACTTCGACCAAGGTACGCGTCGTATTTAATGCATCAGCTCCAACAAGCAGTGGTGTATCGTTAAACTCTATTATGTTAGCCGGTCCTACTTTGCAAGATGATTTATTTACTATATTACTTAGATTTAGGTTATATAAATATGGGTTAGTCGCGGATATAACAAAAATGTACAGACAAATATTAATCAATCCGAAGCATCAAAAATTACAAAGAATTTTATGGCGCGAATCGACGAGCGAAGACATACAACAATTACAACTGACGACAGTTACGTACGGTACTAAAGCTGCTAGTTTTCTTGCGGTTAGAACTCTATTACAATTAACATATGACGAGGGAACAGCATTTCCTTTAGCATCCGAGTGCATACGCACTGATTTCTATATGGATGATCTCATTTCGGGGTGTAATACTGTAGAGCAGGGTTTGCAGTTACAGAAGGAATTAAATGGATTATTAAATAAGGGAGGGTTCGAGTTGCACAAATGGTGCTCAAACGAGTCGTTATTATTAGAAAATATTCCTTCGGATAAGATAGAACTTTGCAATCGATATTTAAATTATGAGAATTCAATAAAGACGTTAGGCATCATTTGGTCGCCTGGTGACGACACTTTGAGAATTTCTTATACGCTCGAATTAAATAGATTTAAAGATACGAAACGTGATATATTATCATGTATTGCTCACATATATGACCCATTAGGATTAGTCAGTCCCGTAGTGGCATATGCAAAAATTCTAATGCAGGATATATGGAAAATGGGCATTGATTGGGATACCGAGTTACCTGAAAATATTTTAGATCTATGGACTGCGTTTAAAAAAGATTTAAATAAATTAGAAAATGTGTCGATACCTCGTTTAATATTGAATTTTGATAACTCCAATTGCATACAATTGCACGGGTTTGCCGACGCAAGTACTAAAGCTTATGCGGCATGTATATACTTACGTATTGAAAGCGTAACCGGAGTGTCAGTTAGTTTAGTATGTGCGAAATCGCGTGTCGCACCTGTGAAACCCATAACCGTGCCTCGCTTAGAATTGTGCGCAGCACTTTTATTAGCTCGGCTTATGAGAAAAGTTGAATTAATCTTAAATAAAATTAATATAACTAATGTTTATTTGTGGACTGACTCCACTATAGCATTGGCTTGGATGCTATCAGATGCATCGCGGTGGAACATTTTCGTTGCTAACAGGGTTAGTGAGATACAAGACTTGACAAACAATTGTCAATGGGGCCACGTGGTGTCGGCATCAAACGCCGCGGACCCAATAACACGAGGAGCTATGCCTTCTGAATTAATAAAATTAGAATCATGGTGGAACGGTCCATCATTTTTATATGGCCCGAAATCAGAGTGGTCGTACGATAAAGCTGCTTTATCGGTGGAAAATATAGTAGAAGAACGGAAAAGTAATGTCAGTTTGTCAGTGGTGACAAACAATGAATTAAATTATTTATCTTCTGTATTAATAAAATATTCTAGTTTTAGTCGATTGTTACGAGTATTTGGTTATATATATCGGTTTATAAATAAAGTTAAACGCAAACATGATTTGGGTGATTTAACATTAACTACAAGGGAGTTAAGTGAAGCTCACTCTAAGATTATAAATTTAGTACAGTTTCAAGCATTCGAAAACGCAATTAAAAATATCGAAATAAAAGATAATAGATTACAAAAATTATGTCCATTTGTGGATGAAAACGGATTGCTAAGAGTAGGAGGTAGGTTAGGTCAAACGGATGTTCCTTATGAACAACGGCATCCATTAATATTGCCTAAACATCCTATAACGAAATTAATCATAAAATACGAGCATGAACGGTTGCTTCATGCTGGGGCACAGCACACGCTGGCCTCACTAAGACTTAAGTACTGGCCTATAGGAGGTCGTTCGGAAGTCAAAAATACAATTTTTAAATGCATGAAATGTTTTAAGCAGAAGCGCACGGTCCTAAACCAAATTATGTCTGATTTACCTGCGGTAAGGACGACGCCCGCCAGGCCGTTCTCAAATGCCGCATGCGATTATGCTGGTCCAATAAATATAAAACAATCACGTATACGCAAACCTATAATAACAAAGGGATACATATGTGTTTTCGTGTGCATGGTTACCAAAGCTATTCATTTAGAACTAGTAACTGATATGAGTACGGATAAATTTATGCAAGCTCTCAAAAGGTTCATGTCACGTCGAGGTGTCTGCTCGTCAATATGGAGTGACAACGGTAGTAACTTTAAGGGAGCTCGACAAGAGTTACACGATATATATAAAATGTTAAACAATAATGAAAGTGTAAAATTAATTGGTGATGGTTTGGCTATGCAAGGTATAAAATGGCGATTTATTGTTCCCAGCTCACCACATTGGGGTGGCTTATGGGAAGCGGGGGTCAAATCGGTCAAATATCATTTGAGACGTATAATGGGTGACACGTCGCTCACGTATGAGGATTTGAATACGTTACTTATTCAAATAGAGGGTATTTTAAACTCGCGGCCGCTGGTGGCAATAACAGATGATCCAGAAGATTATAATTATTTATCGCCAGCCCACTTTTTGATTGGAAGTACCTTGACAGCTATGCCTGAACCAAATGTTGCTGGTGAGCATAAGAACATAGTTTTGTTATGGGAACAGGTGCAAAGTTTAAAAAACCAATTCTGGCGTCGCTGGAGACTCGAGTACCTGTCTTCGCTCCAGCAACGTCACAAATGGTACAAAAGGCAACCTGACATAAAATTAGGCCAATTAGTAATATTAAAAGAGGATAATACGCGCCCAGCGGACTGGCCACTGGCTCGCGTAATAGAGCTCCTCACGGGAAAGGATGGTTATGTAAGAGCCGTGAGATTGAAAACGGTTGCAGGAGAATATAACCGTCCCATAACAAAAATTTGTCCTTTGCCGATAAAAATGGAATGAGGCGAGCCTCATTCGGGCGGGGGTATGTTAAGAAAATTAAGTTGGCACGCCTGGTGCTAGAGCGCCTGTGCGTGAACTAAAGAGAGCGAAGGGGATGAGACGCTTCGAAAAGAATGTAAAAGCGAACGTCTTAGCGAATAGATGTATATAATTATATATGAATAAAGATATTAAAATATATTGGATAATTGTTAGTGCTAATGTTAATAAGTCTACAATTGTAAGTGAACGCCAATGGGTGTATATAGTATATGTATATAGTACATATTATATCATTGAGAATCAGCGGAAGGTCCTTCGGGAAGAGAACACTTGAGAGAAAAAGTAAAACACTATTAAATAAATCATTTCTAACTAAATGAATTAATTAAAGAAACACAACCTACCAGAATGATGTTAAACAAAACACTGAAGAAAAAACGTTGTAAAATTATATTTATCTGATGTTATTTTTCCCCCTCCTGCCTTATATTTAATTGTTGATTTTAAAAGCAATAATCACTTTTATTTAAAATTAATGCAACTGTAATTTTTGTACTCAATTTACAACAATAACAAATATTATCATAAATTTTAACAATAATATTAACAATTAACAAAATCAAATATATACAGGGTGACCCATTTTAAGTGCACACCTCTAATAACTTTTTATGGTGAATTGTTATTAAAAAACTTTTCAGATAAAAGTTACACGGTTTGGAGGGGGACATAGACGTATGAGGATGAAATTTTTTTAGGTGGTGTTTTCAGGATGATATGAAGGTCAACATCATTTTTTTAAATAGGAACCTATAGTTTTAATTAAGTTATTTTATTTTACGTGAAAAAACACGAATCTTTCATTGAAAACTTTTTTTGAAAAACTTAAACCTTTCCAAGATATCTAACAAAATAATTCGTGATTTTGAACTTTCAATATTTTTTTACCAAGAAACCATCGACTTTAGAGAAAAAGTACCAAATACAAAAAATGTTCATTTTGATCTAATAATACTTATTAAAAAATTTATTTTAAAATTTTAAAACTTTTTCAATTCATTTTATTTAAGCAAAAAAAAAATTGTTAAAAAAAATTAGAATAATTTTTTTAATTTTATTAGACTAAAATAAACACTTTTTGTATTTTATACTTTTTCCCTAAACCTGATGGTTTGGGAGTAAAAAAATATTGAAAGTTCAAAATCTCGAATTATTTTGTTAGATATCTTGAAAGGTTTAAGTTTTTCAAAAAAAGTTTTCATTGAAAGATACGTGTTTTTTCACGTAAAATAAAATTACTTGATTAAAACTATAGGTTCCTATTTAAAAAAATGATGTTGACCTTCATATCACCCTAAAAACACCACCTAAAAAAAATTTCATCCGAGTACGTCTATGTCCCCCTCCAAACCGTGTAACTTTTATCTGAAAAGTTTTTTGATAACATTTCACCATAAAAAGTTATTAGAGGTGTGCACTTAAAATGGGTCACCCTGTATAATGAATAATGAAATTTGTGTGCGCCGGTCTGGCCGCGCAGTCTTGCGCCGTAGCTTTTACCGCGTTTTTGAATACCGTATGAACCGGCATGATAACTTAAGTCAGATGCCTGTGGACTCTTGACTTTAAAGGTCAGATCTGTCTGAACTCTTGACCAAGGTTAGGTGTCAATTCCTGTTGGAAAAGATATAGTATATTCGTGTCGGTAAATGTTCGATTGTTGTCTCTTACAAAGATATACGTGAACATTGGACCCTGACAGAAGTGTATACATTATAGTTATATGTGTAGAGTTTATATTTTATTTGAGAATCGTTTATGTGAATGTTATAGATATAGTTTTAATATATATCGAATAGTGTATTTAGTTTTCCGTTATTTTCGTGAGGTTACTGATTTATTTTAAGTGTTGCAAGTGCTTATTGTACTGCATATAAAAGTTATTTCGATCAAAGGAACGTGCTTAGAAGTCGCATGGATAGCTGTTTGAATTATTACAATTAATATCCTTTTTATCCTCCAATCCTGATAATTGTATTTGGGAAGAGCAGAGCCGTACTTGGGTACATCAAAAGAGGTAAGCCGTTTCTTTGTACTAATATATGCAGTTGTATGAATCAACAATGTTATATTTCGCTTAACCTATTTCGTACAGTCCACTTAAAATCTATTTTACGGTGTTTAAAAGAAACATTCTGGTATTTCGATACCGAATGAAACATTTTGGTCACTTCTTGCGGATAATGAGTCAGTTTTTTAGTTCATTTTCGTATTAATTTTGATAAAATATTCAAAATGTTGTCATATTTGTTTGTTGATTCATGCACATGGTTCTTGCAGAAACACGTATCAGTTGGTTAAGTCAGTGACCTTCAAACGGCTTATAACATTCGAACGATTTTCAAATGATTATGTGTATATGCTGTTTAACTTTGATAATTTTGGGGAAGTTTTAATTTGGTTTGGGATGCCAACGGTGGCACACAAAATTTGTCAAGTTATTGTTTTATGGAAATTTCAGTGGGGTTTTTTGCGACGTTTTTGTTTTGTGATGTTAATTAAATTTAATACACCCACTGAAAAGCAGGAGTTCACAGATCTCACATGGGATATCTAGGTTGCGACGTTATTATTTTGAGATGTTTTTTATGATAAAAAACACACTAGATTATTCTTATTTTTCGATAGTATCAGTTTAGGGTTTTAGTACATATTATTTCGAGATGTCTGCGGTATAGACACACCAAACTGGTATTGATGTATTTATTTTCAAATATATTATTTGTTAAAAATGAATATTCGTTGTAAGAACATTTTGAGATGCATTTGCAAAATTTATTGTTATCTTGAAACGGTTTATTCTTGTAGTTTAGGTCAAACAAGTTCTTGCAAAGTTATTACGTATGTAATAGCGTTTTTGAACGAACAAGAAATTTCTGACATTGAAATTTTCTAGGGTTTTTGTTTGTTGAAGTTGATTACAATTCTTAGTGAATTTTTGGGCGACGATGCCAGAGCCATCTGGTGGTGTATCCGACGTTCGCATATGGTAGTCGACCGCCATGATTGTTTGATCTGTCACTTTTGACGTTTCGATACAAATGCATTGGTTTTGTTTGTAAATCAGTTTTGATTTCAACAATTAGCTACGCGTTCTTAAGTGTAATATATTTTAATTAATTAACATTAATTATTTTTTGGTTCGATAAATGTATTACACTATAATTATATATAAATTAGACATTTATTTAAACTCGTGTGTATGCAATAACATTTGTTGTTGTTTAGGTATTTATTTGGTTGGATACACGAGTGCAATGAACGTTTGACGTTTATAAAATATTTTTGTCGATGATTTTAAATATTTTTGCTACGATTTCGTTTGTTGTGGAAAATTTACGTAACATTATTTTACTGTATTTTCACCTTATTTCAGTTATTTAAGCTGATATATTTTTTGTTTGTTTTGAAACAATTACTTTGTGTATTTTTTTGGATATTTTGATAAAAATTCATTTTTGTATTGTTTTAAATAGATAGGTATTTCGTTTTAGTTAGATCCATAAGGGGTATTTTATAGAAGTTTAGTCATAGATCGTTTATTATAGCTACGATTAGTTATTTTATTTGTTTATTTCGTTTTGTAGATTTTATTAAGGCTTTGCGATGGCAGATATTGAAGCTCTTGAACGTCTATTAAAAATGCGACTAGCGCAACAGCAAACGTTGTTTCAGAGAGCACAAAGGGTTAATGATATGATTAAAGATCTGGATAAAAAGGCCGTCGTGAAGAATTTTAGATGCCAGCTTACTACGCTCGATGACACGAAATCCGAATATGTGGCAGTGACTGATGAAGTCAACTCACTACAAATGCAATTAAATGCGGCATTTGAACCTAATTATCAAACCCTCGACTCTTTTAATGATTTGTTGGGTCATATTAGGGTCGCAGAAAAGGATCCTCGAGTCAATCCGCCGCTTGACGTTAAGCCTGTAGAAAATAAGGCGACGACCCCCCTTCCACAGCCTTCCTTACCCAGGCTCCCAAGGATCAATATCCCAATATTTGGGGGAGAATTGAAGGATTGGCCGGTCTTTTATGAAGTTTTTAAAAATCTTATTCATGATAACGCCTCGTTAAGCGACATGGATAAAATTCATTATTTAGTCGGCCAGTTAAGCGGCCCTGCCACTAATGTATGTTCGGGTTTGCCCCCCGTCGGGAGTAATTATTTGATCATGTGGAATGCGTTGGTAAATCAATATCAAAATCCGCGTTCATTAGCAACTAGTTATTTAGATCAAATACTGAATTTCAAGCCAATTAACGCAGCTAACGCTCAGACGTTAGGGAATATATTAGATAGTTGTGTCTCGGCACATAGGGCCTTAAAGAATTTACAATTAGACGATCTATGTGATTTTACATATGCTTATTTGCTTTGGAGCAAATTAGACAAGGACACGCGTATGCTTTTCGAAAATGTTAGACGCGATAAAGCGATATTTACTGTTGATGACATTGTGACATTTCTCAGAGAGCAAATGCATATTTATACAATCTCATCACAGCATAATAAAATAGGTTCGTCCGATAAAGCTACGAAACAAGAAATACAATCGTTTTTTATTACAAAGCATGATGCAGTTAAGAAGTGTATAGTTTGTTTGGGTAATCATGCTATTACGAAATGTAAAAAATTTATCGATCAAGTACCACTCGAGCGATTTAAATTTATTAAAAGTAAAAATTTATGTCTTAATTGTTTTGGGAAACATTATCTCAGACATTGTCAGAAGCGACCAGCGTGTATTAAGTGTAGTTTTAAACACCATTCTTTACTACATTATTTCAGAGGAAAGGTTACTGCAGTGGAAAAGAATCAGAGAATGTCACTCGATCGGCTTACAACTGATCGTATGAACACTCAAGGGAGTATATCGGTAGATACAGTACCGTGTACTAATATTTTTAGCTTTGGGCTTGATGCTCCGGTTCTTTTGCCTACCGCGGTAGTATATACTTTCGATAAAGATGGTAATCGACACAAGGTACGGTTTTTGTTAGATTCTGGTTCTCAATCTCACTTTCTGACGGTGCAATGCGCACAACGACTCAAATTAGATATAGTTTCGTGTAATTATAAACTGCGCGGCGCAGGAGTACGCGATAATGTAACTAGTAAAACACATATAGACGTACGCTCGAGATACAATGAAGCGACGAATTATAATTTAGAGGTACTTTTGATTGATAAGGTATCGGACAATATACCGAACTTTGAAATTTCGGATGCGTGCTTGTCACATTTAAAGCATTTAAAATTAGCTGATGATAATTTTAATCATCCAGGTCCCATTGATGGGATAATAGGGGCACCTTTATTTTTTGTTTTGATGCAAATGCGTAAAGTTGTAGGGGCCGCGAATACACCGACGGCTGTAGATACTGATTTTGGATTTATTGTTATGGGTTCAGTACCCGACTGCGCGCCTTTGTGTGATAATGAGATAAAAGCTTTCCACATCGAAGTAGAACAGGAAACAGAGGTATTATTAAAACCCTGTAACTCGGATTTGTCGAAAATGGGAAAGTCTTGTAACTCCTTGTCACCAGGTCCCTATTTAATTCATAAAGAAATTAACGAAAAATCTCTTACGATAAAGCGACGTAATTTTGTATCAATAGAGTGTTTAATTTTAAAATATTTGTCCTGGATGATTGAAAATGATAGCTACACCCCTGTGACTGGTTTCAACACCGAAGGGTTGAACCAGGTAGATTTAAGGAAATACCCGCCTTCGAATAATTTGTTATTTGACAATAAACTGAGCCAATGTACCGACCGCTACGTTATTTCGACAATTTTTCGGCCAAGGAGTCCGTATAAAATTTGTATTACAGGTACATCGGTTATTAAATTGTTCATATTTTCTCTTGATATTATACAGAAGTGGAGCCGGCTACGTGTAAAATACTTCACTTCTGATCTTGGGTTTTTAAAAATTAAAATATTGAATTCAATATTATTTAGACATTGGGACCCGTGTCTACAAAGGGTGGTGATTCGCTGTGGAAGGCGTCCCCCCCGGTCCCATTTGTATTTCGAACGGAAAACTCCGTTAACTTGCCTAATAAAGGCCCTTTGTTTTGACTTGTCGGTTGACATATGTCAAATGGGCAATTTGCATGCAGGCCCGGCTTGGGTAGTTTTTTCGGTCGTTAAAATGACGGACGCCCAGCGGTTAATATATTATGCGACGAATTATGCCTGTACCTGTCAAATTGTTCCCAGATTATTGAAATGTGGTAAGTTCAAGGACTTATACCCATTTAATTATTTGTTCGATTGTTTATCGTCCGGATTATATCCGGAATTTTTGTAAACGTTCTTCGGATCGTTTGTATGCTACCAACTTCTTAGTGATGTTTGGTAGTTAGTTATCTTGCGATTTTGTCTATTTTTGTAGATATTTCGTTTTGATATTTTTCGTTTATCTTGGTTAAGATAATTTTGTTTGGGCGAATTTAGAATTTAGAATTTGCTTTGTTTCGTTAGAGGGAAATGAAATTAAGTATTTCATGTCGGGGGGTGATGTGTGCGCCGGTCTGGCCGCGCAGTCTTGCGCCGTAGCTTTTACCGCGTTTTTGAATACCGTATGAACCGGCATGATAACTTAAGTCAGATGCCTGTGGACTCTTGACTTTAAAGGTCAGATCTGTCTGAACTCTTGACCAAGGTTAGGTGTCAATTCCTGTTGGAAAAGATATAGTATATTCGTGTCGGTAAATGTTCGATTGTTGTCTCTTACAAAGATATACGTGAACATTGGACCCTGACAGAAGTGTATACATTATAGTTATATGTGTAGAGTTTATATTTTATTTGAGAATCGTTTATGTGAATGTTATAGATATAGTTTTAATATATATCGAATAGTGTATTTAGTTTTCCGTTATTTTCGTGAGGTTACTGATTTATTTTAAGTGTTGCAAGTGTTTATTGTACTGCATATAAAAGTTATTTCGATCAAAGGAACGTGCTTAGAAGTCGCATGGATAGCTGTTTGAATTATTACAATTAATATCCTTTTTATCCTCCAATCCTGATAATTGTATTTGGGAAGAGCAGAGCCGTACTTGGGTACATCAAAAGAGGTAAGCCGTTTCTTTGTACTAATATATGCAGTTGTATGAATCAACAATGTTATATTTCGCTTAACCTATTTCGTACAGTCCACTTAAAATCTATTTTACGGTGTTTAAAAGAAACATTCTGGTATTTCGATACCGAATGAAACAAAATTAAAATATAATTTAAGATACAAACCTAGATGGTGTTATTATTTTATATAATATTTTATAGGTACCCTTACTTTAACTATTAATATTAATTTTAATACTTTAAAATATTATCAAAAAATCATTGTGAATTTCTATTTTTTTAACGTTCAGCATATTCAAAGTACCTTAAATGTACTTGGGATTCAGCATTCGGCTGTGACTCTCGTATTTATATCAATTTCTACATTTACAATGTACAAATTACCTAATTTCAAACAATGTATGTGTATATTATTATAATCTACCATTATTTTTGCTGGTATTTAGGGTTGCCAGGTGTCCACTATTTGAGCGGACAGTCCGCTTTTTTTACATTATGTTTACTATTTTTTTCACAAAATAGTGGACATTTTTTATTCAAAAGATTTATGATAAAATGGTATGTAATCTAAAGCTGTACAGTAGTACAATCTAAGAGAATAACTATAGAATTTTGTCTTTTTTTCATAAGTTAGAATGAGACAAAGATCGAATATCCATAGAACTCGATTCTCCGAAAAAATTATTAATCCTACTCAATTGTATAGATATATTTTTTAAATTTTTTTACTACTTATCCTCCCCCTCCCCATCGCCGCTTGTCCGCTATTTTTTGTAAGCAGATCTGGCAACCCTACTGGTATTCAATTTTTGAAAATTTGGCGGTGATAATCACTTCTCGTTATTACAATTTTCAGTTAAATTACATGTACAAATTATCCAACATCAAACGTACTCGGGTCTGCGACCCTCGTATTATATACTATACTATCTATGAATTCCTACCAATTAATTTTTAAACTTGGAGGTAATAATCACATCATTATAACCATTTTCAGTATATTACATGTACAAATTACTCAACTTATAACTAACTCGGGTCTCAGCCTTCGGCTGTGACCCTCGTATTAATTTCTTTACAAACTAATTAGAAAAAAAGATTTTAAATATTTTTTAATTCCCCGCTCCTGACGTAATCAAAAGAACTTACCTTAAAATTATCCCTCTATAATATAAATTAGCCGTTAATGTTTTCTTCGCTTAACAATTTCAATCAAAATCTATTTTATGTAGAAATTATAATTGATTCACAAATCTAACATTTTAAAATTAATCAAGTAATTTATCAGTGTGTTTTTTATTCAAATGTCAATAAAAATCCATGTGTTTTCTTCTTTATAAATGTCATATTTTGACAGATATAAACAAAATACAACAGTGATATCTTGTAATTTAGTAAATTATCGTAAAAATAGCATTTTTCAAACGACCATCACACTGTCTGAAAAACAAAAGCCGACACTCGAACTAGCTATTTCATCGTTTTTTCAGTAAAATTTCGATGTACTTTTTCGGAAAAAAATCACAGCTCAGAGACCTTTCATAGCTAAGAAATGAAATCTAGCCTATTGACTGGAAAAAGAGTGAAGCTACATGACAAAACAAAAATTATCAAAATCGGCCTGGTGAATCTAGAGTCTATAAAGCTATAGTTTCGAGGCGACATACAAATATATATCACACTATAATATAAACGTGTATGAATATATATATATATATACTAGGGGCTGTGCCCCTGGGCGCTTCGCGCCCCAACTTCCTTTGACGCCATATTTTTTACACAAATTTACTCGGGTCTGCGACCCTCGTATGTGTATATATCATACTCGTTCCACTATTTTTTGATAGTTAAATTTTTTAATTTGGCGGAGATAATCAATATTACAATTTTCAGTAATTTTACATGTACAAATTACCTAATCACAAATTTACTCGGGTCTCAGCCTTCGGCTGCGACCCTCGTATGTGTATATTATAATAATTTTCCATTCTTTTTGCTGATACTCATTTTTTTCTTAAATTAGCGGTGATAATCACTTATCAATATTACAATTTTTAATAATATTACATGTATAAATTACCCAACCTAAAATGTACTGTTATTTATTAAATGGTTAAATTTTTATTTTTATATGTTCCTGAAGTTTTTAATTTTTGTTCAATTTTAATCAAAATTAATTTGTGACGTAGTCACTTTGAAAAAATAGCAATTTTAATTATTTTCATGCGCGCACCTGACTTAATTATAATTAAAAAAAATTTATTAATATATAAATCTCAAAACTTTCAAAAAAATAATAATTCAAAAATAATTTTTTTTGAGGCGCTACTGATCTATATTATAATTTTCATATTTTTTTGAAATTTCTAATTTTTGAACAATTAAAAATTTTTTTTGAAGCGCTACTGACTTATTTATTTTTAAATGTGAACTTTTGGATAAATTGCATCAATCCCCTACAACAAAACTATTAAAAATTATATTTTTATACAATTTCATTAAAAAAAAAACACAAATTTAAAAATATTTGAAACGCCGTCCCTGATTTAAATGAAACATGTATAAATTACCCAACCCAAAATATACTGTTATTTATTAAATAACTTTTAAAAAATAGCAAGTTTAACTATTTTCATGCGACGCCCCTGACTAAATTATAATTTAAAAAAAAATATTAATATATCAATCTCAAAACTTTCAAAAAAATAATAATTCATAAACAATTTTTTTTTGAGGCGCTACTGATCTATATTATAATTTTCATATTTTTCTGAAATTTCTATTTTCGAAAAATAAAAAATGTTTTTTTAAGTTTTTACAAACGTTACGAAATTTTCATATATTTAAAACGACACCAGCCCCTGACTTAATTATTATTTTTAAATGTGAAATTTTGAATAAATTGCATCAACAAAACTATTAAAAATTATATTTTTATACAATTTCATTAAAAAAACACAAATTTAAAAATATTTGAAACACCGTCCCTGATTTAAATGAATAATTTCAACAATTAAAAAAAATTCAACAATTTCACTCAAAAACCACGTAATTGTGGAACAATCAAATCTAATGTCATCAAAAATTTTCTCAGTCCTAAAAGAAATGGATAGAAAACCTTCTAGAACATTCTCTGTCATCTGTCATCTGTCAAATTTAAACAAATTAGAAAAAAAGATTTTAAATGTTTTTTAATTCGCCGCTCCTGACATTATAGTTAACAAAAACTTTTTAATATTATCTATAGATAATTATACTAATTACATCAAATTACCAATCAATTTTGGTTAAAATTTAATTTATAAGCAATTTAATCAAAATGTACAAAATAACATTTCTTTACACGCTCCTGACGTTAATAAGATAAAAAACAGCTGTTTACAATTTCTTCGTTTAACAAATTCAATCAATCCCTATTTTACGTAGAAATTAAAATTGATTCACAAATCTAACATTTTAAAATTAATCAAGTAATTTATCAGTGTGTTTTTTATGAAAATGTCAATAAAAATCCATGTGTTTTCTTCATTATAAATGTCATATTTTGACAGATATAAACAAAAGACAACAGTGATATCTTTTAATTTAGCAAATTATCGTAAAAATAGTATTTTTCAAAGGACCATCACACTGTCTGACAAAACAAAAGCCGACACTCGAACCAGCTAATTCATCGTTTTTTCAGTAAAATTCGATGTACTTTTACGGAAAAAAATCACAACTCAGAGACCTTTCATAGCTAAGAAATGAAATCTAGCCTATTGACTGGAAAAAGAGTCAAGCTACATAACAAAACAAAAATTATCAAAATCGGCCTGGCGAATCCAGAGTCTATAAAGCTATAGTTTCGTGCGGATATATCACACTATAATATAAACGTGTATGAATATATATATATATATATATTTATATGTCCGCACGAAACTATAGCTTTATAGACTCTGGAATTACCCGGCCGATTTTAATAATTTTTTTTTCGTCGTTTAGCTTGACTCTTTTTCCAGTCAATAGGCTAAATTTCATTTCTTAGCTATGAAAGGTCTCTGAGCTGTGATTTTTTTCCGAAAAAGTACATCGAATTTTACTAAAAAAACGTTGAATTAGCTGGTTCGAGTGTCGGCTTTTGTTTTTCAGACAGTGTGATTGTCGTTTGAAAAATACTATTTTTACGATAATTTGCTAAATTACAAGATATCACTGTTGTATTTTGTTTATATCTGTCAAAATATGACATTTATAAAGAAGAAAACACATGGATTTTTATTGACATTTTCATAAAAAACACACTGATAAATTACTTGATTAATTTTAAAATGTTAGATTTGTGAATCAATTATAATTTCTACGTAAAATAGATTTTGATTGAAATTGTTAAACGATGAAATTATAAACGGCTGTTTTTTATCTTATATACGTCAGGAGCGTGTAAAGAAATGTTATTTTGTAGATTTTGATTAAATTGTTATAAAATTAAATTTTAACCAAAATTGATTGGTAAATTGATGCAATTATTATAAT
Organism: Sialis lutaria; assembly: GCA_949319165.1. NCBI lineage: Eukaryota > Metazoa > Arthropoda > Insecta > Megaloptera > Sialidae > Sialis > Sialis lutaria. The sequence continues at coordinate 2,996,296 of OX439234.1, read as the reverse complement.
AATCTATAGATAATATTAAAAAGTATAATGTCAGGAGCGGCGAATTAAAAAATATTTAAAATCTTTTTTTCTAATTAGTTTAAATTTGACAGATGACAAATAACAGGGAATGTTCTAGAAGGTTTTCTATCCTTTTCTATTAGGAGTGAGAAAATTTTTGATGACGTTAAATTTGATAGTTCCAAAATTACGTGGTTTTTTACATGTGACATATTTTTTATGTTTGTAAAAAAATTATTTTGAGTGAAATTGTTGATTTTTTTTTAATTGTTGAAATTATTCATTTAAATCAGGGACGGTGTTTCAAATATTTTTAAATTTGTGTTTTTTTAATGAAATTGTATAAAAATATAATTTTTAATAGTTTTGTTGATGTAATTTATTCAAAATTTCACATTTAAAAATAATAATTAAGTCAGGGGCTGGTGTCGTTTTAAATATATGAAATTTTTGGGAACTGTCACATTTCGTAACGTTTGTAAAAACTTAAAAAAACATTTTTTATAGTTCAAAAATATAAATTTAATAAAAATATGAAAATTATAATATAGATCAGTAGCGCCTACAAAAAAATGTTTATGAATTATTATTTTTTTGAAAGTTTTGAGATTGATATATTAATTTTTTTTTTAATTATAATTTAGTCAGGGGCGTTGCATGAAAATAGTTCAATTTGTTATTTTTTAAAAGTGCAATGTTTTTAAAATTATTTAATAAATAACAGTACATTTTAGGTTGTGTAATTTATACATGTTTCATTTAAATCAGGGACGGCGTTTCAAATAATTTTAAATGTGTTTTTTTAATGAAATTGTATATAAATATAATTTTAAATAGTTTTGTTGTAGGTGATTGATGCAATTTATCCAAAAGTTCACATTTAAAAATAAATAAGTCAGTAGCGTCTCAAAAATTTTTTTTAATTGTTCAAAAATTAGAAATTTCAAAAAAATATGAAAATTATAATATAGATCAGTAGCGCCCCAAAAAAATTATTTATAAATTATTATTTTTTTTAAAGTTGAGATTGACATATTAATCTTTTTTTTTAATTATAATTAAATCAGGGGCGCGCATGAAAATAATTAAAATTGCTATTTTTTAAAAGTGACGTAGACAAATTAATTTTGATTAAAATTGAACAAAAATTAAAAACTTCAGGAATATATAAAAATAAAAAGTTAACCATTTAATAAATAACAGTACATTTTAGGATGGGTAATTTATACATGTAATATTATTGAAAATTGTAATATTGATATGTGATTATCACCGCCAATTTAAGAAATAAAATGAGTATCAGCAAAAAGATTGCAAAATTATTATATTATACACATACGAGGGTCGCAGACCCGAGTAAATTTGTGATTAGGTAATTTGTACATGTAAAATTACTGAAAATTGTAATATTGATTATCTCCGCCAAATGAAAAAATTAACTATCAAAAAATAGTGGAACGAGTATGATATATACACATACGAGGGTCGCAGACCCGAGTAAATTTGTGTAAAAAATATGGCGTCAAAGGGGGTTGGGGCGCAAAGCGCCCAGGGGCACAGCCCCTAGTAAATAAATATATATATATTCATACACGTTTATATTATAGTGTGATATTTATATGTCCGCACGAAACTATAGCTTTATAGACTCTGGAATTACCCGGCCGATTTTAATAATTTTTTTTTCGTCGTTTAGCTTGACTCTTTTTCCAGTCAATAGGCTAAATTTCATTTCTTAGCTATGAAAGGTCTCTGAGCTGTGATTTTTTTCCGAAAAAGTACATCGAAATTTTACTAAAAAAACGTTGAATTAGCTGGTTCGAGTGTCGGCTTTTGTTTTTCAGTGTGATTGTCGTTTGAAAAATACTATTTTTACGATAATTTGCTAAATTACAAGATATCACTGTTGTATTTTGTTTATATCTGTCAAAATATGACATTTATAAAGAAGAAAACACATGGATTTTTATTGACATTTTCATAAAAAACACACTGATAAATTACTTGATTAATTTTAAAATGTTAGATTTGTGAATCTATTATAATTTCTACGTAAAATAGATTTTGATTTGAAATTGTTAAACGAAGAAATTATAAACAGCTGTTTTTTATCTTATATACGTCAGGAGCGTGGAAATAAATGTTATTTTGTAGATTTTGATTAAATTGTTTATAAATTAAATTTTAACTAAAATTGATTGGTAATTTGATGTAATTAGTATAATTATCTATAGATAATATTAAAAAGTATAATGTCAGGAGCGGCGAATTGAAAAATATTTAAAATCTTTTTTTCTAATTAGTTTAAATTTGACAGATGACAAATAACAGGGAATGTTCTAGAAGGTTTTCTATCCTTTTCTATTAGGAGTGAGAAAATTTTTGATGACGTTAAATTTGATAGTTCCAAAATTACGTGGTTTTTTACATGTGACATATTTTTTATGTTTGTAAAAAAATTATTTTGAGTGAAATTGTTGAATTTTTTTTAATTGTTGAAATTATTCATTTAAATCAGGGACGGTGTTTCAAATATTTTTAAATTTGTGTTTTTAACTTCCCAATAGGAAGTTATTGTAATTGGTCCGAAAATCGAAATCAAAAATTTTAACATATTTTCATGTTTCAAGGGTATTAGAGTATATTTACACTATTTTCAGAAAAATGTCTGTGTGTGTGTGTGTGTGTGTGTATGTACGTACGTACGTACGTACGTACGTACGTGTCCTTTTTTTCCGGGACGAAATATCGCGAACAAAAAATGCTATTGACTTCGTTGGGGTGCTAATCGAAGCGTCTTGACGTGAATATGATCTGAAAGAAAGGATTTTTCGAAATTCAACCCCTATGGGGGTAAAAAGGGTGTTTTTTTCATTTTTATTTTTTTTCTTGATCGAATTTAGTCGGAACTTAGAATAAATACTATACAATACAAATAATGAAATGTGTATTTCAGTATTTATTTTTTATATGGGTCCAAATAGCCATTAAAGGGATGAAAACCACCATCAAAATTTGAATTTCATACTAATAAATACATTTAATAATTCATGTTGCCTTGGAAACAACACAATTCAAAATTTAAACTGTCAGATTAGTTATTCTAAAAATGTGCTTTATATTATTGACATTATTGGGATATTAGAAAACTAATATTCATAATACAAAGGTGAGTTTTATTTCTGATAAATTCCATTAAAATTTTTGATATACATATTAAAAAAATTTTTACAAACTATAACATAGTATTATTAATTATGGAAACAATAAATAATCAGTATTCAAGTATTGTTAGTCATACCATGTTGGGAAGTTGATTGTGTGGACCTAAAGGATCGCACCCCACAGCATTATACGTTATATAGTTTAATTTTATATCCCCGGGTAAAATTGGATCCGGCAGCTAGTTTTTAATGAAATTGTATAAAAATATAATTTTTAATAGTTTTGTTGATGCAATTTATTCAAAATTTCACATTCAAAAATAATAATTAAGTCAGGGGCTGGTGTCGTTTTAAATATATGAAATTTTTGGGAACTGTCACATTTCGTAACGTTTGTAAAAACTTAAAAAAACATTTTTTATAGTTCAAAAATATAAATTTCATAAAAATATGAAAATTATAATATAGATCAGTAGCGCCTCAAAAAAAATTGTTTATGAATTATTATTTTTTTGAAAGTTTTGAGATTGATAATTTAATTTTTTTTTTTAATTATAATTTAGTCAGGGGCGTTGCATGAAAATAGTTAAATTTGCTATTTTTTTTAAATTATTTAATAAATAACAGTAAATTTTAGGTTGGGTAATTTATACATGTTTCATTTAAATCAGGGACGGCGTTTCAAATAATTTTAAATTTGTGTTTTTTTAAATTGTATATAAATATAATTTTTAATAGTTTTGTTGTAGGTGATTGATGCAATTTATCCAAAAGTTCACATTTAAAAATAAATAAGTCAGTAGCGCCCCAAAAAAAATTATTTATGAATTATTATTTTTTTGAAAGTTGAGATTGATATATTAATCTTTTTTTTTAATTATAATTAAGTCAGGGGCGCGCATGAAAAGAATTAAAATTGCTATTTTTTAAAAGTGACGTAGACAAATTAATTTTGATTAAAATTGAACAAAATTAAAAACTTCAGGAATATATAAAAATAAAAAGTTAACCATTTAATAAATAACAGTACATTTTAGGTTGGGTAATTTATACATGTAATATTATTGAAAATTGTAATATTGATATGTGATTATCACCGCCAATTTAAGAAATAAAATGAGTATCAGCAAAAAGATTGGAAAATTATTATATTATACACATACGAGGGTCACAGCCGAAGGCTGAGACCCGAGTAAATATGTGATTAGGTAATTTGTACATGTAAAATTACTAAAAATTGTAATATTGATTATCTCCGCCAAATGAAAAAATTAACTATCAAAAAATTGTGGAACGAGTATGATATATACACATACGAGGGTCGCAGACCCGAGTAAATTTGTGTAAAAAATATGGCGTCCAAGGGGGTTGGGGCGCGAAGCGCCCAGGGGCACAGCCCCTAGTATATATATATAAACATAAACGTTTATATTATAATGTGATATATATGTATGTCGCCCCGAAATGTTATTTTTATAGACTCTGGAATTACCCGGCCGATTTTGATAATTTTTTTTCGTCATGTAGCTTGACTCTTTTTCCAGTCAATAGGCTAGATTTCATTTCTTAGTTATGAAAGGTCTGTGAACTGTGATTTTTTTCCGAAAAAGTACATCGAAATTTTACTGAAAAAACGATGATTTAGCTGGTTCGAGTGTCGGCTTTTGTTTTTCAGACAGTGTGATTGTCGTTTGAAAAATACTATTTTTACGATAATTTGCTAAATTACAAGATATCACTGTTGTATTTTGTTTATATCTGTCAAAATATGACATTTATAAAGAAGAAAACACATGGATTTTTATTGACATTTTCATAAAAAACACACTGATTAATTACTTGATTAATTTTAAAATGTTAGTTTTGTGAATCAATTATAATTTCTACGTAAAATAGATTTTGATTGAAATTGTTAAACGAAGAAATTATAAACAGCTGTTTTTTTTATCTTATATACGTCAGGAGCGTGGAAAGAAATGCTATTTTGTACATTTTGATTAAATTGCTTATAAATTAAATTTTAACCAAAATTGATTGGTAATTTGATGTAATTAGTATAATTATCTATAGATAATATTAAAAAGTATAATGTCAAGAGCGGCGAATTAAAAAATATTTAAAATCTTTTTTTCTAATTAGTTTAAATTTGACAGATAACAGATGACAGGGAATGTTCTAGAAGGTTTTCTATCGTTTTCTATTAGGAGTGAGAAAATTTTTGATGACGTTAAATTTGATAGTTCCAAAATTACGTGGTTTTTTACATGTGACATATTTTTTATGTTTGTAAAAAAATTATTTTGAGTGAAATTGTTGAATTTTTTTTAATTGTTGAAATTATTCATTTAAATCAGGGACGGTGTTTCAAATATTTTTAAATGTGTGTTTTTTTAATGAAATTGTATAAAAATATAATTTTTAATAGTTTTGTTGATGCAATTTATTCAAAATTTCACATTTAAAAACAATAATTAAGTCAGGGGCTGGTGTCGTTTTAAATATATGAAATTTTTGGGAACGTCACATTTCGTAACGTTTGTAAAAACTTAAAAAAACATTTTTTATTTTTCAAAAATAGAAATTTCAGAAAAATATGAAAATTATAATATATATCAGTAGCGCCTCAAAAAAAATTGTTTATGAATTATTTTTTTTTTTAAGTTTTGAGATTGATATATTAATTTATTTTTTTTAAATTATAATTTAGTCAGGGGCGTCGCATGAAAATAGTTAAACTTGCTATTTTTTAAAAGTTATTTAATAAATAACAGTATATTTTGGGTTGGGTAATTTATACATGTTTCATTTAAATCAGGGACGGCGTTTCAAATATTTTTGAATTTGTTTTTTTTTTAATGAAATTGTATAAAAATATAATTTTTAATAGTTTTGTTGTAGGAGATTGATGCAATTTATCCAAAAGTTCACATTTAAAAATAAATAAGTTAGTAGCGCCTCAAAATTTTTTTTTAATAGTTCAAAAAATAGAAATTTCAAAAAAATAAGAAAATTATAATATAGATCAGTAGCGCATCAAAAAAAATTATTTATGAATTATTATTTTTTTGAAAGTTTTGAGATTGATATATTAATAAAAAAATTTTAATTATAATTAAGTCAGGTGCGCGCATGAAAAAAATTAAAATTGCTATTTTTTAAAAGTGACGTAGACAAATTAATTTTGATTAAAATTGAACAAAAATTAAAAACTTCAGGAATATATAAAAATAAAAAGTTAACCATTTAATAAATAACAGTACATTTTAGGTTGGGTAATTTATACATGTAATATTATTTAAAATTGTAATATTGATAAGTGATTATCACCGCTAATTTAAGAAAAAAATGAGTATCAGCAAAAAGAATGGAAAATTATTATAATATACACATACGAGGGTCGCAGCCGAAGGCTGAGACCCGAGTAAATTTGTGATTAGGTAATTTGTACATGTAAAATTACTGAAAATTGTAATATTGATTATCTCCGCCAAATGAAAAAATTAACTATCAAAAAATAGTGGAACAAGTATGATATATACACATACGAGGGTCGCAGACCCGAGTAAATTTGTGTAAAAAATATGGCGTCAAAGGGGGTTGGGGTGCGAAGCGCCCAGGGGCACAGCCCATAGTATATATATATATATATATCACACTATAATATAAACGTGTATGAATATATATATATATATATATTTATATGTCCGCACGAAACTATAGCTTTATAGACTCTGGAATTACCCGGCCGATTTTGATAATTTTTGTTTTGTCATGTAGCTACACTCTTTTTCCAGTCAATAGGCTAGATTTCATTTCTTAGCTATGAAAGGTCTCTGAGCTGTGATTTTTTTCCGAAAAAGTACATCGAATTTTACTAAAAAAACGTTGAATTAGCTGATTCGAGTGTCGGCTTTTGTTTTGTCAGACAGTGTGATGGTCGTTTGAAAAATACTATTTTTACGATAATTTGCTAAATTATACGATATCACTGTTGTATTTTGTTTATATCTGTCAAATATGACATTTATAAAGAAGAAAACACATGGATTTTTATTGACATTTGAATAAAAAACACACTGATAAATTACTTGATTAATTTTAAAATGTTGGATTTGTGAATAAATTATAATTTCTACGTAAAATAGATTTTCATTGAAATTGTTAAGCGAAGAAATTATAAACGGCTGTTTTTTATCTTATATACGTCAGGAGCGTGGAAATAAATGTTATTTTGTACATTTTGATTAAATTGGTTATAAATTAAATTTTAACCAAAATTGATTGGTAATTTGATGTAATTAGTATAATTATCTATAGATAATATTAAAAAGTTTTTGTTAACTATAATGTCAGGAGCGGCGAATTAAAAAATATTTAAAATCTTTTTTTCTAATTAGTTTAAATTTGACCGATGACAGATGACAGAGAATGTTCTAGAAGGTTTTCTATCCATTTCTTTTAGGAGTGAGAAAATTTTTGATGACATTAGATTTGATTGTTCCAAAATTACGTGGTTTTTTACATGTGACATATTTTTTATGTTTATAAAAAATTTATTTTGAGTGAAATTGTTGAATTTTTTTTAATTGTTGAAATTATTCATTTAAATCAGGGACGGTGTTTCAAATATTTTTAAATTTGTGTTTTTTTTTTAATGAAATTTTATAAAAATATAATTTTTAATAGTTTTGTTGATGAAATTTATTCAAAATTTCACAATTAAAAATAATAATTTTTTTGAAAGTTTTGAGATTGATATATTAATTTTTTTTTTAAATTATAATTTAGTCAGGGGCGTCGCATGAAAATAGTTAAATTTGCTATTTTTTAAAAGTGCAATTTTTTTTAAATTATTTAATAAATAACAGTACATTTTAGGTTGGGTAATTTATACATGTTTCATTTAAATCAGGGACGGCGTTTCAAATAATTTTAAATTTGTGTTTTTTTAATGAAATTCTATATACATATAATTTTTAAAAGTTTTGTTGTAGGTGATTGATGCAATTTATCCAAAAGTTCACATTTAAAAATAAATAAATCAGTAGCGTCTCAAAAAAAAATTTTAATTGTTCAAAAATTAGAAATTTCAAAAAAATATGAAAATTATAATATAGATCAGTAGCGCCTCAAAAAAATTATTTATGAATTATTATTTTTTTGAAAGTTGAGATTGATATATTAATCTTTTTTTTTTAATTATAATTAAGTCAGGGGCGCGCATGAAAATAATTAAAATTGTTATTTTTTAAAAGTGACGTAGACAAATTAATTTTGATTAAAATTGAACAAAAATTAAAAACTTCAGGAATATATAAAAATAAAAAGTTAACCATTTAATAAATAACAGTACATTTTAGGTTGGGTAATTTATACATGTAATATTATTGAAAATTGTAATATTGATATGTGATTATCACCGCCAATTTAAGAAATAAAATGAGTATCAGCAAAAAGATTGGAAAATTATTATAATATACACATACGAGGGTCGCAGCCGAAGGCTGAGACCCGAGTAAATTTGTGATTAGGTAATTTGTACGTGTAAGATTACTGAAAATTTTAATATTGATTATCTCCGCCAAATTAAAAAATTGACTATAAAAAAAGTGGAGCGAGTATGATATATACACATTCGAGGGTCGCAGACCCGAGTAAGTTTGTGTAAAAAATATGGCGTGAAAGGGGGTTGGGGCGCGAAGCGCCCAGGGGCACAGCCCCTAGTATATATATATATATATATACACAGCGTTTATATTATAGTGTGATTTATATATCCGCACGAAACTATAGCTTTATAGACTCTGGATCCACCGGGCCGATTTTGATAATTTTTTTTTCGTCATGTAGCTTGACTCTTTTTCCAATCAATAGGCTAGATTTCATTTCTTAGTTATGAAAGGTCTCTGAGTTGTGATTTTTTTCCGAAAAAGTACATCGAATTTTACTGAAAAAACGATGAATTAGCTGGTTCGAGCATCGGCTTTTGTTTTTCAGACAGTGTGATTGTCGTTTGAAAAATACTATTTTTACGATAATTTGCTAAATTACAAGATATCACTGTTGTATTTTGTTTATATCTGTCAAAATATGACATTTATAAAGAAGAAAACACATGGATTTCTATTGACATTTTCATAAAAAACACACTGATAAATTACTTGATTAATTTTAAAATGTTAGATTTGTGAATTTATTATAATTTCTACGTAAAATAGATTTTCATTGAAATTGTTAAACGAAGAAATTATAAACAGTTGTTTTTTATCTTATATACGTCAGGAGCGTGGAAAGAAATGTTATTTTGTAGATTTTGATTAAATTGCTTATAAATTAAATTTTAACCAAAATTGATTGGTAATTTGATGTAATTAGTATAATTATCTATAGATAATATTAAAAAGTATAATGTCAGGAGCGGCGAATTAAAAAATATTTAAAATCTTTTTTTCTAATTAGTTTAAATTTGACAGATGACAGATGACAGGGAATGTTCTAGAAGGTTTTCTATCCTTTTCTATTAGGAGTGAGAAAATTTTTGATGACGTTAAATTTGATAGTTCCAAAATTACGTGGTTTTTTACATGTGACATATTTTTTATGTTTGTAAAAAAATTATTTTGAGTGAAATTGTTGAATTTTTTTTAATTGTTGAAATTATTCATTTAAATCAGGGACGGTGTTTCAAATATTTGTGTTTTTTTAATGAAATTGTATAAAAATATAATTTTTAATAGTTTTGTTGATGTAATTTATTCAAAATTTCACATTTAAAAATATTAATTAAGTCAGGGGCTGGTGTCGTTTTAAATATATGAAATATTTGGGAACTGTCACATTTCGTAACGTTTGTAAAAACTCAAAAAAACATTTTTTATAGTTCAAAAATATAAATTTCATAAAAATATGAAAATTATAATATAGATCAGTAGCGCCTAAAAAAATTGTTTATGAATTATTATTTTTTTGAAAGTTTTGAGATTGATATATTAATTTTTTTTTTAATTATAATTTAGTCAGGGGCGTTGCATGAAAATAGTTAAATTTGTTGTTTTTTAAAAGTGCAATGTTTTTAAAATTATTTAATAAATAACAGTACATTTTAGGTTGGGTAATTTATACATGTTTCATTTAAATCAGGGACGGCGTTTCAAATAATTTTAAATTTGTGTTTTTTTAATGAAATTGTATATAAATATAATTTAAAAAAATAGTTTTGTTGTAGGTGATTGATGCAATTTATCCAAAAGTTCACATTTAAAAATAAATAAGTCAGTAGCGTCTCAAAAAAAATTTTTAATTGTTCAAAAATTAGAAATTTCAAAAAAAATATGAAAATTATAATATAGATCAGTAGCGCCCCAAAAAAATTATTTATGAATTATTATTTTTTTGAAAGTTGAGATTGATATATTAATCTTTTTTTTTTTTTAATTATAATTAAGTCAGGGGCGCGAATGAAAATAATTAAATTTGCTATTTTTTAAAAGTGACGTAGACAAATTAATTTTGATTAAAATTGAACAAAAATTAAAAACTTCAGGAATATATAAAAATAAAAAATTAACCATTTAATAAATAACAGTACATTTTAGGTTGGGTAATTTATACATGTAATATTATTGAAAATTGTAATATTGATATGTGATTATCACCGCCAATTTAAGAAATAAAATAAGTATCAGCAAAAAGATTGGAAAATTATTATATTATACACATACGAGGGTCGCAGCCGAAGGCTGAGACCTGAGTAAATTTGTGATTAGGTAATTTGTACATGTAAAATTACTGAAAATTGTAATATTGATTATCTCCGCCAAATGAAAAAATTAACTATCAAAAAATAGTGGAACGAGTATGATATATACACATACGAGGGTCGCAGACCCGAGTAAATTTGTGTAAAAAATATGGCGTCAAATGGGGTTGGGGCGCGAAGCGCCCAGGGGCACATATATATATATATATATATATATATATATACTAGGGGCTGTGCCCCTGGGCGCTTCGCGCCCCAACCCCCTTTCACGCCATATTTTTTACACAAATTTACTCGGGTCTGCGACCCTCGTATGTGTATATTATAATAATTTTCCATTCTTTTTGCTGATACTCATTTTATTTCTTAAATTGGCGGTGATAATTACTTATCAATATTACAATTTTCAATAATATTACATGTATAAATTACCCAACCTAAAATGTACTTATTATTATGTTATTAAATGGTAAACTTTTTATTTTTATATATTCCTGAAGTTTTTAATTTTTGTTCAATTTTAATCAAAATAAATTTGTCTACGTCACTTTAAAAAAATAGCAATTTTAATTATTTTCATGCGCGCCCCTGACTTAATTATATTTAAAAAAAAAGATTAATATATCAATCTCAACTTTCAAAAAAATAATAATTCATAAATAATTTTTTTTGAGGCACTACTGATCTATATTATAATTTTCATATTTTTTTGAAATTTCTAATTTTTTAAATATTAAAAAAAAAATTTGAGACGCTACTGACTTATTTATTTTTAAATGTGAACTTTTGGATAAATTGCATCAATCACCTACAACAAAACTATTAAAAATTATATTTTTATACAAATTCATTAAAAAAACCACAAATTTAAAAATATTTGAAACGCCGTCCCTGATTTAAATGAAACATGTATAAATTACCCAACCTAAAATGTACTGTTATTTATTAAATAACTTTAAAAAAATAGTACTTTTAAAAAATAGCAAATTTAACTATTTTCATGCGACGCCCCTGACTAAATTATAATTTAAAAAAAAATTATTAATAAATCAATTTTAAAACTTTCAAAAAAATAATAATTCATAAATAATTTTTTTTGAGGCGCTACTGATCTATATTATAATTTTCATATTTTTCTGAAATTTCTATTTTTGAACAATAAAAAATGTTTTTTTAAGTTTTTACAAACGTTACGAAATGTGGCAGTTCCCAAAAATTTCATATATTTAAAACGACACCAGCCCCTGACTTAATTATTATTTTTAAATGTGAAATTTTGAATAAATTGCATCAACAAAACTATTAAAAATTATATTTTTATACAATTTCATTAAAAAAACACACATTTAAAAATATTTGAAACACCGTCCCTGATTTAAATGAATAATTTCAACAATTAAAAAAAATTCAACAATTTCACTCAAAAACCACGTAATTGTGGAACAATCAAATCTAATGTCATCAAAAATTTTCTCAGTCCTAAAAGAAATGGATAGAAAACCTTCTAGAACATTCTCTGTCATCTGTCATCTGTCAAATTTAAACAAATTAGAAAAAAAGATTTTAAATGTTTTTTAATTCGCCGCTCCTGACATTATAGTTAACAAAAACTTTTTAATATTATCTATAGATAATTATACTAATTACATCAAATTACCAATCAATTTTGGTTAAAATTTAATTTATAAGCAATTTAATCAAAATGTACAAAATAACATTTCTTTACACGCTCCTGACGTTAATAAGATAAAAAACAGCTGTTTACAATTTCTTCGTTTAACAAATTCAATCAATCCCTATTTTACGTAGAAATTAAAATTGATTCACAAATCTAACATTTTAAAATTAATCAAGTAATTTATCAGTGTGTTTTTTATGAAAATGTCAATAAAAATCCATGTGTTTTCTTCATTATAAATGTCATATTTTGACAGATATAAACAAAAGACAACAGTGATATCTTTTAATTTAGCAAATTATCGTAAAAATAGTATTTTTCAAAGGACCATCACACTGTCTGACAAAACAAAAGCCGACACTCGAACCAGCTAATTCATCGTTTTTTCAGTAAAATTCGATGTACTTTTTCGGAAAAAAATCACAGCTCAGAGACCTTTCATAGCTAAGAAATGAAATCTAGCCTATTGACTGGAAAAAGAGTGGAGCTACATGACGAAAAAAAAATTATCAAAATCGGCCCGGTGGATCCAGAGTCTATAAAGCTATAGTTTCGTCCGGACATAGCGATATCCGCACTTATATATAAACGTGTATGTTTATATATTTATATACTAGGGGCTGTGCCCCTGGGCGCTTCGCGCCCCAACCCCCTTTCACACCATATTTTTTACACAAATTTACTCGGGTCTGCGACCCTCGTATGTGTATATATCATACTCGTTCCACTATTTTTTGATAGTTAATTTTTGAATTTAGCGGAGATAATCAATATTAAAATTTTCAGTAATCTTACATGTACAAATTACCTAATCACAAATTTACTCAGGTCTGCGACCCTCGTATGTGTATATTATAATAATCTTCCATTCTTTTTGCTGATACTAATTTTTTTCTTTTAATTGGCGGTGATAATCACTTATCATTATTACAATTTTCAGTAATATTACATGTATAAATTACCCAACCTAAAATGTAGTTATTTATTAAATGGTTAACTTTTTATTTTTACATATTCCTGATGTTTTTAATTTTTATTCAATTTTAATCAAAATTAATTTGTCTACGTCACTTTAAAAAAATAGCAATTTTAATTAGTTTAATGCGACGCCCCTGACTTAATTATAATTTTAAAAAATGTATGAATATATCAATCTCAAAACTTAAAAAAAAATAATCCATAAATAATTTTTTTTAAACGCTACTGTTTTATTTTATAATTTTCAATTTTTTCTGAAATATCTAAATTTTGAACAATTAAATATTTTTTTAAGTTTTTACAAACATTACGAAAAAATTCATATATTTAAAACGATACCAGCCCCTGACTTTATTATTTTTAAATGTGAAATTTTGAATAAATTGCATCAACAAAGCTCTTAAAAATTATATTTTTATACAATTTCATTAAAAAAACACAAATTAAAAAATATTTGAAACGCCGTCCCTGATTTAAATGAAACAGTTAAAAAAAATTCAACAATTTCACTCAAAATAATTATTTTTTTTGTAGTATTATAAATAATTTTATTTATAATATTACACGTATGAATTACCCAACCTAAAATGTACTGTTATTTATTAAATGGTTAACTTTTTATTTTTATATATTCCTGATGTTTTTAATTATAGTTAAATTTTAATCAAAACTAATTTGTCTGTCACTTTTAAAAAATAGCAATTTTAATTATTTTCATGCGACGCCCCTGACTTAATTATAATTAAAAAAAAATTATTAATATTTCAATCTCAACTTTCAAAAAAATTATAATTCAGAATAATTTTTTTTGAGGCGCTACTGATCTATATTATATTTTTCATATTTTTCTGAAATTTCTAATTTTTTAACAATTAAAAAATTTTTTTTGGGACGCTACTGACTTATTTATTTTTAAATGTGAACTTTTGGATAAATTGCATCAATCTCCTACAACAAAACTATTAAAAATTATATTTTTATACAATTTCATTAAAAAATGCAAATTTAAAAATATTTGTAACGCCGCCGTCCCTGATTTAAATGAATATTTTCAACAATTAAAAAAAATTCAACAATTTCACTCAAAATAATTTTTTTACAAACATAAAAAATATGTCACGTGTAAAAAACACGTAATTTAACGTCATCAAAAATTTTCTCACTCCTAATAGAAAAGGATAGAAAACGTCATCTGTCAACTGTCATGTGTCAAAAAGCATGCACGTGTATTTTGAATCAGACAGAAACATATGATTTCGTCCAATCAAAGCTACAGATTTAAAAAAAATGCCGACGGTATTTTATCATAAAATTTAATTTTAACAAAATTTTTCACGTACTTTTTCGGAAAAAAATCACAGCTCAGAGACCTTTCATAGCTAAGAAATGAAATCTAGCCTATTGACTGGAAAAAGAGTCAAGCTACATGACAAAAAAAAAATTATCAAAATCGGTCCGGTGGTATCAGAGTCTATAAAGCTATAGTTTCGTGCGGATATATCACACTATAATATAAACGTGCAATATATATATATATATATGTATGTATATATGTCCGGACGAAACTATAGCTTTATAGACTCTGGATCCACCGGGCCGATTTTGATAATTTTTTTTTCGTCATGTAGCTTGACTCTTTTTCCAGTCAATAGGCTAGATTTCATTTCTTAGCTATGAAAGGTCTCTGAGTTGTGATTTTTTTCCGAAAAAGTACATCGAAATTTTACTGAAAAAACGATGAATTAGCTGGTTCGAGCATCGGCTTTTGTTTTTCAGACAGTGTGACGGTCGTTTGAAAAATACTATTTTTACGATAATTTACTAAATTACAAGATATCACTGTTGTATTTTGTTTATATCTGTCAAAAAATGACATTTATAAAGAAGAAAACACATGGATTTTTATTGACATTTTCATAAAAAACACACTGATAAATTACTTGATTAATTTTAAAATGTTGGATTTGTGAATAAATTATAATTTCTACATAAAATAGATTTTGATTGAAATTGTTAAACAATGAAATTATAAACAGCTGTTTTTTATCTTATTAACGTCAGGAGCGTGTAAAGAAATGTTATTTTGTACATTTTGATTAAATTGCTTTTAAATTAAATTTTAACCAAAATTGATTGGTAATTTGATGTAATTAGTATAATTATCTATAGATAATATTAAAAAGTTTTTGTTAACTATAATGTCAGGAGCGGCGAATTAAAAAATATTTAAAATCTTTTTTTCTAATTAGTTTAAATTTGACAGATGACAGATGACAGAGAATGTTCTAGAAGGTTTTCTATCCATTTCTTTTAGGAGTGAAAAATTTTTTGATGACATTAGATTTGATTGTTCCACAATTACGTGGTTTTTGAGTGAAATTGTTGAATTTTTTTTAATTGTTGAAATTATTCATTTAAATCAGGGACGGCGTTTTAAATATTTTTAAATTTGTGTTTTTTTAATGAAATTGTATAAAAATATAATTTTTAATAGTTTTGTTGATGCAATTTATTCAAAATTTCACATTTAAAAATAATAATTAAGTCAGGGGCTGGTGTCGTTTTAAATATATGAAATTTTTGGGAACTGTCACATTTCGTAACGTTTGTAAAAACTTAAAAAAAACATTTTTTATTGTTCAAAAATAGAAATTTCAGAAAAATATGAAAATTATAATATAGATCAGTGGCGCCTCAAAAAAAATTGTTTATGAATTATTATTTTTTTGAAAGTTTTGAGATTGATATATTAATAATTTTTTTTAAATTATAATTTAGTCAGGGGCGTCGCATGAAAATAGTTAAACTTGCTATTTTTTAAAAGTTATTTAATAAATAACAGTATATTTTGAGTTGGGTAATTTATACATGTTTCATTTAAATCAGGGACGGCGTTTCAAATATTTTTAAATTTGTGTTTTTTTTAATGAAATTGTATAAAAATATAATTTTTAATAGTTTTGTTGTAGGGGATTGATGCAATTTATCTAAAAGTTCACATTTAAAAATAAATAAGTCAGTAGCGCCTCAAAACAAATTTTAATTGTTCAAAAATTAGAAATTAACAAAAAATATGAAAATTATAATATAGATCAGTAGCGCCTCAAAAAAAATTATTTATGAATTATTATTTTTTTGAAAGTTTTGAGACTGATATATTAATTTTTTTTTTAATTATAATTAAGTCAGGGGCGCGCATGAAAATAATTAAAATTGCTATTTTTTAAAAGTGACGTAGACAAATTAATTTTGTTTAAAATTGAACAAAAATTAAAAACTTCAGGAATATATAAAAATAAAAAGTTAACCATTTAATAAATAACAGTACATTTTAGGTTGGGTAATTTATACATGTAATATTACTGAAAATTGTAATATTGATAAGTGATTATCACCGCCAATTTAAGAAAAAAATGAGTATCAGCAAAAAGAATGGAAAATTATTATAATATACACATACGAGGGTCGCAGCCGAAGGCTGAGACCCGAGTAAATTTGTGATTAGGTAATTTGTACATGTAAAATTACTGAAAATTGTAATATTGATTATCTCCGCCAAATTAAAAAATTTAACTATCAAAAAATAGTGGAACGAGTATGATATATACACATACGAGGGTCGCAGACCCGAGTAAATTTGTGTAAAAAATATGGCGTCAAAGGGGGTTGGGGCGCGAAGCGCCCAGGGGCACAGCCCCTAGTAAATATATATATAAACATACACGTTTATATATAAGTGTGGATATATCCGCACGAAACTATAGCTTTATAGACTCTGATCCCACCGAACCGATTTTGATAATTTTTTTTTTGTCATGTAGCTTGACTTTTTTTCCAGTCAATAGGCTATATTTCATTTCTTAGTTATGAAAGGTCTCTGAGCTGTGATTTTTTTCCGAAAGAGTACGTGAAAAATTTTGTTAAAATTAAATTTTATGATAAAATACCGTCGGCATTTTTTTTAAATCTGTAGCTTTGATTGGACGAAATCATATGTTTCTGTCTGATTTACGGGCATTTTGACAGGTGACAGATGACAGAGAATGTTCTAGAAGGTTTTCTACCTTTTCTATTAGGAGTGAGAAAATTTTTGATGACGTTAGATTTGATAGTTATTGAAATTACGTGGTTTTTTACACGTGACATATTTTTTACGTTTGTAAAAAAAATATTTTGAGTGAAATTGTTGAATTTTTTTTAATTGCTGAAAATATTCTTTTAAATCAGGGACGGCGTTTCAAATATTTTTAAATTTGCATTTTTTAATGAAATTGTATAAAAATATAATTTTTAATAGTTTTGTTGTAGGAGATTAATGCAATTTATCCAAAAGTTCACATTTAAAAATAAATAAGTCAGTAGCGTCCCAAAAAAATTTTTTAATTGTTCAAAAATTATAAATTTCAGAAAAATATGAAAATTATAATATAGATCAGTAGCGCCTCGAAAAAAATTATTTATGAATTATTATTTTTTTTAAAGTTCAGATTGATATATTAATATTTTTTTTTAAATTATAATTAAGTCAGGGGCGTCGCATGAAAATAATTAAAATTGATATTTTTTAAAAGTGACGTACACAAATTAACAAAATTGAACAAAAATTAAAAACTTCAGGAATATATAAAAATAAAAAATTCAAAAGTTAACCATTTATAAATAACAATACATTTTAGGTTGGGTGTAAAAAAATGTTATTTTGTACATTTTGATTAAATTGATTATAAATTAAATTTTAACCAAAATTTATTGGTAATTTGATGTTATTAATATAATTATCTATAGATTATGTTAAAAAGTTTTTGTTAACTATTATGTCAGGAGCGGCGAATTAAATAATATTTAAAATCTTTTTTTCTAATTAGTTTAAATAGAAATTTCGTAACGTTTGTAAAAACTTTACATTTTTTTAATTATTCAAAAATTATAAATTTCAGAAAAATATGAAAATTATAATATAGATCAGTAGCGTCCATAAAAAAGTTTTGAGATTGATATATTAATAATTTTTTTTTAATAATAATTAAGTCAGGGGCGTCACATAAAAATAATTAAAATTGCTATTTTTTAAAAGTGACGTAGACAAATTCATTTTGATTGAAACTGAAAAACTTCAGGAATATACAAAAATAAAAAGTCAAAAAGCTTATATTAACCATTTTTTGATACAATATTATAAATAATAGCTAATAAATAGTATTGAAAGTGTTTTAACGTACTCTTTGAATATGAAAAACATGTGTAAATTTTAATAATAATAAATGTTTTCAATGATCATTTTTAGGTTTATAATAAAATATACTCGTGCGTATGAGGGTCGCAGCCGAAGGCTGAGACCCGAGGACATTTGAGGA
The DNA here is from genome assembly GCA_949319165.1 of Sialis lutaria. Taxonomy (NCBI): domain Eukaryota; kingdom Metazoa; phylum Arthropoda; class Insecta; order Megaloptera; family Sialidae; genus Sialis; species Sialis lutaria. The sequence goes on along the minus strand of OX439234.1, from coordinate 2,977,363 downwards.
TGGGTAGTTTGTACATGTAATATTTCTGAAAATTGTAATAATGATAAGTGATTATCATCGCCAGTTTAAGAAAAAAATTAGTATCAGCAAAAATAATGGAAAATTATTATAATATACACATACGAGGGTCGCATTTGTGATTAGGTAATTTGTACATGTAAGATTACTGAAAATTTTAATATTGATTATTTCCGCCAATTTTCAAAATTAACTATCAAAAAATAGTGGTAAGAGTATGATATACGCACATACGAGGGTCGCAGACCCGAGTAAATTTGTGTAAAAAATATGGCGTAAAAGGGGGTTGGGGCGCGAAGCGCCCAGGGGCACAGCCCCTAGTATATATATATAAACATAAATAAAACAACTAATTGTCTAAACGTCAAAGATTTAATAAGCAAGGAAACGTAGCGAGCTTTCGATTCACAGAATCATCGTCAGGCTAAAATAATAAATAGTAATTAAATACAATAAATATAATACAAAATATTGGTATTTTAAAAAATAAAAATTCAGAATATACCTATTTAAAGGGGAGAATGCGAGAACGGTGTCGTTATCTCAACAATTTTCATTAGCTACGGAATTGTTTGGAAAAAATAACAAATCTCTTAGTAACTAAATAGTTACTAAGGAACGAAAGAAACATATTTAAAAATGAAATTTTGACAGATTTAAAATTAATTATTTAAAATAGTGTTGTAAATAGTAGATAATGTGGCTATGTCAGTTTTCTTGTTAATTGTATTGTTGTTTCTTTTTATGTGTAACATTTCCGAGATGTAACGTTTAGCTTTATGTCTTTCATTATCTAAAATTTTAGTTTGTTCATAATCAAAGAGATGTCCTGTACTATTTGTATGTACTGCCAATGCTGTGGATGTCGGTTTTAATCTTGTATCTGATTTATGTTGTGTTATTCTATTGATAAGTTTTTGTGATGTATTTCCTACGTATATATTATTACAACCTCCACATGGGATGCTGTATACCAAGTTTGAATTCTTAAAAATGTCTGTTTTTGGTTTAAGTTTTGTGTAATTGTTAATATTTTTATTGTATGTTTTAAATACAGTTTTTACGTTGTACTTATTAAAAGTGTTTTTTATTATATTTGATGTTTTATTTATGTAAGGAATTGTAATGTATTGTATTGGTGTTGTTTTAGATTTGTTATTATCATTATTAACTGTGTTGTATAATAAGTGAACTCGTTTTGTTATGCATTGTTTGATTAAATTAATTGGATAGTTATTGTTAAAAAATGCTGTTTTTATTTTGTTTAAATTTTCTTCTCTGAATTGTGGATGTGATAGTTTGAGTGCTCTGTCTATAGTATTGTTTAATATATTAATTTTTATATGTTGTGGATGATTGGAAAAATAATTAGTATATCTCCAACTATGTGTGTCTTTTTGGTACCAGTTTGTAAGTATTTGCCCATTGTCATTGGTAAGTTGTACGTCTAAAAATGCAATTTTATTTTGATGTTGTATTTCTAATGTGTGTTGAATTTTACTATTGTAGTTGTTAAACGTGTTAAGAAATTCGTTAATATCATTAGGATGTGCCTCTGTAATAATGTCATCTACATATCTATAATAGAATGCTGGTTTGTGGGTTAATTGATCTAAACAACTCTTTTCAAGATCTTCCATAACTAAGTTAGCTATAACACTGGAAATTGGTGATCCCATAGCACAACCATCTATTTGTTTATAATAACTATTGTCAAATTCAAAGTATGTGTTAGTTAGACAAAATTTTACTGCTTTGTTAAATTCCTCTTTTGAGAGTTTAGTGTAAAGAGAAATGTCCTGCCATTTATTATTAACAATATCTAGGGCCAAATGTATTGGTATGTTGGTATACAATGATGTTACGTCTAAAGAAAATAATTTATGTTCTGTAGGTATGTTTATGTTTTTAATTTTGTTGACAAATTCAAATGAATTTTTTATACCATATTCAGTTTCACCCACCACATTAGACAAAATATTTGCTAAATATTTTGACAATTTATAAGTAGGTGAATCTATACATGATACTATAGGTCTGTATGGTGTATTTTGTTTATGTATTTTTGGTAAGAAATAAATTTTGGGAGAGATTACATTGTATGTCATAAGTGATGTTTTAGTGTTGAGGTCAATTAATTTAGTTTTATACCAATTTTGTATTAAGTTATTATTAAATATTTGAAATGTGTTTGTCGGATCATTTTTTATTTTTATGTAGGTATTAGCATCATTAATTAAGTTATATGCTTTATTAAGGTAATCTGTTCTATTTTGTATTACTGTAACATTACCCTTGTCAGCTTTAGTCACTATAATGTTGGTGTTGTTTCTTAAAAAAGTTTTTATTTCACTGTTTATTTTATTTAAAAATGTGTCTTTTGGATTTCTATTAATTTTTTGATTATTATTATTAATAATTTGGATGTTTTTAGAAATTTCTTTTCGAATGTTATCCATTTCTGGTTTTTCTTTTTCAAATGCTAACAGTTCTGTATTTTTTATTATTTCATGAACTACGTTGTTGTTAATTTGTTTATTGCAAAAATTGAAATTAGGTCCAAGACTTAGGCAAAGAGAAATATTGTGTGGTAATGTGACATCTGTCAAATTTTTGATCCATTTTGTGTTGTGTTTGATATTAGTAGTGTTTTTATTTAATAAAGTATTGAATTTATGTTGATGAGTATTCTTTGTATGTTGGAATGTTTTTGATTTCAAATTATTTAAATAATTAATAAAACACGACTTAATGAAAGAATTCGGTATTTTTTGAAATTTATTAGTAACGCTAATCAATTTTTCATTAAGTGTATTGAGGATACTGTGGTTGTTCTGAATTTCTAAATTTAAAACACCAACCTTAAAATTATACAATAATTTGTGATATTTTTCATTGTTCGTATGGTGTGTCAAGTTTTTGATGTTAATCTTGTCAATGAAGTTTGGTAGAATTCTGCTTCTTCGGCATTTCAAAATAAATATTTTTCTATTCATTTCTTTCACTATCTTAATGTTAATGTTCACCATTTCTTTGAAAATCCACAATGATAAAATACCATAAATTTCAACTATTTTTTCAAATAAGTTATCCATAATGAACTATATGAGTTATCTTGTAAACAACAAGGAGAATAATAATATACTAGTAGTGACGTTAAAATATAATAAATAAAACAACTAATTGTCTAAACGTCAAAGATTTAATAAGCAAGGAAACGTAGCGAGCTTTCGATTCACAGAATCATCGTCAGGCTAAAATAATAAATAGTAATTAAATACAATAAATATAATACAAAATATTGGTATTTTAAAAAATAAAAATTCAGAATATACCTATTTAAAGGGGAGAATGCGAGAACGGTGTCGTTATCTCAACAATTTTCATTAGCTACGGAATTGTTTGGAAAAAATAACAAATCTCTTAGTAACTAAATAGTTACTAAGGAACGAAAGAAACATATTTAAAAATGAAATTTTGACAGATTTAAAATTAATAGCCACATTATCTACTATTTACAACACTATTTTTGACGCCATATTTTTTACACAAATTTACTCGGGTCTGCGACCCTCGTATGTGTATATATCATACTCGTTCCACTATTTTTTGATAGTTAATTTTTTCATTTGGCGGAGATAATCAATATTACAATTTTCAGTAATTTTACATGTACAAATTACCTAATCACAAATTTACTCGGGTCTCAGCCTTCGGCTGCGACCCTCGTATGTGTATAATATAATAATTTTCCAATCTTTTTGCTGATACTCATTTTATTTCTTAAATTGGCGGTGATAATCACATATCAATATTACAATTTTCAATAATATTACATGTATAAATTACCCAACCTAAAATGTACTGTTATTTATTAAATGGTTAACTTTTTATTTTTATATATTCCTGAAGTTTATAATTTTTGTTCAATTTTAATCAAAATTAATTTGTCTACGTCACTTTTAAAAAATATCAATTTTAATTATTTTCATGCGCGCCCCTGACTTAATTATAATTTAAAAAAAAAAAGATTAATATATCAATCTCAACTTTCAAAAAAATAATAATTCATAAATAATTTTTTTTGGGGCGCTACTGATCTATATTATAATTTTCATATTTTTTTGAAATTTCTAATTTTTGAACAATTAAAATTTTTTTTTGAGACGCTACTGACTTATTTATTTTCAAATGTGAACTTTTGGATAAATTGCATCAATCACCTACAACAAAACTATTAAAAATTATATTTATATACAATTTCATTAAAAAAACACAAATTTAAAACTATTTGAAACGCCGTCCCTGATTTAAATGAAACATGTATAAATTACCCAACCTAAAATGTACTGTTATTTATTAAATAATTTTAAAAAAATTGCACTTTTTAAAAATAGCAAATTTAACTATTTTCATGCAACGCCCCTGACTAAGTTATAATTAAAAAAAATTAATATATCAATCTCAAAACTTTCAAAAAAATAATAATTCATAAACAATTTTTTTAGGCGCTACTGATCTATATTATAATTTTCATATTTTTATGAAATTTATATTTTTGAACTATAAAAAATGTTTTTTTAAGTTTTTACAAACGTTACGAAATGTGACAGTTCCCAAAAATTTCATATATTTAAAACGACACCAGCCCCTGACTTAATTATTATTTTTAAATGTGAAATTTTGAATAAATTACATCAACAAAACTATTAAAAATTATATTTTTATACAATTTCATTAAAAAAACACAAATTTAAAAATATTTGAAACACCGTCCCTGATTTAAATGAATAATTTCAACAATTAAAAAAAATTCCACAATTTCACTCAAAAACCACGTAATTGTGGAACAATCAAATCTAATGTCATCAAAAATTTTCTCACTCCTAAAAGAAATGGATAGAAAACCTTCTAGAACATTCTCTATCATCTGTCATCTGTCAAATTTAAACTAATTAGAAAAAAGATTTTAAATATTTTTTAATTCGCCGCTCCTGACATTATAGTTAACAAAAACTTTTTAATATTATCTATAGATAATTATACTAATTACATCAAATTACCAATCAATTTTGGTTAAAATTTAATTTATAAGCAATTTAATCAAAATGTACAAAATAACATTTCTTTACACGCTCCTGACGTATATAAGATAAAAAAACAGCCGTTCATGTTTTCATCGTTTAACAATTTCAATCAAAATCTATTTTACGTAGAAATTATAATTGATTCACAAATCCAACATTTTAAAATTAATCAAGTAATTTATCAGTGTGTTTTTTATGAAAATGTCAATAAAAATCCATGTGTTTTCTTCATTATAAATGTCATATTTTGACAGATATAAACAAAAGACAACAGTGATATCTTGTAATTTAGCAAATTATCGTAAAAACTAGGGGCTGTGCCCCTGGGCGCTTCGCGCCCCAACCCCCTTTCACGTCATATTTTTTACACAAATTTACTCGGGTCTGCGACCCTCGTATATGTATATATCATACTCGTTCCACTATTTTTTGATAGTTAATTTTTTAATTTGGCGGAGATAATCAATTTTAAAATTTTCAGTAATCTTACATGTACAAAATACCTAATCACAAATTTACTCGGGTCTCAGCCTTCGGCTGTGACCCTCGTATTTGTATATTATAATAATTTTCCATTCTTTTTGCTGATACTCATTTTTTTCTTAAATTGGCGGTGATAATCACTTATCATTATTACAATTTTCAGTAATATTACATGTATAAATTACCCAACATAAAATGTACTGTTATTTATTAAATGGTTAACTTTTTATTTTTACATACATATTCCTGAAGTTTTTAATTTTTGTTCAATTTTAATCAAAAATAATTTGTCTACGTCACTATTAAAAAATAGAAATTTTAATTATTTTCATGCGACGCCCCTGACTTAATTATAATTTTAAAAAAATTATTATTATATCAATCTGAACTTTCAAAAAAATAATAATTCATAAATAATTTTTTTGATGCGCTACTGATCTATATTATAATTTTCATATTTTTCTGAAATTTCTAATGTTTTAACAATTTTAAAAAAATTTAATATTTTTATAAACGTTAAGAAATGTGACAGTTCCCAAAAATTTCATATATTTAAAACATCACCAGCCCCAGACTTAATCTTCCTTCAACAAAACGATTAAAAATTATATTTAATTCATTTTATTAAAAAATGCAAATTTAAATACTTTTAAAACGCCGTCCCTTGCTTAATTAGTATTAATTATAAATTTTTAGAAAAACTGCATCAATTCTACAACTTTTTTGAACAAATTTGAAACAATTACATTAAAAATTTAATATTTCACAACAGCCGAATGATTAAAAACTACCTATTGTATAAGAAAATGGTTAATGTAAACTTTTCGAATTAAAATTTTTATATATTCCTGAACTTTAATTTTTAATCAATTTCAATCAAAATTAATTTACGTCACTTTTAAAAAATATCAATTTTAATTTTTTTTATGCGACGCTCCTGACTTCATTATTATAAATTTTTTTAAATAAATTTATATCAATCTCAAAACTAAAAAAAAAAATCATTCAATAATTTTTTTTCAGACGCTACTGATCTATATTATAATTTTCATGTTTTTCTGAAATTTCTAATTTTTGAATAATTAAAAAAAAATCTAATATTTTTACAAACGTTACGAAATGTGACAGTTTCCAAAAATTTCATATATTTCAAACGACACCAGCCCCTGACTTAATCCCCCTACAGTAAAACAATTAAAAATTATATTTAATACAATTTTATTAGAAAATGCAAATTTAAATACTTTTAAAACGCCGTCCCTGGCTTAATTATTATTAATTATAAATTTTTAGATGGACTACATCTATTCTACAACTTTTTTGAACAAATTTGAAACTTTGTGAACAATTACATTAAAAATTTAATATTTTTATAAACGTCACATAAAATATGACAACTGAGACGTCAAAAAGCACGTGGTTTTACGAAAAATGACAGCTCTGACGTCATTTTAATCAACCAGAGCACGCCGAAATGCAAGAAATTCTGAAACAAAAGCCTAGTGTCGAAACACCTAAATTCAGTCTGACAGATAAATTTTACTAAATTTTTCACGTAGTGTCTCGGGGAAAAAATCATATCACAGAAACGATAATCATTTTGTAAAAAAAATATAGCCTATAAACTGTATCAAGGACGAATCTAGATATTGTGAAGAAATGAAAAAAATCCAGTGAAACGTTTATGAATCCATAAATTTATAGTGACCGGACAGACATATAAATATATAAACAAACAAATAAATAAATAAATAAATAAATATACGCAACGTTTATATTATAGTGTGACTAGGGGCTGTGCCCCTGGGCGCTTCGCGCCCCAACCCCCTTTCACGCCATATTTTTTACACAAATTTACTCGGGTCTGCGACCCTCGTATATGTATATATCATACTCGTTCCACTATTTTTTGATAGTTAATTTTTTAATTTGGCGGAGATAATCAATTTTAAAATTTTCAGTAATATTACATGTACAAAATACCTAATCACAAATTTACTCGGGTCTCAGCCTTCGGCTGCGACCCTCGTATTTGTATATTATAATAATTTTCCATTCTTTTTGCTAATACTCATTTTTTTCTTAAATTGGCGGTGATAATCACTTATCATTATTACAATTTTCAGTAATATTACATGTATAAATTACACAACATAAAATGTACTGTTATTTATTAAATGGTTAACTTTTTATTTTTACATACATATTTCTGAAGTTTTTAATTTTTGTTCAATTTTAATCAAAAATAATTTGTCTGTCACTTTTAAAAAATAGAAATTTTAATTATTTTCATGCGACGCCCCTGACTTAATTATAATTTAAAAAAAATATTATTATATCAATCTGAACTTTCAAAAAAATAATAATTCATAAATAATTTTTTTTGATGCGCTACTGATCTATATTATAATTTTCATATTTTTCCGAAATTTCTAATTTTTGAACAATTTTAAAAAAATTTAATATTTTTAAAACGTTCAGAAATGTGACAGTTGCCAAAAATTCATATATTTAATACATCACCAGCCCCAGACTTAATCTTCCTTCAACAAAACGATTAAAAATTATATTTAATTCATTTTATTAAAAAATGCAAACTTAAATACTTTTAAAACGCCGTCCCTGGCTTAATTGTTATTAATTATAAATTTTTAGAAAAACTGCATCAATTCTACAACTGTTTTGAACAAATTTGAAACAATTACATTAAAAATTTAATATTTCACAACAGCCGAATGATTAAAAACTACCTATTGTATAAGAAAATGGTTAATGTAAACTTTTCGAATTTAAATTTTTATATTTTCCTGTACTTTATTTTCTAATCAATTTCAATCAAAATTATTTACGTCACTTTTAAAAAATATCAATTTTAATTTTTTCTATGCGACGCTCCTGACTTCATTATTATAAATTTTTTTAAATAAATTTATATCAATCTCAAAACTAAAAAAAAAAAAATCATTCAATATTTTTTTTTCAGACGCTACTGATCTATATTATAATTTTCATGTTTTTCTGAAATTTCTAATTTTTGAATAATTAAAAAAAAATCTAATATTTTTACAAACGTTACGAAATGTGACAGTTTCCAAAAATTTCATATATTTCAAACGACACCAGCCCCTGACTTAATCCCCCTACAGTAAAACAATTAAAAATTATATTTAATACAATTTTATTAGAAAATGCAAATTTAAATACTTTTAAAACGCCGTCCCTGGCTTAATTATTATTAATTATAAATTTTTAGATGGACTACATCTATTCTACAACTTTTTTGAACAAATTTGAAACTTTGTGAACAATTACATTAAAAATTTAATATTTTTATAAACGTCACATAAAATATGACAACTGAGACGTCAAAAAGCACGTGGTTTTACGAAAAATGACAGCTCTGACGTCATTTTAATCAACCAGAGCACGCCGAAATGCAAGAAATTCTGAAACAAAAGCCTAGTGTCGAAACACCTAAATTCAGTCTGACAGATAAATTTTACTAAATTTTTCACGTAGTGTCTCGGGGAAAAAATCATATCACAGAAACGATAATCATTTTGTAAAAAAAATATAGCCTATAAACTGTATCAAGGACGAATCTAGATATTGTGAAGAAATGAAAAAAATCCAGTGAAACGTTTATGAATCCATAAATTTATAGTGACCGGACAGACATATAAATATATAAACAAACAAATAAATAAATAAATAAATAAATATACGCAACGTTTATATTATAGTGTGACTAGGGGCTGTGCCCCTGGGCGCTTCGCGCCCCAACCCCCTTTCACGCCATATTTTTTACACAAATTTACTCGGGTCTGCGACCCTCGTATATGTATATATCATACTCGTTCCACTATTTTTTGATAGTTAATTTTTTAATTTGGCGGAGATAATCAATTTTAAAATTTTCAGTAATATTACATGTACAAAATACCTAATCACAAATTTACTCGGGTCTCAGCCTTCGGCTGCGACCCTCGTATTTGTATATTATAATAATTTTCCATTCTTTTTGCTAATACTCATTTTTTTCTTAAATTGGCGGTGATAATCACTTATCATTATTACAATTTTCAGTAATATTACATGTATAAATTACACAACATAAAATGTACTGTTATTTATTAAATGGTTAACTTTTTATTTTTACATACATATTTCTGAAGTTTTTAATTTTTGTTCAATTTTAATCAAAAATAATTTGTCTGTCACTTTTAAAAAATAGAAATTTTAATTATTTTCATGCGACGCCCCTGACTTAATTATAATTTAAAAAAAATATTATTATATCAATCTGAACTTTCAAAAAAATAATAATTCATAAATAATTTTTTTTGATGCGCTACTGATCTATATTATAATTTTCATATTTTTCCGAAATTTCTAATTTTTGAACAATTTTAAAAAAATTTAATATTTTTAAAACGTTCAGAAATGTGACAGTTGCCAAAAATTCATATATTTAATACATCACCAGCCCCAGACTTAATCTTCCTTCAACAAAACGATTAAAAATTATATTTAATTCATTTTATTAAAAAATGCAAACTTAAATACTTTTAAAACGCCGTCCCTGGCTTAATTGTTATTAATTATAAATTTTTAGAAAAACTGCATCAATTCTACAACTGTTTTGAACAAATTTGAAACAATTACATTAAAAATTTAATATTTCACAACAGCCGAATGATTAAAAACTACCTATTGTATAAGAAAATGGTTAATGTAAACTTTTCGAATTTAAATTTTTATATTTTCCTGTACTTTATTTTCTAATCAGTTTCAATCAAAATTATTTACGTCACTTTTAAAAATTATCAATTTTAATTTTTTCTATGCGACGCTCCTGACTTCATTATTATAAATTTTTTTAAATAAATTTATATCAATCTCAAAACTAAAAAAAAAAAATCATTCAATATTTTTTTTCCAGACGCTACTGATCTATATTATAATTTTCATGTTTTTCTGAAATTTATAATTTTTGAATAATTAAAAAAAAATCTAATATTTTTACAAACGTTACGAAATTGACAGTTTCCAAAAATTTCATATATTTCAAACGACACCAGCCCCTGACTTAATCCCCCTACAGTAAAACAATTAAAAATTATATTTAATACAATTTTATTAGAAAATGCAAATTTAAATACTTTTAAAACGCCGTCCCTGGCTTAATTATTATTAATTATAAATTTTTTGATGGACTACATCTATTCTACAACTTTTTTGAACAAATTTGAAACTTTGTGAACAATTACATTAAAAATTTAATATTTTTATAAACGTCACAAAAAATATGACAACTGAGACGTCAAAAAGCACGTGGTTTTACGAAAAATGACAGCTGTGACGTCATTTTAATCAACCAGAGCACGCCGAAATGCAAGAAATTCTGAAACAAAAGCCTAGTGTCGAAACACCTAAATTCAGTCTGACAGATAAATTTTACTAAATTTTTCACGTAGTGTCTCGGGGAAAAAATCATATCACAGAAACGATAATCATTTTGTAAAAAAAATATAGCCTATAAACTGTATCAAGGACGAATCTAGATATTGTGAAGAAATGAAAAAAATCCAGTGAAACGTTTATGAATCCATAAATTTATAGTGACCGGACAGACATATAAATATATAAACAAACAAATAAATAAATATACGCAAGGTTTATATTATAGTGTCATACACGTTTATATTATAGTGTGACTAGGGGCTGTGCCCCTGGGCGCTTCGCGCCCCAACCCCCTTTGACGCCATATTTTTTACACAAATTTACTCGGGTCTGCGACCCTCGTATGTGTATATATCATACTCGTTCCACAATTTTTTGATAGTTAATTTTTTCATTTGGCGGAGATAATCAATATTACAATTTTCAGTAATTTTACATGTACAAAATACCTAATCACAAATTTGTATATTATAATAATTTTCCATTCTTTTTGCTGATAGTCATTTTTTTCTTAAATTGGCGGTGATAATCACTTATCATTATTACAATTTTCAGTAATATTACGTGTATAAATTACCCAACATAAAATGTACTGATATTTATTAAATGGTTAACTTTTTATTTTTACATACATATTCCTGAAGTTTTTAATTTTTGTTCAATTTTAATCAAAAATAATTTGTCTACGTCACTTTTAAAAAATAGAAATTTTAATTATTTTCATGCGACGCTCCTGACTTAATTATAATTTAAAAAAAATTATTATTATATCAATCTGAACTTTCAAAAAAATAATAATTAATAAATAATTTTTTTTGATGCGCTACTGATCTATATTATAATTTTCATATTTTTCTGAAATTTCTAATTTTTGAACAATTTTAAAAAATTTTTATATTTTTATAAACGTTAAGAAATGTGACAGTTCCCAAAAATTTCATATATTTAAAACATCACCAGCCCCTGACTTAATCTTCCTTCAACAAAACGATTAAAAATTATATTTAATTCATTTTATTAAAAAATGCAAATTTAAATACTTTTAAAACGCCGTCCCTGGCTTAATTGTTATTAATTATAAATTTTTAGAAAAACTGCATCAATTCTACAACTTTTTTGAACAAATTTGAAACAATTACATTAAAAATTTAATATTTCACAACAGCCGAATGATTAAAAACTACCTATTGTATAAGAAAATGGTTAATGTAAACTTTTCGAATAAAAATTTTTATATTCCTGAACTTTAATTTTTAATCAATTTCAATCAAAATTAATTTACGTCACTTTTAAAAAATATCAATTTTAATTTTTTTTATGCGACGCTCCTGACATCATTATTATAAATTTTTTTAAATAAATTTATATCAATCTCAAAACTAAAAAAAAAAATCATTCAATAATTTTTTTTCAGACGCTACTGATCTATATTATAATTTTCATGTTTTTCTGAAATTTATAATTTTTGAATAATTAAAAAAAAATCTAATATTTTTATAAACGTTACGAAATGTGACAGTTTCCAAAAATTTCATATATTTCAAACGACACCAGCCCCTGACTTAATCCCCCTACAGTAAAACAATTAAAAATTATATTTAATACAATTTTATTAGAAAATGCAAATTTAAATACTTTAAAACGCCGTCCCTGGCTTAATTATTATTAATTATAAATTTTTAGATGGACTACATCAATTCTACAACTTTTTTTGAACAAATTTGAAACTTTGTGAACAATTACATTAAAAATTTAATATTTTTATAAACGTCACAAAAAATATGACAACTGAGACGTCAAAAAGCACGTGGTTTTACGAAAAATGACAGCTCTGACGTCATTTTAATCAACCAGAGCACGCCGAAATGCATGAAATTCTGAAACAAAAGCCTAGTGTCGAACCTCCTAAATTCAGTCTGACAGATAAATTTTACTAAATTTTTCACGTAGTGTCTCGGGGAAAAAATCATATCACAGAAACGATCATCATTTTGTAAAAAAAATATAGCCTATAAACTGTATCAAGGACGAATCTAGATATTGTGAAGAAATGAAAAAAACCCAGTGAAACGTTTATGAATCCATAAATTTATAGTGACCGGACAGACATATAAATATATAAACAAATAAATAAATATACACAGCGTATTTATTTATTTTACTTTATATGGGCGGAAGGGTATTAAAACTGCTATCCCGCATAGAAATTCGATAAATCTGGCCACTTTATCGTTATAAATATATCACGTTTTCATTTTGACGTTTGAACAATTTAAAATGTGGATGTTTCAAGAAATCCAAGCACACACCAGACAATCCAGACTTAACTTTTCCAAAGGTATTTGGTGCGGTGAAACCGAATTAGACCCATATATGTAATACTCCTATATTGCCAATCGCTATAACTGGGCCTGGATAATTTAAAATGAAAGATTCAAGTCAAATGGATTCAATTGCGCAGGCGCAGAATCATATTTAAGAAATAAAATGAGTATCAGCAAAAAGATTGGAAAATTATTATATTATACACATACGAGGGTCACAGCCGAAGGCTGAGACCCGAGTAAATTTGTGATTAGGTAATTTGTACATGTAAAATTACTGAAAATTGTAATATTGATTATCTCCGCCAAATGAAAAAATTAACTATCAAAAAATAGTGGAACGAGTATGATATATACACATACGAGGGTCGCAGACCCGAGTAAATTTGTGTAAAAAATATGGCGTCAAAGGGGGTTGGGGCGCGAAGCGCCCAGGGGCACAGCCCCTAGTAAATAAATATATATATATTCATACACGTTTATATTATAGTGTGATATTTATATGTCCGCACGAAACTATAGCTTTATAGACTCTGGAATTACCCGGCCGATTTTAATAATTTTTTTTTCGTCGTTTAGCTTGACTCTTTTTCCAGTCAATAGGCTAAATTTCATTTCTTAGCTATGAAAGGTCTCTGAGCTGTGATTTTTTTCCGAAAAAGTACATCGAAATTTTACTAAAAAAACGTTGAATTAGCTGGTTCGAGTGTCGGCTTTTGTTTTTCAGTGTGATTGTCGTTTGAAAAATACTATTTTTACGATAATTTGCTAAATTACAAGATATCACTGTTGTATTTTGTTTATATCTGTCAAAATATGACATTTATAAAGAAGAAAACACATGGATTTTTATTGACATTTTCATAAAAAACACACTGATAAATTACTTGATTAATTTTAAAATGTTAGATTTGTGAATCTATTATAATTTCTACGTAAAATAGATTTTGATTTGAAATTGTTAAACGAAGAAATTATAAACAGCTGTTTTTTATCTTATATACGTCAGGAGCGTGGAAAGAAATGCTATTTTGTACATTTTGATTAAATTGCTTATAAATTAAATTTTAACCAAAATTGATTGGTAATTTGATGTAATTAGTATAATTATCTATAGATAATATTAAAAAGTATAATGTCAAGAGCGGCGAATTAAAAAATATTTAAAATCTTTTTTTCTAATTAGTTTAAATTTGACAGATAACAGATGACAGGGAATGTTCTAGAAGGTTTTCTATCGTTTTCTATTAGGAGTGAGAAAATTTTTGATGACGTTAAATTTGATAGTTCCAAAATTACGTGGTTTTTTACATGTGACATATTTTTTATGTTTGTAAAAAAATTATTTTGAGTGAAATTGTTGAATTTTTTTTAATTGTTGAAATTATTCATTTAAATCAGGGACGGTGTTTCAAATATTTTTAAATTTGTGTTTTTTTTAATGAAATTGTATAAAAATATAATTTTTAATAGTTTTGTTGATGCAATTTATTCAAAATTTCACATTCAAAAATAATAATTAAGTCAGGGGCTGGTGTCGTTTTAAATATATGAAATTTTTGGGAACTGTCACATTTCGTAACGTTTGTAAAAACTTAAAAAAACATTTTTTATAGTTCAAAAATATAAATTTCATAAAAATATGAAAATTATAATATAGATCAGTAGCGCCTCAAAAAAAATTGTTTATGAATTATTATTTTTTTGAAAGTTTTGAGATTGATAATTTAATTTTTTTTTTTAATTATAATTTAGTCAGGGGCGTTGCATGAAAATAGTTAAATTTGCTATTTTTTTTAAATTATTTAATAAATAACAGTAAATTTTAGGTTGGGTAATTTATACATGTTTCATTTAAATCAGGGACGGCGTTTCAAATAATTTTAAATTTGTGTTTTTTTAAATTGTATATAAATATAATTTTTAATAGTTTTGTTGTAGGTGATTGATGCAATTTATCCAAAAGTTCACATTTAAAAATAAATAAGTCAGTAGCGCCCCAAAAAAAATTATTTATGAATTATTATTTTTTTGAAAGTTGAGATTGATATATTAATCTTTTTTTTTAATTATAATTAAGTCAGGGGCGCGCATGAAAAGAATTAAAATTGCTATTTTTTAAAAGTGACGTAGACAAATTAATTTTGATTAAAATTGAACAAAATTAAAAACTTCAGGAATATATAAAAATAAAAAGTTAACCATTTAATAAATAACAGTACATTTTAGGATGGGTAATTTATACATGTAATATTATTGAAAATTGTAATATTGATATGTGATTATCACCGCCAATTTAAGAAATAAAATGAGTATCAGCAAAAAGATTGGAAAATTATTATATTATACACATACGAGGGTCACAGCCGAAAGCTGAGACCCGAGTAAATATGTGATTAGGTAATTTGTACATGTAAAATTACTAAAAATTGTAATATTGATTATCTCCGCCAAATGAAAAAATTAACTATCAAAAAATTGTGGAACGAGTATGATATATACACATACGAGGGTCGCAGACCCGAGTAAATTTGTGTAAAAAATATGGCGTCCAAGGGGGTTGGGGCGCGAAGCGCCCAGGGGCACAGCCCCTAGTATATATATATATAAACATAAACGTTTATATTATAATGTGATATATATGTATGTCGCCCCGAAATGTTATTTTTATAGACTCTGGAATTACCCGGCCGATTTGGATAATTTTTCTTTCGTCATGTAGCTTGACTCTTTTTCCAGTCAATAGGCTAGATTTCATTTCTTAGTTATGAAAGGTCTGTGAACTGTGATTTTTTTCCGAAAAAGTACATCGAAATTTTACTGAAAAAACGATGAATTAGCTGGTTCGAGTGTCGGCTTTTGTTTTTCAGACAGTGTGATTGTCGTTTGAAAAATACTATTTTTACGATAATTTGCTAAATTACAAGATATCACTGTTGTATTTTGTTTATATCTGTCAAAATATGACATTTATAAAGAAGAAAACACATGGATTTTTATTGACATTTTCATAAAAAACACACTGATAAATTACTTGATTAATTTTAAAATGTTAGTTTTGTGAATCTATTATAATTTCTACGTAAAATAGATTTTGATTGAAATTGTTAAACGAAGAAATTATAAACAGCTGTTTTTTTTCTATATACGTCAGGAGCGTGGAAAGAAATGTTATTTTGTACATTTTGATTAAATTGCTTATAAATTAAATTTTAACCAAAATTGATTGGTAATTTGATGTAATTAGTATAATTATCTATAGATAATATTAAAAAGTATAATATCAGGAGCGGCGAATTAAAAAATATTTAAAATACTTTTTTTCTAATTAGTTTAAATTTGACAGATAACAGATGACAGGGAATGTTCTAGAAGGTTTTCTATCGTTTTCTATTAGGAGTGAGAAAATTTTTGATGACGTTAAATTTGATAGTTCCAAAATTACGTGGTTTTTTACATGTGACATATTTTTTATGTTTGTAAAAAAATTATTTTGAGTGAAATTATTGAATTTTTTTTAATTGTTGAAATTATTCATTTAAATCAGGGACGGTGTTTCAAATATTTTTAAATTTGTGTTCAAAAATGTACACGCCTTAGGACCAGTTAACTCGAAACACAATGTTAACACTATTTAAATTAAATTCCTTCGATATTAGCGGTTAAATATTAGAAAAAATTATAATTAATTAGATGAAGAAATTACACTTATTTAATGGCATCAAATACCACGCCTCGGAATCACAAACAATATATTTCAATAATATGTATATTGATAATAACTTTACATGATTTACACACAATAATTTTCTTTGAATATATAATTTTCCAACTTGTTATTAAAACAAAAACATAACAACTAACTAATGGCAAAGCCACCTTTAAATTAATAATCAAAAACAATAAATATAAAACGTACATAGTACAGAGGTACTCAACAATGACGTACATAGTACAGAGGTACTCAACAATTTGTGTTTTTTTAATGAAATTGTATAAAAATATAATTTTTAATAGTTTTGTTGATGTAATTTATTCAAAATTTCACATTTAAAAATAATAATTAAGTCAGGGGCTGGTGTCGTTTTAAATATATGAAATTTTTGGGAACTGTCACATTTCGTAACGATTGTTAAAACATAAAAAAACATTTTTTATAGTTCAAAAATATAAATTTCATAAAAATATGAAAATTACAATATAGATCAGTAGCGCCTATAAAAAATTGTTTATGAATTATTATTTTTTTGAAAGTTTTGAGATTGATATATTAATTTTTTTTTAAATTATAATTAAGTCAGGGGCGTTGCATGAAAATAGTGTTATTTTTTAAAAGTGCAATGTTTTTAAAATTATTTAATAAATAACAGTACATTTTAGGTTGTGTAATTTATACATGTTTCATTTAAATCAGGGACGGCGTTTCAAATAATTTTAAATTTGTGTTTTTTTAATGAAATTGTATATAAATATAATTTTAAATAGTTTTGTTGTAGGTAATTGATGCAATTTATCCAAAAGTTCACATTTAAAAATAAATAAGTCAGTAGCGTCTCAAATTTTTTTTTTAATTGTTCAAAAATTACAAATTTCAAAAAAATATGAAAATTATAATATAGATCAGTAGCGCCCCAAAAAAATTATTTATGAATTATTATTTTTTTGAAAGTTGAGATTGATATATTAATCTTTTTTTTTTTAATTATAATTAAGTCAGGGGCGCGCATGAAAATAATTAAAATTGCTATTTTTTTAAAGTGATGTAGACAAATTAATTTTGATTAAAATTGAACAAAAATGAAAAACTTCAGGAATATATAAAAATAAAAAGTTAACCATTTAATAAATAACAGTACATTTTAGGTTGGGTAATTTATACATGTAATATTATTGAAAATTGTAATATTGATATGTGATTATCACCGCCAATTTAAGAAATAAAATGAGTATCAGCAAAAAGATTGGAAAATTATTATATTATACACATACGAGGGTCACAGACCCGAGTAAATTTGTGATTAGGTAATTTTGTAATATTGATAAGTGATTATCACCGCCAATTTAAGAAATAAAATGAGTATCAGCAAAAAGAATGGAAAATTATTATAATATACACATACGAGGGTCGCAGCCGAAGGCTGAGACCCGAGTAAATTTGTGATTAGATAATTTGTACATGTAAAATTACTGAAAATTGTAATATTGATTATCTCCGCCAAATGAAAAAATTAACTATCAAAAAATAGTGGAACGAGTATGATATATACACATACGAGGGTCGCAGACCCGAGTAAATTTGTGTAAAAAATATGGCGAAAAAGGGGGTTGGGGCGCGAAGCGCCCAGGGGCACAGCCCCTAGTCACACTATAATATAAACGTGTATGTTTATATCCGCACTTATATATAAACGTGTATGAATCACACTATAATATAAACGTGCAATATATATATATGTATATATGTATGTCCGGACGAAATGTTTTTTTTATAGACTTTGGATTGGCCAGGCCGATTTTGATAATTTTTTTTTCGTCATGTAGCTTGACTCTTTTTCCAGTCAATAGGCTAGATTTCATTTCTTAGTTATGAAAGGTCTGTGAACTGTGATTTTTTTCCGAAAAAGTACATCGAAATTTTACTGAAAAAACGATGAATTAGCTGGTTCGAGTGTCGGCTTTTGTTTTTCGGACAGTGTGATTGTCGTTTGAAAAATACTATTTTTACGATAATTTGCTAAATTACAAGATATCACTGTTGTATTTTGTTTATATCTGTCAAAATATGACATTTATAAAGAAGAAAACACATGGATTTTTATTGACATTTTCATAAAAAACACACTGATAAATTACTTGATTAATTTTAAAATGTTAGTTTTGTGAATCTATTATAATTTCTACGTAAAATAGATTTTGATTGAAATTGTTAAACGAAGAAATTATAAACAGCTGTTTTTTTTCTTATATACGTCAGGAGCGTGGAAAGAAATGTTATTTTGTACATTTTGATTAAATTGCTTTTAAATTAAATTTTAACCAACATTGATTGGTAATTTGATGTAATTAGTATAATTATCTATAGATAATATTAAAAAGTATAATGTCAGGAGCGGCGAATTAAAAAATATTTAAAATCTTTTTTTCTAATTAGTTTAAATTTGACAGATAACAGATGACAGGGAATGTTCTAGAAGGTTTTCTATCGTTTTCTATTAGGAGTGAGAAAATTTTTGATGACGTTAAATTTGATAGTTCCAAAATTACGTGGTTTTTTACATGTGACATATTTTTTATGTTTGTAAAAAAATTATTTTGAGTGAAATTATTGAATTTTTTTTAATTGTTGAAATTATTCATTTAAATCAGGGACGGTGTTTCAAATATTTTTAAATTTGTGTTTTTTTAATGAAATTGTATAAAAATATAATTTTTAATAGTTTTGTTGATGTAATTTATTCAAAATTTCACATTTAAAAATAATAATTAAGTCAGGGGCTGGTGTCGTTTTAAATATATGAAATTTTTGGGAACTGTCACATTTCGTAACGATTGTAAAAACTTAAAAAAACATTTTTTATAGTTCAAAAATATAAATTTCATAAAAATATGAATATTATAATATAGATCAGTAGCGCCTATAAAAAATTGTTTATGAATTATTATTTTTTTGAAAGTTTTGAGATTGATATATTGATTTTTTTTTAAATTATAATTTAGTCAGGGGCGTTGCATGAAAATAGTTCAATTTGTTATTTTTTAAAAGTGCAATGTTTTTAAAATTATTTAATAAATAACAGTACATTTTAGGTTGTGTAATTTATACATGTTTCATTTATATCAGGGACGGCGTTTCAAATAATTTTAAATTTGTGTTTTTTTAATGAAATTGTATATAAATATAATTTTAAATAGTTTTGTTGTAGGTGATTGATGCAATTTATCCAAAAGTTCACATTTAAAAATAAATAAGTCAGTAGCGTCTCAAAAAAATTATTTATGAATTATTATTTTTTTGAAAGTTGAGATTGATATATTAATCTTTTTTTTTTAATTATAATTAAGTCAGGGGCGCGCATGAAAATAATTAAAATTGCTATTTTTTTAAAGTGATGTAGACAAATTAATTTTGATTAAAATTGAACAAAAATTAAAAACTTCAGGAATATATAAAAATAAAAAGTTAACCATTTAATAAATAACAGTACATTTTAGGTTGGGTAATTTATACATGTAATATTATTGAAAATTGTAATATTGATATGTGATTATCACCGCCAATTTAAGAAATAAAATGAGTATCAGCAAAAAGATTGGAAAATTATTATATTATACACATATGAGGGTCACAGACCCGAGTAAATTTGTGATTAGGTAATTTGTACATGTAAAATTACTGAAAATTGTAATATTGATTATCTCCGCCAAATGAAAAAATTAACTATCAAAAAATTGTGGAACGAGTATGATATATACACATACGAGGGTCGCAGACCCGAGTAAATTTGTATAAAAAATATGGCGTCAAAGGGGGTTGGGGCGCGAAGCGCCCAGGGGCACAGCCCCTAGTCACATTATAATATAAACGTGTATGAATATATGTATATAGTATATATATAAATATATATATATGTCCGGGCCATACTATAGCTTTATAGACTCTGGATCTACCGGGCCGATTTGGATAAATTTTTTTTTGTCATGTAGCTTGACTCTTTTTCCAGTCAATAGGCTAGATTTCATTTCTTAGCTATGAAAGGTCTCTGAGTTGTGATTTTTTTCCGAAAAAGTACATCGAAATTTTACTGAAAAAACGATGAATTAGCTGGTTCGAGTGTCGGCTTTTGTTTTTCAGACAGTGTGATGGTCGTTTGAAAAATGCTATTTTTACGATAATTTACTAAATTACAAGATATCACTGTTGTATTTTGTTTATATCTGTCAAAATATGACATTTATAAAGAAGAAAACACATGGATTTTTATTGACATTTTCATAAAAAACACACTGATAAATTACTTGATTAATTTTTAAATGTTAGATTTGTGAATCAATTATAATTTCTACATAAAATAGATTTTGATTGAAATTGTTTAACGATGAAAACATTAACGGCTAATTTATATTATAGAGGGATAATTTTAAGGTATGTTCTTATGATTACGTCAGGAGTGGGGAATCAAAAAATATTTAAAATATTTTTTTCTAATTAGTTTATATAGAAATTAATACGAGGGTCACAGCCGAAGGCTGAGACCCGAGTACGTTATAAGTTGGGTAATTTGTACATGTAATATACTGAAAATGGTTATAATGATGTGATTATTACCACCAAAAAAAATTAATTATTAGTAAAAATAATACGTATATAATACGAGGGTCGCAGACCCGAGTACGTTCGAAGTTGGGTAATTTGTACATGTAATTTAACTGAAAATTGTAATAATGAAAAGTGATTATCACCGCCAAATTTTAAAAAATTGAGTATCAGCAAAAATAATGGTAGATTATTATAATACATACATTGTTTGAAATTAGGTAATTTGTATACATTGTAAATGTAGAAATTGATATAAATACGAGAGTCACAGCCGAATGCTGAAACCCAAGTACATTTAAGGTACTTTGAATATGCTGAACGTTAAAAATATATAGAAATTCAGAATGATTTTTTGATAATATTTTAAAGTATTAAAATTAATACTAATAGTTATAGTAAGGGTACCTATAAAATATTATATAAAATAATAACACCATCTAGGTTTGTATTTTATATTATATTTTAATTTCATTATACAGGTTGGGGCATTTAAAGTGTTACAGAATTTTATCTCAGTCATCGCATATTTGAAAAAAATGTTTAAACAAAAAAATGTTTGGTTGTTAGGGGGTAATCGAATATTAATAATATTTTTTATTTTAGTATGGCCTTCAAGGTTATTTGAAGACCAACATCATTTTTTCAAATAGGAACCTTTAGTTTTAATTTAATAATCTTATTCTACGTGAAAAAACACGAATCTTTCATTGAAATTTTTTTTTAACAACTTAAGCTTTACATGATATCTAACAAAATAATTTTATGAATTTGCAAATTCAATAATTTTTTACTCAGAAATCATCAATTTTAGAAAAAATTACAAAATACAAAAAATATTTATTTCGTTTTAATAAAACTTGGAGAATTTTTCTAGAATTTTTTTTAACATTTCGTATTTTTTTTGCTGAAATAAAATAAATAGAAAAAGTTTTAAAATTTTTAAAATAATTTTTCAAGATTTATTAGACCCAAATAAAATTTATTTATACCTACTTTTCTTCTAAAGATTATGGTTTCTGAGTAAAAAATTCTTGAAAGTCCAAAATCTCGAAATTATTTTGTTAGATATCTTGGAAATTTTAGGTTGTTCAAAAAAATTTTTTAATGTAAGATTCGTGTTTGTTCACGTAGACAGGGGCGCGCCAACCCGAGGGTGCAGGGAGTGCACCGCACACGGGCGGCAAATTTTAGGGGCGGCAAAAAACCGCCTCGCCAGTCATTGTTTAATAATAATAATAATCATAAAAAACGTTATCATGTTAATCAATTAAATTATTGTGGATTGTAAAAAAAAAATATTTTTGTTTAAATGACGAAAATAAATAATGTAGGTAATGTTAGATAATTACACTGGCCGACAGCCATTTTGCTGCAGGGCATACAACAACTTTTTAAGGGTAATTTGGACACGCTGAATTCAAAAATGACCACCATTTTGCTCAATCAGCTCTTGTTTTTGCGATATTGCAAAAAAATATTTTTTTTCGATATGCAAACATTCAAATTTGTATATATATTTTATAAATCAATTACTTCAAACAATTATCATTCAGAATGAAGCTATGGGTCCTAATTGAACTAAAAAGCCTTAAATTATATACATTCATAAAGTTATTCATTTCGAAAATCATGTTTTAAACGAAAAAAATTCAGCAATTTTTAAAATTCAAAGCGCTGTAACACAAACAATTTTTGTCCAATTTTAATGTTATTCATTAAATTTGTAGCTTTATCTATCTTCTTTATTGTGTTAAAATTTCAACGTAATCGAATGAAAATTGGCGAAATGGTACTAAATTAACTGCGCGTGTCAAAATTTAGTAGTTCGTTCAAATATTTTTTAAAATATATGTTTCAACCAAAGATCATTCGGAATGTAACTATGGGTCCTAATTAAACTATAAAGCCTCAAATTATACACATTTTTAATGTTAGTTTCTTCGAAATTCATGTTTTAAATGAAGAAAATTCGTTTTTTTAGCCAAAATTCGGCGATTTTTAAATTTCAAAGCGCTATTACACAAACAATTTTTGTCCAATTTTAATGCAATTTACTAAATATATAGCTTTATCTATCTTCTTTATTGAGTTAAAATTTTAACGTAATCGAATGAAAATTGGCAAAAAGGTATTAAAATCAACCGCTCGTGTCAGAATTTGGTATAGTTCGGTCATAACCACTCCTGGCGTTAAATAAATTCTTTGAACAAAGTTATGCATTGAAATACGTATTAATTCGAGTTTCGAAACGAAAATTACTGACTCTGTTTTACAAAATTAAAAAAATAACTATATACAAAACGTTCTTGAACATAAATTAAAAAAAAAAAAAACAATATGTGTAAGAAAAACTTCTTTTCAGCGATTATCTTGACATAGAAATTATTATTTTCGAAAAAAATATATGAAATAAGTAAAAATTTATTCATTACTTTGTTCACTGAATTTATTTTACCATACATTTAGCCATACATACGCCAGAAGTGAAAATTACCGAACTACCAATTTTGACACGCGCAGTTGATTTTAGTACCATTTCGCCAATTTTCATTCGATTACGTTGAAATTTTAACACAATAAAGAAGATAGATAAAGCTACAAATTTAGTGAATAACATTAAAATTGGACAAAAATTGTTTGTGTTACAGCGCTTTGAATTTTGAAAATTGCTGAATTTTTGCTAAAAAATCGATTTTTTTTCGTTTAAAACATGATTTTCGAAAAGAATAACTTCATGAATGTATATCATTTAAGGCTTTTTAGTTCAATTAGAACCCATAGCTTCATTCTGAATGATAATTATTTGAAGTCATTGATTTATAAAATATATATACAAATTTGAATGTTTGCATATCGAAAAAAACATTTTTTTTGCAATATCTCGAAAACTAGAGCTGATTGAGCAAAATGGTAGTCATTTTTGGATTCAGCGTGTCCAAATTACCCTTAAAAAGTTTTTGTATGCCCTGCAGCAAACAAACAAAAATTTTTTGTCGGCCTGTGTTATGGAAAATGCAGGTAGTATTTTAGAACGAGTACCAACAGTAAATTAAACATATCTAAACTCCAATTTTGCGCGTAAATTTTAAAAACAAATGGACTGTATAAAACATGGGTCTTTCCCGATTATGCCATGAAATTGGGATCTTTCCGACGATTCGGTCGTTTCATTTTATTTTTATTTTTTGCAGTCAAATAATAATTTTCAAATGGGTTTAAAAATATGAGATTATTTAGATACATTAAAAATTGTATTGTGTTTTATTGTCGACATATACATATAGGGGCGGCAAATAAAGTCTTGCACCCGGGCGGCAAATTTCGTTGGCGCGCCACTGCACGTAGAATAAGATTATTAAATAAAAACTATAGGTTCCTATTTAAATAAATGATGCTGACCTTCAAATGTCCTTGAAGGCCCCACTAAAATAACAAATAAAGATTACTATTCGATTACCCCTTCAAAACCATAAATTTTTTGATTTGAAATTTTTTTTCAAATGAGCGGTGGTTCTGAGATAAAAATCTGTAACACTTTAAATGCCCCACCCTGTATAGGTGTATTTCATTTTCTAATTGTTAATATTATTGTCAAAATTTATGATAATATTTGTTATTGTTGTAAATTGGGCACAAAAATTACAGTTGCATTAATTTTAAATAAAAGTGATTATTGCTTTTGAAATTAACAATTAAATATAAGGCAGGAGTGGGGAAAAACAGCAGATACATAAGTGCAATTTCATAACGTTTTTTCTTCAGTGTTTTGTTTAACATCATTCTGGTAGGTTGTGTTTATTCATTTAGTTGGAAATGATTTATTTAATAGTTTATTTACTTCTTTTTAGTTGTCATTGATATTGATTGATATTGATTTACGCTTAAGGTAAGATTGAATGTTAAATAATTTTAGGTTATTTATCGTTTTAGTGTCCCAAATTATTTTATAGTGTCTTTACATTTGCTTTCGTTTTTATTTATGGTTTCTAATATTCTCAATTCAAATAAATGCCAAAAAACATTTAAATATATGTGACCGCAAAGTAACTGCACAAAAAATAAAAAAATAAATTGTTACAATTATTTATTTAAAATATTTTATCGGTGTATTTTCAAAAATTAAAACATAAGCTATACTGAATTAAACATTATTTAATAGAAAATATTGAAAATTTATCAAAAATAAATAATATAATTTGATTATCTCATTTTAAATAACGACTTTTCGATCATACGTATTATAATAAATATCGACATCTGGAACATTCACTGTAACAATGAGAATTAAAAAACATAGATTCACCATAAAATAATTTGGGACGCTTAAACGATAAATAACCCAATTTATTAGTTAATAAGTTGAATATATTTACGATTTTTATAATTGGTTTTAGAATGCCACCGAAAAAGATTCGCTTTGTTAAACAGAAGACTTCGAACACAGTTACAAACGATACTATTGTTGACTCAGTAGAACCGATTGCATCTGTGTTAAATCCACTTCCACCATTTGTAGAGATAGCAACAACTTCAACGAACATACCATCAACTTCCATCTCTGAATGTAACCGCAACGAAGATGACGAACAACGTAGAAAGAGGTTAGATTTTATTGTTAGGGGCGATTTATATTTGATAAGTCATAACCATAGTTTTTGTCTGTTTTTAATAAAGGTTAGATAATGAGGCTGACAAGAAACGAAAGAGTCGTTCTCAGGAAGATCATGAGAAGAGACAACGTAGACTTGACGGTATGGCTGAAAGGGCTCGCCTGCGTATTCTTCACGAAGAAGAGCAGAAACGTAACCAAAGACTTGCCGATTTAACAGAAAGAGCACGATTACGCATTCTTCACGAAGAAGAGGAAGAACGTAACCAAAGACTTGCCGATTTAACAGAAAGAGCGCGATTACGCATTCTTCACGAAGAAGAGGAAGAACGTAACCAAAGACTTGCCGATTCAACAGAAAGAGCACGATTACGCATTCTTCACGAAGAAGAGGAAGAACGTACTCAAAGGCTTGCCGATTTAACAGAAAGAGCACGATTACGCATTCTTCACGAAGAAGAGGAAGAACGTACTCAAAGGCTTGCCGATTTAACAGAAAGAGCACGATTACGCATTCTTCACGAAGAAGAGGAAGAACGTAATCAAAGGCTTGCCGGTTTAGCTGAAACAGCACGATTGCGTATTCTTCACGAAGAAGAACAAGAGCGTAATACAAGGCTTGCCGATTTGACTGAAAGAAATCACCGAAGACGCCAGCAAGCCCGTATCCTTTTATTGCCTGCGACACATCTTGCGGCAAAAAATGAAATAACAACAATGAACTTTTTAGGTTTAATGAATATTGTTTGTTCTGATTGTAGAGCTCAACACTTCAAGATGGAACAACCGAGGGACAAGAAGTTTAGTTCGTGCTGTTACAAGGGGAAGATAACTCTACCATCGTTGGGGATTTATCCAGACCTTTTGAAGAGTCTGATGACAAAAGAACACGAGCTATCGTCCAATTTCTTAACTAACATTCGTAATTATAACAGTTCCTTTGCTTTCGCTTCCACAGGTGTTGACATCAGTCTCCCAGTTGGAAGGGGTCCTTATTGTTTCCGGATTCACGGTCAGATTTATCACAAGGTTAGTTTTAATTAAATGTATTAACTAATAAAATTTAAAATTAATATTAAAAAATAAGTACATAACCATACTTTTGTATGCTTTTTTTATTTAAGGTTAGTGATGTCGACAAAAGTCTGACCCATCCGAAGTATGCGCAACTTTATTTCATGGACGCTGCTCAGGCTTTGGAATGCAGAAGGACTGTAGAAGTAAACGATGGTTGCTCAGAAGTCATCTTGCGTGATGTCGATCAGCTACTCAGAGAAATTAATCCTTACGCAGTGGGTTTTCGGTAAGTTTCTTATACTTTTTTTTATTTGTGAATAACAATTGGTACAGTTGAAATATACTGACTGCATTTTGTGATAGATTAAATTTGGTTATTTATCGTTTAAGCGTCCCAAATTATTTTATGGTGAATCTATGTTTTTTAAGTCTCATTGTTACAGTCAATGTTCCAGATGTCGATATTTATTATAGAACGTATGATCGAAAAGTCGTTATTTAAAATAAGATAATCAAAATATATTATTTATTTTTGATAGTATTTCAATATTTTCTACTAAATAATGTTTAATTCGATATAGCTTATGTTTTAATTTTTGAAAATAGGTACACCGATAAAATATTTTAAATAAATAATTGTAACAATTTAATTTTTTCTTTTTTGTGCAGTTACTTTGCGGTTACATATATTTAAACATTTTTTGACATTTATTTAAATTTAGAATATTAGAAACCATAGATAAAATCGAAAGTAAATGTAAAAAATACTATAAAATAATTTGAGACGCTAAAACGATAAATAATTTTAATTGTTTTTAATTTAAAAATTAAATATAAATAAATAACCTTAACTTTTTTTTTAATTTAAAAATTTCTGATTATTAACTTCAATTTTTTAATTGTTAATTATTATAATGAATTATTTTAAATAGATCTGATGTTTTTTGAGAAACTGTTCAAATTCTATTTCATATTTGCATAGTTTTTAATTTTATATTTAGTTTTGTCAACATTTCAAAAAACATTTTTGAAAAAATATATTTTAATAAAAATATGATTCATTGATTTGATTTTTTTTAAATAGAACAATTTCTGTTAAATTTTCAAATTTTGTTTGTTGAATGTTAATATACCGGGTGGACCATTTTAACCTTTAATGGAGAATAACTCGACCGGTAAGTGAAATACTAAAAAAAATTACAGATAAAAGTTGTACGGTTTGGAGGGGGACATAGACGTACTTGGATGAATTTTTTTTACGTGGTGTTTTCAAGGTGGTATAAAGGTCAACATCATTTTTTTAAATAGGAACCTATAGTTTTTATCAAGTAATTTTATTTAACGTAAAAAGACACGAATCTTTCATTGAAAACTTTTTTTTTAACAACTTATCCTTTCCAAGATATCTAACAAAATAATTAGAGATTTTGAACATTCAATATTTTTTTACTCAGAAACCATAAATTTTAGAGAAAAAGTACAAGATACAAAAAATGTTTATTTTGATCTAATAATTTAATTTAATTTAAGCAAAAAAAAATTTTATTAAAATTTTTTTTTTAATTTTAAAAATAATTCGTTTTATTAGATAAAAATAAACATTTTTTAAATTTTATGCTTTTTCTCTAAGTAAGCCTGATGGTTTCTGACTGAGTAAAAAAATATTGAATGTTCAAAATCTCGAATTATTTTGTTAGATATCTTGGAAAGGTTAAGTTGTTAAAAAAAAATTTTTCAATGAAAGATTCGTGTCTTTTCACGTTAAATAAAATTACTTGATAAAACCTATAGGTTCCTATTTAAAAAAATGATGTTGACCTACATACCACCTTGAAAACACCACCTAAAAAATTTCATCCAAGTAGGTCTATGTCCCCCTCCAAACCATACAACTTTTATCTGAAAACTTTTTTTATAATTTCACGTACCGGTCGAGTTATTCTCCATTAAAGGTTAAAATGGTCCACCCGGTATATGTAATTTTATTAAATTATAAGATTTTGTACTTAAATTTTATTAATCATTTCCCAATTTATAGATTTCTGAAGGAAGTGGAAGAAGACGAACGACAGAGGGCTGTATCTGAAGGAAGAGTTCCGCAGGAGGTATACTTGCGTATACGAGTGGAGGGAAGAGATCAGAGAAGATACAACGCACCGGCAGCGGCGAACGAGGTTGCAGCGATCTTCAGGAGTTCTGATGGTGCACCACCACTAGATCGGGACATTCGAGTCTATGAGAAGGCCGGAAGCGCTTTCAAGACTCTGAATGTCTTGGATCCCAACACGGACCCGATGTCCTACCCTCTACTGTTCCCACGCGGAGAATCAGGATGGACAACAAATATCGCACACCACCAGGTTGGGGCACGAGGTAATAATGTAACTTTGCTTCAGTTTTACAGCTACCGGCTTGCAGTGAGAGATGGACCGTTCAACCCCATTCTCAACGCGGGAAAGCTGACGCAGCAGTACATTGTGGATGCCTACGTCAAGGTAGAAAGCAACAGACTTCAGTTTCATCGCCAGAATCAGTCGAACTTACGAGTGGAGATGTATCATGGCCTGATGGATCACCTTCACAACAGGGCAACTGAGAATCAGTTGAGGGTTGGGCGCATGGTTATATTACCTTCTTCGTTTCAAGGTTTGTAGAAAATTGTTAATTATTAAATACGATTGGTATTTTATTTTCTGTTTTTTGTATCTTAAGGTTCACCGCGTGCCATGCGTCAGCACTTTCAGGATGCCATGGCGATGATAACACGGTTTGGGAGACCAGACCTGTTTATCACGTTTACGGCGAATCCTAAGTGGAGAGAGGTCATTGAGAACTTGGAGCCGTGGCAGAGCGGCGAACACCGACCGGATCTCATCGCCCGAGTGTTCCACCTGAAACTACAAGAGCTGCTTGATGACATCTGGAAACGACAAGTGTTGGGATCACCTGTCAGCATGCTTCACGTCATCGAGTTCCAGAAGAGAGGACTTCCGCACGCTCACATCCTGGTCATCCTGAAAGAAGAGGATAAGCTGAGAGAGCCAGATCAGGTTGATCAGTTGGTGAGAGCTGAGATTCCAGATCCTGAAACAGAACCGGAACTACACAGTATCGTGACAAAGACTATGTTACATGGACCATGTGGTGCATTCAACCCGAATGCCCCGTGCGTCCGTGAAGGAAAATGTAGTAAGGGATTTCCTAAATCATTTTCAGAAACAACAGAGGTCAACGTGAACGGGTACCCGAGATACCGACGGAGAGACAACGGTGCAGCGGCAGTGGTTCGAGGCAGCAGTCTGGACAACCCGTGGCTGCTGACGAAGTACAACGCCCACATCAACGTTGAGATCTGCTCATCCGTCAAGAGCGTGAAGTACATTTGCAAGTATGTGTACAAGGGCCACGACTGCGCCTGCGTTCAACTGCATGGAGACGATGCGCAGTTGAACTGGGATGAGGTAAGTAATTTCCAAGATTCCAGATACGTCAGTGCACCGGAAGCCATGTGGAGGCTTCTGGAGTTCAAGATGCACAGCCAGACCCACAGTATAGTCAGACTGGCTATACATCTGCCTTTACAGCAGCAAGTGTACTTCAGGGAAGGTGAAGAAGAGACGGCAGTAGACAGGGCGGCAACGCGGGATACTACGCTGACGGCCTGGTTCAAGTTGAACAGAGAGCACCCAGAGGCGAACAGGTATCATTATCGCGATGTGCCTAACCACTTTGTGTTCCAGAAGTCAACTTGCAGCTGGAGTAGGCGTATGCGAGGTGGAGATCTGGTCATCGGTCGGATGTACTCGGTAAACCTCAAGGATGAAGAAAGGTTCTACCTGCGTCTGCTCCTTCTCCACGTCACCGGATGTAAGTCGTTTGACGATGTCCGAACCTTTAACGGTGTGGTTTATCCCACCTTTAAAGATGCGGCAAGGCAACGCGGCTTACTGTCCGATGACGGGGAGTGGGTCAGATGCCTCGAGGAGGCGTCAACGTTCCAGATGCCAAGAGAGCTACGAGTGACCTTCTCATTGATTTGCGCCAACAATGAAGTCGCAGAGCCTGTACAACTCTGGACTAGGTTAAAAGAGTATCTGATCGAAGACTTTTTCCTAAAAGAGAATGATCTTTATGTTTCAGAACAGATGGCGTTGGGGCACATCCAGACTCTGCTGCTTGAGAAGGGGACCAACTGCGAGTCCCTGGGCTTGCCGGTTCCAGCGACACGTTTCGTCCGGTTCGAGGACAACTTCGATGCTGAGCAGGAGTTGACAGAAGGAGAGCGTTGCCACGCCTTGCTGAACGAGGAGCAGGCCACTGTCTACACAGCTGTGATGACAGCCGTGAACGACCCGAACGTGGCCGAGAGATGTTTCTACATCGATGGTCCAGGCGGGAGTGGCAAGACTTTCCTGTACAACACCCTGTTGAGCGTCTTGCGTGGTCTTCGAAAGCGGGTCATAGCCGTAGCTTGGACAGGAATTGCATCGTTGTTACTGAGAGGTATGTAATTTACTGTAAATTGAAAACCAACCGCTTATTAATAATATGTATTCACAGGTGGACGAACGGTGCACTCGCAGTTCAAGTTACCTGTGCTTTTGGTTGAGACATCAACATCGTCAATGAAACCAAACAGCCCAGACGCAACAAAATTGAGGGAAGCAGTGCTGATCATCTGGGATGAAGCTTCAATGGCAACTGCCATAGCACTTGAAGCAGTCAACAGACTTTTGAAGGACCTTACAGGTATATATTATAATTCTATGAATGTTTGGAAAGTTGTAAGTTTATAAATAAAAAAAAATACATTATTGATTGTAGGTGACCTTCGACCATTTGGAGGAAAAGTAATGCTACTGGGTGGTGATTTTAGACAATGCCTACCGGTAGTAGTCCACGGAAGCAGAACCGCAGTGATAGAGAACTGCATCAAGAATTCCGTTCTTTGGCCGCAGTTCACCAAGCTGTTCTTAACATCTAATATGAGAACAGTAGATGATCTATCATTTGCTGAATGGTATGTTTATTATATATTTTATTATAATGATTCTCTTTTTAATATTACATCAACTAACTATAATCATTTCTTGAAACATTAGGTTACTTTCCGTTGGAGATGGTACGTTGAGGAACAACTGCGGTTTACCGATAGACACAGTTCCCTTGCCATCACAATGCATCGTAGAAGACATGATAGCAATTTTCGAAGAAGACTTCAAGAGAGAAGATGACATCCTTTCAACAGCTATCCTCTGTCCGAAGAATGAAGACTGCCTGCGCCTGAACAAGAGAATCGTCAAGAAGTTTCCCGGAGAAGAGAAGAGATACTGCAGCGTCGATTCCATAGTATCAGATGATGCCGAAGAAAAAGACAACTTTTCTGTAGAATTCCTGAATTCATTAACACCATCAGGAATGCCACCACACGAACTAGCTCTAAAAGTGGGTGTCGTCATCATGCTGTTACGGAATATAAACCCAAGGGAAGGACTTTGCAATGGTGCGTTGTAAACTATGATATTAAATAGGGAATATAATAACAAATATAATAATTAATTTTACAGGAACTCGATTGATCGTCAGGAATTTGGGAACCAACGTACTAGATGCTGAAGTTTCCTTTGGCCCTTTCAAAGGAAAGCGAGTGTTTCTTCCACGTATGGATTTAGCACCTTCAGACGTCAATCTCCCATTTGTTCTGAAAAGGAGACAGTTCCCGATTCGGTTAGCATTCGCTATGACGATCAACAAAGCCCAAGGACAAACTCTTGATAAGGTACATTTATATTAAAAATAATTATAAATGTAATATTATTGAAAATAAACATAAGACTGTTTCCTGATTGTAACATGTGTTTCAGGTTGGCATATATTTACCAAAACCCGTCTTTGGACACGGGCAACTATATGTTGCCTTTTCAAGAGTGCGTTCACTGGACTCTGTGCACGTTCAAGTGGAACCGACAAGAGAGCAGGGAAAGTTGGTCAGAGGAGATGACACCAACTTCACTAAGAACATTGTGTACAGAGAAGTTCTATAGAGAATGTCACAGACAGAACACACGCTTGGCAAAATTCACGAAAAAAAGGATAGTGGTATTTATCTATAAAACAGTCATTACTTAATAACCGATTTTTCAGTTACAGGTGACAAATCGAACCAACGAGGGAGCAAAGAAGAATGGTCTGGAAAAAGGGGATCATTTTCACAATGAACATCATCTACCAAGAAGTTTTATAGAGAATGCCATGCAGACAGAACACACGCTTGGCAAAATTCACGAAAAAAAGGGTAGTAGTATTTACCTATAAACCAGTGATTACTTAATAACCGATTTTTCAGTTACAGGTGACAGATGGAACTAACGAGGGAGCAAGGAAGATTGATCATCATGTACGGAGAAGTTCTTAAGAGTACGACATGCAAACAGAACATATGTTTGGAAAAATCCTCAATTAAAGCACGGGTATTTATCTGTAAATACAGTTTCAGAGACAGAACTATATAACCATGAATGACTTTTTTTTATATTAATATATCTGTATTAAATACTATACTCTTCATTACAGCTGTTTAGATTTAATAAAATTATTGTTTTCTTTTTAATATTACTTTTTTTTGTATTTGATGTAAATATATTAAATTGTTAAATGTTTGATTTTTATTTATAAATAATTTTTTTTAATATAATTTATTTTTTATTTTTTTCACCAATATTTATGTATGTTACAGAAAAATAAACAAGATTTATATCACTTTATTTTAAGAAAACATTGTTTATAAAATGATAATTTATTAATAAATGTTTTTCTTTTTATATAATAAAAATTATAAGTTTTTAATTTTCAATGTAATAGTATATTTTTTTAATTATACATTTTATATTAATAAAAAAATAGTTTGATAAATAATATCGTTCTTTAAAAAAATGAGGATTATAAATTATATATAGATGAATTTTATAGAAATATACAATTTATTTGTATAATATCAAGTACTAATCATGGTATTTTTGATTGTTGATGTTTGAAATTGTGCTAGGTTAGGGGTGTTTAGCATTTATGTATTTTGTCTTATAAGGTTGGTAAGATTGCGCGCACGATTTTTTTACTTTTCTGTTCCACATCAGCTGTTTTACAATCAGCTGTTAAATTCAATTCAACAATTATGATTCATCTAATTTAATTCTAATACAAATACAATACATTAATTCAGTACGTGCATTAAATTAGCGTCTCAAATTATTTTATGATGAGACTGGGTAATTTGTACTATATAATATTACTGAAAATTGTAATAATGATAATAGATAATCACCGTCAATTAAAAAAAAACAAATTGAGTATCAGCAAAAAGAATGGTAAATTATTACAATATTGTGATACGGTAATTTGTACAAGTAAGATTACTGAAAATTGTTATAATGACTATCTCGTTAAATTCAAAAATTAACTATCAAAAATAGTGGAACGAGTATGATATATACACATACGAGGGTCGAAGACCCGAGTAAGTTTGTGTAAAAAATATGGCATAAAAGGGGGTTGGGGCGCGAAGCGCCCAGGGGCACAGCCCCTAGTGTTTATATATATCTATGTCCGCACGAAACTATAGCTTTATAGACTCTGATACCACCGGACCGATTTTGATAATTTTTTTTTGTCATGTAGCTTGACTCTTTTTCCAGTCAATAGGCTAGATTTCATTTCTTAGCTATGAAAGGTCTGTGAGCTGTGATTTTTTTCCCGAAGCAATAATTTTAGCTAAAATTAAATTTTATCGTAAAAAACTATCGGCTTTTTTTTGTAAT
This sequence comes from Sialis lutaria, assembly GCA_949319165.1. Classification (NCBI taxonomy): domain Eukaryota; kingdom Metazoa; phylum Arthropoda; class Insecta; order Megaloptera; family Sialidae; genus Sialis; species Sialis lutaria. The sequence goes on along the minus strand of OX439234.1, from coordinate 2,942,231 downwards.
CCGCGGCTTTGATTGGACGTAATCATATGTTTCAGACCGATTCGAAATACACACGTGTTTTTTGACAGATGACAGATGACAGAGAATGTTCTAGAAGGTTTTCTATCCTTTTCTATTAGGAGTGAGAAAATTTTTGATGACGTTAGATTTGATAGTTATTGAAATTATGTGGTTTTTTACATATGACATATTTTTTGTTTGTAAAAAAATTATTTTGAGTAAAATTTTTAATAATTTTGTTATAGGAGATTGATGCAATTTATCCACACATTTAAAAATAATTAAGTCAGGAGCTGGTGTCGTTTTAAATATATGAAATTTTTGGGAACTGTCACACTTCGTAACGTTTGTAAAAACTTTAAAAAAAGTAAAACTTAACTGTTCAAAAATTAGAAGTTTCAAAAAATATGAAAATTATAATATAGATCAGTAGCGCCTCAAAAAAATTTGTTTATGAACTATTATTTTTTTGAAAGTTTTGAGATTGATATATTGATTTTTTTTTAAATTATAATTTAGTCAGGGGCGTCGCATGAAAATAGTTAAATTTGCTATTTTTTAAAAGTGCATTTTTTTTTAAATTATTTAATAAATAACAGTACATTTTAGGTTGGGTAATTTATACATGTTTCATTTAAATCAGGGACGGCGTTTCAAATAATTTTAAATTTGTGTTTTTTTAATGAAATTGTATATAAATATAATTGTTAATTGTTTTGTTGTAGGTGATTGATGCAATTTATCCAAAAGTTCACATTTAAAAATAAATAAGTCAGTAGCGTCTCAAAAATTTTTTTAATAGTTCAAAAAATAGAAATTTCAAAAAAATATGAAAATTATAATATAGATCAGTAGCGCCTCAAAAAAAATTATTTATGAGTTATTATTTTTTTGAAAGTTGAGATTGATATATTAATCTTTTTTTTTATTATAATTAAGTCAGGGGCGTGCATGAAAATAATTAAAATTGCTATTTTTTAAAAGTGACGTAGACAAATTAATTTTGATTAAAATTGAACAAAAATTAAAAACTTCAGGAATATATAAAAATAAAAAGTTAACCATTTAATAAATAACAGTTCATTTTAGGTTGGGTAATTTATACATGTAATATTATTGAAAATTGTAATATTGATATGTGATTATCACCGCCAATTTAAGAAATAAAATGAGTATCAGCAAAAAGATTGGAAAATTATTATAATATACACATACGAGGGTCGCAGCCGAAGGCTGAGACCCGAGTAAATTTGTGATTAGGTAATTTGTACGTGTAATATAACTGAAAATAATAATATTGATTATCTCCGCCAAATTAAAAAATTGACTATAAAAAATAGTGGAGCGAGTATGATATATACACATTCGAGGGTCGCAGACCCGAGTAAGTTTGTGTAAAATATATGGCGTGAAAGGGGGTTGGGGCGCGAAGCGCCCAGGGGCACAGCCCCTAGTACTTATACTATGTGTATATTTCATATAATAATAATAATAATAATATTTTTTATTCTGTTGACTGTATATACAGTGTAGAACATGTCATTACAATTAGTTTCTAAAGTACAAATACTTTAGTTGTTTAATAAATAATTTATTCAATAAAATAATTGTAAAACTCCAGGATGAAACTGTGACATAGAGTATCTCACGATATCATTGATTTAAATAGAAATGATTGTTATAATAGTTTTTGTCTAGCAGGTAGAGATTTAACTGTTTTTTAAATTTAGTTATGGGGAGATTTTTAAGAGAGGATGGTAATTTATTGTAGATTTGTATACATGTATTTAAAGGTCCTTGTTGTATTATGGATAGTGGAGTTTGTACTGTTACGTAATTATTTCCTGACCTTGTATCATGCGTATGCCCAACTACTGCTCCTGAAAACATGTTGGGGTGTTTTTTTATAAATATCCCTGATTCTAATGCGAAAAGATCATAAAGTGTTAAAATTTTATATTTTTTGAAAAGTGGTTTGCATGAAGTAAAACTGCTTACTCCCGCTATGGCACGAATGCATCTTTTTTGTATGGTAAATAGGTTTTTTACATTTGTCGAGTTACCCCAAAACATAATTCCATAGCGCAGCGACGATTCTACATACGCATGATAGATAACTAAGAGAACTTCCGTAGATACAATATTTTTAATTGATCTCAACATGAAGACATATTTACTGAGTTTTCCCATGAGATACTCTATGTGACACCTCCAAGTAAAAGTTTTGTCAATATAAATACCTAAAAATTTAACAGATTCATCCAACTCAATCGAACCATGATTCGAAAGATGCAGTTCCTTTCCACGGATTCCATAGTTTCCAAATTTAATATATTGAGTTTTTTCTATATTTAACTGTAGACTGTTATTTTTAAACCATTGTTTGATGTCTGTGAGTGAATTATTCATACAATTAATTAACGATTTTTGGTTGACATTTTTATAAATTATTGCTGTGTCATCCGCAAAAAGGACTGCATCTTTTCCAGTTGTAGAAACTAGATCATTATTATATAATATAAAAAGTAGAGGTCCTAAAATCGAACCTTGCGATACACCCCTTGTAACAATTTTACAATCTGATTGTACTTCTGTTTTTAGGCCATTTTTACGGATTGGAATACTAACAACCTGAGAACGATTTGTTAGATAGGAATATATTAAATCTAAAGCAGTACCTCGTATACCGTAGGATGATAATTTTTTTATTAATAACTCGTAATGGACGCAGTCAAATGCCTTAGAAAGGTCAAACAATGCTAATACGCAGAGTTCTTTACTATTCCAAGCTTTTAAAATCGTGTCTATGGCTTTGTTAAAGCTAAGTTAATTGAGCTACCTGATCTATATCCATATTGGATTTCAGATAAGATGTTGTATTTGTTTAAAAAGGTGTTAAGTCTTAGAGCTATTGCTTTTTCAAAAATTTTAGAAAAGTTGGTTAGTAAGGAAATTGGTCTGTAGTTTTTTGTATTTTCAATATCGCCTTTTTTAAATAAAGGTTTAACGATTGATGTTTTTAAACAATTTGGAAAAATACCGCTTTTGAAAGACAGATTTATCAAAAAACACAACGGTTTTGTTAAGTAGAATGAATAAGATTTAATTATATGGCTGGGTATTTTGTCCCACCCGCAAGAATTTTTATTTTTTAAACTCATTATGATATTTAAGGTTTCGTTTTCGTCAAGGGGATTTAGAAAACAGCTATTGTATGGATTATTTGTGCAATTAATTTTTCCGTTTAAATCGGGTTCTCTGACATTTAACTGCGTAGTTACATTGATAAAATATTTATTAAACTCGTTGGCTACGTCAAAGGTATCGATAAGAGTTTCGCCTTCTGAGTTTTTTATTTTGATTTCTTTATTTTCTCCAACAGTTGAAATAGTGTTGTCATGTGATTTTATTAGACGCCATACTGCTTTAGATTTATTATTTGAATTATTTATAAAATTTCGGTAAAACGTGTTTTTTGCCTCATTAATGTGTTTGTGTAAATTTTTACACAGACTTTTATATTTTAGTACGTAATTATCGATATTGATATTTTTATAATCACGTATTAATAAATATAGCTCATGTTTTTGTCTAGATAGCTGTTTGATTTCATCTGTGACCCAATTTTTCGTGTTTTTTAGTTCGTTGTCACTAATAACTTTTTTTATTTTAAGTGGAAATGCAATGTTAAAATAATAATTAAAAATGTCTTGAAAGTGTTGGTAACTTTTGTTTGCATCAGATTGGTTAAAAACGTCCTGCCAGTTTTATTTTGATAATAAATAGTCGAATATAAAATGTTGATCGACTGTGTATGTTCTAGAATAATTATAATATTTATCATCAGATATGCAATTGTTACAACTAACATGAAGTGTACAAGTGACATGATCCGACAGAGTTGTGACTAAATTATTTGATTTACAGCTGTTAATATCTACGTTGGTAATTATGTTATCTATTAAAGTGCTACTTTTGCATGTTATCCTGGTTGGATCTGTTATGCTATAATATAGATTATATGATTTAAGAATGTTGTTTAATTCTTTACATTTATTATCTGATTTGTTTATAAAATTTATATTAAAATCACCACAAATAAAAATATCAAAGTTGTGTTTTGAGATTAAAAATAAAAGTTCCTCAAATCTCTTTAAAAATATTTTAAAATCACTATCTGGTGTTCGATAGATGGACACTATTATACAATTTTTAATATCACATTTTATTACGCAGCATTCAAAGTTCTTTTCAACAATTAAGTTGCTGACGTCAAAGTTTTCACACTGAATGTCATTTTTTGAGTATATTGCCACTCCACCGTGACTAAAAATTCTCCTACAAAAGCTAGTTCTTAATTTGTACTGACCTATTGCACTAAAATAATTAATTTCTGTGTCATTGAGCCAATGTTCTGCCAAATAAACAAAATCGGGTTGTGTGTTGTATAAAAATAATTCAAATTCGCCCACTTTTTTTCTGATGCACTGTATATTGAGGTGCATTATTTTATAATTTTTTGATTCTTTGAAAATGACTTCTTTCTGTTTTTTAGAAGCTAGCGGCTGTTCTCCGAAATAAAAATCGTTTGATCAAAGCTCCCTTTGGCCAAAATTTATCGTCGTATAGTTTTTCTTCTAGTTCAGTACTTGCACCTATCCTGAAGCATGCATTTGTACCTTGGGTTACTAGTTTTTCGACTTGAAATTCGTACTCTGGAAGTTTGTTTAGGAGATGATTCAAAACTTCCTCCTTAGTTGTACTTGGAATCATTCTTCCCAAGAAGATCCACATTTTTCGTTCCACTGCAGATAGAGAAGAAGTTTCTTCAGATTTTCCTATTATTATTTTACTTCTTTTTTTTCTAACTTCAATAAAACCTTCGTTTTCTTCTTGCTGTGTGTCTGTTATGGAAGGTGTATGTGACTGTGTAATAGGTTGTCTGGAATAGTTGACACTTTTTTGTTGTTCTTCTTGAGTCTGTTCTTCTATAGCTTGTTCTCCTGTTTTTTTTCATTTGTTTCTTGTTTTTCACTTTTTTTATTTTTAATTTTATTACTCTTTTCACTCACAATTTCAGAATATTTAATTTTATTATTATTTTGTTTTGGCACCACTGTAGATGTTATATTTACTTGGTTTGGATTAATCTTGTTTGAATTAGTAATTTCGAAGGTTAACTTTTTATTTTCTTCAATTAATTGATTTATTTTAGTATTTAAAGGTTCTATTGCCTTTTCCACTTCAGTTTTTACAAGTTCACTGATAACTGCACTGAATTCACTTGATAACAAAATATTTTTGATAGCTTTTACAGCATCAAAATCGTCACTTTTAGCCACGCTACGCGTTCGGTGTTCTCTTTGCTCCGCCATCTTGACAATCGAATTTTGTAAAAATTCACGTACAGTCTCTGTAATACGTATAAGAAAGTCCCATGACACTCATGGCAGATATTTCTTCTCTGTTATGAACCATTTGAAATGTACTTAAAATCGAATACTTAGCAAAAAAAAAATTAAATTTGTTTTTTTCGAAAAAATGATTAGAATATAAATTATAGATAATAATATTACCTACAATTTTCAACTTGGCCATTTTTCTCTAATTCGCACTGTTTCAATGTAATTCGAAAAATTCAAAAATCGCTGTAGGTAAACATCCGTTTCCGGTTGAAAGATCGCTTTCAAAAATAGGAGGTTTTCATCCCAAGCAAAAATTAATCTTAAGTATAAAATGTCACCTTTCTACGATTTGTCGTATTTGAGTTACAGCGTCTACAGACAGACAAAAAAAAGGCATCATGGCGAAAATAGTCAGAATGGATTCAGGGAAGGTCAAAATTGATAATTCCATCAAAATCCGGATTTCGAAAAAAATCGCGATTACTATACTTATATGCACTATACTAGGGGCTGTGCCCCTGGGCGCTTCGCGCCCCAACCCCCTTAGATGCCATATTTTTATACACAAATTTACTCGGGTCTACGACCCTCGTATGTGTATATGATATACCCCTACCACTATTTTTTATAGTTAATTTTTAACTTCCCAATAGGGAGTTATTGTAATTGGTCCGAAAATCGAAATCAAAAATTTTAACATATTTTCATGTTTCAAGGGCATTAGAGTATATTGACACTATTTTTAGAAAAATGTCTGTGTGTGTGTGTGTGTGTGTGTGTGTGTGTGTGTATGTACGTACGTACGTACGTACGTACGTGTCATTTTTTTCCGGGGCGAAATCTCGCAAACAAAAAATGCTATTGACTTCGTTGGGGTGCTAATCGAAGCGTCTTGACGTGAATATGATCTGAAAGAAAGGATTTTTCGAAATTCAACCCCTACAGTGGTAAAAAGGGTGTTTTTTTTCATTTTTATTTTTTTTCTTGGTCGAATTTAGTCGGAACTTAGAATAAATACTATACAATACAAATAATGAAACGTGTATTTAGTATTTATTTTTTATATGGGTCCAAACAGCCATTAAATGGATGAAAACCACCATCAAAATTTGAATTTCATACTAATAAATACATCTAATAATTCATGTTGCCTTGGAAACAACACAATTCAAAATTCAAACATTCAAACTGTCAGATTAGTTTTTCTAAAAATGTGCATTATATTATTGACATTATTAGGATATTAGAAAACTAATATTCATAATACAAAGGGTGAGTTTTATTTCTGATAAATTCCATTAAAATTTTTCATATACATATTAAAAAAAAAAATTACAAACTATAACATAGTAATATTAATTATGGAAACAATAAGTAATCTGTATTCAAGTATTGTAAGTCATACCATGTTGGGAAGTTGATTGTGTGGACCTAAAGGATCGCACCCCACAGTTTACGTTATATAGTTTAATTTTATATCCCCGGGTAAAATTGGATCCGACAGCTAGTTTATTTTGGCGGTGATTGTCATTTACATAACATTTTTCAGTTATTTATTACAAATTACCGTATCACAAACTTACTCGGGTCTCAGCCTTCGGCTGCGACCCTCGTATGTGTATATTGTAATAATCTACCATTCTTTTTGCTGATACTCAATTTTTTTTTAAATTAGCGGTGATAATTATAACCATTATTACAATTTTCAATAATATTACATGTAGGTACAAATTACCCAATCTCAAACATTTCTTATGTTTTTCATATTCAAAGAATATGTTGAAATATTTTCAATGTTATTAATTAGCTTAATTTTCGTTTTTATAATCATATGAGAAAAAGGCTTATTTAAAAATTTTCATGACCAAACCCCTGACATAATTATTATTAAATATGAATATTTTGGTAAATTACATCAATTTCACAACAGACGAATGATTAACTATTTTTTTATAAAATTGTATAAGAAAATTGTTAATGTAAACTTTTTGACTTTTTATTTTTATGTATTCCTGATTTTTTTACGTCAGTTTTAAAAAATAGCTATTTAAAATTTTTCTTATTCGACGCCCCTGACTTAATTATTATGTTTTTTTTTTTTTTAGATAAATTTATATTAATCTCAAATCTTAAAAAAAAACAACAAATCATTAAATAATTTTTTTAGGCGCTACTGATCTACATATATTATAATTTTCATGTTTTTTTGAAATTTATAATTTTTGAACAGTAAAAAAAATCTCTCATATCTTTACAAACGTTACGAAATGTGACAGTTCCCAAAAATTTCATATATTTAAAACGACACCACCCCCCGACTTAATCCCCCTACAACAAAACGATTAAAAATTATATTTAATTCAATTTTATTCGAAAATGCAAATTTAAATACTTTTAAAACGCCGTCCCTGGCTTAATTATTATTAATTATAAATTTTTAGATATACTACATCAATTCTACAACTTTTTTTGAACAAATTTGAAACTTTGTGAACTATTTCAATAAAAATGTAATATTTTTATAAACGTCACAAAAAATATGACAGCTCAAACGTCAAAAAGCACGTGTTTTTAAGAAAAATGACAGGTCTAACGTCATTTTAATCAACCAGAGCACGCCGAAATGCTAGAAATTTCGAAACAAAACACTATGGTTCTAAATCGTAAAATCAGTTTTACGGATAAATTTTAGTGAATTTTTTCGTTTCGTCACACGAAAAAAATCATATCCCAAAAAATTTAAAATTTTGAATAAAATAATTAGCCTAAGCACTGTATCAAAGATGAATCTAACTATTGTGAAAAAATGAAAAAAATCTAGTGAAATGTTTATAAATCCATAAATTTATAGTCATCGGTCAGACCCAAATATATATATACAGGGTGATCCAGACCACCCGTCCACTATGTTTTACGCCCAAACTATTGAAGATAGAGTTTTATAAAAAAAAATTTACTATGTATATCAACCCTAAAGAATTTCAAGAAAATATTTTCAACCCCCTAAAACTGCGCCTTAGGGGGTAGTTTGGGGGGTACATGCCCGTTTCTCAGTAAAATCAAATAGAACGGTATATTCAAAAGTACATAATTGTAAAGACCATAAAAAAGTAAGAAACTTTTGTAAAACAAAAATTTTCATACTTTCAATTGTTTAGAAAATATGGCGACTTGATCTCAAATTTTAGGGTTTTACTAAAAGTGCTCTAATTTCGTTGAATATTAATGGAATTTTATTCTTTTTTTAAATTTAGAAAGTAGAAATAATGACTTTTGTAATGATTTATGAATATTTAAGATTTTGATAGTTTAAAGTGACATACCCGACATATCAAAAATGCAAAAGTTCAATTAGCGATAATTCAAAAAATTTAAATACAACGGTATATTAATTAGTACTTTATCTGAAAAAAGACATGTAAATAAACAACTTTTGTTAAGAAAATTAAAAATTAATAATCAAAATTTTAAAATGGAAAATTGAATATTATAATTTTGAATTTAAAATTTTATTATCAAAAGTTGTTTATTTACGTATCTTTTTTAAGATAAAGTATTAATTGATATACCATTGTATTTAAATTTTTTGAATTATCGCTAATTGAACTTTTGCATTTTTGATATGTCGGGTATGTCACTTTAAACTATCAAAATCTTAAATATTCATAAATCATTACAAAAGTCATTATTTCTACTTTCTAAATTTAAAAAAAGAATAAAATTCCATTAATATTCAACGAAATTAGAGCACTTTTAGTAAAACCCTAAAATTTGAGATCAAGTCGCCATATTTTCTAAACAATTGAAAGTATGAAAATTTTTGTTTTACAAAAGTTTCTTACTTTTTTATGGTCTTTTTTGAGTTTTACTCAAAGTGCTCTAATTTCGTTAAATATTTATGGAATTTTATTATTATTTTAAATTTAGAAAGTAGAAATAATGAACTTTGTAAAGATGTATGATTATTTGAGATTTTAATAGTTTAAAGTGTCATACTTGACATACCAAAAATTGAAAAGTTCAATTAGGGATAATTCAAAATTTTTAAATACAATGGTATATCAATTAGTACTTTTTCTTAAAGAAGATATGTAAATAAACAGTTTTTGATAAAAAAAAATTAAAATTAAAAAATTTTAATTTTCAGTTTTGAATTTTAAAATTATAATTTTAAATTTTAAATTTTCTTAACAAAAGTTGTTTATTTACATATCCTTTTTAAGAAAAAGTACTAATTGATATACCGTTGTATTTGAAAATTTCGAATAATCCCTAGTTAAACTTTTCAATTTTTGATATATCGCGTATGACACTTTAAACTATCAAAATCACAAATAGTCATACATCTTTACAAAGTTCATTATTTCTACTTTCTAAATTTGAAAAAATAATAAAATTCCATTAATTTTTAACAAAATTAGAGTACTTTTAGTGAAACCCTAAAATTTGAGAACAAGTCGCCATATTTTTTAAACAATGAAAATTTTTGTTTTACGAAAGTTTCTTATTTTTTATGATCTTTACAAATATGTACTTTTTGATATACCATTCTATTTGATTTTACTGAGAAACGGGTATGTACCCCTCAAACTACCCCCCAAGGAGCTGTTTTAGGGGGTTGAAAATATTTTCCTGAAATTCTTTAGGGTCAATATATATAATAAATTTTTTATCCTAAATTTCTATCTTCAATGGTTTGGGCGTAAAACAATGCCGGACACACTATTGGAGGACCCTGTATATAAATATATATATATATATATATATATATATATATATATATATATATATATATAAATATATATATATATATATATATATATATATATATATATATATATATATATATATATATGTATGTCCAGAGCATAGTTTGAAGACAGATTTTCGTTCCAACGTATTTTTTGAAGACATTTGTATAGTTTGGGGACAGGACTCAAACTATCTTTATATTAAACGCATTCTTTGAGGACAATTGACGTATATGTGTAACGATTAGTTTGAGTCCCTCTCTAGTACTAACATTGTACCAACAGATGTCGCTACTATGACGATTACAATTTCATGAAGGCGATGAGGTTTTTTGTACACTTTTCAGTGGCGTACCAGATTTTTATTATATTTTTATATATTTTTTATATTTTTTATGGTATATTATCAATTAGAAAAAAATAGTCCTGATGCGTATTAAACCAAATAATTATTTTAATGAATATTTAGACCAGGACCGTACTAACTTTGAAAAATTATAAAAAAATATTTAATTTTTAAGACAACGAAAGAGAAGCATCATAGTTTTATTAATAATTTCATAAATTAATTCTATAAAAAATAAGGACAGGGTCGTATTCTGAAAAAAAAAATTTTTCTTTATTTTCTAATAGAAATATTAAAATACCAAATGGATTTATGGTGTTAACAATTTAACCAAATAATTATTGTAATAAATATTTAGGCCAGGGCCGTACTAAGAAATAGAAAAATTATAAAAATCTTTAATTTTCAAGACAACGGAAGACAAGCGTTATGGTTTCCTAAATTATTTCTATAAATAATAATACAGGGGTGTATTCTGAAAAAATAAATTGTTAGTATATTCTACCAAAAAAGTGAAAAGCCAACAGGATTTGTAATAGTAACAAATAATACAAAAAAATATATGAATAGTTAGGCCAGGACCGTACTAAGAAATATTTGCAATAATTATTGAAAAGTAAAAAATCTTTAATTTTTATGTCAACGGAAGGCAAGCACTATTGACACTGTATAAACGATGTCCCCAAAGTATAAATATAATACATAAAAAAACTAAATTATAAATATTAAACCTACTATTTGACTTTTTTTGTGTATAATTCAATAAATTAGCTACTTAACGTATACATCGGGGACATCAATAACGAAATGTATTTTTTGAGGACTTGTTCTTGAATTATACACTAGATAGATATTAGTGTATAACTAAACATATGTATTGTATAGATAATTTTAGTATGTATAAATCATTTAATTTTGGTTTTTTTGTGTATCAAAATACGAATACGGTCTAATTAAATACCATAACGGTATTTGTTGCATAATATGACAGGTGATTTATATGCGTGCGCATAAAATGTAGCGCGAAATTTAAAAGTGTTATTTTTTATTTCTTTATTTTTCTTTTATATTTCATTTAAACTTGATATTGATCTGAAATTACTTAATTTGATATGAGTAAGTCTTAACAATAATAAATCAACTGTTACTTGTTAAATATATATCATATATTTTTTGATATCTGCTTCTTGGAAAAATTACAACCTTGTCACTTGAAAATCCATGTAAGTTGTTCACCTTTACATACGGATAACATACATAAATATGATTTTTTCCAAAAAGTTGTATAATCGTACATTATGTTTTTGGAAATAATAATATTTGGAAACATGCATAAATATATTTTTGGTGTCTAGCTAACATCAATTATGATTAATATTTAAAAAATGCTATAATTTTTTGATTGTTAAATTATTTTTTCTACTTAATGTATATATCGGGGACATCATTATAATCATTAACGAAATGTATTTTTTGAGGACTTGTTCTTGAATTATACACTAGATAGATATTAGTGTATAACTAAACATATTGTATAGATAATTATTATTTTAGTATGTTTAATTCTTTTAATTTAGGTTTTTTATGTATCAAAATACGGTCATATTAAGTACCATAACGGCATTTGTACCATAATATGACAGGTGATTTATACGCATGCGCATAAAATGTAGCGCGAAATTTAAAAATGTTCTTCTTAAAATTCTTTATTTTTCTTTTATATTTCATTTAAACTTGATATTGATCTAAAATTACTTTATTTGATATTAGTAAGTCTTAACAATAATAAATCAACAACTACTTGTTAAATATATCGTTTATTTTCTGATCTCTGTTTCTTGAAAAAATTACAACCTTGTCACTTGAAAATCCATGTAAGTTGTTTACCTTTACATACGGATAACATACATAAAAATGATTTGTCCCAAAAATTTTTATAAACGTACATTATGTTTTTGGAAATAATACTATTTGGAAACATGTATACATATATTTTTGGTGTCTAACTCACATCAATTATGATTAATATTTAAATAACGCTATTATATTTTGATTGTTAAATTATTTTTCTAATTAACGTATACTTCGGGGACATCATTAACGAAATGTATTTTTTGAGGACTTGTTCTTGATTTATACACTAGATAGATATTAGCGTATAACTAAACATATTGTATAGATAATTATTATTTTAGTATGTTTAATTCTTTTAATTTAGGTTTTTTATGTATCAAAATACGATCATATTAAGTACCATAACGGCATTTGTACCATAATATGACAGGTGATTTATACGCATGCGCATAAAATGTAGCGCGAAATTTAAAAATGTTATTCTTAAAATTCTTTATTTTTCTTTTATATTTCATTTAAACTTGATATTGATCTGAAATTACTTTATTTGATATTAGTAAGTCTTAACAATAATAAATCAACAACTACTTGTTAAATATATCGTTTATTTTCTGATCTCTGTTTCTTGGAAAAATTACAACCTTGTCACTTGAAAATCCATGTAAGTTGTTTACATTTACAAACGGATAACATACATAAAAATGATTTTTCCCAAATTTTTTTATAAATGTACATTATGTTTTTGGAAATAATAATATTTGGAAACATACATAAATATATTTTTTGATGTCTAGCTCACATCAATTATGATTAATATTTAAATAATGCTATAATATTTTGATTGTTAAATTATTTTTCTACTTAACGTATACTTCGGGGACATCATCAACGAAATGTATTTTTTGAGGACTTGTTCTTGAATAATACACTATAGGACTAGATAGATATTAGTGTGTAACTAAACATAGTGTTTAGATAATTTTAATATGTTTAATTCTTTTAATTTAGGCTTTTTATGTATCAAAATACGGTCACATTAAATACAATAACGTTATTTGTACCATAATACGACAGGTGATTTATACGCGTGCGCATAAAATGTAGCGCGGAATTTAAAAATGTTATTATTAAAATTCTTTATTTTTCTTTTATATTTCATTTAAACTTGATATTGATCTGAAATAACTTAATTAGATATTAGATATTAATAACAATATTAAATCAACTGCTACTTGTTAAATATATCGTTTATTTTCTGATCTCTGTATCTTGGAAAAATTACAACCTTGTCACTTGAAAATCCATGTAAGTTGCTGACTTTTACAAATGGATAACATACGTACATAAATATGATTTTTCCTAAAAAAAATTATAATCGTACATTATGTTTTTGGAAATAATAATATTTGAAAACATGCATAGATATATTATTTGGGAACATCCCACTCCGATTTTCGTTTAATATATTTTATGTATAGTTGGAGGACGTGTCCTTAAAAAATACGTTGCATTGATGAAATAAACGTTGGGTAGAAAAAAATAGTTCTAACACCTGCAAAATGGGTCCGAATAGCATTACTACGATTAAAAAGCGAGATGTGGAGTAAAAAAAAAAGGAAACAGAGATTCAAAGAGAGTGCAAAATCGTATGTTGATGAAAAAAAAAGTCATCAAGTACAACGCTACGCCACTGTGTATGTCCTCAAAGAATACAAAAGTTATATTTTGTCGTATAATATATTTTATGTATACTTCGAGGACGTGTCCTTAAAAAATACGTTTCATTGATGAGTCCTCGTATTAAACGTTGTGTACAAAAAATGATTTTAACACCTGAAATTTGGATTTTGAAAAAAATAGGCAACTATTTCAGATTTAGAAATTAATTTTACATGTTATACGTTTGAAAAAAGGGGGGGTCTCAAACTATGCTCTGGACATATATATATATATATATAAATATATATATATATATATATATATATATATATATATATATATATATATATATATATGTGTGTATAGTATTTTTCGGGGACTTTTTTTCGATTCAATGTATTCTTTGGGGACATTTGTATACTTCGGGGACAGGTCTCGAAAAATCCACATATTATTTGTATTTTTTGAGGACATTACGTATATATGCACAGTTTATATTTAACGAGTACTTTGGGGACCTAAATTAATATTCATGGTATATCCACAGATGGCGCTACCATGATTGTTTTCGACACTAAATAAAACTGATATGACCAGATTTTTCATGCAATGTCGTTTTATTTGATTCTGTATTCTGAAAAAAATGGGGGGGGCTAAATAAACTAGTGATGCTAGGTAGATTTTGAGGGAGGGGGTAGTTTTTCCGGGGGGGGGATTTAATTTAAAATATATTTTTTTTTAATTAAAATATAAATTTTTTGTTTCCCAAATATGATTTTGTAGATATTTTGGTTATATGCTTTAAAAGGCTGTATTCTGAAAAAGAAGGGGGGGGGGATAAATAAACTAATGGTGCTACGTATATTTGGGGGATGGGGGTACTAGGTAGATTTGAGGGAGGGGGTAGTTTTGGGGGGGGGGGGGTAAATTAAATTTAAAATAATTTATTTCTTTTAATTAAAATCCTAACTCAAATCTACCTAGTACCCCCACCCCTCAAATATACGTAGCACCACTAGTTTATTTAGCCCCCCCCCCCTTTTTTTCAGAATACATCCTTTTAAATTAAAAGGCTGTATTCTGAAAAAAATGGGAGGGGGCTAATGTAATACTAGGTATATTTGGGGGGGATTTATTTTGGAGGGGGGTATTTTAAATCTAATATTAAATAATTAGTTCGTTTAGTTAAAATATATTTTTTTTAATGTTTCCCTAATATGATTTTGTAGATTTATTTTGTTATATGTTTTAAAAGGCTGTATACTGAAAAAATGGGGGGGGGCTAAATAAACTAGTGGTGCTAGGTAAATTTAATTTTTAATAATTTATTTCTTTTAATTTAAATATAATTTTTTAAATATTTCCCTAATCATTTGAAAGCCCGTGTACTTTATAATCTTTACAAATGGATAACATACAAAATATGATTTTTTCCAAGTAAACGTACGTACATTATGTTTTTAAATATTTGGAAAAAAGTATAAATATGTTATTTGTGTCTTACATATATACATATTTGCAATAACTTGGCCGTTAAATTATTTCTCCTACTTAACGAATACTTCGGGGACATCATCAACTAAATGTATTTTTTAAGGTCATGTTCTTGAATTACATATAAATATGACCTGCGGTTCATAAACTAGGGTCCGCGGACCCCCGGGGCTTAGGGGAACTTTTGCCGGGGTACTAAAGACTTTTTTTTCTTGTTTGTTAAAAAATACGATCTAATTAAATACCAAAACGGTATTCGTATCATTATATGACAGATGAATTATACGCATGCGCATAAAATGTACCGCGAAATTTAAAAAGAAGTTATTTTTTATTTTTTTTTATATTTCATTTAAACATGATATTGATATGAAATTATTTAATTAGATATTAATAATCCTTAATAATAATATATCAGCTGTTACTTGTTAAACATTCGGTTATTTTCTAATCTCAGCTTTTTGGAAAAATCATTTGAAAGTTCATGTATAGGTATATAGTTGTACTCTTTACAAATGGATAACATACAAAAATATGATTTTTCCAAGTAAACCTATGTACATTATGTTTTTAAATATTTAGAAAAATGTATAAATATGTTATTTGTGTCTTATACATCAGTTATGAATGATATTTAAAAAAGTACCGATGCATACATATTTGCAATAATTTGGCCGTTAAATTATTTCTCCTACTTAATGAATACTTCGGGGACATCATCAACGAAATGTATTTTTTAAGGTCATGTTTTTGAATTACATATACTGCACCTGCGGTTCTTAAACTAGGGTCCGCGGACCACCGGGGTTTAGGGTAACTTTTGCCGGGGTCCTAACAACCTTTTTTCATGTTTGTTAAAAAATACGATCTAATCAAGGTTAGTAAATACACAGGTTGTACCATAACTCTGGTGGGGCATGAGAGGGGAGACCGCGTCATCATGAGAACCCCTCTAACGTTAAAAATAGTTGTCAAACTTTTTTTACTATATAAAGGGTCCTCAGGATGACGCGTTTCGCGCGGCCGGTGATTGGTCAAAAGTTAAGGTACAACCTGTTCATTTACTAACCTTGGATATAATTAAATACCAGAACGGTATTCGTATCATTATATGACAGATGAATTATACGCATGTGCATAAAATGTACCGCGAAATTTAAAAAAAAGTTAAATTTTATTTTTTTTATATTTCATTTAAACTTGATATAGATATGAAATTATTTAATTATATATTAATAAGTCTTAATAATAATATATCAGCCGTTACTTGTTAAATATTCGGTTATTTTCTAATTTCAGCTTTTTGGAAAAATCATTTGAAAGTTCATGTATAGGTACATAGTTGTAATCTTTACAAATGGATAACATACAAAAATATAATTTTTTCCAAGTAAACGTACGTACAAGTACATTATGTTTATGAAAAATGTAAAAATATGTTATTTGTGTCTTACATCAGTTATGAATGAAATTTAAAAAAGTACCGATGCATACATATTTGCAATAATTTGGCCGTTAAATTATTTCTCCTACTTAATGAATACTTCGGGGACATCATCAACGAAATGTATTTTTTAAGGTCATGTTTTTGAATTACATATACTGCATCTGCGGTTCTTAAACTAAGGTCCACGGACCCCCGGGGTTTAGGGGAACTTTTGCCGGGGTCCTAACGACATTTTTGTCAGGGAGAGGGTACTTGAAAAATAATTTTTCAAAATTCTGAAAAAGTACGAAGTCCGGAGCCTTTATGTCATACACCCGTGTATATCTTGACCAAATTATTATATAGTGTAGATTTTGTTTGAGAGATGAAATATTTTGTAATATGAATATATTTAAAAAAATTATTTGTAAAAGGTGATTGTAGCTTTTAAATTCCAACAATTAAGTTTCGTGTAGTGGCGTCAGACTGGCGCCGCATCGACATCACCAACAGTATCTATAACAGTGGTGTCCACTAATTTTTGATCAAGATCAACTTTTTATATAAATGTCTTGCCAAGATTGACCAAATGTGATGACCAAAAAAAATGCATGGGCTTAAAATATGAAATAAAAAATCATTTCATTTAACTCATATTTACATATAGATATTTCAGATTCATGATTTTGTTGACGATCGACTAAAAATTATGGCTTCGCGATCGACGTTATGGACACCATTGATCTATAAACACAGTCTGGATACGAATGTTTTTATGTAAGGGTAAGGGGTTACATATTTTGGAACTATGTTAGGAAAAACTAGCAAAATTCAGCACAACTTTCAAATTTTTAAAATTCAACAAATGGGGGCGGGGGGCTAACTTCACACAGTCGGGGACAACTCCCCCCCCCCCCCCCGAAATGTTCAGTGTTCTAAAAAAAACGTATGCTTTAAGGAAACATCAGTTCAAAATATCTTCCGAAATTTAACACATATGACATATGTATATATACTAGGGTGGTCCTTATTTTTGAACATTTGAATTTTGAACTCCGTACCCCCCAAATTTGTTCGTTATCATGAGACTTGAATTCCTGTTAAATTTGGTCATGATCAACCAACCCCTTCCCGTGCCGACTTAGGGTTGAAAATAGTCCAAATAGGGTAGTTTTATTGTTTTTTGCGTTTAATTAAAAAAATAAAGCAATTAGCATAAATATAACATTTATTGTAGAGCGTAAAATTGTCTATAAGAAATGTTGTCATAGTATACCACGAATATCTATTATTTTCCATGAAAAATAATAAATTTTATTTGAAAAAAGTTATTTGTTTACGG
Organism: Sialis lutaria; assembly: GCA_949319165.1. Classification (NCBI taxonomy): domain Eukaryota; kingdom Metazoa; phylum Arthropoda; class Insecta; order Megaloptera; family Sialidae; genus Sialis; species Sialis lutaria. Next base: position 2,923,954 of record OX439234.1, on the reverse strand, counting down.
TAACGTAAATATATGATACGAATGGTAGTCCAGTTAAAGAAGTATTTTGACAAGAAATTTTAAGGGACAAGCAATGTTATTGTTGATTATTATAGATTCTGGTGCGGAGAATTCGAAAATATAACCCGGAGTAGAAAAAAGTTGTGCAACACCCTTAAAAATGGGGTTGAAGGGTGAGATCCCATTTCTATGTGTATTTTCAATTTATTTCAAAATCTAAAGAGACAATAAGGTATTTTTATGGTTGACATTTGTTGGGGACACTGAGATGAATCGATTGAGACCACATGTACTGAATTTGACCCAAAATTACCCCTTCTAAAATATTTAATATAGGTAAAAATGTTTATTTTTGGTGAAAATAGTTTAAAAATTAATAATTTCCGTTAAAATCATCCAAATGACTCGAAATTGGTCTCAAATTGTTCCTAAAATTCCAAATAATAATGAGAAACTATAATTTAAAAAAAAAATTATAGTTTAAACAATGAAAATTGTTAATATTTAAGGGTAAATGACGTAATTTTTTAAATTATTGTCATTTTACTAAAATTTAATTAAAAACATAATTGTTAAATATTTTCTTTTGTAAAACTAACGTGAATATCTTCGATTTGTATATACAAAGAAAATGAGCCCCTCCCAAAAAATATTTAATCACTTGAACGGATACAATTCCACACAAAAATTCACCGATTTTTTTTGTTTTATTGTAATAATATATTTTTATGCACTTTCGCATACATTATTGTGCACTCATATGAGCCTTTATTAATGCATAAACTGGTAATTTACGTTAAAGCATACATAAAAGTATGTTTTAATCATAATTTACAGTTTTATTTAAAAAAATGTATTTTATATAAATTGTATACAACAAATGCGCTGCATCCGTTCAAGTGATTAAATATTTTTTTTGGGAGGGGGGGTGTCTCATTTTGTTGGTAATTACAAATCGAAGATACTCACGTTGATTTTACAAAAAAATATTTAACCCTTATGTTTTTAATTAAATTTTAGTAAAATGACAATAATTTAAAAAATTACGTCACTTACCCTTAAATATTAACAATTTTCATTGTTTAAACTATAATTTTTTTATTAAATTATAGTTGATCATTATTTTTTGGAATTTCAGGAACAATTTGAGACCAATTTCGAGTTATTTGGATGAATTTAACGGGCGTTATTAATTTTTAAACTATTTTCACCAAAAATAAACATTTTTACCTATATTAAACATTTTAGAAGGGGTAATTTTGGGTCAAATTCAGTACATGTGGTCTCAATCGATTCATTTTAATGTCTTCAACAAATGTCAACCATAAAAATACCCTATCGTCAGTTTAGATTTTGAAATAAATTGAAAATACACATAGAAATGGGATTTCATCCTTCAACCCCATTTTTAAGGGTGTTGCACAACTTTTTTCTACTCCGGGTTATTTTTTTCGAATTTTCCGCACCAGAATCTATAATAATCAACAATAACATTGCTTGTCCCTTAAAATTTCTTGTGAAAATGCTTCTTTAACTGGACTACCATTCATATCATATATTTACGTTACCGTCAACAAATAACTTTTTTCAAATAAAATTTATTATTTTTCATGGGAAATAATAGATATTCGTGATACACTATGACAACATTTTTTATAGACAATTTTACGCTCTACAATAAATGTTATATACATATTTATGCTAATTGCTTTATTTTTTTAATTAAACGCAAAAAACAATAAAACAACCCTATTTGGACTTTTTTCAACCCCAAGTCGGCACGGGAAGGGGTTGGTTGATCATGACCAAATTTAACAGGAATTCAAGTCTCATGATAACGAACAAATTTGGGGGGTACGGAGTTTAAAATATCCAAAAAAATTTCCTTCACCTATAAATAAGGACCACCCTAATATATACCCTCCCCTCTCCAGAAAAGTATTATCCCCCCTGAAATTTTTTCTTACCACGCCACTGACTGAACATTTTTTGTTCGTCGTTTTTCTGATACGGTTCTATAAATCATTCTGATTTTATAATTCGTCAGGAGTGACATTTTTATTTAAAACTTCATTAAACAAAGTGAAAAGTGTACCAATAAATTATATAAATAATAGTTTTTGAAAATAAATCGGTATCAATAATAAATAATTGATCTTATTTTGGTTTTGTGAAATCTGTGACAAACCATTTTATTTACATATTATTATTTAATTAATATTAATATTTGAATTTTATACATTCGACAGTATAAAATATTTGGAAAGATTTTTACAGTTTGCTCGAATTGAATATAGAGGTAAGTGTCAATTATTTTAATTTAATTCAAACAAAAAAGTGTGTATTTTGTATTAATTTTATGTACAATAGTTTGATAATCGTATAAAATATATGCATAACATGAAGCATAGAATAAGGAGTATGAAAAATGTATCTCTGTAACATAATTTGTTGAGTCAAAATATGACCCCCGAATTGGGTAGTCTCTCGTGTTCGAGTCGGTGCGCAGTAGTTGACTGTGCAATCGTGTACAGCTATGTGCGTACCCCGCCTCATAACATTTGACCAATCAGCGGCTGCGTGGGAATACGTCATCCTGAGGAACCTGCGTACAAAACATTGTCTGTTTCATTTAAGTTTACAGTGGTTGCCGGGTGATTTGACCGTACGATACACAATGCTTACCGTCAAATCCTCTGGCAACCACTGTAAACTTTAATGAAATAGACTATAGCCAGATAAGCATAAGAAAACTGCACCAGAGTCTTATGAAGAGTTCTTACCTTTTATTTATTGTTCTGTATCTAAAACATATTTACCTTTAATTTTAGACTTCTACCCCTGATAGTTGGGGAGTACTAGGGGTGGCAACCCTAAACGTTAATTTTTTTTCCGAAAGTATTGGAGGCTACACCCTTTCTTACTTCTGCACAGAGACTCGAAAAATACGGTCACCTCTTCTAGGCTCCGTTTTTTGGCTTACCCTTTCCACTCATGCTTAGCCTCCTTATTGTAACTTCATGATGCATACATTTTACCCGTGGGGGCGAGTTTTTCATGTCGAGTGTTGAATCTAGGGTGGTACCGTATGTTGAGGGGGGGGAGGGGGTAAATCCTTCCGATCAAAATATAATATTCACTGATAATAATTTACAAAATATTTTGTTCACTGTATATTTATTGAAACTGTAGAACATTTAAATTATGGGAAATTATAAACTCAATTATAATTAAATAAAAGCTTTTAAAAACAGCTGTTAAAATAAAATTTTGTAATTATAATCTAATTTGCCTCTGCGATTGATTCCGCTTGATGGGGGTCTCGGGGGGGGGGGGGGGGGGGGGGGGCTCTCGTAGTGGGCGCCAATGATTCCGAAAAAAATTTTATTCTGATTTTATCAGTATTTTCATTTATTTATTTTTGTCTTGATTTTTTTCTGAAATTATTTATTTACTTTTATCATTCAACTGTTGGTACTTTTTTTTTAATTTATAATCTAATTTAAAAAAATCTCATACGGCAGTTGTGAAATTGTCAATTAATAAATTATTTATTTTGTTTATTGATTTTCTAGACTATATACAATGTTTTCTCTCGTACGATATGATAACGGGGAATACTGTGTTTTATCATCCAAACGAGTGAAAATCCTCCAAGGAGAGAATTGCATTGTAAAATATCCTGGTGGTGGAAAGTATAATGCTGATTTAAAAAATTCTTCTGGTAAGATTAAATTTTTTAATTAATTTTGTCCAGTGACAAATCGATCGCTCCTAAGTACATACATGCTTTATTCAAAGCTCAATATTTCATTTAACATAAGAATTGGAAGAAAACTTTAAATGCAAAAGTTGTCAGGCTAGAGGAGCGGCATAGTTTGAAAATAGTTACATTCATACAAGTCTCCCATAACTGCGTTACAAATCAAAGTTATGGTTTTTTTTTAAATACAAACTATATATTTTTATTTGATAATCTAAAAGCATTCATTTTTCTGAGTATTTTGATGTATCAAGTATGGAATTATACAGAGGGGTTTAGAAATTATGACCAATTTTGTAAGAAAATAAAAATATTTTCAACACCTTGTAATTTCTTAATTACAAAAAAAAAATGTTCTCTGTGTGAAGTGGTTTTGGCATATTCTCTATTATTGCGATATTACGTCAAACATTGACAAAATTGTATTATTTGCATAGGCTGTATCAAAACTCTGAACCTATTTTTTTTCAATATTTTCAAATCGAACACCCTATATATTTTTACATTTTCGAATTGCCTGATCAATTCTCAACACATTTTAAAAACCATGTTCTATACCTAAATCCAGTCGTTAAAGAGTTATTTATTTTATTTTAAAATTTTAGGATGTTTTATAAAAACAATACAACTTTATTATAATCATTAAAACAGTTCGCTTAAAAATAACATAACAAACTAATAGAACTTACAATCTTTAACAACATAAAAATTTAATTATTTTATGGAATATAATAAAGTTGTATTGTTTTTAAAAAAATCTTAAGATTTTAATATAAAATTAATAGCTTATTAACGGCTGGATTTAGGTATAGAATATGGTTTGTAAAATGTGTTAAGAATTGAACAGGCAATTCGAAAATGTAAAAATATATAGGGTGTTCCATTTGAAAATATTGAAAAAAAAATAGGTTCAGAGTTTTGATACAGCCTGTACAAATAATACAATTTTGTGAATGTTTGGCGTAATATCGCAATAAAAGGGAATATGCCAAAACCACTTCACACAGAGAACAAATTTTGTTTGTTGTTATTAGGAATTTACAAGGTGTTGATAATATTCTTATTTTCTTACAAAATTGGTCGTAATTTCTAAACCCCTCTGTATAATTCCATACATGATATATCAAAATACTCAAAAAATGAATGCTTTTAGATTATCTAATAAAAAAATATTGTTTGTATTTAAAAAAAATATAACTTTGATTTGTAACGCAATTATGGGACACTCTGTATAAATGCAACTATTTTAAAACTATGCCGCTCCTCTAGCCTGACAACTTTTGTATTTAAAGTTTTCTTCCAATTCTTATGTTTAATGAAATATTGAGCTTTGACACAGTCCTGGGACACCCTGTATACTGAGCCAAATGCTAGCATAATAAATATAATAATAATTTAACTCATTGCCAGTATACTTATAAAATATACCTATTCCTATTGACAACTTTTCGAGTACATTCAATATCAAAAAGCTCCCACAGGTGCCACGGGACTTTCATATACGTAATACTGACAGTGAACAGTGTACGTGATTCTTATTTTATTGAAACATATTTCTGACAAACTAATAAAAGATAGAATAGAATGATGGGTCAGAAACTATAGAAATATTATTATACATTATGTATCGAACGAATTTTGTTAAACGTAAACTCTAAGACGGAAATAGATATTTACAATTGTCATTATTTTTAATTTTCGATTTATTTTTGAAATAAGACAAATATGTTTTAGATAAAAAATGTCGAGTATGTTTTTATCTAAAATTTATTCCCCATACATTTTTTCCAACATTTCTGATTTAGCTAGAAAGATTTTTTTAACCCTCGGAGTACACACCTATTTTTTCAACCTACTAGTACACTCTGGGTCAATTTGACCCTGCTTACTTTTTGATCGCCTATAATTCCGCAACTACGAAACCTTTTGACTTACCAAAATTCAAAGGTATACTTTGACTCATGGTAAATGAATTTATAAGTGTTACAAATACCTTTGAAGTATTCAACATACTTAAAAAAAATCGCGAAGAATGTAAAATACCTGAGCGCTATTCACGATCAAAGTCGGTGTATGGGTCAAATTGACCCACAAGAGGCTCCGAGGGTTAAATAACCTACACTGTTTACTCTCAGTATTACGTATAAAAAGATCCATGGTGCCTATGGCAAACACGTACACTGTACAGTCTCTGTAATACGTATAAGAAAGTCCCATGGCACTCAAGGCAGATATTTCTTCTCTGTTATGAACAATTTGAAATGTAATTAAGACTATATGTATGTATATTTCATATACATACGTATAGGAAAGTACAAAATATGTAATACAGTGGCGTATCATTAGGGTGCCTAGGTTGGTGTCTAAAAACTTGTTTTTTTTTTTGTTGCCAACGATTATTGAAATTATTATTGTTATTAAAATATCGTTCTCTACCACTTTGATAACATTAATATGTATTTATATTTTATGAACCGTTTCAAATATATATTTTTTAAATTTATTTTTTTCTTAATTTTTCTTAGATGATCAAGACGCTTTAGTTAAGCTTAAAAACGAATATAAAAATACTCTGCCTTGTAAATGCACGGTGCTTCCTCGTGCTAAATTCATCAAAGGTAGTTAATTATTGAACAATTTAAATAAAAACCGATAAAGTATTCAGATGAACTGTCTGTCATTGGTTAACCATTTAATTTTCATACGATTTTAATAAAAAAATTAAATTTTACATTTTTCTTAATACGCGCCTGGTTATTATGTCGTATATTTTGAATTTTTTGACAATTTCAATCAAAATCATTATTTTTCTGCTATACGAATGTCAAAATGACATTTAAAACGTCAAAGTGACATTTAATATGTCAAAGTAAATAGCAGTTTTAAAAAAACAAATGACGATTTTCTTAAGTCAAATTGAGATAGATCTTTGGAAGGGAATATTTTACAACAAAAGTAGGTGACCTATATTATAGAGAATTGAATGCTCTACAAAAAAGGTTCTATACAATTTTCACGTAACATGTGTCTTTCTTGAGATATCTTCAAAAAATAAATCTTTTTGGATGTCACCCCTCCCCCTTACACACAATTTTAATTATTTTGAAATGGGACCGTCCTCAAGCCAGACCCAACCAACCAACCAAGTTTCATCAATATTGGTTCAGTGGTTCATGAGTTAAGCGTGTGACAAGGATTGGGGGACAGACACACACACACACACACACACACACACACACACACACACACAGACAGACAGACAGACACGGAACAAAAAGTGTTTGTCTTGACCTGAAACGGATAAATAAAATAAAATTTTTGAAATCGGAGAACAAATTTTTTTTCTCGTTTTAAAACGATAACGAAGCTTCTCGTATCTTCGATATTGCGAGGAAGCAAAAATGAAAATTTGATAAAATACCAAAGCTCTCTACTCAACTTACCAATTAAAAAAAAGAGTTTTCGGGAAAACAATGCTGGTGTTACAGATTCTACTGGTAAGATGAATTATTTTTTGTTTCATAATATGTATGATCATTTGAGACTCTTGAACATGATAATTACAAAAAAATTCTCAGCTCTATTTAATAGTATTAATAATACAATTTTTAGTAAAAATCAGCCATGGATGCCACAGGACTATTATACGTGATGTCGAAAATAAACAGTGTAAAAGTATATACACAAAAAATATAGTTTTGTTTAACTTATAAAAGATATAAAATAAATAAACTTGACATACATTATAGACAATACCAGATTTATTTATATAAATGTTTATTTCTATTATGAAACGTTTGACAAAAATATATAATAAAAATACAAAATAAAAATATAAAGGCCCCGTACACCTTTGTTCTAAATAATAATTGGTTGATACTGAAAATCAATAACATTTATTAATATTTAATACTTGAAAAACGGAGAAACTGTGGTTTCTTAGTCACTTAAACTAAAAATACACCTTAACCACAACTGGAATCGTTAGGCTCCTGATGAGGACTTCTTGTGAAGTCGAAACACGTGTCGAGTGACATAAATTTTGTGGTTAAGGTGTATTTTTAGTTTAAGTAATATTTAATAGTTTATAAATTTGTATACCTCTTATCACAATGAGTTCTCAAACTATGAAATAAAATCTAATATTAAGTATAATCTTTGAGGGGCTGTAGCTCCCTCTTGAAGAAATTTCAGACATACATATTATTATGTTCATAGCAAATTTTTTACTGAACATTAGTAAGAGGTATATAGCCGGATAAGAAAATCAAAACTGTTAATGACATGAAATCACATTACCTATTCACTTTATAATTAAAAAAAGTCATGAGTTTAAACGAGAGCGATAAGTTATCTTGTAATTATCATTAAAAAATTCATAAATTATATATAATTTAGTATTCACTTGTATCAACAAAAATATTTTTTTCCAGATATTAAAGATATTTCAAAAGAGCTTGAAATTAATAGCGAAATTATGATTTCTAATCATTTTCCGTTATCTATTTCACAAAACAAAACTGAATTTCATCTATTGGATTCTATAGAAAATATGCCGATGCAAACTATAGGTTTTTCTACTCCAATAAACAATAACTCAGCTACTTCAGATTTGCAAATATCGAATATTTCAGCTCAAAACTTATCTAATATTTCAGCATTTTCAACTAATATAACACCAATGAGTAGTGATCCTCCTAGTGGTTTTACAGATGAATTAAAATTATTAGGACCGAATTGGCCTGATGCAACTATTGAAGAAACACCTGAGAATATCGTCAACTCTGAAATCCTTTTAGAACATCATTCATTCAAGATGGCTGAAATCGTGATAAATGACATTGATAAAATTCAAGTGAATGACGATAATTATAATACGGACACTAGTAAATATTATAGTGATGCGAATATAAATAAATCTTTTGATGAAATGGATTTAAGTCAAAATGCTAACGATAAAAATGATTCAACATATGATCCAAAGAATACCATTCACACTGATACATCTAGCATGCCATTTGAGGAGTCTTCAATAAAAGAAAATTCATCATCTTTTGATAATACCTGCTCACTTGATATACGTACACTCATTATTCCAAGGTCCACAACAAATGAGACAAAAAAACATTTTTGTCCATACTGCAAGCAGATGCAAACCAAATTTTCTAGACACCTTCAGTTGAAACACAAGGATGAAGAGAAAGTTCAAAAATTCATTTATTTACCTCCCAACAATGACAAACGTCGTAAAATTATTGCTGAGATACGTATCGACGGAGACACTCTTCATAACTTGAAGCCTGAGTTCAACACCGGTAGTTTAATTCTACCACGACGAATGCAGGCAAGATCAAATTATTCCGGAGAAGATTTTGGTCCTTGCAAACATTGCGGAGTGTATTTGACTAATATAACAAGTCGATTTCATGTTACAAAATGCGATCCATCTCATAAAAAAGGAGCTCGTGATATTCGTAGTGGAAGTAGACGAAAGACTGGATATATTCATGCTTGTGCCATTCCAAAATTGCGCCGTGACATTTTTCCAATTTCAAGAGACGATAATATTGTAAGATGTATTAAATACGATGAACTTATCATACAGTATGGCAACAAATTGTGTGAAAAATACACACTAGTCCATCAATACGATATGATCAGAGCTCAACTTCGCTTACTTGGTCGCTTAAAACTAGAAATTATTAAAATTGATGTTAGTATCCATGAGTTTAAAGAAATATATAAACCACAGAATTTTGATACTGTTATTATTGGTTTGAGAAAAACAGCTCACTGGAATGAAAATATTATGTGGTTTGAAACTCCAGCTGTTGCTCAAACTCTTACAACCCTTATAAAAAAATGCGGATATAAGTTTAGAATAGAATGCATTAAGAATCAAGATGAAGAGTCGAAGCGTTCTGTGGAGAATTTCTTATTGCTATGGGAAGAGGAAGTTCCTACGCTTATAAATAAAAAAGCCTTGGAAGACCAAATGAATAAGAAAAGAAAAAAGAAAGTAATTCTTCCATCTAAAGAAGACATAAAATTATTATATAGTTATCTGAAGAAAGAAAGTAACATTTGCTTGGGGCTGTTAAGAAACGGATTCGATTGCAATGCATGGAAGCTTCTAAGCGAATGTACACTTATTCTTTTACAAATTTTTAATCGACGCCGAGCCGGTGAAATTGAACGGTTGACGTTAATTGATTATGAAAACAAAGAATCTCTTGATGAAAAACTGGATCACGATATTTATAACAAATTATCCGAGTCAACTAAAATTTTTGCAAAACAGTTTGTTCGATTAACTCTCCGGGGCAAGTTAGGCAGAACCGTATCTGTCTTACTTTGTCCATTTGTTGTCGAACAAATTGATATTATATTAAAATATCGGAAGCAAGCAGGTGTGACATGTATGAATGAATTTGTATTTAGTGTCCCTAATACAAACACTTTATCAAAAAAATATATACGAGCATGTCCGTTATTACGTCGTTTTGCAAATGATTGTGGGGCAGCAATTCCAAGTGCTTTAAGAGGTACATCACTGAGGAAACACATAGCAACATATACTGCTATGTTAAATATTGAAGAATGCCAAATTGATAGACTTGCTAATTTTATGGGTCACCATAAAGACATACACAAGAACATATATAGAGTACCTGTACCTGTAGCCGAAATGACTGAAGTGTCACGTCTATTAGTAGCAGCCATTGGTGATGATGATAGTGATGAAAGTGATGATCAAAACAGTAACAGTAGCGATGATGAAGATGACGGTGGTAATTTTTCTTTTGTTGAGCAGCCCTCTAATACAAATGGTCCTAATACTTCTACATACAACTCTAGTGGTTCTAGGCGTTGTAGCGGCAACGGTAAGATAAAAACTTTTGATTATTCAACTTTTTTTATTTTATCAAATAATATTTTCAGTATCTGTTGTAGATAAATTCAAAGATCTAACTAGATTGTTGATTGTTTTTATTTATAATAATTTTAAATATGTATTTTTATAATGAGTGTGTGTTGAGAAATAAAAAAAGAAATTACTTGTTAATAGTCCAGTGCCAAAGCCTTTTTGGGGAAAAAAAATTCTCTACAGGCTGGCGATAGTGGGAATCGTTGCTAATAATGATAACAAAAAGAAGAAAAAAAAATGCACCCTTGTACATGAAGCGGTTTCGAAGGGGGGTGGTTTTTAAGGGTTGAAAATGGTTTTTTGCGATTTTCGGCGAAGTATAAATTCCTATCGAAAAATGGTCTACAGTAAAGTTGTAGATAATAAATAAATCTACAATTTTGTTTCAAACCAATTTACAACATAACCTCAAATTTTCCGAGATAATAGCGAAAAACTGTTTTTTTGAATTTTCGAGTTTTTTATGTCGAAAAAATTTTCAAAATACTTGAAATTTTCATGAAATGTATATTTTGAAGTCCTTTAATTTTACCAAGCTGTCCGGAATTTTAAAGTTAGATATTTCCTGAAATATTAACGTTTTTCGAAAAAAATGAAATTTTTTCAATCGAAAAATTGATCGTAGAAATTTTCGATTTTTTAACTTTTAAGGGGCTCATTTTTTTCGTCTTGAGTTGTACTTTAAGATAGATAAAAAATTAAAATACCTTTACATTTAAAAATTCTGTGAAAAATTAGAAAAAACAAAAATAGCGATTTGTAAAAAACGCAATTTTATTTTTCAATCACTCTAAAAATTTTGTACTAATCATTAAATTTTTGTGCTAAAATACAAAAATAAAATATATTCAAATTAATAAAAGGATAATTATTATTATTAAATACTTAAAAAAATGTAATACGGTGTAAATTGATAGAAATAGAATGCTGTAATTAATTAATTGAAAATTTTTAACATAATAATAAAAAACTTTATTTAAAAAAAATAATAGTATATTAATTTTTTGTAAAATTAATATAAGTAGGTACTATGTAATGGAACTTTCTTTTATTTGTTAGAATAAGTAATTTTAAATATATGTAAAAAATTTCAATTTATGATGCTTTTACGATTTATTACCGAAAAATTACTTATTTACAGCATCCTATTCCTATCAATTTACACTGTATGACATTTTTTTTCGTAAATTATCCATTTACAAAATTAAATATAATTTATTCTTGTATTTTAGCACAAAAATTTCATGATTAGTACAAAATTTTTAGGGTGATTGAAAAATAAAATTGCGTTTTTTACAAATCACTATTTTTGTTTTTTCTAATTTTTCATAGAATTTTTAAATATAAAGGTATTTTAATTTTTTATCTATCTTAAATTACAACTCAAGACGAAAAAAATGAGCCCCCTAAAAGTTAAAAAATCGAAAATTTCTACGATCAATTTTTCGATTGAAAAAATTTCATTTTTTTCGAAAAACGTTAATATTTCAGGAAATATTTAACTTTGAAATTCCGGACAGCTCGGTAAAATTAAAGGACTTCAAAATATACATTTCATAAAAATTTCAAGTATTTTGACAATTTTTTCGACACAAAAAACTCGAAAATTCAAAAAAACGGTTTTTCGCTATTATCTCGGATAATTTGAGGTTATGTTGTAAATTGGTTTGAAACAAAATTGTAGATTTATTTATTATCTACAACTTTACTGTAGACCATTTTTCGATAGGAAGTCATACTTCGTCGGAAATCGCAAAAAACCGTTTTCAACCCTTAAAAACCACCCCCTTTCGAAACCGCTCCATGTGCAAGGGTGCATTTATTTTTCCTCTGTTTGTAATCATTTTTAGCAACGATTCCCACTATCGCCAGCCTGTAGAGAATTTTTCTGTTTTTTAGCCTCAAAAAGTCGGATTGGCACTGGACTATAAGGAGGAATGGGAGTAGTAAATGGTAACTAAGCAATTTAATATCTAAAAAAATATTTTTAAAATCTATAAAATAAGTTGCAACATTGGCTGAAATAATAATAGCTTGCTATGACTATGACAAATAAATAAATAAAAAGTACAAAAGTCATTAAACGTAGCATACAACATTTACAAAATAATGCATAATTTGATAATTAAAATCATATTTTTTATATAAATATATAGATACATTTAATGATTCGCAGTTTTTTATTTGTAAATATACTAATTTTATTCTTTGACAGAAATATTTTAAATTTCGCGCCGTTCGAAGATTTTGCGATGTTGCCATACTTAATAATTTATTTTTAATCACATTGAGGTTATGTTAAATTTTTGTATTTATTATTGAAAATAATTTTAACGGTGTGGTAGAAGTCAACGATTTTTTGGCTAATGATTCATAAATATCATATTTACTCTTGGTGTGAATTCGGAGTAGATGGTAATGTTAGTATAGATTCTACAATCATTCAAATATATTTCTCATTTAAGACCATGTTAAAGAGAAATATTTAAAAATTATTTTCTCAAAAACGGTGTGGACAATCAATCTGAAATTTTGACAGTGAACATTTGGTATAGTTAAAGTGACCAGAATTGTAAAACCTTGTTGCGGGACACGCATTAAAAAAAATATTTTTAGCTCCTCACCAACAATTTCTGCATTATTTTCACACTAATCATAATATAATATTGTTCATGTCTAATCCGGGACGATTTCCGGGACAACTTGTGATGCGGGACAGACTTCTCAAATCCGGGACTGTCCCGCGCAATACGGTCACTTTAGGTATAGTTATCTTTCACTCTACAAAATTTCAGATTAATGGTAATGTTTTCAAAAGTACTCCCATTCCTCCTTAATGAAAATAAACAGTGTGAAAATGTAGGAAAAATATATAAATTCTTATAATTAAAAAATTCCTATTCACACTGTTTATTTTCAGTAACAAGTTATCTTATTTTTTACTTCACAATCAGCTATCTTTATAATAATACATATTTAAAATTATTATAAATAACAACAATCAACAATCTAAAGGCTTCGCATTTTAGGACGACGCGCCGCCCTCGCCGCCCTCGCCGCTCTCGCCGCCCTCGCCGCCCGCCAGACACGCAATTCAGTTTGTGTTTTTTTAACCTTGAAAATAATATCGTTTGAATTTATAAAGAACGTGCCGACTGATGTGTGTGTGTGTGTGTCTGTGTGTCTCTGTCTCTCCGTGCGCTCTTTTCTGGCGCGCGTATGTTTGTGTGTGTGTGTGTGTGTGTGTGTGTGTGTATAATAGTTAATAATGTACAAATTTGGATTTTATGCAATTTCTTGCACTCGTCAACCTGTCGTAATAATTTAATACACAATTTCAATTATGTATACATCATTTTAGATTAGCAATACCTGTATGACAATACAATTATTCATAGGTATATCAATTTTATTAGAAAAGGGCAATTGTACACAACAAATACATTTCTTAGCTTATTATCTATACTATTTAATAGAAATTGTTCATTTAATTATATCGATCAACATTACTAATTACTTTGATTGTTATATACACTATTTTACTTAAAAAGATATTAATTTAAAATTTTTTACATACCTAATAATATTAATTATAAGTCAGAAATGGACATTAATAATTTTATATAAAATGTTCTATTACGATATTTTAAAATTTGGTATAATTGTGTTGTGAATATCACATTGTTAAAAATCACACGGGCAACCTTTATACCCCCCCCCCCTGCAGTTAAAATTTTAGTGGAAACCACAAGTTTTATGTAAAATAATATTTAACATTACAAATTATCATTAATAGAATAATTGTTAAGAAATGAAACAGATTTATTCGAAATAAAACTACATATATGTAAAAATGTTCTTTAAAATCCAAACTAATAAATGAAAATTGCAGTTTTATTAATAAAATATGTATATTTATACATATATTGAAATTGTGTATTAAATAATTACGACAGGTTGACGAGTGCAAGAAATTGCATAAAATCCAAATTTGTACATTATTAACTATTATACACACACACACACACACACACACACAAACATACGCGCGCCAGAAAAGAGCGCACGGATAGAGAGAGACACACAGACACACACACACACACACACATCAGTCGGCACGTTCTTTATAAATTCAAACGATATTATTTTCAAGGTTAAAAAAACACAAACTGAATTGCGTGTCTGGCGGGCGGCGAGGGCGGCGAGAGCGGCGAGAGCGGCGAGGGCGGCGAGGGCGGCGAGGGCGGCACGGGCGGCGAGGGCGGCGCGTCGTCCTAAAATGCCAAGCCTTTACTCAGGAGTATACATTAAAGTTGACGGATATGTCGAAAAACGGAATGTGACGTGGGCAATCCACTAGTGCGTAGAAGTTTGTGCGCATTCACCCCTCTGTACCCCGTGGTACTCAAACAATCATACAACCTTACGGGCGGGATACACAAATGCGCAGTCAACTAATGCGTACTAGTCCATACACATCAGCGGTCATATTGTGACACATAAAATTGTATTAAAGATATACAGAGTGCATACTCCTCGTACTCCTTCATGATCATTGTTTTAACAATACTGGCACCTAAACCGAAAAAATTCTAATTTCAATAAAGTCTTTCTAATAAGTCAATATATTTGTTATAATGTTTTTTAAAAGTTTGTTGTCTTAAAATATATATTAGTATTAAATTCATCCATCGTTTATATGTAAATATCAGAAAGTATATTTTCTTGATATCTGATTTAGTGCGTTTTTGTATTACATTTGTAAAAAATGCATTAATATTTAAAATTTTAGATTCGTCATTAAGAAAGTTGAAAAGAGTTAAATGGTTAGATGATGAAAAAAAGCTTATTGAAAATCATTTTGGCGATGTTATGCAGTTGCAACTTATTGACAAATATCCGACAGTATTTAAGAAGAGGGCAGCTAAACAATTAAAGTCGTGGATTGATAATCAGCGACGCGCTGAAAAACGAAAACAAGATTATGCTATTTCAAAGTTAAATTAAGGAGGTTATTCTATGAAAGATAGTTTTATGAAGATTACATTTTAAAAATTGTTTTATATGATAGATTAAGGGGGAAAGCCACTGTGACGGAAAAAAATATTTTTTTCTTACATTTTTTTAAAAGTATATATATTCATAAATATGTATACAAAAAATTGAGTTACAAATTCTGAAAATTGACGGAATTACAGACAATTTAGTGAGACGAGGTATTGCGGCCAGTTATGACATAACAAAAACATTAAACACGTTTATCACGAAATGACAATTTTCGATCTGGTTGACACTATTCCTCAGACTAATTAATCGATTTCATTTTTTTATAACTTTCGTAATTGTAGTAGCTATCGTTGCACGTAGCCGTTTTTTGAAACTTTAATAGTTACTATTTTTAAAACCGCTCTAAAAAAATAGGTCTTAATAATGAAAAAAAAAATTAAACGATCGCCATTTTGTGAAAAATTAAAAAAAAAACGGTTACGTGCAACGATAGCTACATTCATATAGATATTGATAATTTTTTTATATAACCCTTCTCGAAATTTCGAGTGAACCATAGAGAAAAATTTTTTTTTTGGTCGTCACATCGAGGCTCATAACATGTAAACATTTAATATTTTTCAATAAAAATTGATATTAAATAAATTGAATATATACTATAAATGTCCTATACCTGATTCAAAAATAATTAGTTATATCTGTGAAAAAAATTCCCGAACAATTATTTGATACCTAAGTTACCACCTTATAGTAAAAATGAACTCATAAATATTAGAATACCTATATTCATCATCATTTTTCTCATTGAATTTTTTTATACCAGTCATAAATGACTTTTGAAGGGGAAGAGTAGTACTTTCGGATGCCATAACGAGTTTTGTGGAGAAAAATTACATTGTGAAAAAACTTTTAGGTTAGAATCTCTCGAAAACCAGTATCCAAAACCTTTGGAAGAAGACGTCAGGTTTAAAATTTTGTCAGTCTGTATTATTTGAATTATGAATATTAGTCTGGTCTCTAATTCTCAAATATATACAATATAGAAACCGGTTATAACGACATCGAAGGGACCGTAATTTTAGGTCGTTATAACCGGTACGTCGTAATAACCGATTATCAATTTTTTAAGGTAATTTACCGGAAAACTAAAAATTTCAGGAATATGCTGAAATTTTGTGAAATTCACAGTCTGTGAGCGAAGATATCGTCAAAATAAAATCAAAATTTTAAGCAAAGAATAATAAAATAATTCGCGCTATTATAGTACTGATCCATCAATTTTAAAGGATATTTATAATTCTTTGTCTATAAATTAAATTCTCTTTACGTTGGTATCAATGAAATTTAAAAAAACTTTAAAATTAATAAAGATATAAGGGTTTAAAGGTAAACAAAAAACACAATATTTATTAAAAACTCACATTAAGTTTTGAGAATCTTCGAGTTGAGATAAAAACAAATTATATTAATGAATCCATAAGATACTTAAACTAAAAATACACCTTAACCACAAAATTTATGTCACTCGACACGTGTTTCGACTTCACAAGAAGTCCTCATCAGGAGCCTAACGATTCCAGACAGTCTGGAATCGTTAGGCTCCTGATGAGGACTTCTTGTGAAGTCGAAACACGTGTCGAGTGACATAAATTTTGTGGTTAAGGTGTATTTTTAGTTTAAGTGACTAAGAAACCACAGTTTCTCCGTTTTTCAAGTAAGAATCCATAAGATAATGATAATGCTTTATGAGAATCCTTGGAATTTTTTTAATTCAATTATTATTCAAATTATGAGCAATCAAAGATATATGCGCATATCTCCATCCGCGCATAAAAAGAAAATGTTATACATCTTAGGATATTCATAACTCAAAGAATAATCCAGAAAAAAAATTCCAAAGAAATTTGTGAAGAACCTATTATAACCAATAGGTTCCCCAACAGATTTTTTTAAATCTGAATTATTCTTTGAGTTATGAATATCCTAAAATGTATGACATTTTCCTTCTATGCGCAGATGGAGATATGTGCATTGTGCATATATCATTCATTACCCATAATTTTAATAATAATTGAATTAAAAAAATTCCAAGAATTCTCAAAAAGCATATACCATATCTTATGGATTCCTTAATAGAATTTTTTTTTATCTCAACTCGAAGGTTGTCAAAAGTTAACGTGAGCTTCTCATAAATATTGTGTTTTTTGTTTACCTTTAAACCGTTATATCTTTTTTAATTTTCAAGTTTTTATAATTTTACTGATACCAACGTAAAGAAAATTTAATTTATAGACAAGTAATTATAAATATCCTTTAAAATTGATGGATCAGTGCAATAGCAGCTCAAATTATAAACGGGAACCGAGACAAAAACTGAGTTAACACGCTTCGAACATAAACAGGTTAGATTGTAACGGCCTTATCTTGGTAAATTTTTATTGTATTGTAATAAAATAAAAAATAAATTAAAAGAGTTTTGAAACTAGGCAACTCAAATATTGAATTTATTTTTGATTAATTTTTTCACGCATTTTTCACAATTACATGTTGAAACTATCTGCATTTGCCAAAATAGTAATGCAACAACAATGTGTTTTAATTTTTTTAATACACTTACCTATTAGTACAGTCATTTGGTAGTTTTACCTGGAAAGTTTTCCGGGAGTTTTGAAAATTAGTAATTTTATAGATTTCGATGTGCTCTTTCCGAATTTCAACTTTACGACCTCGTATCTTTGCCGCTCGCGCCGCCATATTGGAAAAATGGGGCCTAATAGTAGTTTTTTGACAATATCTCCTTTCCAACACATTTTACGATAAAAACATTTGTTACAAAATTAAACTAGAGATTTCCTACAATTTATGTGTAGATGAATAATAGTTTGCTGCGCTCGTACGCCAAAACTATTGATTTTACAAAAAAAATGTTACTACATAAATTGTAGGAAATTTTCTCTAGTTTAATTTTGTATCAAATGATTTTATCGTAAAATGAGTTGGAAAGGAGATATTGTCAAAAAACTACTATTAGGCTCCATTTTTCCAATATGGCGGCGCGAGCGGCAAAGATACGAGGTGACAAAGTTGAAATTCGGAAAGAGCACATCCAAATCTATAAAGTTACTAATTTTCAAAACTCCCGGAAAACTTTCCAGGTAACCTCTTTATTTCGAATCAAATGACTGTACTATATATTATATACTTTTATTTATTTCTATTCAGGTGTTTATATTTTCCATTATTTTTATTTTCTTAATAAGCTTATGAATCCCCTAATTTCCGCATTGCCTTGAAAAATGATTATCCGTCCTTAAAAAAAGTAATTAAATACAGTAGTATAAGCTAAAAACTAAAATATACAGGTTATATACAGGTAAGCAATTTAAACGTTTTCTCTTCAAAATATGTTCAATCAAAAAGAAAGGTAGTGATTTCTCAATACTCTGTATAATAAATTGATTTATAATTTCATATAAACAACATTGTCCTTGAAGTAAATGTACCTATTAGTGATGTAACGAATGTATGATTGTAAACATTCGCGAATACGAATGCGAATATTAGCTGTCGATATTCGCGAATACAATTGCGAACGTGAATATTGACTTATTTAAAAAAAAATCTAGTAGGATACATACGTTCTTTCTTGTTATTCACAATTAAGAATCAAAGTTTGAACTTTTAAGGATCTCTAATTAACAACTTAAATTATCTTATAACATAAATTTTATAACGAAGCAATACTGGGTTTTTAAAATTACCTATTACCGATAATTATACCTAAATTTATTTTCCCGCCCGTAAAATAAATAATTGTTTTAATAGATACTTTAAAAAATTGTATGTTACACGTTAAAAACCTTATTCATTAAATAAAAACTAATTATTTTTTTTATTGTTTTGTTGTTATATTGGATTAATATAATAAACTGTTAATTATGTGCGTTAATATAAAAATACGATTAATTTAGTGGAAAGATATATGTTGATTTCCTATGTTGGTTTAAATAATTACTAAATAAAATAGTTTAAAAAACTATATTTTTATTTATTATTACATCATTGTAATAATAAATAATCGCAACTTTTCCTGCGAATGCGAATGCAAATATGAATGTTTAAAAATTCGCGAATGCGAATATTCGTTACATGAGTACATCATTAATATCTAACAATCTAACGTATAGTTCTAGTGTACCTATATTTTAAGATCATGTCCTCAAAAAATACATTTCGTTGATGATGTCCCCGAAATATACGTTAAGTATACCTACATATAAACACTATTATATGTCTAGTGTATAATTCAAGAACATGTCTTCAAAAAATACATTTCGTTGATGATGTCCCCGAAATATACGTTAAGTATACATATAAACACTATTATATGTCTAGTGTATAATTCAAGAACATGTCTTCAAAAAATACATTTCGTTGGTGATGTCCCCGGAGCATACGTTACGTATAGATATAAACACTACTATATGTCTAGTCTAGTGTATAATTCAAGAACATGTCCTCAAAAAATACATTACGTCGATGATGTTCCCGGAAAATACGTTACGTAGAAGAAATAGTTTAACGGCCAAAATATTGTAATAAAAATAAAAATTAAATTGTTTTTTGATTCGGAGATGTATTTTACAAGTTTCTCAATTACAAAAAAGGGGGTCTCAAAAAATACGTTGGACATATATATATATATATATATATATATATATATATATATATATATATATATATATATATATATATATATATATATATATATATATATATATATATATATATATATTAGGGTGGGTCAAATTGTATGGGGCCGAAAAAATCTCTATGGGCACTTCGCGATTCTGTTACTATGGGCCATAACAAGTATTTTTGCAAATGGAACCATACCTCTAAAATCATTTTCGAGCCTGCCGAAATTTGTCTGAAGATATTTTCCAAAATACTCAAAAATCGATATATTTAGTGCATTTCGAATGTACAAAAAAATTAAGGAAAATGTGTATACGGGGGTTTTTTGGGTCGGGAAATCCATTTTTCACATTTATTTTTATTTTTGACTGCCGCCAGGGGGCGTTTTCGTGCATTTTTGTGGATTTTTTAACTTTTTTGGGGGAAAATTGACGAAATTATTGCATAACTCGACGAATCTTTGACATTCCCATATTTAAAACAGCCCAAAATGTTCAGCACTGATAATTAGGTGGGGTACCCATACACGACCTACATCGATTTCATTCAATTTAAGTCGACAAATTCGTAAATAAAAAAAATATATCGAATTTGTTGACTTAAATTGAATGAAATCGATATAAGTCGTGTATGGGTACCCCACCTAATTATCAGTGCTGAACATTTTGGGCTATTTTAACCCTCGGAGCCTATTATGGATCAATTTGACCCATACACCGACTTTGATCGTGAATAACGCTCAGGTTTTTTAAAAAGGGGGGTACCACAGCCTTACAGGTATAGTTCGAACTCTTGACTATATGTTTCGACAGTTTCTGTAGGCTGCGGAACCATTAGTCGTCGTTGAGAAGCTATCAAAGATGGAGCAGGGTCTGGATGACCCATGTGTGTACTAGTTGTCGTATCAAAGAAAATAAATAATGGCTTATAATTTACGTTCGCGTGTCTGCGACGCTTAATTACGAGACAAATATTGGTGAGAAAGATAAACCCGAAGTAATCTAGTGCTATAACAAGACAAAAAGAGGTACCGGTTTGTAAGCATGACACAGTTTATCAAACACATCGGTACCTCTTTTTGTCTTGTTATAGTACTAGATTACTTCGGGTTTATCTTTCTCACCAATATTTGTCTCGTAATTAAGCGTCGCAGACACGCGAACGTAAATTATAAGCCATTATTTATTTTCTTTGATACGACAACTAGTACACACATGGGTCATCCAGACCCTGCTCCGTCTTTGATAGCTTCTCAACGACGACTAATGGTTCCGCAGCCTACAGAAACTGTCGAAACATATAGTCAAGAGTTCGAACTATACCTGTAAGGCTGTGGTACCCCCCTTTTTAAAATACCTGAGCGTTATTCACGATCAAAGTCGGTGTATGGGTCAAATTGACCCATAATAGGCTCCGAGGGTTAAAATAGCCCAAAATGTTCAGCACTGATAATTAGGTGGGGTACCCATACACGACTTATATCGATTTCATTCAATTTAAGTCAACAAATTCGATATATTTTTTTTATTTACGAATTTGTCGACTTAAATTGAATGAAATCGATGTAGGTCGTGTATGGGTACCCCACCTAATTATCAGTGCTGAACATTTTGGGCTGTTTTAAATATGGGAATGTCAAAGATTCGTCGAGTTATGCAATAATTTCGTCAATTTTCCCCCAAAAAAGTTAAAAAATCCACAAAAATGCACGAAAACGCCCCCTGGCGGCAGTCAAAAATAAAAATAAATGTGAAAAATGGATTTCCCGACCCAAAAAACCCCCGTATACACATTTTCAATAATTTTTTTCTACATTCGAAATGCACTAAATATATCGATTTTTGAGTATTTTGGAAAATATCTTCAGACAAATTTCGGCAGGCTCGAAAATGATTTTAGAGGTATGGTTCCATTTGCAAAAATACTTGTTATGGCCCATAGTAACAGAATCGCGAAGTGCTCATGGAGTGAAAATAATTGACCCACCCTAATATATATACAGGGTGACCCATTTTAAGTGCACACCTCTAATAACTTTTTATGGTGAAATGTTATCAAAAAACTTTTCAGATAAAAGTTACACGGTTTGGAGGGGGACATAGACGTATGAGGATGAAATTTTTTTAGGTGGTGTTTTCAGGGTGATATGAAGGTCAACATCATTTTTTTAAATAGGAACCTATAGTTTTTATCAAGTTATTTTATTTATATATATATATATATATATATATATATATATATATATATATATATATATATATATATACGCTGGGTTTATATTATAGTGTGATGTTACTACACTAAAATGCAAAATTAACGGATCACTAAATTTTCCAAATATTTTTAGGTGTTTTTCAATAGCTTGATCTCTGCGAAAAATGGTCGTAAATGAGTTTTAAAAAATCCATTCTAAAGCTTGAACGTTCTAGATATTGAATCAATTATTGAAAATTTTATTATCCTTCAGGATAATATCCTTTTTTGAGTTGAAACGCCAAAAAAATTTTTTTCAAAAAATTATATTAATTTTGAGAGGCTCTGCAGGACATGCAAATTTTTTTTGGTCAAACCAAATAAAGGATTGTTGTAGGTCGGACTTTTTTCTCCAATTTACTTTTTTTTTATTGCTGTACGATTTTTTTTGACCGAGTTATGTGCAATCGAAGCAAAAATCATATGTTTAACTTTAAGCGCTTATAACTGGGGAACAAATAATCATAGAAAAAATTTAAGGGTAGATTTGGAAAGCTGAAAATATTTCCTTTAATGTCTTTTAGTTGTTTATTTGATAAAAATTTTTTTTAATAATGTAAAATTCGTTTGAAAGTGACCTAAAAAATCGCATATTTTTCTAAAACATGGGGTACTTTGGGGGGAATCACGGGATCATTAAAGTGTCTATGTTTTTTTATTAGTTAAAAGTATACCTAAAATATCTGCGAAACCCAGATTCGCCTAGATTTTTTTTTGTTTGAACCCCAAGCCATCAAACTTGGCATATTGTTCTGAGATCGTTGAAAGATCACTCAAAGTTTCCATTTCTTTGAAGGTATTTTTGAATGGCTGTTTCTCCGCCAAAAATGTTCATAAAACAGTTTTCAAAAAAAGCATAAGCGCTCTTCTTTTCTCATCATTTTTTGAATTTTTTTTATTCTTCAAAATAACATCTTTTTATGTTGAGGCGCCGAAAAAAAATTTGCAAAAATTTATAACAATTTTGAGAGCCTCCATAGGCCGTGTTACATTTTATTGATAAAATCTAATAAATATTTTTTATAGACCAGAGTTTTTTCTTTAATTTGGTTTTTTCGGTTTTACTGTATGACTATTTTTGATCGAGTATTTGCGTCCAAACACTTGTTGATGCTTTCTCATCGTACTGCATTAAAATAAAAAAAAATAATTTTTTATCAGAAATAAATATCGTCATTTTTTGAAAAAAATGTAAAATAAGTAAAATTATAATATTTTTTTTAAATTTATATCGTTATTGCTTTTTTAGTTGCATCTTTAAACATTTCCTTCAATATGACAATGATTATCCTTAATATATATAAAGCTCAACGTCTCTCTGTCTGTCTGTCTGTCTGTCCGTTAGTGCGCTTATCACTCGAGAACCAGTTATCCGATTTACGTGATTTTTTTTTAATTCATAGGTACATTCTCTGGCCAGGTTATAGGCTATATATTATTACGTTAGGTAACATAACAACTAAGCAGTGACGATATTAGTAAATCAAGTCGGAAAAAATTTTACCGACGGCACGCTGTTTTGCGATACGCTGCCTAAACCGTTGAATATAGAACAAAATAATGTATTAAAGAATTGTGTAGAATCAAAAGTGCCACATTAAAGTCCGCGACACCATATGTCTAACTTTTATATTTAAGCCACAATGACTGCTTTTATGTTACAAAGAAAACATAAAATATTTGGGTTCAGTTTACATGGAGTTTTGACCTGCAAAACTTCAATCCTTATTGAAATAAATGATTTCATCGTCATAAGTACTTAATGTAGATATAATTTGCCTTTTACAGAATCCAATTTGGTCTTTTGGTTTAGGAAATAACGTGAAATATACATAAGTATAATAACATATTCGTTAGAATTCGTGCGAACTAGATAAAGTGTCGCGGGGAGAGGGAAGACGCCACGCTGGGCAGAGAGGGAGAGGACAGGCCTGTGGTATTCTTTTGATTGTCAATTGTTTAATTTGTTTTCAATAATTAAGATTTAAATTTAAATAGAACAAAAATTATTTTTACTTTTTGTTCCGATTCGCTTTTGTTAGGTAGGTAATTTAAGTGTTGTTTGGTTTTTATTAGAAAAATAATTAATCGTGTTTATACATAATTCAAGTATATATTTTTTTAAATCTTAAACAATATTTCCGCGAGCGAAGCCGCGTGGGCCCACCTAGTTTTTAATAAAAAACGAACTTTTGAAATTTCAAAGCAATAAGATGTGGAAGCAACAATAAATGTTTAAACGCAAATAACTCGATCAAAAATTGTCATGCAGTAAAACCGAAAAAAACAAATTAAAGAAAAAACTCTGGTCTATAAAAAATATTTATTAGATTTTATCAATAAAATGTACCAATGGGGCTCTCAAAATTGTTATAAATTTTTGCAACTTTTTTTTGGCGCCTCAACATAAAAAGATGTTATTTTGAAGAATAAAAAAATTCAAAAAATGATGAAAAAAGAAGAGCGCTTATGCTTTAAAACATTTTTTTGAAAACTGTTTTATGAACATTTATGCCGGAGAAACAGCCATTCAAAAATACCTTCAAAGAGATGAAAACTTTGAGTGATCTTTTAACGCTCTCAGAGCAATATACCAAGTTTGATGGCTTGGGGTTCAAACAAAAAAAATCTAGGCGATTCGGGGTTTCGCAGATATTTTAGTTATACTTTTAACTAATAAAAAACATAGACACTTAAATGATCCCGTGATTCCCCCCAAAGTTCCCCCATGTTTTATAAAAAAATGAAAAATATGCGATTTTTTAGGTCACTTTCAAACGAATTTTACATTATTAAAAAAATTTTTTATCAAATAAACAACTAAAAGACATTAAAGGAAATATTTTCAGCTTTCCAAATCTACCCTTAAATTTTTTTTATGATTATTTGTTCCCCAGTTATAAGCGCTTAAAGTTAAACATATGATTTTTGCTTCGATTGCACATCACTCGGTCAAAAAAAATCGTACAGCTATAAAAAAAGTAAATTGAAGAAACAAGTCCGACCTACAACAATCCTTTATTTGGTTTGACCAAAAAAAATTCGCATGTCCTGTAGAGCCTCTCAAAATTAATATAATTTTTTGAAAATTTTTTTTTGGCGTTTCAACTTAAAAAAGGATATTATCCTGAAGGATAATAAAATTTTCAATAATTGATTCAAAAACTAGAACGTTTAAGCTTTATAACGGTTTTTAAAACTCTTTTACGACCATTTTTCGCAGAGATCCAGCTATTTAAAAACACCTAAAAATATTTGAAAAATTTAGTGATCCGTTAATTTTGCATTTTAGTGTATTATTAGAGGAAATAAATAGGTACTACTACTTATTAGAGGAAATAAAGCTTAAAATCTACCTTAAGATTCTTTCAAAAAATTATTTTCGTTTGCATTATAATAAGATACTTAACATTAAATGGTTTTTTGCGCCAAAAAATTTCAGAAATACAATTAATCGTGCGTTGAGTTGTTGAGTATAAAAAAAATACAATTTTTTTCATCAAATTATTGAAGTTTGCAGCTAAAATCATCGTGAAATTGATCATGCAACATCCACTTGGATAACGCTGCCGACGATACAACTATCATTATTTGTACTGTAGTATCGGTAAAAATCAATCAAACTTTAATTATTTGAAATAATTGAAAAGTGTACATTTGTATCTTTAAAACCTTTTTTTTTTATTTGGACAGTAGTTTTTTATAGGGGCTCACGGAGCGAAAACGACGATTTTAGTTGAAAACTTCAGTTACTTGATGGAGAAAAATCATAAATTTTTTTTAATGCTGATGGTCTCTTTATAAAGGAAACAAAGAAGATGTTTCAAGTATTAATTTCCTTTTTGAAGAAAGGCTGTAGCCGGGTAAGCATGCAAAATCGGCCTTTGCATGGATTTGGCTGATTATTTTTTTGAAAGTCACATTCTATGTAACATTTAACCTGACCAAATATTAGCTCCCAAAAATTTGTAGTGTTCGAAAAAAAATTTTTTTTCGATAATCCATCAATCGAATTTGATGGTGCTTGTGGTATATTATAGAGGTACTTATGACTCATCAGAGGTAATTTTATTATGATCCTCTGTACATAGTAAACCAGAAAAAAAATTAATAAAATTTAAAAAATTAAAAAACACTATGTTGTACTCGGGGGGCAATCACCATTTTTTATAAAATATACCTTGTACGTACCCAAACAACATATCAAAATCCCAAACTGATATGAGGGTACAACATACTCGTATAAATTCGCATACGGTCGTATTGGCGCGGCGCGGGCGTGACGCGGATGGACTTTATGGAGTGCAAGTGTCTTAATACTTTTAAAACATCTCTAATTTGTTGCTAAACAACAGGGCTGAACTAGCCTGGAGAGATCCCGGGAATTTGAAGGGGCCCATGGCCTGACAAAGATAAAATATAGAGGCCGTAGCCGGGAATGTATGGGAACTGCCATTGAATCAATTATGCTAATTTTTTCTCATAGATTGCTTTTTAAAAAACATAAAATTGCCCTAATTGTATTTGTACTTCAAAATTTTTATGTTTACTAAGAACATTTTTATTTTGAAAAAAAAAATCCTATCTATAACTTATTATACAAGAAGAGTCGTTAGTTTGCAGCGGCAATGTGATTTATTGCTACTAAAGACGATTATAACATTTCAAAAGCGATCTGAGGCGATTTTATGTTTCTAAAAAGCAAACTATGAGAAAAAATTTCCATAATTGATTCAATGGCGGTTCCCATACATTCCCGGCTACGGCCTCTATATTTTATCTTTGTCAGGCCATGGGCCCCTTCAAATTCCCGGGATCTCTCCAGGCTAGTTCAGCCCTGTTGTTTAGCAACAAATTAGAGATGTTTTAAAAGTATTAAGACACTTGCACTCCATAAAGTCCATCCGCGTCACGCCCGCGCCGCGCCAATACGACCGTATGCGAATTTATACGAGTATGTTGTACCCTTCATATCAGTTTGGGATTTTGATATGTTGTTTGGGTACGTCCAAGGTATATTTTATAAAAAAAAATGGTGATTGCCCCCCGAGTACAACATAGTGTTTTTTAATTTTTTAAATTTTATTAATTTTTTTTTCTGGTTTACTATGTACAGAGAGGATCATAATAAAATTACCTCTGATGAGTCATAAGTACCTCTATAATATACCACAAGCACCATCAAATTCGATTGATGGATTATCAAAAAAAAAAAAAATTTTTTTTTCGAAAACTACAAATTTTTGGAAGCTAATATTTGGTCAGGTTGAATGTTACATAGAATGTGACTTTCAAAAAAATAATCAGCCAAATCCATGCAAAGGCCGATTTTGCATGCTTACCCGGCTACAGCCTTTTTAGTGATTTTACTCAAATGACACGTATTTGAATATTGCACCTTTTTTAAAGAAAAAATCTTTTTGACAAACGTATCTTTAATTTAACCCATTACACCTTTTCCAGTTGTATTTCAGAAAGCATCAATTGTATTTCAGAATAGTCAATTGTATTTCAGAAAGCATCAATTGAATTTCAAATTAGTCAATTGTATTTCAGAAAGTATCAATTGTATTTCAGAATAGTCAATTGTATTTCAGAAAGCATCAATTGAATTTCAAATTAGTCAATTGTATTTCAGAAAGTATCAATTGTATTTCAGAATAGTCAATTGTATTTCAGAAAGCATCAATTGTATTTCAGATTAGTCAATTGTATTTCAGAAAACATCAATTGAATTTCAGAAAGCGTCAATTGTTTTTCAGAAAGCATCAATTGTATTTCAGAAAGCGTCAATTGTATTTCAGAATTTGGAAATTGTGAGTAATAATAATACTGTATAATTGAAAAAAAAGAACTTAAAGGGTTAAAATATTCCGTTAAACGTTAGGTCATTAGGTCTCATAAATTTTATGTCAATATTTTTATAATTATTTGTAAAACGACAAATATTTATTTTGTTACATGAAAATTAGCAAATCATAATATTCCTGCCTTTTCTTTTAATATGTTATTCTTAAAATATCTTTAAAATTCACATTAATTTTTATATGTAAGATTTTATTAGAACCCTAAATTATTTTTCGAATTATCACTGAATTTTTTTGTCCATCAGAATTTTTTCTCGCTCGCCAATTTTTTAGGAGGGGCGGGAGGGCAAAAAATCTCGCCCAGGGCGCCAAAATCGGAAAAGCGGACTCTGAGTATACGTACTTCAATAATGAGCGATCTACCAGTAGGGTGCAAAATACATAGTAGTTAAATATTTATTTTACATAGTATTATAATAATATACTACTTTAATAACTTAATAATGTAGTACCTACGTAGTACAATATGCAAAATATCAAAAAAATTCAAATATTCTGAACTACAATTGATACTTTATGAAATACAATTGACGCTTTCTGAAATTCAATTGATGCTTTCTGAAATACAATTGACTAATCTGAAATTCAATTGATGCTTTCTGAAATACAATTGACTATTCTGAAATACAACTGACGCTTTCTGAAATACAATTGATGCTTTCTGAAATACAATTGGAAAAGGTGTAGTGCATAATGTTTGGATTCACAGATAAGCGGTTAGTTACCGGTTACACTGACCAGCCAGCGAGTTTTGATTGGTTGATTTATGGAATTTCTGGTAGAATGTACCAGAAATACGATAAATCAACCAATCAAAATTCGCCGGTCAGTGTAACCGGTAACTAACCGCTATCTGTGAATCCAAACAATGTGTCTTATAATGGACGTCTAGATTTTATTTTTTTTAATCGTCACGTTTGCAAGTCTGGACTTGTTTGTGTGTAATTGTTGTTCCTATATTGGCAACAAACAAACCCTTTACAGTAGTCTGTGACAGTAGTTATAGTCTAGTTAACAAGTGCCTTTTTGGCCAACTTTTTTCAGCAGTCTCCGAAAATTATGAGCGAGGTGTAATTCGATTCGGAATGGCATCTAGATGATTTTTGAAAAAAATGAAGTTCCGCAAACGAAAATTGCAAAAGTTATTAACAATTAACTAAAAAAAGAAAAGAGGGGTTTAGTTTTTTGCAAATATCTCAAAAACTAATAAAGATTTTTCAAATTAAAAAAAAGATTCGAAAAGAGGAGGAAATTTCCTAAAAAAAACCTTGACTCCCGAAACTGTAGGACCAATATTTATAATTTTCCCAGAGGGATGAAAATACGGACGAAAACGGGTGCTGTGGCTTCCGTAAGCCACGCCTACTTTGGACACTATTAATAAAAATTATTTTAACATATTAAATATAAAATTTAAGAAATGAAAAAATTCAGGGGCTTACTGGATAGATAAATGAACAATAATCCGCCTGAAAAAAAAATTTATCACAATTTTTCAATTAGTTATGCAATTGTTAACTAATATTTTTTTTGTGCTTGAACATGAACATTGCAAGTGTGATAATTGTTAAACTGTAAATTTGAGATTTTTTTTTTCAAATATTATTAATGACCCGTTTTTATGTTATTAGAAGCTGCATAAAAATATTTTTTTTTAATTTTTATCTGTTATTGTTGAAAAAATTGTTATAAACAAATGCGTTGTTTATTAGATAATTGAAATTTTTTTTATGGAATTTCAATCTTTGATACAAATAATGATTTTTAAAAGAAAAATTGTTCCTTAAAAAAATTTTTTATTGCTAAAAACGCATTTGTTAATTAACAATTATTTTCTCCCACTTCTAATTAATATTAAGAAACAAAATTTTTTTTAAAAATCATTATTTGTATCAAAGATTGAAATTCCATAAAAAAATTTCAATTATCTAATAAACAACGCATTTGTTTATAACAATTTTTTCAACAATAACAGATAAAAATTTAAAAAAAATATTTTTATGCAGCTTCTAATAACATAAAAACGGATCATTAATAATATTTGAAAAAAAAATTTTTTTCAATCATTAATTTAAGTTTTTAATTTTGCAACAACGAAAATTATTAATAAAAAACTGAAAAATATTTTTTTTTTTAATTTTTCCAACGGGGATCTATTCTGAAGCCTTCCAAGAATTGCTCCAAGAGAGGAAAAAAATCTCAAATTTACAGTTTAACAATTATCACACTTGCAATGTTCATGTTCAAGCACAAAAAAAATATTAGTTAACAATTGCATAACTAATTGAAAAATTGTGATAAATTTTTTTTTCAGGCGGATTATTGTTCATTTATCTATCCAGTAAGCCCCTGAATTTTTTCATTTCTTAAATTTTATATTTAATATGTTAAAATAATTTTTATTAATAAAGTGTCCAAAGTAGGCGTGGCTTACGGAAGCCACAGCACCCGTTTTCGTCCGTATTTTCATCCCTCTGGGAAAATTATAAATATTGGTCCTACAGTTTCGGGAGTCTAGGTTTTTTTTAGGAAATTTCCTCCTCTTTTCGAATCTTTTTTTTAATTTGAAAAATCTTTATTAGTTTTTGAGATATTTGTAAAAAACTAAACCCCTCTTTTCTTTTTTTAGTTAATTGTTAATAACTTTTGCAATTTTTGTTTGCGGAACTTCATTTTTTTTCAAAAATCATCTAGATGCCATTCTGAATCGAATGACACCTCGCTCATAATTTTCGGAGACTGCTGAAAAAAGTTGGCCAAAAAGGCACTTGTTGACTAGACTATTAAGTACATTTTGATTTGTGAAGTGTTCTAGTGCCAATATAATACAATTAAATATTGTGATTTTTGTAAATGCTATTAGTTTTATATGATTATCTAGAATCTTTTTTAACAATGAAATACGCTAGGAAACCATCGATCCTGGCGCCGCCAAGTGGCAAAAATAAATAATTTTGGGTTTCTGTCAAACCAATCTGTCATATAATTGAAAGGAAAAAATGGATAATTGCCGTTATATTATGTATGTTATATTAAAATTTGTATTGATAAGTATCAACCTTTGTATATTATTAGAATTTGACCCCGAAATTTTCTTATTTTAAACCGACTTCTAAAAAAGAGGAGGTTATCAATTCAACCAATATATTTTGTTATGTATGTTCGAGCATAACTTCGACAAATATGCGCCTATTCGGTTGGTTTTTGTTTGTTTGAAAGAGTATACTCCCGAGGTGGTCTCATATAAATTTTATCAGAATCTGACCATGGACTTCAAAAAAGGAGAGTTTTCTATTTTTTTATATATTTTTTTATGTAGTTTCGGGTATAACTACGACAAATATGCACCTATTCGGTTGATTTTTCTTTGTTTGAAAGAGTATACTATCGAGCTGATACCATATAAATTTCATTATAATCAAATATATGGTTTCAAAGATACGCCACTCAAAAGAAAAAAGAAAAAATCGTAATAGAGTTGATCGAAAATAGACAAATTTCGCGGGTCGAATCCTTATAATCCGCAAAGATTGATACTCTTCAATACAGATTTTAATATAACACACATAACTTTGTGTTTTAACCCCGTAATTTACTCATTGGGTAATATCGGACATTTGAAAATAAAAAATAAAAACTTGCTATGAAAAAATTTAGTAAAAATAAAAAATTAATGTTTTTCAAGACCTTATATTACCCTTAAGTTTTACTGAAAATATCATCCAATTATATCAAACCATTAAGTAGAAAAAAAAGGTTTTCGATTTTCAAATTTTAATTAATTAGAGCTAAAGAAGACTTGTAGAGCTAAAATAATTATTAAAATTAATTAAAACTTGGTCAAGTACTTCTTCATACATAGGTTTATAGATAAGAAAAAAAATTAACGAAATCGGAACTTGGGAACATTACTTTCGGCTGTCCTTTTTAGGGTTCCGAAGAAACCCTATTAATCTCACTTTGTCGTCCGTCCGCCCGTCCGTCCTAATCACTCTAAGTTAATAGCTCGTAAACTATATAAGCTAGAACCTTGAAATTTTGACAGAATATGTAAAATAACCCTCTTGTAAAATATGTACAAATATTTTCGAAAAATATTTTTTTAGGGGGGTGCTAAGAAGCTAAAGACACCCAAAAAAATATTTTTTTTTATACCAAGGCAAGTGGCACATCAAAATGTGTAACCAAGCTAGTGTAATTTGATCCTTATTCTTATTTTTTAATAAATCAAAAATGGCGCCTACAGGGGGCTTTAAAGCAAATTCAAAAAAACAAAAAAAATGTATTCCAAGTCGTGTGGGATGTCAAAATGTAGATCTCAGTAAGTAGAATATGGCAGTATTTTTTTTTTTTTTTTTTTTCCTTGGCCTTCCATTTCTGATTTAGCCAGTTCTTTTTTTACATTTTTTATTATTTAACATTTAAACACATGGACACAAGATGGAAATGTGATTGCACCACTGGGCCGCTCAGGGTAGGTTTTACAAACAGTATGGCCGGGGTCCATGGATTTGGGGTTTGGAACACACAATAGGTGACTTTTCAGTTTATAGCTTCAAATTCGTGGTTGTGATGAAAGTGAATATCGAGTCATATGTTTCTTCGTTTCTTAAAACTTCTTCCATTTTTTTTGTTTTTATGTTTAGTTGTTCTATTGAGTGGTTGAAATGTTTCGTTTGTTCTTTGTTTTTTTTGCATTTGAAAAATATGTGGTCTATGTCGCTTATTGATATTCCATCGCATGAGCATATTTCGGTGTTAACTTTTTTTATTTTGAATAGGTGTTGGGGATAGCTTGCATGACCAAATTTGAGTCTTGCAATGGTGGTTATCATTGATCTCGGCATGCTTCTTTTGGTGAACCAAGGGGTTCTTGGTATGGTGTTTACTATCCTTGCGTATCTTGCCCCAGTGGTTATGCGAGATTTTGCCCAGTCTTCTTTCCATCGTTCTTTAAGTTTTTCTTTTAGTATTGGGTAGAAATCTGTGTGGGGTGTTTGGTAGGAGTTTTCTTGACCGTGTATTCTTGCTAAATTGGCTCTTTCGTCTGCTAGTTCATTAAATTTTTCTCCGCAATGCCCTTTCGTCCATATTAGGCTTATGTTTTTGTTTTCATTTTTTTTGAGGTTGTTGAATATTTCCATTTCGACGTAGTTAATCTTCTTCTCGCTACTTATGTTTTTTATTTTTTTTAATATGCTTTGGTTGTCAGTGAATATGTATACTTGTTTGTATACTGTGTTTTCTATGTGTTTTAGGCTTTCTAGAATGGCTATTGTCTCTGCTGTGTAGCTGGACATTTCTTTGTTTAGTTTTATTTCTTTTGTTTGCGTGCTTGTGATGTTGATGTATGCGCATCCAACTGATGTCGTGGTTTTGGACCCGTCTGTGTATATAATTGCTGTTTCTGGTTTTTTCTCTAGGGGAGGGGTGTCATACATTTTATTTTTTTTATTTTTTTATCTGGGCATGTGGGGTATCGAAATGTAGATCTCAGTGAGTAGAATATGACAGTATTTTTTATTTTGTTTATAAATCAAAAATGGCGCCTACAGGGGGCTCCAAGCAAAAAAGAATTTGTCCACCCCCCCCCCCCCTCTAACTCGGTAACTACTGACTCGAAAAATCTGAAAAAAATTAGGTAATGAGGCTTTGGTGAGACTACCAACGACAAATACTAAAGTCACCAATATCATTTCAAATTTTGGAGAAAAGGGGAGGGGTGTCATACATTTTTTTATTTTTATTTTTTAATCTGGGCATGTGGGGTGTCGAAATGTAGATCTCAGTGATTAGAATATGACAGTATTTTTTATTTTTTTTATAAATCAAAAATGGCGCCTACAGGGGGCTTCAAGCAAAAAAAAATTTGTCCACCCCCCCCCCTCTAACTCGGTAACTACTGACTCAAAAAATCTGAAAAAAATTAGGTAATGAGGCTTTGGTGAGACTACCAACGACAAATACTAAAGTCACCAATATAATTTCAAATTTTGGAGAAAAGGGGAGGGGTAAAATACATTTTTTTATTTCTATTTTTTTATCAGGGCATGTGGGGTGTCGAAATGTAGATATCAGTGAGTAGAATATGACACTATTTTTTTTTTTTTTAAATTAAAAATGGCGCCTGCAGGGGGTTTCAAGAAAACAAAAATTTGTCCACCCCCTCTCTAGCACGGTAACTACTGACTCAAAAAATCTAAAAAAAAATGGTAATGGGGTTTTTATAATACTAGTAACGACAAATACTAAAATCAACAATATCATTTCAAATTTTGAAAAAATAGGAAGGGGCGTCATGGAATTTTTTTTATTTTCATATCTAGGCTTGTGGGGTGTCAAAATGTAGATCTGAATTAATAGAATATGATCCTATTTTTATATTTATTTTTAACTCAAATATGCACCTGTAAATGGCTCTAAACAGTCCAAGTAGTATATACTTCGGAACCCTTATGGCATACACTGGTGTATGTCTTGACAAATTTTTTTAAAAGTAATATACCCAAAGTTGCTAACGGCGCTCACTAGGTGGTGACGTGTCGTTTTTGACAGATGGTTTCCTAGCGTATATATATATTTTTCTTTTTCTTTTATTACAAAAAATACGTTATTTAGTTGCATCCCTTATAATGGTCACTATATGCATAGTGACTATAAAAACTTTTTTCAGATTATCTCTTCATCAGAAGAATATTACAACGTCCGAAATAATTACTTTATCTATTATGCAGGAAAATCTAAAAAAATATATATAGGGGGTGGGGGTGATGACTTGATGACCTATCAGATTGACCAAAAAAGTAAGGGCATTTGGTATTTTTTTTCACTTTTAGCTATTTTGGATATTGATGTCCATTTGTAAATTTTCAATCAATTAGGTCTCCCCCCCCCAATATAAAATATATTTTTTCACATGTACATTATAGAATCGGATATTACATCTATTTTCTCGATGTCAGGGGGGTAAGTATCCCAATAGCCCCCCCCCCCCTCCCTGTAGATGCTCATGCCTATAATGGTGTGGGGTTCGTAATTATGAAAATCTCGTACACTCGGTATTATTCTAAACTCTTTGAGGAGCTTTAAGTACACCCCTGCAAAGTTTTTTTTTGTCAAACATGTCTATATTTCCGAAAATAGTATAATATAATTCACGCCCATAAAGTAAAACTACTATTTCTTACTATTTGTTACACCGTTAGAGAACGTCCATAAACCACGTAACGTTTTTAGGGGGGAGGGGGGTCCAGCTAATTGAAGGATTTTGTTACATGGGGGGAGGGGGGCCAAAAAATTCTAGAAAAAGGCGTTACGTGGTTTATGGATGTTCCCTTAGGCCCGCGACATACATGCATAGACCAGCCGTTTTTGATTTGTTATAACTGAAAACACCGTGCTAAAAAATTGCAACTAAGTAACTGATAATATGTAAGAATTCATAATCGACAGTTACTCAAAAGGGCACGTGCTCAGATACAACGTGATTTTTATTATTACAGTTTTTATAGTAGTTGTCTACGCATGTATGCCGCGCGCCTAACGGAGGGTTAAGTACCCACAATGCATAGAGTCCATTTAAATGGACATGCGGTATTGGCTAATCTAACAATAATTCATTTTTTTTTTATCTATAAAACATTTTTTTAACATTAAAATAAAACGTTTTATAAAATCAAAACATTTAATTTGAAAAAATAAACTTCATGCACTAATGGGTTAAAAGAAACTAGAGTGCAGCTTTCACAGCGAAACCCCCTTGGTATAACATCTAGGGGGGCGATCGCCCCCCCGTAGTCGGCGCCATTGGTACCATTAACATTGCATGTATTTAACCCCACTAGAACATCAAGTATAAAATAAATAACTCAATTAATATCTACTGATAACAATGATAATAAATAACTAATATATTTTTTTATTTATAATAGTAATACATATTTTACAGCTTTTTAATGTAATTACATGATTATAAAAATCATAGTAAAAATATGAATCACCTACGTACAAATTTAAATTCTTTTTTAGTATTAGATAATTTTACATTAGTTTGTGCTTCTTGTGTTTTTTTAAGACGTTTTGTTAAAGCTTCTTGACGTTTTCGTTCAATTTCTTCTTGCATTGATTTCATTATATTATTTATATTTTTTGTATCAAATTCATTATGTACAGATATTGGTAAATCAGCTAGAATAGAAAATCAATTTTTAATATTTATAAGAAAATACTTTATTTGAAAATGTACCGCCAGTCACCAGACAATTTCGTACAGGGGTGGCGCAAGAAATTGGTAGATTTCGATGTATAGAACATGGTAATAACTTATCCCCCCCTTCAAAGAGGTGTGCATAACTTTCTAGGGGCTTATAAAGCTGTCCAAAATCAGTTATTTCCGTATACCACTAGGGCTGTCAGTTTTAGGATAAAATAAATTAGATAAATCTTAAAGCTGATAAAATAATGAACAAAATAGTTTTTTTTTTAAAATATACCATAGATAGTTATTGAAATTAAAGCCCGCGAAAAAATCATTTAGCGACATTGAGTTTGGAGATCACGCCTAAAATGTGTAGTTATGTTCAACCGCTGTGTTTAAATGTTTTTAACTGAATTTCAGAATGAAATTGTAAATTATAAATAGCGAAAAGAGTGACCTATGATTTTATGATTTATCTAATTTATGTTATCCTAAAACTGACAGCCCCAGTGGTATAGGGGAGAGTGTGGCACGTTCGGACATCTTGAAATTTCCGCCTAAATGACGTGCTAGTTGACAACTGAGGTTTACGATAGGTAGCCAGAACAAAGCGTTATTGTGTGTCAAACATCCGGTAATTCAGCGTAACAAACAAAGTTTTTATAAGCAAAAATCTGTTTTTTGAGATGTTGTAATAATATTTGAGACAAATATCATAAGCTTTCGCGTTTTTATTTTTTCAATTAGCTATTTGGCAATTGCAGTTCACTAAATGCCATTACAAGACCTATAATTTCATATAAATTCAACCTCACCTGTTGCTCAGGGAATTAGTTTTATCTAGTTAGATGAAAAATGTGTATGTGGAGTACTTTCGGACAAGTAGACTGGGGCACATTCAGGCATATCCCGCAGTAGTGGTAGTAAATAGTACGCAAAAATTGATGCGCAAAAAGGAGCCCTATGATTTGTTTTTCTTGTTATAGACGATATTTATTTTATAAATTGTCAAAATATCGTCTCCAAGCTATTACGTCCAAATATTATCAAGGGCACTGCTAGGCGTGTGGATTTCTTAGTTTTACTGTGAGTTTTAATAATTTAAATATTCAATAAAAATTTGTATTAATATACACTAGGAAACCATCTGTCAAAAACGACACGTCGCCACCTAGTGAGCGCCGTTAGCAACTTTGGGTATATTACTTTTAAAAAAGGACAGCGAAAGTAATGTTCCCAAGTTCCGATTTCGTTAATTTTTTTTCTTATCTATAAACCTATGTATGAAGAAGTACTTGACCAAGTTTTAATTAATTTTAATAATTATTTTAGCTGTAATTAATTAAAATTTGAAAATCGAAAACCTTTTTTTTCTACTTAATGGTTTGATATAATTGGATGATATTTTCAGTAAAACTTAAGGGTAATATAAGGTCTTGAAAAACATTAATTTTTTATTTTTACTAAATTTTTTCATAGCAAATTTTAATTTTTTATTTTCAAATGTCCGATATTACCCAATGAGTAAATTACGGGGTTAAAACACAAAGTTATGTGTGTTATATTAAAATCTGTATTGAAGAGTATCAATCTTTGCGGATTATAAGGATTCGACCCGCGAAAGTCTATTTTCGATCAACTCTATTACGATTTTTGTTTTCTTTTGAGTGGCGTATCTTTGAAACCATATATTTGATTATAATGAAATTTATATGGTATCAGCTCGATAGTATACTCTTTCAAACAAAGGAAAATCAACGGAATAGGTGCATATTTGTCGTAGTTATACCCGAAACTACATAAAAAAATATATAAAAAAATAGAAAACTCTCCTTTTTTGAAGTCCATGGTCAGATTCTGATAAAATTTATATGATACCACCTCGGGAGTATACTCTTTCAAACAAACAAAAATCAACCGAATAGGAGCATATTTGTCAAAGTTATGCTCGAACATACATAACAAAATATATTGGTTGAATTGATAACCTCCTCTTTTTTAGAAGTCGGTTTAAAATAAGAAAATTTCGGGGTCAAATTCTAATAATATACAAAGGTTGATACTTATCAATACAAATTTTAATATAACATACATAATATAACGGCAATTATCCATTTTTTCCTTTCAATTATATGACAGATTGGTTTGACAGAAACCCAAAATTATTTATTTTTGCCACTTGGCGGCGCCAGGATCGATGGTTTCCTAGCGTATATAACAATATTTTTTGAGAACAGAGAATAAAAAAAATAGTTTTGTAGAGTTTCTGTGTTTTATTGGGTTTTGTCCGAATGTGCCTCAGATGTTGTCTGGAAGTGCCCCGCTATGGGGCACTTCCGGACAAATGCTACTTTTTGAAAAATAAAGAATTTTCTGAATGAATGTAAAGTTTATCGAATTTTTTTGTTCATTAATCTATATTTAATGAATGAGTCTATCAATGTGCATTAAGAAAGTTGCCATTCAATTTTTAAACAGCAACACTACATTCGCTGAAAAAAAAGTGTCCGAACGTGCCCCACTCTCCCCTACCGAAATAACTGATTTTAGAAAGCTTTATAAGCCCATATAAAGTTATGCACCCCCCCTTTGAAGGGGGGGATAAATTATCACCAAGTTCTATACATCGAAATCTACCAATTTTATAATGACTGGACGACATATCAAATACTTACATTTTGTAGAATCTAAATCAAATGAAATATTTCTACGTTGAAATCTTTTATCTACTGAAGGACTAACGTGTAAAGTACTACTTGATTTTGGTCTTTGTTGTAATAATTTTTCTCTCTTAGCAACAGCTTCTAATCTTTTCTTTTCAATTTCATCAGGAGTACATAGTAAAGGAGGTGAACAAGAACTATGATTTGAATCAAAAGACATTGTTTTTGTTTGACAATTTTTTGTCGTTATAATATTAATTGGGTTTGATTCAGTACGTAGTGTTTGATTTTCTACAACTACACTATTAGTTTTCACTTTGTGTATGTTTTTATTAATTTCTTCTTCTGCAATACCAGAAAGTAAAATATCATCGTCTATTGTGCCAAACATAAAATCTAATGAATCATCAAATTTTAATTCTTCATTTCTTGACTCACATTTAGATTTTATTAAAACATTTGATGTCTGTTTTGTTTCTATTTTCAACCGTTCATTTTTAAATACATTATCAGTAGTAACTTGGTTAATAGTTGCAGAATGATTTTTCGTAATTGTAGTATTATCAGTATTTAGATTTTTATAAACAAATTTTTTAGGTTCGTTACTTATATTAGTTTGTTTACTTAATTTATTAAATTTTTCTTCAACTTGCTGACTACATTGTATCATAACATCCACTAAAGAATCATCTTCTAAAAGTTTTTCTAAACTATCAATAGAATTATTAACAACTGTTTCGTTTTTAATATTTGTGTCTTCAATAGTCTGAGTATTATCATTTAACCTATTATTAACTTCAGTTTGCAACAATTCATCTACAACATTTGTATTGCTTTGTTGGTCAATCTTTTTATTAAGTGCTTCTAATTTAGCTTTTAAACTATTTATTCCTTTTGACCTTACATCAAACTGCTTTCTTTTTATTGGAACTATTATTACTGGAGACTTAGATTCTGTTATTCTTTTGTGGGTTATTTTTCTAACATATTTGCTATTTTGAGGAGAATGCCAATCCCAAATAACTTCTACATCATCTTCTCCACCATCCTGTGTGCAAGGTAAATATAACATACTATGATCATTTTCTTCACTCACTTCTGTAATCTTATTATTATTTAATTGTGTTTTTGGTGAGCACGATATTGGTTCTAATAGCTCCTTTGATGACTCTAAAATGTATCTATCATTAGCATATGGATTATAAAATATATTCAATAATAACCTTTATTCTTCTTTCGTAATCTCAACTGTTTGGAATTTGGAGTACTCATTTTATTAACCGTTACAATAGTTCAATATGAACGATATAAACATTGGTATTTTCTTTTTTCTTCAATGAAAAACTTTTTAATTATCTCCATAAAGAAAATTTGGAAAATCTCAATTTAATACAAGATGGCGTGTAAACATTAACCTCAAATTTTTTCATAACAAATTGTTGACATTTGATAATTTTGACAGCTGTTAGTTGCTAGCGTTGCTAGCTTCGCTTGGTGCGTTCATCGCTTTGTTGACCTCTTTGATTGGCTATATACTCATCGCTTGATAAACCGACCTTTGATTAACCGGCAGCTTGGATGACCGGCGGACCAAACGCGCGATATGCCGACTTTCTCCAATCCCCTCCATAATACTACCGTGATTGCTATCTCTGCGTGTAATTTAAATTCGCCAATCAACGTTGAGGTTGGCACGGTGGTGGGGGCCCCTCTCGACGTCGGTTTATCAAGCGGTTCAATTACCAACTTCGTCGGTTTATCAAGCGGTGAGTGTAATAAATACATCAACATAAACGTGACATAACCAAACATACGTAAACATCACAGAATTAAATTTTAGTAAATAAATATGTGATATATGTACATATATTGGTAAAATCATTATATAAAACTAATTTTGTGCGGAATCCAAAAACATCAGAATGAATATAAATGTATATAATTCTATTAAAGATTCTATACAACAGTTTAAAGGACTCAGTAAAGATTGTATCTTAATATTATTTCATCAATTTCCGCAGTAAGATAATTTATTTTCTGTAAAATAATTAAATTAAAATAATATACCTACATACTACATACATACATATTAACATTTTTTTCAGTGTTGACAAAAATACATTACGTAGTATCCTTTCATATCATTATCAAATATTAATGAAGAAGAATCATTATAAACTACAACAATATGGAGATAAAATATATAAAAGTTATAATACTTCTTTAGAAAATAAAGAATATACTGGAATTCTATTACGCTTAACTCAAAAATACGATGTTGTACCAACATCGATAGCTCGTGTTATACTTGAAAAATATTTATGTGAATTAAGTTATGTAGATAACGATGCAAATAATTTAAAAGCAACAGTCAGCAAAATGCTCAAAGATACAACATTAATCAATGATATGGATTTAGCATATGAAGTATATTTGGTATGAAATGATTTCTGTAACTAATTTTTTTTTAATCGCTAATTTTTCGGTACTTGTCTCATGAAGCATAGAATAAGGAATATGAACAATGTATTCTGTAATACAATAGGGTATTTGATTAAATTTTAAAAAATATATTGTAAATTGTGCGTATGTATACAATAGATACTTCCATAGAATCTTTTTCCAAAATAATGCCGAAAAAACGTTGAAAATAATATTTTTCTATTTAAATGAAAAAATTCCTGCCAAAACACGCATTCAAAGTCACGTGGTTGCGTGACGTAACATTATGATAAATAAACTGAAATCAACCAATACGCTAGGAAACCATCTGTCAAAAACGACACGTCGCCACCTAGTGAGCGTCGTTAGCAACTTTGGGTATATTACTTTTAAAAAAGGACAGCCGAAAGTAATGTTCCCAAGTTCCGATTTCGTTAATTTTTTTTCTTATCTATAAACCTATTTATGAAGAAGTACTTGACCAAGTTTTAATTAATTTTAATAATTATTTTAGCTGTAATTAATTAAAATTTGAAAATCAAAAATCTTTTTTTTTCTACTTAATGGTTTGATATAATTGGATGATATTTTCAGTAAAACTTAAGGGTAAAATAAGGTCTTGAAAAACATTAATTTTTAATTTT
Source organism: Sialis lutaria (assembly GCA_949319165.1). Lineage (NCBI taxonomy): Eukaryota > Metazoa > Arthropoda > Insecta > Megaloptera > Sialidae > Sialis > Sialis lutaria. The sequence goes on along the minus strand of OX439234.1, from coordinate 2,881,492 downwards.
TACTAAATTTTTTCATAGCAAATTTTTATTTTTTATTTTCAAATGTCCGATGTTACCCAATGAGTAAATTACGGGGTTAAAACACAAAGTTATGTGTGTTATATTAAAATCTGTATTGAAGAGTATCAACCTTTGCGGATTATAAGGATTCGACCCGCGAAAATGATCTATTTTCGATCAACTCTATTACGATTTTTTTATTTTTTATTTTGAGTGGCGTATCTTTGAAACCATATATTTGATTATAATGAAATTTATATGGTATCAGCTCGGTAGTATACACTTTCAAACAAAGAAAAATCAACCGAATAGGTGCATATTTGTCGTAGTTATACCCGAAAATACATAAAAAAAATATATAAAAAAATAGAAAACTCTCTCCTTTTTTGAAGTCCTTGGTCAAATTCTGATAAAATTTATATGAGACCACTTCGGGAGTATACTCTTTCAAACAAAAAAAAATCAACCGAATAGGCGCATATTTGTTGGGGTTATGCTCAAACATACATAACAAAATATATTGATTGAATTGATAACCTCTTTTTTAGAAGTCGGTTTAAAATAAGAAAATTATTTATTTTTGCCACTTGGCGGCGCCAGGATCGATGGTTTCCTAGCGTATAGGGATCGAATATTCTGACGTTTATAGCATAAATCGACGTCATACCAGTGGCAATTCATTTAGACGTGTTTGCGATCACGTGACAATTATATTAAATATTACATTTTAAAATTAGGTTTATTATTAAAATACTGACTTATTTCACGTAAAAAAATACTTGATTGTTAATTATAGTAATATATACTACACTATTTAGAACATTTTAGTCTTTATTATTAATAGTGTCAAATACCCTATTTGTTGAGTCAAAATATGATCCCCGAGTTGGGTGTTCTCTCGTGTTCGAGTCGCTGTGCAGTAGTTGACTGCGCATCCGTGTATAACATTTGACCAATCGGCGGCCACGTGGAAATACGTCATCCTGAGGAACTTACGTACAAAGTAAACTTCTTATTTCTGCAATGAGGCTCCGAAAACGTGGGCGCCTCTTCTAAGGTCCGTTTTTTGGCTTACCCCTTCCACTCATGTTCAGCCTCTTTATTGTAACTTCATGACTTGTCTACTATAATCTCCGTAGTTTAAAAAAACTAAAATCACTAGGAACAAGAAATCAGTCTATAGATAGGCAAGTGTCATGATGAATCAATGCCAATGTGAGTAAAGTTTGTACTATTCATTTCATAAGGTAATTATTAGTGTTTGACCGAAGGTCAGTTTTTGGCCGAAACCGAACTTCGGTTTTTCTTGTTACCTTTGGCTGAAGCCAAAGCCGAAGCCAAAGGTTTTTTTTCGTCTTTAATTATAAAATTAAGGATAGTTAGAAGTTATCATTCAAAAATAATGAAAAATGTAATACTTATAGCCCAGGAAAAAAGGAAAAAAACTCAGCGTTCTATAGGACGACGGTATCGGTAATTCAAAAATTCCACAATACAACGGCTAGAGGAGCCCCCACCACCACGCCTAAAAGTTGACAGGTAATAATAAAAATGGGCCTGTTGGTAAACGAGATCCTGGTTTGTTGACTTTTTAGAATTGAACTCTAGACAATTGTTATTCGTTGCTTTAATACTGGATGAAAAATGTATAGATTTCTATACAATCATATGCCAATAATTTATTTTTGTTATTTCCTTTTTTAAGCTTCCCACAGATCGACGCGAATTATTTGCAGCAGCAGCGAATAAAGGCTCCGACAGACTGACGCGAAACATTCGCAGCGACTGCGGCGCGAATAAAAACGCGGCGAAATTTTTATATATTTTTTTATCTTTTATTTTAATATATTATATATTTAAATATCTACCAAACCGATTTTTGCTGTAGCTTTCGCCATTTTGTAGATTCTTTCTTTCTGGAGTTAACACAGTAGTTCCATTTCTTAATCATGAATAGTTTGTGAATTTTTTACCCGAAAAGAAACATGAAAAATTTCCGAAAAAACGCGAAATTTATTTCACCATCGTCTTTTTTTTCGTTTGAAAATATACATATGTCAGTCTGTCGGAGCCTTTATTTGCTGCCGCTGCGAATAATTCGCGTCGGTCTGTGGGAAGCTCTAATCGTTTTCAAATTATCAAATTTTAAGTAAAATGTACCTTACACATTTTTTTTAATACTATTTATTATATTTCAATTTCAACGAAAATTTGTATTGAATTTCATTTTTTTTCTACATTGAGTCACACCAAAACACAACTTTTGTGTGTAAAATCTACATAGAAGACTTTAACATCAATTTGTTAATTTAAATTTGGCGCTGAAATATAGCAGTCACAATGGTATTATGGTGGGGGTTGGGGAAAGACGTTCTATAGAACTGTTAGAACATTGTGTTACGGAACGGTCGTCTTGTGGATGTACGTCCTACAGAACGCTGAGTGTAAATATGAATATTGAATTTAGTAGTACAAACTTTACTCACATTGGCGCTGATTATCTCAAATAATACATGACACTTGCCTATCTGTAGAACTGATTATGTTATGTTCCTAGTGATTTTAGTTATTTATTACACTTCAATTTCAGTGTGTAATATATGATGATCAACATGGACCGATTTTTGATGTTGTTAGAAGGTATCCAAATGAATTAATTTTGAGTCAAACGTGCATGATATACATTACATAAATTTTATAGATCGATAGGTATAGAATACGAAGAACGGTTACAAAAAATATTAAAAGAGAAGAATATTATATTTAGAGCAGAAACAGATTTAAGGATAGACGGATTTGATAAAACTCCTGATATAAAATTAGACATACCTGTTGCAGTGGATGGTTTTGTTATTAACTGGGTGGAAAGTAAGGCGTTATTTGGAAATGATACTGCCCACAAAGGATATGTTAAAGATCAGTATCTTAGTTATTGGAATAGGTAAATATAGTTTTTATATAACATTTACTATTATACAAATTCAAAATGCAAAAATATCTTTGTGGCATGCATTACAGTGCCTTCTAAAAGTTCAGGGCTACCTAAATAACTTTTGAATGGCTTGAAATGCAAGATTGAAATTTATAGAGATAAAAAATAATCCAAAGTTCCATTTGACACTCGTCGCTACGATCGTTCATTTCACCATTCCATTTGGCGATTGCAACGATCACGGTGTCTCATAAACTCATAAGTGAACAACTTCATGTTGTTCACACAACGCTCACAATGCTCGCATGAAAATGTTGGGTCGGCAAGAAATAGCGAACAATTGTTTTTTGTTTTTGTTTATTTACATTTTTATGTCTTAAGGTAGTTGGTCCGTAAACAAGTTTTCGTCAGATTTTGTTTAAATTGCATAGGAATATTCCCTAGATTAATATCTGAAAAATAGCCCATTTTTATTAAAATTGACCATCTCAAAGTCATGAAAAACGATCTCAAAGTTTATATTTTTAACACAGCTTATATGGACTAACCGTACACTAACGTAACGTTTTATTAGATAAAATTTAAACGTAGCGTCAGATTTTCATAAAAAACTGACATGTTGTATATTATTATTTTAAGAATGTTAACATTATTTACATATGTTACACATTTATGAATAAAAAAAGAGTAATTATATTTAATTTATTATTATAAACCTATTTTCAATACTCTAAATACAATATTTAATAAAAATAAGTGTAAAGTCGATGTCAACAAAACATTGACCGTCATGTTTAATTAAACACTCACAACGCTCACAATTCGCGTTCCACTTGTATAAATCGATCGCAAAGTTCACCCTAATAGAACGCAAGATTATGGCGTTACGAGTGCCAAATGGAATGCACCTCATGCACGTGGGTCCCACTCTTACTGATTGAGAATGAGAAAATTTTTTTTATTGTTAATGTAAATGCATATATATAATAAGACTATATCGCGCATTCCCCATACGAGTACTGAAGTAAACATGTCCCACAGACTAAGCGATAGCATTATTGGGAAACGATATATCCGTCCTTTAAGTTAGGAAAACCATTACAGCGCATGTCTAAGAATTCCATGCTAAATTCAAAATATAATTAATATGGAAAACGTCAGAACCGTCAGAAACGTCAATACAACCAATAGTGTTCCAGTATTTCAGAGAACATGCGCATATCATACCGTCCTATTTATCATTTTCTATCACTCAGTGTTGGGGACACACTCTCTCTTTCTATGCTCAGTATATTCTTTTATATTAGTTGTTTAATATATGTTTATTTGTTTATATGTATATGTGTAAATGTCACTTTTAGTTGGTTCAACTAATGCTAGATGGCAGTACCAGTATTAAATCAAGTTAAAAAAAATACTTATTTTTTATATAGGCAATACTCTTTACAGTTGTGTTATTTAAGTAAAAGACACAATTTCTACAGTTTTGTTGATACCATGCTTACCTAGACCACCGCGTAACGCTTCGTTACATTTTCGTTACATTGCTTTTCATTTCCACTACATTACTAAATTTCATTTCCGTTACATTACTAAATTTTTACTCTCAACGTGCCTAACTTAAAAATTGTGTAGGGCCATAGGTGGGCACAGTTAATCGAAAAGTTAACTTCGTTAATCATTAATCCGTTAATAAAAAAGTTAACTTCGTTAACCGTTAAAGCGTTAAAATTCCGAAAATGTAACGGAAGTTAAAGTTAACCGAAAATTTAACGAAAGTTAAAGTAAATCCGTTAAAAAGTTAACCAGCCAAAATGTTTGTAGACCTTTTTTTAGCTATTTCGACAACTTTGTTATGTACTTTTCATCAAACAACCAATGTAACGGACTAAAGTTAACGGAAGTTAACAAAAGCGTTAACATTTTTTTGAGTTAACTTAAAAGTTAATCCGTTAACTATTTTGTTAACTACGTTAATTAACGATTAACGGATTAACGAGTTAATGCCCACCTATGTGTAGGGCTAACAATAGAAATGAATCGGTGAGTGAAAGAACAATACAAGTGCCAAAAATGGCAATTTTAACTGAGATAGGCAAAATGTTTAAAATTCATAGCTCTATCACATAGCAAAATAATAATACATCGACCAACATCGTACGAGCGATGGGGGGTAGTTCAATTTTTTTTACAATTACTTTTACCTTACTTTGCTGACGAAATCCTCGAACTTTACTACCATATTATTTCTTGGAAAGTCAAAAATGAAGATTCTGAGTAGAAATTACAAATATTTTATTTTGTAAAATAATAAAAAATAAAATAATAAAGCCGAAAATAAAGCAATAAAAAAAAAAATTAGCAATTTTTTTTTAACTGAGTGAAAGAACAGTATAACTGCAGGTCATTTTTTTCAAATATCTTTTTTTGCAATTTTTTATTTATTTATTTATGTACGTATTATTATCAGTTAACATAAGTTCTATAATGTCACAATACATAATTAGACCAAATAACCCATAGTTCTCCTTTAAAACAGTTTTTTTCGTTTTTCTCAAAATGGTCATTTTGGAGATATATCGTTCTTTCACTCACCGATTCAAATAGTGTCTAATAATATTTTGGATTCACAATGACTTTCCAGCAATTTTCCTTGGCACCCCCCTTTGTCTTATATACCTTGTGTATACTGTTGACACAGTTACCCTACATGATTTTGTTGGTATATTTTGTATTTATTGTTACAGATTTGGTCCTGGTCTGATAATATATTGGTTTGGATATTTAGAAACGATAGTAGATCCAACAGAAAAAAGGTTTTTAATAAAGGATAATTTTCCAGAAAATGTAACGTATATAAATCCAGACTTAATTGAAACTAATATTTCAGTTTAATGTTATTTATTTATTGTAATTCATTTTGACAATACATATTTTAATTAATGATTTCTATTTTATTATGTGCATATTTATCAGATTTGTAATATTCCGTAAACCGTAATTAATCTGAGTTTCAAACCTAACACAATCAATTAAATGATTTCATTAAAAAAATTAAAATCTATTAGATTTTGACTGTCACAATCCTAGCAAAGACTATTAGTACAGTCAAAGCGTAAAAAATAAGGCAACCGTGCATTTTGGGTAGGCAGCAATTTTTTTAGGTGGGTTCGTAGAGGGATCATCCGTGACTCTAAAACTCATTTTTCGGGTTTCTGAAAGATATTGTTTTTCCGCCATCTTGAAAATAAGGGTGCAATTAGTTTTTTTATTTATCTCCGTAACAGTCTGCTTAACAAAAAAAATTTAAGAAGCATTTTTGAGGGTAATCAAAGTATCTATAACTTTTATTCTTAACTTTTTGGCGTAACATTAAAAATAAAAATGTTATGAGCAAAAAAGGATATTATTATTATTATTATTAGGTTGTGATTGATGATAAGGGTTAGGTACCTTTAACACTGCAGCCTTTGGATAAAAAAATGGGGGATGAAAATCTTTAAGGCAATATAACTATTGTATTTTTAGTCGTACAAAAAAAGTACTTCTGACCTTTTTTGTAGAACTTTTCTTAACAAACAATTTAATCTATTCATTTTTTTATTTGGTTTATTTTTATTGATGTTTCAGCGTTGTTAAGGGAGGTAAATTGAAAGTATAAGAGTTACGTAGGTACAAAAAATTATTGATACAAAAAAAAGTTTCAAATAAAAGTTGTTCGCTGTAATATTTCCTACAACTTCTATTTTGAAAAAAATATTAAAATTTCATTTGTTTATCCACTACGATAACAAAAGAGGCTAAAAGCACACTTTATTAAGTTTTAATATCTAATTAATTATAATGATTTTTTTTAAGTTGTTACCCCCGGAAAAGGAACATTTTATAGTTAAGCACATCCATTGTAAATTTGGGATTGATATCTTGAACTGTTATTGTTTTATTAAACTGTTAATAAATTGTCTTTTGTTTAACAGTAAAAAAATTTCTATTAATTTTTTTTTTGCACAATTGTTTATATGGGTTCCTGGAAACTTATATAAGTGGTTGCCACCATAAAAAAATCTTATTGTTGTAAAATATCTTATAATAATATTAAAGCATCACCATTTCTCAAACAAATGAATAATTGACTTTTTTATGGTGGCAACCATATCTTTCAGAAACCCGAAAAATGAGTTTTAGAGTCACGGATGATCCCTCTACGAACCCACCTAAAAAAATTGCTGCCTACCCAAAATGCACGGTTAAATGACGCTTTGACTGTACTATATGGATATATACATTAGGGTGAGACAATTTTTTAACCGACCTCGGCTACCCCCCAATGTGAAAATACTCTCAATTCTAAGAAAAAACGCCCATGGAACTATACTTCTACATTCAACTTTAGTTCTCCGCATTTCTTATTGAAAATTTTTAATTTGAGTCCCTTGAATCCAAAGAGATACTAGGAAAAAATTCCCACCAAGCTGAATTTTGGTGGATACTTTTGTTTTGATTTTCCAAGCATACCCTAAAAAGTACCTACCCATAGTTTGGGCCATAGGTTTTTGTTTTTTAGGGGGTAAGTAAAGGGATGCAAATTCTATTTTTTGCAAATATCTGAAAAATGATCAATTTTTCGAGGACAATAGTGATGAAGAAAATTGTAGCTTATAAAATTCTACACAAAAAAGGTATATACTTTTTTCGTATAATCAATACTTTTCAAGTAAAAGTTTGGAAACGGGGTTTTCATTCTTCAACCCCTTTTTAAGGGTGTTGCACCATTTTTCGCCAGTCTGGGTTCTTTTTTTCGAATTCTACGCCTAAAAATCTATAATAATCAATCATAAAATTGATTGCCCCTAAAAGTCGAATTTTGGCGCTTTTCACGACACTTTTTTTAGAAATATGCCGCACAAATATGCGATTCGGTTATCGCGTCAGAGAACCTAGATGTAACCAGATGTGTACGGCCACTCTTACCGACCGAGAATGAGAAAATTTTTTTTTTACAAAAATGTCACTTAGTTTTGCTTACCAATGGTAGATGGCAGCACATATTGCCACCATATTGCTGTCAAAATTTTATAACGAAGACTTGAACCACCGTGTAGGTACGTCGTTTTGAAAAATATAAATATACGTTGAGGAGACTTTATATTGGACTTTTACCAGCTAATTATAATGGTAATAAAAATGGTGTACACATTTTTTGTATAAAATAAACTAAATAATTTTAATGTCATTTAATGGTTACAATTTTAGACAAGTTTATTAGCTGCTGGTCTGGGACTTGCCGCTGTAGGATTTGCAGGACGCTATGTATTAAGACAAATGCCAAATATGACAAAAACAGTATCGGAAGCTATGAAAGCTATACCAAAATTTGAACCTGATGTAGTGGGATCTAAATATTATGAAGGGGGATTTGATGCAAGAATGTCTAGAAGAGAAGCAGCTTTAATTTTAGGTGATTCTTGTTTTAAATTATTCTAAATTTCTTTCTAATTGTTGTTCATTAATATTTTCTTAGGTATCAGTCCAACAGCAAATAAAGTAAAAATTCGTGAAGCTTTCAAAAAAGTCTTAACTCATAACCATCCAGATAGAGGAGGATCACCTTATTTAGCAGCAAAAATAAGTGAAGCAAAAGAATTTTTAGAAAGCAACAAATAAACAAATTAAATGTAATTTTATAATTAATATTTTTGTAAATAGTATAATATACAATATGTAATCAATCTACATTTTGTTTGCACTATATAACAGTTGGTGCTAATTAGGGTTGTAGTCCAGGAAAAATAGACATAAAAATATAGAAGATAGGAAAAAATTTGTAACAGGCTAAATTTTTGCATACACCTTATAGTATAAAGGTACTTAATAATGTGTGAAAGTTCCTCATCGATTTGATGTGTGCATGTGTCGATTTTGTGGGGTCAAAGTTCACAAAAACAGTATTTTTCCAATATCACGAAAATGGTGATCTTTTCGAAAAAAAATGTATCTTACTAATTTCTAGCTGAGATAATTTACTACAAAAACGAATCTACCGGTTTTTATGTAGGAGAAACCATTCATGAATTATAATGAGTTATTTATAACTCCGCGCACTTTTCCATAGCATACGATATCGTTCTATGTAAAATGTAATATAGAGTTGCAGCTTAAACATATAATTTCAACTCAACCAGCAAGATCGTGATTTCTCTTTCTGTTTCATAGGAATCGAAAGTACATTAGTTGACAATGCTTTGGACAAAAATTAACCAAAATTACTACGTCGGAACAGCAAAATGGGGTCTTCAAGGTACGCGACCCTCGCGCGATGTTTTAAGCACATTTTCCACTTATCTGTTTTTAAAAATTGAAATCTATTGCAATACAATCATTCGGCAGACATACGTCTATAAGAATATATACATTTATACATGAAAAATATAATTACAAATAAAGAAAATGACACTTAAAGGATGATTCCAGGAGAATTTTTATGATTTTTTAAAGAAAATTTTTTTTATTAATTAATATTGCGTGAAAAATGTGAACCTTATAAAAAATACTTAAAGTAAAATTTGTAAAATATATATTTTTGAAAAAAATGAGTGATAGCACACAATCATAAGATAAAAATTATTGTATCTAGAGTAAATACACTCAACCGTAAAACAAAAAAATAAAAAAATAATCTCCAGAAATCATCCTTTAAGTGCCGTTTTCTTTATTTGTAATTATATTTTTTATGTATAAATGTATATATTCTTATAGACGTATGTCTGCCGAATGATTGTATTGCAATAGATTTCGATTTTTAAAAACAGATAAGTGGAAAATGTACTTAAAACATCGCGCGAGGGTCGCGTACCTTGAAGACCCCATTTTGCTGTTCCGACGTAGTAATTTTGGTTAATTTTTGTCCAAAGCATTGTTAACTAATGTACTTTCGATTCCTATGAAACAGAAAGAGTTATCTCGATCTTGCTGGTTAAGTTGAAATTATATGTTTAAGCTGCAACTCTATATTACATTTTACATAGAACGATATCGTATGCTATGGAAAAGTGCGCGGAGTTATAAATAACTCGTTATAATTCATGAATGGTTTCTCCTACATAAAAACCCGTAGATTCGTTTTTGTAGTAAATTATCTCAGCTAGAAATTAGTAAGATACATTTTTTTTCGAAAAGATCACCATTTTCGTGATATTGGAAAAATACTGTTTTTGTGAACTTTGACCCCACAAAATCGACACATGCACACATCAAATCGATGAGGAACTTTCACACATTATTAAGTACCTTTATACTAAGGTGTATGCAAAAATTTAGCCTGTTACAAATTTTTTCCTATCTTCTATATTTTTATGTCTATTTTTCCTGGACTATTGCTAGAAACGCAGGATGTTAAAAGATAATTACAGTCGAAATCGGTTATAATCAGGGCTTCGAACCGTTATTTTTTTTGTTTCAGTTTTCATTCCGCTCCGAGTGAAAAATATATCGATTTGGTTCCGGTTTTCGTTCCGAAAAAAATAACGGCTTTTCCGGTTTTCGGTTCAGTTCCGGGTGATTAATTTAAAAAAAAAATGTATTTAAATTTTTTTCTACCATAATTTAGAACATTTTATGGTACTTGTATGATAGTCCGGTGCCACGTAATAGTATGTACTCTAGTATGCAGTGTAGGTACTACTCGTAATATGCATGCTAGATGAATTGATACAATAATATAAATTATAAATAATGTTAATTCGTAATTAATTAAAGGTATAATAATTAAATAATTAGAACTAGAAGTATTTGAAAATTAGTTGTTTCACGTGAAAATTAACCCTAGACGGGTAGACGTCCAACTTAGGCGGGCAAGAGTAGACGTTCGTAAAATTGACTACTACTATATGTATATAATTCTTGGTTTTCTAATAAATTTATGGCAAAAAAAAAGTTTTACTTTTAAAATCTTTTGATTTATGTATTTAAAAAAATACAGAAATACGAAAGATTAAAATATAAGTTTACAGCGAATCAACAAACGAAAAAAAGTATCATTGGATCAAGCATTGAGATCTTTGTCACATTCATAGCATATCCTTTTACGTATATATTACGACTAATATTTACATAAGAGAGTAGACCTTCGTGAAAGATACGATGTGATTTACCGATCTATGGCTCCCTCTAGAAAACTAGCAAACACTGACACTTATCCTTGGCAGAGGTTGAAGACGAACTATTAAACAAGCCATACCTTCCCGCTCGGCTCCCCATCATATCTTGATTACCCTGTAGAGTGCGTTGTGTAGATGTAGTTGTAATTATTACGATCGCCTACCCGTCTAGGGTTAAGGAAAAAATTACATGACAAAATACAAAAGGAAATCAAGATAACGTATAGGTGCAAATAGCAAAAAGTCAATCTATTTTTTTTAGGGAATATTTTTTCGGTAATTTTTTTTCTTTTTAGGGTTCCGTAGAAAACTAGGAACCCTTATAGTTTCTCCATGTCCGTCCGTCCGTCCGCCCGTCTTCAAAAATTTTGAGATAATAAGATGAAATTTGGTATACGGTCGTAGATTAATGACCCAAAAACAGAAATGATAAGATTTTTGTAAAAAAAATTCTTTTGGCCCCCTTTTCATAAAATGAAAAGTGTTTTCAAAAAATAAATTTCACCTACCCCATTGAGTGAGGTGTCATTAGAAAGGTCTCCTAAAATGCAACAAAAAATGCATTAGAACTTTTTGATTTTAACCCTTTAATCACGATGTATTTGCTCTCCAAAGTCGTGAAAAAAGCGTCCCCCCCCCCTCTATTTTCTAAACTATCAATTTAAAAAATCTGAAAAAATTCCAGAATGTAGCTATTAATTAGTACTTTCACTGAAAATTATAACGAACATTGTCAAAAATATTTTGGACCCCTATAGACTGAAAAGTGAACTCTCATTTTTTCCCCACTTAGCCCATTGAGTGGGGTGTCATTTAATAGGTCTCCTAAAATGCAATAAAAAATGTCAGATAACTTTTTGATTTCAACCCTTCAGTCACGAAATATTTGCTTTTTAATGTCGCTGTCAGAGCGTCCCCCCCCCCTCTATTTTCTAAACTATCGATTCAAAAAATCTGAAAAAAATTTAGAATGTAGCTTTTCCTATCATAGATTGAAAACTGAAGTAACATTTTTTTCATTTACCCCATTGAGTGGGGTGTCATTTGATAGGTCTCTTAAAATGCAATAATAAAAGCCAAATGACTTTATGATTTTAACCCTTCGGTCACGAAAATTTTGAAAAAAAAATTTTTTTTAAATCGTAGTGATAATGACTACGGAACCCTATCATGTGCGTGCCCAACAAGCACTTGCCCGTTTTATTTATTCCTATAGATTTTGAAGCCTATATTATAAAAAAATAATGCATACTCTATATTTGGGGCAACGATTGAAGTGGGGAGTAAGATCATGTAAACGCGCGTATTTTAAAATGTACTGAACCGAAAAAACCGATTTTTTTTTCGATTCGGTTCCGGTTTTCGTTCCGGCAAAAAATAACGGTTTTCGGTTCAGTTCCAGTTCGAATCCCTGGTTATAATATCAAGAGGAAGTCATATTAGGTCGTAAAAATCAGTAATTAGATTTTTTAAAGGTATTTCTCGTAAAAACTAAAAAGATTCATGAGTAAGCTCAAATTTTGTAAAATAAATTTAAAAAAATGGTTATTAGAACCTCTATTCAAAATCTTTTGAGGGAATGAATATATTTGAATTTATAAAAAATCTCAAGTATTACAGCGACGGCATCAGTAATTCAAAAGATCCTAACGACAGATAAAGGGGCACCCACCACCGTGCTAGCAATATAGCAGTTACGGTAGTATTGTGGTAGGGATAGGGGAAGGTCGTTACATGGAGCGGTTGGCCAATCGTTTCTCGTAGTGTACGTTAATAGGATTGTCGTCGTTTAGAGATTTGATAGTACAAGCTATACATTAAAAAATTATTTATTAACAACTATTCAATAACTGATGAGATCAATTTATTTAAATCAAAGCTTTTTACAATTATTTTATATTTTTAGTTTAAGCTCGACTTTTTTATTTAAACTTACAAAAGCAGTGGTATTATTTAGTTAGCTAAAAATGTCTTTATATGTATTAACATAAAATTCATTATTTGTACCGACTGTAGATTAAATACATGAAAAATCAGTTTACATTTTAAAATATAAATTACTGATCTACATTAACCTTTTAAGGACGGGAGTGGTCGAAATATCGACCACCCATAGGACACAAAATATTTAATGTTTCCCTACGTAATTTGATGCGCTGAATTTGAAAAAAAATAGTAAAAAGGATTTAAGAGGCACCCTTAACTTTAAAAATCGCATTTTAAGGTCAATTTTTTTTTAGTATTTCGGTCCGACAGCATACATATTTTTTATGATGCACTGAACACGAAAAAAACAGTAGCACATCTCACAGAAATCATCTTCAAGGTGAATGCAAGGCCGAAAATTGAAATTATCGTTAGTTCCTACCAGCAGGTTAGCACTTAGTTGTTTCTTTCTTGTGGAGGATTTACTATTACCATAATATCAGGTATTGACGTGAGTGGCAAGAAAATCAAGCCCTTTAAATGGATCATATTTTCGCCACATCCACGTTGTTGGTCCTGGGTTACGCTAAGAGCGAAAGCTAGATTTTACGTAGGGGAACCCCCTCAAATCGTCCAAATTGAATTTTTTAAAGTGGGCTTTCCGTTACAGACAGGTCTGGTTGATATATCGACCAGCAACTTAGTGGGGGGTACGCCACGTGAGAAATTAATTGATTTTATGTACACATTTTGTAAATGAAAAGAGGTCGATTTCAACGTAAAAATCCCTGTCCTTAAAAGGTTAAGGCTCAACTCAGACAAGCCTCTGCGCAGCCACTTATCAGATCCAATTGGATAAAATCAGATTCAATTGGATCCAACCAGATCTAACTGGATCTGAAAATTGGCCGCTATTATCAGATCTGATTGGATCCGATCAGATCTAACTGTATCTGAAAATTGGCCGCTATTATCAGATCTGATTGGATCCAACCAGATCTAACTGGATCTGAAAATTGGCCGCCATTATCAGATCTGATTAGATCCGATCAGATCCAATTGGATAACCATTATACGGATCTGAAAATTTTTTTGATCCAATAGATCTGGGCTCTTATTCTCAAGCTCACTCGAGAATATGTTGATTCGAGTTTTTCGATTGAGATTTTAAATCTCGCATGCCCAAGAGCAGTTGAGATTTTTCATTCGAGATTTGTAGAAAAAAAGTCGCATTGAGATTCGAGAATACGATGTATAATTTACACAATCAAGATTCTTTCGTTTTAGTTTAGAAAAATTCAAACAAACTCGAGAATAGGGGCCCTGATCATTTTTTTCCTGGGTAGTTTGTAGTCCGTATAAATTAAAATCACGTATTTTCATATGATTGCATGTTATTTAATTATCGCTCACTTACGCAACAATTGCATAGTGGCTCGTCTTAATTAAACCTAATAATCTATCCAGTTACACTATGGAAAAATTACAAGAGATCTGAATTTCTGTATACATTTTCAATTTGTCTTTTAAAATAAGGTACCAAAAGTCCCCATTGATACGCGCTAACAATTATTTTTTGTAAATATCTCCTTATCTATTTGTTTTATAACTAAAATAGTTATCAAACAGCGCTGTAACTACCACTGGGGCAATGCCCCAGGGCCCCCGAGCATGGGGGGGGGGGGCACAGCAGTGTAAAAAAGTTAAAGTTAATAAGATATAAAAATAACAACAAAAAAATGTCTTCAGTTTACAGCGGGGGGTCCCTTACATATTCTGCCCTGGGGCCTTCAAGCTTCTAGTTATGGCACTGTTATCAAATATAAAAAAAAATAGAAATTTACAAGAACACTAGCTGCCCCGGCAAACGTTGTGCCAAAAAAAATCTCATGTTTGTACTTATTGTTATGGTGTTAAATTTGCTAGGGTTATTTTGTGTATTAATAAGTTTTTACTTATACAGGATAATTTAAGACTGTTAGGCTAAACTTTAACAGTTGATTGAGGAAGTTATTTAAAATGGAATGTATCTGGAAATTCTTCATGAGGGAAGTATAGCCCTCCAAAAAGTGGATCGATTGGGAATTTTGGTACTTTATTTATAAAATTTATTCATTTTTTATAAATATAATTTATACCTATTTACTAAATAAAAGTATATACAAAAATTCAACTAGTTTCCCAGTATTTGAAAAATTAATCAAAAGGAATCAAATTTTGACGTTTCTCTAAAATTCCGTATCAACTGTCAATTTAATTACGTTCAATTATTGTTTAATACGCCCAAGCATCTGAAGAAGTTTCCAGTACCGCCAACCTATTTTTTAAGTTGTCAATTTTCATTATCGATTCCGTCTGAATCCAGTAAACATCATTCAGATTGAAAATTTGCTATTTCTTTTACGTACAGATTCCGGAATAAAACAGAATGGTATTTTATTCTGGTTAATTATTTTCTCAATTACTGGGTTGGGTTCTGTAGGCACATCTATTTTTCTTCTCAATGAAATGGAGTATAATTAAATGTTCCCTATTATTAACTTCCCAACAGGAAATTATTGCAATTGGTCCGAAAATCTATATCCAAAATTTCAACATACATATTTTTATGTTTCAAGGTCGCTATAGTATTAGGTGTTGGAATTAATTCGTAGCGTTTTACGAGAAATAGCATGAGTATTACATTATTCTGTTTTTACCTTCAGAAACAAATTTATCGTAAATCAGGTGTTAATAGGTGTCATTTTTATGACACATCTTATTTTTCAATTGTTAATAACAAAAGTTGCAATTATTTAAATATGTCGATATTTGTGCCAAATAAAGTGTTTTTGCGGAGACAACACAAAATAAAAAGTTTTTTACATCAAATTGTTACTGGTGATGGCATTATGACAATCCTAAGCATAGAAAATCATGGGTTAAACCCGGACAACCATCATTATCAGTGGCAAAACGTAATATTCATGGATCTAAGCTCCTCCTTTTTATTTGGTAGGATCAACAGGGTGTGGTTTATTATGAACTGTTAAAACTATCACTGGGGATCGTTACTAATTACAACTGATGCGCTTCAGTCGTGCATTGAAGGAACACGGCCGGAATGGAGCAAAAGGCACGATAAAGTTATTTTGCTGCACAATAATGCTCGACCGCACATCGCAAAACCAGTGAATACATATCTACAAACACTGAAATGGGAAGTCCTAACCCACCCGCTGTATTCTCTAGATCAGTGGTTCCCAAAGTGGTCCCTACGGACCCCAAGGGGTCCCTGGCATCGTTCAGGGGGTCCGTGAAAAATTAAAATCGATTTGGGGGTCCCTGAACAATGAATAAATTACACTGGCCGACAGCCATTTTGCTGCAGGGCATACAACAACTTTTTAAGGGTAATTTGGACACGCTGAATTCAAAAATGACCTCCATTTTGCTCAATTAGCTCTTGTTTTAGCAATATTGCAAAAAACTGTTTTTTTCGATATGCAAACATTCAAATTCGTATATATATTTTTTGAATCAATGACTTCAACCAAAGATCATTCAGAATGAAGCTATGGGTCCTAATTGAACTAAAAAGCCTTAAATTATAAACATTCATAAAGTTATTTCCTTCGAAAATCATTTTTTAAACAAAAAAAAAAAATTCGGCAATTTTCAAAATTCAAGCGCATTAACACAAACAATTTTTGTCCAATTTTAATGTTATTCACTAAATTAGTAGCTTTATCTATCTTCTTCATTGTGTTAAAATTTCAACGTAATCGAATAAAAATTGGCGAAGTGGTACTAAAATCAACAGCGCGTGTCAAAATTTAGTAGTTTTTCACCCAGGGTCCGTGGGAAAGTTTTGACTATGAAAGGGGGTCCATGGGCCAAAAGAGTTTGGGAACCACTGCTCTAGATATTGCCCCTTCGGACTACCACCTGTTCCGATTGATGGCTCATGGTTGTCAGGGGAGAATTTCACTTATTATGAAGATTTTAAAAATTGGATCGATTCATGGATTGCCTCCAAGGACGAAGTGTTCTTTCGACAGGGTATCCGTCTGCTACCTGAAAGATGGGAAAAAATTGTGGCAAGCGATGGGCAGTATTTTCATTAATTTATTTTTCTATTTTCATTTAAAATAAATTGTTATTTGTCTCTCAAAAAACGCTACGAATTAATTCCAACACCTAATATGTGTGTGTGTGTGCAAGTGTGTACGTGCATGTCATTTTTTTCCTGCACAAAATCTCGCAAATAAAAAATGTTACTGACTTCGTTGGGGTGTCAATCGAAGCATCTTGACATGAATATGATCTGAAAGAAAGGATTTTTTGAAATTTAACCCATACAGGGGTAAAAGGGAGTGTAAAAGTGTGTGTAGGTAAAAACATTATTTGGTCGCATTTACCTGAAACTTAGTATAAATATTTTACAATACAATTTTAAATTTTTTTCACAATGATCAGTATTCAAGTATTGATAATCATACCATGTTGGGAAGTTGGTTGTGTGGACCTAAAGGGTTTCACCCCACAGCTTGTTTTAGCTCTAAAATCATAATTGACTAATATGTATATAAATCTTGATAACCAGCATCCATGATTGATGTAAGTTGCAGTGTGTAAATGTTTGACAACTATTGCAAACACCGCAATATACTTTTAAACATTAATAGTCCATATTATGTCATTCTTAATATCTACACTACTAGTGATAATATATACATTTTTATTTTCTTATAACTGTTTCCCAATTTATTGAATTAAAAAATGGATGAGATTTAATAATAGTTGTATCATCTAATCTTTGTTCTGGGTAGAATGTTAGAAGCTTAAAAATAAATAATATTACATATTATAATTTTCAAAAAATATCTAAGTATTAATAATTTACATACTTGGGATAATAATGAATGTGCTTCAAAAGATATATATTTTGGTATATTCAATATACTGTAGTTATGAAAACCTCCAGGATGACATTTATAAAAATTCTGTAAAAATAAATAAATTAGGAAGACCTAAAAAAAATATACAGTAGAAACCGGTTATAACAACATCAAAGGGACTGGTCATATCAGGTCATAAAGGCCGATAGTTTTTGAAATCAATGTTTAGATTTTTTAAAGTTATTTCTTGGAAAACTATAAAATTCAAATTTTGAAAAAAAAACTTAAAAAATGATTATTAGAAGCTACATTTAAATCTTAAAATGATTCACCATCTGCGAGTGAAGATATCATTTAAATAAAATAAAAATTTAACATTGCGAGTACAGAGATTATGATATTTTAAGCGGATTTTCAACAAAAAAGTAAATAATTTTATGGAACAGAAATTTATGAAATTTTGAGGGAAACTAAATACCGGGTGTCCCAGATAACTTTTCCAGCATGGGGATCTCAGTATCTATAAGAGATACAGGTTTGGTTAAATCAGATGAATTATTTGTAAGAAAGGGGTGAGTATTACTACACTAAAAAATATTCATAATTCTATGTGGTTTAGGCGGTATACCCAAAAAACTGAAAATTCAGAATTTCTTTAAATGGCTATAACCAGGGCTGTCGAGAGAGGGGGGAGACGGGAGGAATCCCCCCGGGATTCTTAATTTAACATAACAATAAAACTCTCAATTCAAGAAAGTGGACTTCTTACTTTTTACATTTCTATTCAATACCTTGATGTACAAACTTATATTTATATTGCTTGTTATTAAAACCAGTGCCGGATTTACCAATAAGCAAAAGAAGCAATTGGTTAGGGTACCCGACCATAGGGGGCACCATGATGGGGCATCATCGTAAAATTGTGAAAAATTTTGGTGAGGAGCTAAAAAAAAATAGCTCTTCAAAATTATTAGTAACATTTTTTTGTTAAAAAAGCTAAAAAAAAAGGTCCAGTATTTAAACGTCTAAAAAAAAAAGTCAGAATATACATATTTCATTCAGCAGATTCTTTCATGGGTGGGGGGCCCATAATTTTTGTCCCCCGGGCCCGGATTTTTCTCGACGGGCCTGGCTTTAACTTCTTTGTCAAAGTAGATAGGTACTTTTTGTAGACGGTTTCTTAAAGCACTTTTTTGTGTAGAATCGATTGGTGTATTTAGATTTTTTATATCACTTTTAGTTTCCGAGTTATGAGCCCTAACTTTAGTTTTTCTTATGGACCACTAAGCTGGCTATGGCATATTTGAACGTGTTTTTTACTCTACTTTACAACGATATATCACATGACATACTTATTATAGAAAATAAGTCGAAGTACTAAATATTGGTGATATTTATAAAGTATTTTATTACAAACATTTAAGTAAGTCATGAAAAACAAAAATTGTTAAACAAAAATCGCAATAACAACAATCAAAATAACAAATGACTATTTGAAAACAATTAACTTTTAAAAAAAAATACATTATAATTTTTTTTTTTACAATAAGTATGGCATGTGACATATCGTTGTAAAGTAGAGTAAAAAACACGTTCAAATATGCCATAGCCAGCTTAGTGGTCCATAAGAGAAACTAAAGTTAGGGCTCATAACTCGGAAACTAAAAGTGATATAAAAAATCTAAATACACCAATCGATTCTACACAAAAAAGTGCTTTGAGAAACCGTCTACAAAAAGTATCTACTTTGACAAAGAAGTTATAGCCATTTAAAGAAATTCTGAATTTTCAGTTTTTTGGGTATACCGCCTAAACTACATAGAATTATGAATATTTTTTAGTGTAGTAATACTCACCCCTTTCTTACAAATAATTCATCTCATTTAACCAAACCTGTATCTCTTATAGATACTGAGATCCCCATGCTGGAAAAGTAATCTGGGACACCTGGTATATTTGGAATTAATATAAAAAATCGCAAGTATTTTCACCGTCCCATTTATAAGTTATAAGTAAACTATAAAGTATAGACAATTAAAAATCGTACATGCTGAATATATTGTTATTTTTATTTCAAGAAAAAATAAAAATAATAAAAACTATTTCTTGATTATAAACATATAATAAATAACAAAATCATGTGCGGATAACAGCACACATTATCAAATCAAAACATTAAATAATATTTAGCTGACATTGTGAATACACAAATCGCGCATGCGCAACAGAAAATAAATGCTCAACGTGTTTATCGCGTCCGTGAGATTTTGCATTTCTTCGTAACAGAACTGTAAAAAATTGTGTCTTTTACTTAACACAAGTGCAAAGAGTATTGCCTATAAAAAAAATATAATGTGTATTTAAAAAAAAACAAAAACAAAAGACGGTTTGTCGTTAAAATGATAAAATTATCCGAAAATATTGTAAACAGAAAGTTGTTAAATGAGGTATTTCGTTGTAAGCAATATCATTATAAACGGTATATTAGAAAAGGCAATTATATGGGATTCAATCGGGACTTTTATTTTGAGTTGTTATAATCGATACGTCATATTAATCGCTATCATTATAACCAGTTTCTACTGTAATTTATATTTACATACCAGTCCTGTTAACATTTCATATAAAATAGTTCCATAACTCCACCAAATAACAGATCCATTAATTTCATAAATTGTATTTAATTCGGGTGCAACATAAGGATGTTTATTAGAGTACCTTAATGTTTCATTTCCTTCCCAATGATACATAAAAGTTAAGAGAAGATCATTGTTTTCATCAAGAAGTAAATTATCAGGATGTAATTCACTACAATTTAAAATTATGTTACTTAATTAAATCCCACAATGATGCATAATTTATAACTTAATCACTGGTGATAAAATAGCCAGTGATTATACAGTGATGCCTCGTATAATGAACATTAGGGTGTGTCATTTTTGAGCAACTTTTTTTTTTCAACTAAAAAACAGGCTAAAAATTTTCTAGAAGGTGAAAAAAGAAGCCTCTAAAAATTTGAGCTCTTAATATTAACATCAAGTGGTGCCTGTTCCTAACTTTCCATTTCCCATTTAAATAACATGAAAATTTTTTTTTATTTTTTCTTATTTTTGTAGCTTGACATTTAAGCATTGTAAAAATGATCTGAAAAGTTATTTTAGTAGAAAATTGAACGCTCTACAAAAAAGTTCCTACTTATTTATTTTTTTACAGAGTGAGCCGTTCTGAAGATATTCAAACTTAAAGTTACAAATGTATGAAATTATGACTTTTATTTTATTAAACTAATACTGAGGACTTTTTTTATATTTTAAAAATTATTTTCAAGAAAAAATAATTATTTTCGTATAGAAAAACAATAATACTTACATCTCAATTTTTTTTTGCATTTTATTTTATTTACTATCAATAAAAGTCATAATTTCATACATTTGTAACTTTAAGTTTGAATATCTTCAGAACGGCTCACTCTGTAAAAAAAATAAATAGGAACTTTTTTGTAGAGCGTTCAATGTCCTACTAAAATAACTTTTCAGATCATTTTTACAATGCTTAAATGTCAAGCTACAAAAATAAGAAAAAATAATAATTTTTTTTTCATGTTATTTAAATGGGAAATGGAAAGTTAGGAACAGGCACCACTTGATGTTAATATTAAGAGCTCAAATTTTTAGAGGCTTCTTTTTTCACATTCTAGAAAATTTTTAGCCTGTTTTTTAGTTGAAAAAAAAAGTTGCTCAAAAATGACTCACCCTAATGAACATAATTCGTTCCAGAAGCAAGTTCATTATGCGAAAAGTAGGAGATTGATTGAAATTCTCTTATAAAAAAAAGACTGTAGTAGTATGTCTGGTACGTGGAAAATAAAGCCAAAACGCTGCACTTTTTGATTGGAATATACCATATTCTGTAGTCATACATAAGGTCAAAAAAAAGATTTTCAGATAGGGAGCCACTTTAAAATCCGTGTAGAACATTACATTGTTCTATGTACTATCAGATAACCCCCACCGGTGTTATAAAATTAGCTTTATCTCAGCTCCTAGTCATCCGATTTCAATTTTCTTTTGTTTATTTTAAAGTTCACAATTTTTGAAAATCTGGAAATTTCACTTTTACTACAAACTTAATTGTTATATTTTTTTTTTGTGCAAAAAATTTTTTTTATCTCATATTAAAAAGAAAGACAATATTTTCATCGTTCCATTGGTATCAAAATAATACTATATTTATGAACAACTTCTCTCAAAAACGCAAGTTAAATTAAGAAAAATAGACTAATTTTGGATTATTCTATGTTGTTTACCTTTGAATCTATGAAATTTTTTGTTGGGGTCAAATTTCTCATATGGGACAGTTAAATAATTCAAAAATCTGTCATGAATGTCACTGAACTTTCTTATACAATAAAAAATCGTCCATGTATCTACTTATACAGAACATAAACTATAGATAATAACGTACTTTTCAATTTTTGTTATAAACATTTCATTTTATTTTGAACTTTTTCAAATAAAATTGAATAGAATAATCCAAAATTTGTTTGTTTTTTTATTTTATCTAGCGATTTTCAAAGAAGTTGTTCATTAAAATAGTATTATCTTGATATTACTGGAACGCAGAAAAAATTGTCTTTCTTTTTTATATGAGGTAAAAAAATGATATTAGGCACGATAAAAAAGTTATATTGCAATTAAGTTCGTAAGAAAAGTGAAATTTTCATATTTTCAGAAATTGTGGGAGACCCATAAGACTTATTGTTAGAGAAAAATGACAAAAAAAAATAATCTTCTCCATAAAAACTTTAAAAAAAAATAAAAATAAATTGAAATCGGATGACTAGAAGTTGAGATAAAGCTAATTTTAAAAAACCGTTAGGGGCCATCTTTGATAGCCGATATAACAGTGTTCTACACGGATTTTAAAGTGGTTCTTTCTTTTGACCATATGTATGATTACAGAAAGTGGTATACCCCAATCAAAAAGTGCAGCGATGTTTCATATACCAGACATACTATAGGTAAAATAAAAGTTAAATAACTTACTAGCACTTGACCCCTAAATGTTGAAGATATTCCAATGCAATTAATAATTGAGCTGCCCATTTTTTAATAATATGTTCTGGTAATATATCCCATTGTTTCACAATATTTTCACTCCAATCATCCATTTCTACTGACTGTGATTCTTCAAATATATTAAAAGGATCTTCTTCTTGTTTTACATCAACCATGTCTGATATTTCCGAATCGGGATTAGATGTATATGTTTCCTCTGTATTTTTTCTACTTTCATTTAATACTTCACTTATAGAATGGAGCAGTTTCTGTGCGTTCTGTACTAAATCATCTACTTCACATTCTCCAGTATGTTTATTTTCAATTATTTCAACAGAAGATATTTTTTTATCTGATAAAATTTTCTCTTCAATGTTTTCAACTGATTTTGTTTTATCATTGAATGTAACTGTATTTGTTGGTGTACTACATTTAGATGTACTATTATCTTTATATTGGTATAAATAATCCCATAATTTTCCCCCGCTAAAATAAATCATGTTACATGTTTGACATGATTTTTGTATCATATAGCAATTTAATACAAGTTTAAGTGGTTAAAGATAGTGACTGACCGAAAGGACCCCGCAGAATCCTTATGGGAAAGGGGTTTCAGTCAAACTCTTTGAAACTTTGATGACAGTCCTTGATAAGTAGATCAAAAATGTCAATGGGCACTAAGTCATAAAAACTTTAAGATGTAGCCCTCTGAAGTTGAGGATCATATGCTCGCCTTTAATTTACAAAAAAAAAATTGTAGACCTTAATTTTTGCACAACTATTTGTATATGTTCCCAAAAACTTCTATAATCGATTGCCACCATAAAAAGGTCAACTTTTCAATTCATTGAGAAATGACAACACTTAAAGATTTAAGTGTTGTCATTTATAATAAAAAAACGTAACAATAAGATTATTGTTACGTTTTTTTATTATAAACCAATCAAAATTGTTTCATAGAACCAGTAATATTAAAAAATAATAATAGCCAAGAAATTGCTCTGAAAAATTATATATCTACTGGTGAAAACCAAACTAAAATCGGTTAAGTAGTTTTCGAGATTATCAATAAAAGATATAAGGCAGAGTTAATTAATTTTACAAAAGTCAATTTTTGTGAAACTTGTGTAGTGTATAATATACCTCAGACAATGACAATAATAAGGATTCTGTTAGTGAAAACCGCACCAAAATCGGTTCAATAATTTTTGAGTTATTTGAAGTATATTATACACTACACAATTTTCACAAAAATTGATTCTTTTACAATTAATTAACCCTCGGACCGACACCCGGGTCCAGCCAGACCTTTTTCGTTTTCAATTGTAAATTAAATATATTTCTAATTAAACTAGCGACTTATACTTCCAGGTAGCTTCCTAAAATTTTATTGGGTATCGATTTATAAAACAATTATCACGAAAAGTCCTTAGAAAGGATTGCTATAAGGACATATAAAAAGTACACCTTCGGACTGACACATGGTGTCTGGCTGGACCCCTATACATTTTGCATGGAAAACGCATAGAATGTGATATATTTTTGTCATTCTATCTGGCTTTTTTCTACTTTTTTCTAGTTTTTCATAGAAATTATTTATCCAAACTATTCTTTATGCTCACTTTACACATACGCAAGCATATATTCATGTACACATTTGAATATTTGTGTACAATCTTATTATTATTTCACAGATGAAAGGTTGTAATTGATCTCAATCGATCCGGTGGAAAAAATAATTCGGGATTTTAGGGGTGTGGGGGGCACAACAACACTCAATCTAGCACAAGAGTCGAGATATTTACGATTTTCTGTAATGGATAAGTAGCGAAACAGAGAAAAATTCAATATTTACAATAAATCTGTTTTGTAAGCACCCCCCCCCCCCCCCCCCCCGAAATGTTCATTGTTCTAAAAAAAACTAATGTTTTGAGAAAACATCAATTTAAATTAAATTTCAAAATTTAAGACATATGTATACCCCCCCCCCCTAATTTTTCTAACTACGCCACTGCGTATCATAATTCATCATAAAATTCATTGTTTTTTTTTGTAATTTTTAAATATCTTAAAATAAAATACAAAAAAAAAACGAAAAAGAAGAACAGTTTTTTTTCATAATCCAAAAACGTTTAAATTTTTTTTTTCGTTCACATGTAGAGAAACATATGCCGAAACCTCTGAGAAAGGTAAGAAATTAAAAATATTTGCCTACTTGTGATATAAATGAGTTTAAAGGTATGTTAAATTACCATATAAATGCATGTAAATGCATAAGGGTCCAGCCAGACACCATGTGTCGGTCCGAAGGTATTAGAATAGGTGTCGGTCTGAGGGTTAATTAACTCTAGCTACATAAAAGGAAGCTTATTTTTGTATCTTTTACCGCATATCTCGAAAACTACTTAACCGATTTTAGTTTGGTTTTCACCAGTAGATATATAATTTTTCAGAGCAGGTTCTTGGCTATTATTATTTTTTAATATTACTGGTTCTATGAAACAATTGGATTGGTTTATAATAAAAAAACGTAACAATAAGATTTAAGTGTTGTCATTTCTCAATGAATTGAAAAGTTGACCTTTTTATGGTGGCAATCGATTATAGAAGTCTTTGGGAACATATACAAATAGTTGTGCAAAAATTAAGGTCTACAATTTTTTTTTTTGTAGATTAAAGGCGAGCATATGATCCCCAACTTCAGAGGGCTACATCTTAAAAGTTTGAGTTTTTATGACTTAGTGCTCATTGACACTTTTGATCTACTTATCAATGACTATCAGAATCCAAAGTTTCAAACTTTGACAATTCTGTCAAAAACGACTTGATAAAAATTTGAGATGTAGTTCAAAACATGAATGAAATGACGTCAAAATTTAAATAAATTCTAATCATTTTTTCCGTCTCAAAAAAATTCACAAAAAAAGCATAATGTGATTTCCCCCTTTAAAGTATTACCTACCTCGCATATTGAAGAACAACATAAATAGCATCATCAGTACAAAAATATTGGTACATCTGTACCATAAATGGAACATTCGTAGGCATTGTAGGTGTCTTTTTTAATACGGTAGCCGAACATAATTTTTTTATAACCTACGAGAAAAAAAGAAAAATTGTGAGTTCTCGTGCTGTGATGTGTAAACATCTGTTCCACATTTATTTCACATATTAAATTGTCATTTTATTCAAGCTTGTTCAATCCGCGGCTCATTGGATATTTTTTAATAGGAAATAATTAAATAATTATTTATTTTAATCAATTAAATTAGGCAACAACGAAAATACACAAAAATTATATGTGCGGCCCTTGATAGACTGAGTTTGTGCTATGCAGTGTAGTCATAACACTTGTTTTAAAATTGTAAGTGATGGCAATTAGTATTACGTAATCCCTTGTTAACAAGTTTTTGTTGATAACAATTTTGGAAAAAGGGATGCTACGCAATACTCATTGGAATACAGTCAAGAGAATAAAAATTAGTCAGTCGTTAGCACAGAGTGCCTAGAATACCACCATAAGATTAGAAAAGTTTTCGGTGATAGTCAAATCTGTAAAATAGTGCAAATCCTCCTTGGTGCTGTAATTTACACCAAGGAGAAAAGTGAAGTAGTGACCACTAAAATTAAATTTAAGTACACATTTGAAATAAGTAAATTTAATTGTTCTTCATTAACACTTAGGGACTCGTTAATGGGTCTAACGGACCCAGTCCTTCGTATTTTGGTTAAAATCTTTTAATGTTTAAAGTGTGCGACATTGCCGCTTTTAGTATCTTTCAACGATAGAATAGCACGGCAGATGACGGTCATAGTTGTCAGTTTGTTCAAATTGTCATAACTAAATTTGATACAGAAAGCGACTGAGATGTGATTTTATCCCAAAAAAGATATTTTAATTTTGTTAATTTTCAAAGTTATTTTTTTTTTTATAATGATTGATCTCACATTGATAATTCATATAAGTACATTATAGTAGTGTAAGAAAATATAGAAGATTTTGTTTAAAATAAGTAATTACAGAAATTTTAACAATTACTCTAAATCTTGTCATAAAAGTATGGAAAAATGTCTTTTATTTTTGTAATGACTGTTTGATTAAGTAAAAACAATAAATATTAGTACTTATATGATTGAATATTGTCTTTCTTTATTGACAAATTATCCTTATAAGAAAGTAAATGTGTACTTCTATTCAGCAGTTTTGGAATAAACATTTGATATTAAACTGGGTCCAGTGCACCCAGTAGCGCGTATTTATGTTACAAATCATGGCGCGAGTCCCTAAGTGTTAATAGTGTAAATCATTGTTATAAAATAATGTTCAGAGTGTAAGTTGTTGTTATAATTAAATTTATTTTATTTATGGTAGATGTGTACGTTTCGTATTTACCGAGGAATAATGCTCTTTATTAAAATAGCCGATATAAAAAACTGTTGCATTTTGTACATATTTTTGCTTTAATTGATTCCAGATGACTAGCTCCGTTTAAAATAGTCGTATTGCCAAACCAAACACTAATCTTATGCAATAATTAAATTTATTTACCTTAACTACAAATAGATCTTTGGTATCATCATTTTTTATTAAAATGACTGAATTTAAAATTCCAACAACTTTCATTTTATTTAGTTCGTGTAAAGGCCGTTCAATTTTTAAACAATTTTCTAATTCTTGTGATACTTTGTCCTGAAACATTAACAATGATAAAACAGTTTTAAATATTTTATTATACATAAATAATGAGTTTTTCTTACATTCCAATTATATTCATTAGTTGTGTTTAGGTGAATGTTATAAATTTTTTCTGCTTTTAATAAATATTTTACTGTTTTATATTTAACATTTTGTCTTCGTTCAATATCAGGATCATCTAAAATAATAAATATGTTAATAAACCATGCAGATTAATTACAATTGAAATAAAATTGTGACATTCACACCTCACTGTATAATTTGTACAAAATATAAATCATATCAGTAACAGGAAAAAGAAATGTATGTTAATAAAAATGATAATATTCAAATGATAGTGATTAAAACAAAATACTTACCATGTACACCATTTAATAGACATGAAATGCCCTGTTTATATGACATAAAGGCGTTTTCGTAGTCCTTTTTTATTTCAAAATCAGTCGCATTTGATATATGTTTAGCTGCTTTAAATAAATACATTGTTTCTGGATTGTCTGTTATTTTTATATAATTTAAAATAGATCCTGCATCCAAAATATCTGAACATGTTTCAGGTATACTTGGTAAAGCTGGTTCAGATAAATATTTATTTTGTTTAACTATATCGACGTCAATAGATTCAAATTTGAGATTTAATGAGTCAGTTGAATTTATATCTGTTATCTAGAAGATTAATATTAAATGCTTATTAAATAAAATGAATTTTTATAATTTGCTTTATGCCCGGTATTATCAACTAATTTAAAGCTCCTTTAGCGCTAAATGCTCCTTTAAAGTAAATTTGATGTATTACAAACGTGATTTAAATCAATATTTAAGCTCTTAATGAAAAATAGACATAATATACGTTGTAAAGAAATACTGCAGATAATTTAAAATGTATTTAATTAAATGTATTATGCTTGGATCTGTTGATAATATGACAGTTAGTTAAAGGAGCATTTAGTTAAAGTTGATAATACTGGGCGCTAATCTACTGAATTTACAATATTTGCCTTTCTTTATAACATCTGACCTGTGAATGTATAGATATACTAGTTGTACTATGGGTTGATAATGAGTCAGTTTCACTATTATAGATAGTTTTATCTTCATCCGAACTACAAGAATCAACAGATATAATATCTCCAGCATTAGGTATTTGAAGATCATCTCGAATTTCATCAATACATCCTTTTAATTGATGTGTAGGTGTATAACTAGTCTATAGAATTGTAATTAGATAAGTCATTTAAAAACTAAATCCCCACTAATTGAAAAAGTAATCAAAAAGAATCAAACTTTGATGTTTCATTCCGGTTTCTGTAAAATTCCGTATTCACTGCCAATAATTTCATTATTCATGAAGAATAGAGAGAGATGAGATGAAACTCTGTATATCTGTAATCAGGGACCTGAACCTGAACCTGAACCCGAACCCGAAACCCAAAAAAACCCGTATTTTTCATGAACTCGAACCCGAACCGAACCGTTATATTTCAATGTCAATGAACCTGAATCTGAACCCGAACCTTTAAATGAATATCCGGTAACCATATATTTTTTAAAGGTTCAAGAAATTTTTTTAGTATTTTACTAATTTTTCTTCATTGATTTTAAAATGTCTAAACTGGTAATCCGTTATGCACCAAGGTCACTATCGTCACTACAATGACTACAATGATAATAAAAGTTACTACTAACGGGCACAGTTTAACCACCGTAGCTCACGGATACTCCTTTTGCCCCTTTCAATCTTGCAAATGTTAATCGTGACAAATTAGGTACTCAGAAAATTGTCGAATTAATATTTTTTATTAAAATTGTATGAAAATTCAATGGTTAACCACAATATCGAAGATACAAGAATGAAATAGGTTCAAAAAATTGTTCTCCGATTTAAAAATTTTAACTTGATCTTTCCGTTTAAGGTCCGTTTTTGTTTCGTGTTTGTCTCCTAAATCCTTGTCACACATAACTCATGAACCACTGAACCGATATTAATGAAACTTGGTTGGGTCTGGCTTGAAAACGATCCCATTTCAAAATTATTAAAATCTAGTGCAAGAGGGAGGGGGGGACAACAGTATTGGTAGTTTATTTACTTATATTCTATTTGTTACAAATTTCTTACTATACAAATTTCATGGTGATGACGTCACAGTATAGAATAAATGAACTGCGAACTGTCAAACAGACCTTGTATTATTGGATCATGTCTGATCATGATAATTAACTACTTTTGATGAATTTAGCACGAGGAAGCACTGCATTTATTTAGCAAATTTTTTTTTTATTTGAACCCGAACCCGAACCTGAACCTAAAAAAATAACGGTTTTTGAACCCAAAAAATTTGCAACGTGCTGAACCTGAAACTGAACCCGAACCGAAATTTATTGTTGAACCCGAACCCGAACCATAAATAAATTTCGGTTCAAGTCTCTGTCTGTAATACAATTTTATGTGTCGAAATATGACTTCCGAAGTGTGCATGGACTGCTGCGCAGTAGTTGACTACGCATTCGTATAGTTGTGTGTGTACCGCAAGGTACAGAGTGGTGAATGCGCACAAAGTTCTGCGCAGTGGTCCATAAAATATGGACCGCCAACTCCAGGTTCCGTTTTTTCGACATACCCCCTCCACTCGAGTTTCATCTCCTCTCTCTAAGCTTTATGGTTCAATTATTGTTTATTACTTGAAAGTAATTTTGCAGTGCTGCCAACCCACATTGCTTTAATTTTTTTAGTTATCAATTTTCATAATGATTCCGTCTGAATCCAGTAAACGTCATTCAGATTGAAAATTGCCATATCTTTTATGTTCAGATTCCGGAATAAAACAGAATGGTATTTCATTCTGGTTAATTCTTTTCTCAATTACTGGGTCACAAACAATAATGTTGACATTATAAAGAATTTACTCTAGACCAGCGGTTCTTAACCTTTAGAGGGCCGGGATTTCAGGGGGCATTTCGCCCTCAGAAAACTGCTATGTATTTTATACGGGATCAGCCCGTGTTAAAAATTTCAAATTTGAAAAAATATTATTTTAAATAGTACATAACCTTTTTTCATTATACAAATAAACGTTTTCAATGTATTTTCGACGCTTAATCCAAATCTGATGTCAAAAATACAGTAAACCCAAAAACATCCCCTATAATAGAGTAAAATCTACCCCTTTGCCTCGCGTGAACGATTTTTATTTATTTGGAAGTGCAAATATACGTTTTTGATATATTTTACCAAAAATTAAAGATCTTCTAGTGCGCAAAATATTGGTTTTCCGGCCCTCTAGAGGTTAAACTAGGGTCCGCTGAATTTTTGCCGGGGGTCCGTCAAACATATCTGGCATCAATTAAAATGCTTTTACGTTTCTATTTACCAGTAATTTATTACAATCTAATGATCTTTGTTTTTCAGTCAGGGGGGGATCCCAAGACCACATAAGTTTAAGAACTGCTGCTCTATACTAGTGCTTAGTTAATGCTATCTACTAGGTATCAAATTATTATGAATTTCCTTGCTGAAAATGGTTCACAGATTTGTATGAAAAAACATTGTGTATTTGTCAGTAGAAGCCTTTATAAATACTCATATATTATAGTAATATAATTTAGATAAAAATATTTTACTCATTAAATTCTGACCATATATTATAGATATTTCTCCATAATTTATGAGCAAGTGTTGAACTTGATCTATCAAAATCCATGAGATAAATTTTCAAAAAGTATTTTTTAAGGTAGTTGGTCCGTAAACATGTTTTTGTCAGATTTTGTTTAAATTGCACAAGAATATTCCCTAGATTAATATCTGAAAAATAGCCCATTTTTATTAAAATTGACCATCTCAAAGTCATGAAAAACGATATCAAAGTTTATATTTTTAACACAGTTTATATGGACTAACCGTACACCAACGTAACGTTTTATTAGATAAAATTTAAACGTAGCGTCAGTTTTTCATAAAAAACTGACATGTTGTATATTTATATGAAAGAAAACAGCATACAAAAAATTGGAATGATTGACCATCCCGTTATTAAGATTTAACCAGATTTACCTACCAAACCATCACATAAATTACAGTATTGTTGACAATGTGGCAACAACGTATTCATTTGATTATAGTAAAAAATACACGAAATAATGAAATAATTTTTTACAAAATATGATAAGTGGATTGAAGGGAATTATAATCGATTTCATTTATTATTAATATATTCTGTGGTAGTTTAGATGATAAAATATAATCATTTGACAAGTAGTTAATAGTAGATAATGTACAGCGTTGCCATGATCATTTCTCTAAATTATAAATATGTACTCATGGCCTAATGTGATCACATTATGATCGACCAACTACCTTAAGACGTCCATAAACTATGGAATTTTATAAGAAATAAAATGGTCAAGTAATTGAGCAGCTATTCTCACTAACATTCTCTACTTGATTATACATATACAATCGAAATCAGTTATAATAAAGGGGACCACTCACATTAGATCGTAAAAGCCGATAGTTGTAAAAACTGGTAAAAAAACAATTATATGGGACTCAGTTGGGACTTTCATTTTGAGTCATTAAAACCCATATGTTGTATTAACCGAAGTTCGGTTTCGACTGTATTATCAAGAGCTATTTCATGTTAACAAAGGTGTAATTTCTATAAAAGTGTATGTGATAAAAAAATCGTTTAGAGATTTAGCTCAAACATGGAACTGAAAGAGCTAGGAAAATTATTCATGTTCTTCGACGACCCCAGAGAAGACCTTCTACACCGAATAAAATAAATTCCAGCTAGGAATCCATAGAAAATTTAATGCCCTAATTAATGGTTTCTGTCCAACCATGATTACTTTAAAATTGATCAAATAATGGGAAAATATATAAAGCACATAATTTAAGTTGTAATAATCACAATTGTATTCAAAAACAGTGTATATTAAAAGTTTTTGTTATAAAAATTTGTCTTTAGATATTTACCTATAACTTGAATAATTTTAAAATAATCATGGTCAGAAAGAAACCATTATTTAGGGTATTAAATATTCTATAGATTCCTAGCTGGAATTTAATTTATTCGGTGTAGAAGGTCTTCTCTAGGGTTGTTGAAAAACATGAATAATTTTCCTTAAATTTTTGTAATATCTAGAAATTTGAGTGCTTATAACTCAAACATTTTTCGAGATTCCGACATTGGGTGCTGAGCATTATTTAGGGCACTTTTTTCTCTATTATAATTTTAAATTTCATTTTCAAATTCAATTAAATACATATTAAACACAGCGGTCGAACGTAACTCTACATTTTTGGCATAATCTCCAAACTCGACGTCGCTAAATGATTTTTTCGCGGGCTCTATTTCAATAACTATTTACTATACATAATTTTTAAAAATACTATTTTATTCGTATTTTTATCAGCTTTAAGATTTATTAAACCTGTTTTCTTCTAAAACTGACAGCCCCAGTGGTATACTCAAATAACTGATTTTAGACAGCTTTGTAAGCTCCTAGAAAGTTATGCACCCCCCTGTGAAGGGGGGGAAAAGTTATCAGCATGTTCTATACATTGAAATCTACCAATTTCTTGAAAAAAACGTACTCCATCATTTTTTTCTAACGCCACCCATATACAAAATTGTCTACTGACTGGACTAATATGTAAATAAACGACTTTTGTTTAGAAAATTTAAAATTAAATTTTTAAAATTGAAAACTGAAATTTTAAATTTTCTTAACAAAAGTTGTTTATTTACATATTTATTTTAAGAAAAAGTACTAATTGATATACCATTGTATTTAAAACGGAGTGAAATCTTAGCTTATATTTTGTGTACTAATGTGTTCAACCCTTTCGCTGTGGGAACCGTACAAAGTAGAAAAATAATTTTGTGTTTCGCATACTTTTTGTTTTGTTTTTGTTTCATACTGCAGGAAACGTATAAAATCCGCTTGCAGAATTCAACTGACCTGGTCCGAAGATATTTGTTGAACCTATACGATTTTAAACTTTTATTTTTTTTGGCATAGTCCAATCCGGTCCCATTGTATAAATTATTCTACCAGTGTATAAATTATACGACGAGGCTATTTGCACATGCCGTATGTGCATGCAATTGGCTATTTGCACATACCACTAACCTAACATACACTAACCTACCCTAACTTAACAACCTAACCTAAGGCACATGTACGGTATGTGCAAATAGCCACTTTCTAAATTATAATTTTGTTAATAATTGTGAATTTTTATTAATTTAACAAATATTAAAAGTAAAAGTTTTGTTTTGAGATAATAATATTTTTATTTATTCGTAAGGTCTGACCCAGCCCGGTCCAATTTATACTAAGGTAAGATCCGACCCAGCTGATCCGGGTTTCCAATGTGTCCAATTTATACTAAGGCTTATACATTGGAAATTTTTTGGAGTGGGACCAGTCATATTAAGTCGTAAAAGCCGATAGTCGTCAAAATTGGTAAAATTATATTTGATTCAGTTGGACTTTTATTTTGAATCATTAAAATTGATATGTTGTATTAACCGATGTCGTTATAACTGGTTTCGACTGTATCTATCTAATTAATGTAAACTATATTAACAAAAATAATTGTTTCATATTTACCTTAAAAAAATTGATAAATACATCTGACATATATAATGATGGATATTTTGCAATATATTCTAAAAGTACTTGTGCAAATTTTCTCCGTTCATCAATAACTTGCTCTGTAAATCTGTAATATCAAGTTTTTTTTAATTGCAATAAAACAGCATTTCCCAAATTGGATTCCACGGAAAAATTCAGAGGTTTTGCATATTTCTTGGTCTTGTTTTGCTTATTTTCATATTTAAATCACATCTCTAATTTAAAAGGATAGGTAAATATTTCCAAAATTAAAAAAAAATACGTTTTTTTTTTTTATTATCTTAATATATAAAACTTGGTGCGTATGTACCGGTAATCATCAGGCCTAAACCACTGGATTTATCGAAGCCATATTCACACCATATATTTGTTTGGTCTTCGGGAAGGTTTATGGATTTTTTTGAACCCGGTAGGTGACTGTGGGGTCGAGATATTTACCAAAATGATAAAAACCGTTCAATGGCTACTATGTTTTTATATAAATAACAGTGACATCATGAAAACAAAACACGACTTTAAAATACAATATTTTTTAGTATTTTCACGTGATTTTGACGTTTAAAAGTTTTTATCAAATATTAATAGCTATGTTTTGTTGTATTTCTTAAATTCAATTGTGTTCAATTTAAACAGATATACTACGTAATTGTATTATTTTCAAACGGGAAGGTTTATAGATTTTTTTGAACCCGGTAGGTGACTGGTCGAAAATGAGAAAAACCATTCAATGACTACTATGTTTTTATATAAATAACAGTGACATCATGAAAAGTACGTGGGACACGTGTTTTTAGCATAACCTACGATACAGTTTATTAATATTCTTAAAATATAGTGAAATTACAGAAAAATGCATACACGACGACGTTTAAACATTGGTCGAAATACTCAAAATAGTCAAAATACACAAAATAACCCTAACAAATTTAATACCATAACAATGAGAAAGAAAGAGCACACAAATTATCTTTTGGCAAAACAACGTTTACCGGGGCAGCTAGTTTGTTATATTTTATGAACATATAAAATAAATATTTTAAAATTCTTTTTAATAATGAAGTTATTACCACGGACTTGAACTAGAATTTATTTATGGTTGGGGTTCAAATAAAAATTTTAGTTTGGGCTTCGTGTTTGGGTTTAGCATGGTGCAAACTATTGGGGTAACCATATGGGATTCAAGTTTGTCACTGAAATCAAATTATTATAAATTATTAAATCTACTTTTCAGATTTTTGTGTACACCAGAAAAAAAATTACATTGGGACAAAATAATCCTTGTTTCATATACACTCATCCCTTGATTTGCATGGGAGATAGGTTCCATAAAATTTTCATGTAGGTCAGAACTGTGTCTTACAATTTTTATGGTTAGGGGATTTGTATTTGATGTGTAAGTTAAGACAAACAAATATATGGTTATTAGAGGGACTTTTTTTTACTTTCTTATACCCATGTATATGAAATATGCATATACTAGTTCATATAAATAAGTATTGTAAAGCCAATTTTTTTCGAAATCCGGATTTTGATGGAATTATCCATTTTGACCTTCCCTGAATCCATTCTAACTATTTTCGCTATGATGTCTGTGTGTCTGTCTGTCTGTAGATGCTGTGACTCAAATACGAGAAATCGTAGAAGGGTGAAATTTTATACTTAAAATTAATTTTTTTCTGGGAAGAAAACCTCCTATTTTTGAAAACGATCTTTCAACTGGAAATGGATGTTTACCTTCATTGATTTTTGAATTTTTCAAATTACATTGAAACAGTGCGAATTAGAGAAAAATGGCCAAGTTGAAAATTGTAGGTAATATCTATAAATTATGTTCTATTCATTTTTTTCAAAAAAACAAATTAAAAAAAAAAACGTTTTTTTTAATAAGTATCCGTTTTTAATTACATTTCAAATGGTTCATAACAGAGAAGAAATATCTGCCATGAGTGTCATGGGACTTTCTTATACGTATTATAGAGATTGAACAGTGTACATGTTTGCCATAGGTACCGTGGGTCTCTTTTATATGTAATACTGATAATGAGAGGCAGTAACGGCTTTGGGGGGGGGGGGGGGGGGGCAACCAGGGCAACCGCCCGGGGCGCCAAGCCAGCAGGGGCGGCGCGCGAATGAGATAACAACGAAAAAAAAGGTCATCATTTTTTTTGTTGGGGAGGACGGCAAAGAAAAATTCGCCCGAGGCGCCGGGACTGCAAAGGCCGGCTCTGATGAGAGTAAACAGTATGGGTTGTTCTAAATAATTATTTTTAAAATTTATTTCTGGCTAAATCAAAAAAGTTGGAAAAAAATGTATGGGGAATAAATTATAGGCAATAACTTACTCGACATTTTTTATTACAGAAATTAATCGAAAATTAAAAAATTGACAAGAGTAAACATCCTTTTCTAGTTTAGTAATTTCGTTAATCAAAATTCATTTGATACATAATGTATAAAATAATATTTTTATAGTGTATGTCCCAATCATTTTATTAGTTTGTAAGAAATATGTTTCAATAAAATAAGAATCACGTACACTGTTCACTGTCAGTATTACATATAAGAAAGTCCCGTGGTACACTTGGCAGCTTTTTTTAGAAAAATGAAAGAAATGCATACATCTGAATATTTATTGAAACATTAATTATTAACTAAATAAATATCAAACTAAAAAGAATGTATCAGTCACTTAACTTTAGCAATGAGTGGTTATGTAAATGTAAACACATATTCTTCGTGTACTATTTTTTTTAAATTATGGTCAACATTTAGGGAAGAGACACATATGTATCATAGAGCTATGTGTAACATAACACAGCATTTTATATAAAAATAAAAAACTACCAAATATTTTAAAGCTTAGAGCATATACTACTAGAGCCAGCCTTGCCGCTCGGCTGTGCGAATAAGCGTGCGAGAGAGATGGCATAAGAGTACTACCTCCCTTCTCTCTCGTTCCGCGTGCTGATTTGTACCGGTAATAGCGGGAAGCACTTGCCCCTCTCTGCCGACCAATAAGCACGTGGAGCGAGAGAGAAAGGAGGTAGTACTCTTACGCTATCTCTTTCGCACGGCTGAGCGGCAAGGCTGGCTCTAGTAGTATATGCTCTAAGTTTTAAAGCAGTATCGTCAGTCAAAAACAAACGAATTCTCTGTTTTAAGGTAGTTGGTCCGTAAACATGTTTTCGTCAGATTTTGTTTAAATTGCACAGGAATATTCCCTAGATTATTATCTGAAAAATAGCCCATTTTTATTAAAATTGACCATTTCAAAGTCATGAAAAACGATCTCAAAGTTTATATTTTTAACACAGCTTATATGGACTAACCGTACACTAACGTAACGTTTTATTAGATAAAATTTAAACGTAGCGTCAGTTTTTCATAAAAAACTGACATGTTGTATATTTATATGAAAGAAAACAGTATACAAAAAATTGAAATTATTGACCATCCCGTTATTAAGATTTAACCAGATTTAACTACCAAACCATCACATAAATTACAGTATTGTTGACAATGTGGCAACAACGTATTCATTTGATTATAGTAAAAAATACACGAAATAATGAAATAATTTTTTACAAAATATGATAAATGGATTGTAGGGAATTATAATCGATTTCATTAATTATTAATATATTCTGTGGTAGTTTAGATGATAAAATATAATCATTTGACAAGTAATTAATAGTAGATAATGTACAGCGTTGCCATGATCATTTCTCTAAATTAAAAATATGTACTCATGGCCTAATGTGATCACATTATGATGGACCAACTACCTTAAACATTATTTTTTCTTGCTTTTAATAAATATTTTTATACATGTTTTTATGTGTGTATGTATTACCTATTAAAATAAGATGTCTTAATAAATTTTGGAAAATCTTCTTTGATTTGGAATTTTTTTTGTTTCTTCTTTATATCATAATAGAGATTTTTAAAATCATTATACCTTTTCCATACAATTATTTTTGTTATTGCTTCAGGGCAAACTTTAGGATAAACCTAAAAATACATGACATTAAAAAAATATGAATTGCACGTTTTTAATTTTACCATACCATTGATACAATTTCATATAAAGTAAATCCATTTTTATGTTTGCCAGTGTTTATCATTTCAAATAAATGTACCCAATTTTCATTTTTTTGACACATTTTTGTATAGTATCGGTAATAATGTTTTATTTTATTTTAATGGTTAATAAAGACACAGTACATTATAGCCTTATCATTATAAATAATTATATTATTATTTTTTTTTTTTATTACTGATACATTAAAATAAAATATATAAATAAACTATTATGTACTTAATATTAAAATTTGTAATAGATCATAACTGACACTTCATCACTAATTTTGACAGATCTGTTCGATCTGTTTGTTCACGGCACACAGAATAATAAATATACAGAAGCGACACTCAACGTTATTTTTTTGTAACTACTCGATGACAGTTCGGGGTGCATCAATCAGAAAGCAGAATACATTCACGTGATCTATACATATATCGACCAATCACACAACAGCTTACATATATTTGAATCGTAATGCCTTCTATCATATGGTTCTTTGTTTATATTTTAATAACCTATAATAATCCACATGTTTTAACAATTAATAAAACACAAAATCTGTTCAAATATTTATTAAAGTCATATTATGTTATTACAAATTACAAACATTGCTCAGATATAAATATTTCATGATATTTGACTCTACAACCTCATACAGTGATAAAATAACTCTTACCGATAATTAATCAAAATCCTATTTTGTACACAGTAGCACGTAGCATGTAATAAACAGCATGTGGAAGCTTTCAGAATCTGAAAAATGAATTATTTAAATTAATAGTAGCTAAATAATTATTCAAACATAAAAATACAGCAGAAATCTATTTGCAAAACTACTTTTATAGTTATTTTATAAAGTGGTTTCACAATTAAATAAATCAAACTACACATACAGCGTCGTTGTATATAATTGAAAAATAAATAAAAATCAAATAGGTACTTACTTAATATTCAAATAAAACTCAGAAAACATCTTCAGAATCTAACAACGCCATATTTCATAACTTCACACACTTCTTGTACACAAATATTAATGCGTTGTTGCCAAATGCATTCAAAAGAATTCATAATTATAGGTGTTGCCAGATTGTAATACTACCCATTTCCTTGCGTCTTACCCGTCTCGCCTACAACCCAAACTGTCAGATGAGTTCCCAGTTTAAACAACAGAGTGACATGCCCGTGTCACGGCATGAAGCATAGAATAAGGAGTATGAACTGCAAGGTTAGTAAATGAACAGGTTGTACCAAGGTTAGTAAATATACAGGTTGTACCCAAGGTTATTAAACTATACAGGTTGCCTCATAACGAAGCATTTAGGCGAGGGGAATGAGCGGGTGGGTAGTGCGTGTGACGTCACCGGCCGTCTTATGTCAAATTGAAAATTTGAATTAAATAATAGTGTTTTGTTTGTAATTCATATTTGTCAAATAAAAATCACAGAACATATAAAAATCTAAATATAATTCAGGTACGTTGACATTTTGCATTAACATATTTTTATAATTATATATGTGGAACAAAAATTATATATCAAAGGTAATATTTACTTTGAAT
Organism: Sialis lutaria; assembly: GCA_949319165.1. Taxonomy (NCBI): domain Eukaryota; kingdom Metazoa; phylum Arthropoda; class Insecta; order Megaloptera; family Sialidae; genus Sialis; species Sialis lutaria. Next base: position 2,841,564 of record OX439234.1, on the reverse strand, counting down.
TATGAATTATATTTTACTTTAATCACATAAAATAAATAGGTTCCCCAAGAATATCCACTGTCAAAATAAATGGATTGAGAAATGTAATAAAAGTAGTCAATTAAATTTGTAATTGTAATTTGATTTGTAAAGGATGTTTTCAGGAATAATGGAAGAATTGGAAATGATACATTAACTGTTAATTAACTTGATAACAAATAAAAACTGTATTTGTGCAAAAATTATTTTATATTAATTAATTTTAATATTACTTAGGTAGATTTAATTATTAAAAATTTCAAGATAATCGGTCATCTGTGAAAAATGTATGACAAGATTTGACTCTTACAGACAAAGCAATTTAATAAAAGTTTGCCAAAAATTAAAATTATAACTGTTTATTTAAAAAAATTATATTTTAATTTTAAATACTTAAATATGTTAATAAATAATTATAAAACATTTTTATTCTTTATTTCAATAATCTTCATTGCAGATTTTTACTTTTTTATACATACATGAAATGTAATGTATAAATAAAGTATAGTGATCACGAAAAAAATCGAACTCGAGATTTTAACGGAATTACATGTTTTGAGCATCCCTGAATCATATACAACCATTAACTCAATGACGTCTGCGTGTGTGTGTGTGTGTGTGTCTGTCTGTCTGTCTGTGTATCTGTGAACGCTCTACAGCCAAAACTGTAATACTTACGAACGTGGAATTTTAAACTTAAGGTTCTTTTATGCTCTAGATGTGCACCTCCTATTTTTAAAAACCATCACTAAACCGGAAACGGATGTTTACTGGTGTCAATTTTTGAACTTTTCGAATTATTTTTGAAACGGTACGCAGTAGAAAAAAATATTTCAGATTAAAATTGTAGAGGGGACTTTTATCTATAATTTATGTTCTATTCTTTCCCCCCCCCCCCCAAAAATTATTTTTAGGAAATAATCGATTTTCTAAAAAATTTAAATTTTTCGATTTATTTTTTAAACGGTAGGTATTAGAAAAAAATGTTTGAGATACAAGTTGTAGAGAATACTATTTTCTATAATTTATGTTCTATTCTTTTTTTTGTATCTTATGAATTGACCAAAAAAAGAATAATTTTAGTTTTAAGTTAAAAATGATATCATAATACAATAAACTGCCTTGGCAGGCACGAGACTTTTTTATACATCATGACACCGAAGTATTTATATGTGATTACTTTTATAATTTAATATTTGATTTTAAAATTTTTTACTTACAAAATGATTTTCACTGAATGAAATTGATACATTGTATTTAATATTGACATTAAATATTAAACGAAATCAATTAAGAATAGTGATTATTGTATTAACTATTTATTTTACTAGAATTCAATTATGACACTTCTAATAATAAATGCCAAAATTTTCATAGATAACTAGATTTTTTGTATTATACAAATCATTTTTAAATTAAAACCATTAAAACTAAAATAATTCTTTTTTTTGGTTAATTCATAAGATACAACAAAACAATAGAACAAAAATTATAGAAAATAATATTCTCTACAACTTGTATCTCAAACATTTTTTTCTAATACCTATAACCGTTTAAAAAATAAATCGAAAAAATTAATTTTTTTAGAAAATCAATTATTTCCTAAAAACAAATTTTGGGGGGGGGGGGGGGGGGGGGGGGGTTAATGGATAGAACATAAATTATAGATAAATACCCTCTACAACTTTGATCTAAAACCTTTTTTTTCTAATGTGCACCGTTTATACATCGTGACACCGAGTATTAATATGTGATTACTTTTATAATTTAATATTTGATTTTAAAATTTTTTACTTACAAAATGATTTTCAATGAATGAAATTGATACATTGTATTTAATATTGACATTAAATATTAAATGGAATCAATTAAGATTAGTGATTATTGTATTAACAAGTATTTATTTTGCTAGATTTCAATTTTGACAGTTCTAAAAATAAATTCCAAAATTTTCATAGATAAATAGATTTTTTGTATTATGATATCATTTTTAACTTAAAACTAAAATTATTCTTTTTTTGGTCAATTCATAAGATACAAAAAAAAGAATAGAACATAAATTATAGAAAATAGTATTCTCTACAACTTGTATCTCAAACATTTTTTTCTAATACCTACCGTTTAAAAAATAAATCGAAAAATTTAAATTTTTTAGAAAATCGATTATTTCTTAAAAAAAATTTTGGGGGGGAAAAAGAATAGAACATAAATTATAGATAAAAGTCCCCTCTACAACTTTAATCTGAAATATTTTTTTTTACTGCGCACCGTTTCAAAAATAATTCGAAAAGTTCAAAAATTGACACCAGTAAACATCCGTTTCCGGTTTAGTGATGGTTTTCAAAAATAGGAGTTGCACATCTAGAGCATACAAGAACCTTAAGTTTAAAATTTCATGTTCGTAAGTATTACAGTTTAGGCTGTAGAGCGTTCACAGACACACAGACAGACAGACACACAGACACACACACAGACGTCATTGAGTTAATGGTTGTATATGATTCAGGGACCCTCAAAACGTGTAATTCCGTTAAAATCTCGAGTTCGATTTTTTTCGTGATCACTATACTTTATTTATACATTACATTTCATGTATGTATAAAAAAGTAAAAAATCTAGTTATCTATGAAAGTTTTGGAATTTATTTTTAGAACTGTCAAAATTGAAATCTAGCAAAATAAATACTTGTTAATACAATAATCACTAATCTTAATTGATTTCATTTAATATTTAATGCCAATATTAAATACAATGTATCAATTTCATTCATTGAAAATCATTTTGTAAGTAAAAAATTTTAAAATCAAATATTAAATTATAAAAGTAATCACATATTAATACTCGGTGTCATGATGCATAAACGGTGCACATTAGAAAAAAAAGGTTTTAGATCAAAGTTGTAGAGGGTATTTATCTATAATTTATGTTCAATCCATTACCCCCCCCCCCCAAATTTGTTTTTAGGAAATAATTGATTTTCTAAAAAATTTAATTTTTTCGATTTATTTTTTAAACGGTTATAGGTATTAGAAAAAAATGTTTGAGATACAAGTTGTAGAGAATATTATTTTCTATAATTTATGTTCTATTTTTTTGTTGTATCTTATGAATTAACCAAAAAAAAGAATTATTTTAGTTTTAATGGTTTTAATTTAAAAATGATTTGTATAATACAAAAAATCTAGTTATCTATGAAAATTTTGGCATTTATTATTAGAAGTGTCAAAATTTCATTCAGTGAAAATCATTTTGTAAGTAAAAAATTTTAAAATCAAATATTAAATTATAAAAGTAATCACATATTAATACTTCGGTGTCATGATGTATAAAAAAGTCTCGTGCCTGCCAAGGCAGTTTATTTTAATAAGTTTTATGTCATATGTGACGATATATTTTAATTACGTTAGTTAATTGTATTAATAAATTTAAATTTCGCGCATAATAAATTCCATAAATGTAGTTTCACGCTATTGGTTGACGGCTGGCTACGTCACAAACCGTCAACCAATAGCATGAAACTACCGTATGAGACAACCTTGTATGTTTAGTAACCTTGGGTTGTACCCAAGGTTAGTAAATATTAGTTTATTTACTAACCTTGGGTTGTACCATCGCTTTTGACCAATCAGCGCCCGCGCGGGAAATACGTCACACAGGGTGACATTCAAATGTAATAGAATAAAATGTATTGCAAATATACATATTCATTGAACGTTGTCTTCCGTATTATTTCGAATTTCTGGACATAAAAATAAATATTGTTTATCACAGAAGCACAAAGTATTACAAACGATCATATATTACACATACTAGTTAAATACAAGATATATCTTCATAAAAATTAAAAAATGGAGTTAGAAGTCAATAATTATTTTGTGTATAATGAGAGCACTTTGAGACATTTTTTTACTGAAGTACATTTATTATTATGTACCTATATATATTAAATACAGGTAAATCCTGTTCATCGGAAAGATACATCCTAGGACATGGTCGTGGGGTTTAAGAAAAATCATTTTAAAATTTAAAAAAAAAAACACTTTATTAATAAAATAAACATTATTGAGGAAATAAATTAATGAACTATTTTGTTTTATTTCTTGAATATCATATTAATGGTGTTTGTTAGACCTGCAGTATCCATAATACGTAATTTAATACATCATCTAGAATTCCACTTCTTAAATTTATACAGCCCACCGTTGCAATGTTGTCAAGTCTCGTAAAGGATAATATAAAGTTTCCCTTAAATAAATTAAGTGTTTACTGAAGTATCCTCAGAGTAAAAGCTTTAGATTACTTATACTTATCCGTTGTCTAATGAGTTTTAGATTTCTTTCCTAAAGCAATTTCAACTTGATTTGGCGTTAAAATATTCTTAAAGGCGACTTACTTGATCCTCGAATCCAGCCTGATAATTTTTTATTTGTTGTTCTAATTTAGAAATGTTTAGCTCTACAATCTTCTTGTTATTCTCAAGATCTGCAATTTTTTGTTTAATACGTGTTAAAATAAATCATTTCACTTTTAATTGTATAACTCCTTACCATTCTTTTTCAGTTTTTTTGGTTGTAGGTTTAATAAATTAACCTGCAATTCATCTTCAAGATCATCTGGTTTAAAATGCTTGCTACATAAAGGTACGTTTGTGATCAGCATTCCATTTGTCTCTACGATGACACTTTCTGATCAATTCCTTTTGTATTATTGGATCCATAGGATAAAGTTATCATTTTATTCTTATTATTAGTTTAAGTGATTTTATTCTTTTGCCTATTTCGAATTATTTTTACATAAATATTGATATGTACTAACAGTACCTTCGCCTTTTTTTCGATCTATATAGTCGCATCAAGTCATCACAAAGTCACAATTTAAATTATGTTACTTATTATTATACATATTGTAGTGTAAAGATATTTTAAATAAATAACATAAATTAGTGGCTACATATATACCTTAAACAACAAGTCTTGTTTATTTAAAATCGCTCAAAATCAAAATATTAAAAAAAACTATGAACACTATAACTACAACTACCATACAAAGACAGCGATTTGTTATGATTGGGCACCCGAAATGACGTAGTTCTCCCTCTCCTGTCTTGATTTTGACAAGCTGATGGTACAACCTGTTTATTTACTAACCTTGAGGTTGTACCATAACTTTTGACGTCATCCTGAGAAACCTTTATACAGGATGAGTCATATCAGGAGGAACAAACTTGAACAGTTAATTGAGAGAGATATTTTAAGCAAAAAAGTTCATATAAACATGTGTCCGGAAAATCTTCGTGAGGGAGCTACAGACTCCCCAAAGATTTTGCCTAAAATCAGTTTTTATTTAATATGCGGAGAACCCATTGTGATACAGTAATGAAAATTGATACCCAGATTAGTATTAATACGTGTTATCGATTTCCAGTATCAAACAATGATTATTTAGATCAGGGGTGTATGGAGCCTGAAGGCCCTCTGATTTTTAGGGTTCCGTAGAAAACTAGGAACCCTTATAGTTTCTCCATGTCCGTCCGTCTTCAAAAATTTTGAGATAATAAAATGAAATTTGGCATACGGTCGTAGATTAATGGCCCAAAAACAGAAATGATAAAATTTTTGAAAAAAATATTGTTTAGGCCCCCTTTCCATAAAATGAAAAGTGTTTTAAAAAAAAAATCATCATTTGATTTTAACCATTTAATCACGATGTATTTGCTCTCCAAAGTCGTTAAAAAAGCGAATGTAGCTTTTAATTAGTACTTTCACTGAAAATTATAAAGAACAATGTCAAAAATATTATTATCTAATATTTTTTTGTTCTTTTTTGTTTGGCACTTTTATATAATCATATGTATGTCACAAAATACATACAAATATACTTTGTTGATTTATCATAAGATCAACCGTTTACGAGAAATACGATGGTAAAGCTACAACATTTGTTCTAACCCCTTTTATCATGGGTTCCTAGGCGAAACACACTGTCTAAATCGGTTTATAAAAAAAAAAATCTGCCCCCCCCCCTTAACAAAATGCTGGGTACGCCCATGATTTTATCCATCTTCTTTCGCAATGAAAAACAATAAGAAATTGAAAATTTTCAAACTACCGTGAATCCGCTAAAAATTATTCAATTTTAATGAGCCAGGGCTTTTTCTGAAGCTAATATTTTTTTTAATAATAAATTCAAAAAATTATACCCAACTATTCCGTGCCAAATATTCAAAGAAAAAAAATTCCCAACAGTATTTAATAGCATACAATTATTATTGTTTTTTTTTTTTTTTTAATTTATTTAATATATATTTTGCGTCATTATTTTTGTTATTTAAAATCTCCAGTACACTCGATGCATGGGGGGGGGGGGGGCCAAATTTATGTCCTGTCCCCGGGCGCCAAGTACCCTCGCTACGCCGCTGCCCTCCCTAACTGCTGATTCCGATTATTTACCACCTTCTTCTGGTTTTTTGTCAGCAAATCATCAAGTAATGTTCGTGAATCTGTACGAGTGGAACAATGGGAGTGAGAAAAAATATAAACGGACAACATTGACAACTGTAAAGCCCTACGTGCGGACTACAATGCAGTTCGATTGTAAACCAGATAGTTTTCAAGGTTTTCAAGACCAAATCGACGCGGCTTGCACTCAGAAATCAAGATCCACTCTATCATTATGTTTGTAAGCAAACAACAGAATATTGTTACATTTTTATTTTTCATTAAATGATAAACTTAATTAATATGAGCGAGAGGTAATTATTGTTAATGATTTTGTTATATTCCTTACTTTCCGTTTATAGTTTTTTTTTTCATTTACGGGTTAGGAATCTTCCTATCCTAACTTATTGTTACGTTTCAGATTGATAGACACAAAATGATTTTTAAATTTAGCGGTTTTAAAACAGGTTTGTTCGACATAATTTCCCTATATCAAATTTTTTTTAGTGATTTCAAACTTATGTATTATGTATGCGTTGTTCTTAAGTTTCTTAAACTGTGTAGTTGAAGAATATCGAACGTCAATAAAATAAATTTTATTTTTCAAATAATTCCTATCAATGTAATTATTTGTCCATCTTATTTATTAAATGTTCAACACTGTGTCAATTTCAATGAATTGTTATAACTTATTTTCAATACATTAGTTTATAATATTCTGTTACATAACTTAACCTACAATTTATTTTCTTACAGATGCTTTCTTCACAATTACTTATTAGCACTTCTAAACACGTTCGTTTAATATGCAGGCGAAATGTAGGTATTTTTGCACCGTGTTTACAAAAAGCTACAGATCCAATCCAGGCTCTTTTCTTACAAAAAATTCAAGAATATAGACAAAAGAGCCAGTATGTTTTTTTATAACTTACAATTTACATAATTAAAAAGATAATAACTTGTATATTTCAATAGGGGTGGAAAGATGGTTGATGCTTCACAGGATGTTCAGCGAGAGCTTACAAATGAGTTAGACCGAGTCGCAAAAATCTTCGGAGGCGGTGAAGGTGTTGATATGACACAATTCCCTACGTTTAAATTCGAAGAACCTAAGATTGACAACATCGATCAAAAGCAGTAACTAAAAGATTAGTAATTTAATTGTAATGTAACTGAAATTGTATAGCATTTTTTAATTTGAAAATAATTTGTTGTGTATACTGAAATTGAAATATTTCCATCAAATGTTAAACTTGGAAAAAAACAACATAAATAAATTGATTAATATATAAATGTTTATTTATATTACAGCAACATCTATATCAATAAACGTTGGCGAAACTTTAGATTATACTGTACCACTGTACACTCTAAATTTAGTTTTATTTGTTGGCAGCATCACTTCGGTATAGTAAAAGATACGTGTGCTTTGGCAACAGTTTTTATTACTGTGTGGCAGAGCTGTCAAAAGTACTTAATCAAGGTACTTCAAGTACAAGTACCAAGTATTTAGTGACTACTTCAAGTTTCAAGTACATTGCGCAATATTTAAAAGTACTTGAAGTAAAGTACTTCAAGTACCGAAAAGTACTTGAAAATTCAAGTAACTTATTAAGTACATTTTAAATTTTAATTGTTAGAACCATTAAAATACAAAAAAAATGGTAATTTTAAATATTTATATACACATATTATCTTCATTACCTAACAAGGGTAGTGTCAAGTATTCGGATAAAAAAAAATACTTAAAAACACGTGAAAATCAGCTGAGCTTTTGTTTGCGTGCCGCGGCCACATATTATTAATAAATTATGTTTTTATTATTAGTCCAGGAAAAATAGACATAAAAATATAGAAGATAGGAAAAAATTTGTAACAGGCTAAATTTTTGCATACACCTTAGTATAAAGGTACTTAATAATGTGTGAAAGTTCCTCATCGATTTGATGTGTGCAAGTGTCAATTTTGTGGGGTCAAAGTTCATGAAAACAGTATTTTTCAAATATCACGAAAACGGTGACCTTTTCGAAAAAAAATGTATCTTACTAATTTGTAGCTGAGATAATTTACTACAAAAACGAACCTACGAGTTTTTATGTAGGAGAAACCGTTCAAGAATTATAAAAAAGTTATTTATAACTCCAAGCAGTTTTCCACAGCATACCATATCGTTCTATGTAAAATGTAATATAGAGTTGCAACTAAAACATATATATTCCACATAACCAGCAAGATCGAGATAACTCTTTCTGTTTCATAGGAATCGAAAGTACATTAGTTGACAATGCTTTGAAAAAAAATTAACCAAAATTACTACGTCGGAACAGAGCAAAATGGGGTCTTCAAGGTACGCGACCCTCGCGCGATGTTTTAAGCACATTTTCCACTTATCTATTTTTTAAAATCGGAATCTATTGCAATACAATCATTTGGTAGACATCCGTCTATAGGAATATATACATTTATATATGAAAAATGGTATAACAAATAAAGAAAACGGCACTTATAAGATGATTTCTGGAGATTTTTTATGATTTTTTAAAGAAAATTTTTATTATTAATTAATATTGTGTGAAAAATGTGAACCTTATAAAAAAATATTTAAAGTAAATTTGTAAAATACAATTTTTTTAAGAAAATGAGTGATAGGACACAATCATAAGATAAAAATTATTGCACCTAGAGTAAATACACTCAACCGTAAAACAAAAAAATAAAAATAAAATCTCCAGAAATCATCCTTTAAGTGCCGTTTTCTTTATTTGTTATACCATTTTTCATATATAAATGTATATATTCCTATAGACGGATGTCTACCAAATGATTGTATTGCAATAGATTCCGATTTTAAAAAATAGATAAGTGGAAAATGTGCTTAAAACATCGCGCGAGGGTCGCGTACCTTGAAGACCCCATTTTGCTCTGTTCCGACGTAGTAATTTTGGTTAATTTTTTTTCAAAACATTGTCAACTAATGTACTTTCGATTCCTATGAAACAGAAAGAGTTATCTCGATCTTGCTGGTTATGTGGAATATATATGTTTTAGTTGCAACTCTATATTACATTTTACATAGAACGATATGGTATGCTGTGGAAAACTGCTTGGAGTTATAAATAACTTTTTTATAATTCTTGAACGGTTTCTCCTACATAAAAACTCGTAGGTTCGTTTTTGTAGTAAATTATCTCAGCTACAAATTAGTAAGATACATTTTTTTTCGAAAAGGTCACCGTTTTCGTGATATTTGAAAAATACTGTTTTCATGAACTTTGACCCCACAAAATTGACACTTGCACACACCGAATCGATGAGGAACTTTCACACATTATTAAGTGCCTTTATACTAAGGTGTATGCAAAAATTTAGCCTGTTACAAATTTTTTCCTTGTTGTACGTGTATTTTTCCTGGACTATATGTGTTTTTTAAGTATTGGATATTTCAGAATGTATGAAACTGATTTTAATTTCTTATTGTTTCTTAAAAATAAATTTTAAAATTTTGTTTTATTTATGTCACTCAATTAAAATTTTTAATTGTTAAAACTATTTTTATAATAGAAAATAACATATGTGGCCTATTAGAACCCATCTATAGATTTATGTTGTGTAATTTGAATGTATTAGAAATTAGAGGGATAGGGGGGCGCTTGAATAACGACTTTGAAAGCAAATATCTCGTGACTGAAGTGTTAAAATCAAAAGGTTCCAAAAAATGTTTTGTTGCATTTTAGGAAACCTATCTAATAACATTCTGGTCAATGCAATGGGGTAACTAAAAAAATTTGAACACTTCGTCTATCAAAAATTTTTTTTAAATCTCATAATTTCTGTTTTTGGACCATCAATCTACGTCATTTATCCCAATTTTCATCTTAAAAGGTATATAAATGAGAGAATAACAAAAAAAAGTTTTAAGGGCGAGAGTGTATACCGAGTCACGATTCCTACCGTCAATCCCCGGCAACCGCTGCAAACTTAAATAAAACAGACTATAGGTAGTAAGTAGGTATATCGTAAATAATCAACGAATATACCTCTTTGATATCTTTAAAATATTTTTAAAGGCTTTATAAATTTCTTTCCATGTTTTTATAAGTGATAAAATTAATTATTTTGTTTAAAAAAACTTTTCTTATGGAAAATCAGTTTATTAAAGTATACTTATAAGTACTTGAAAAACGACATGGTGTATTTAAAAATATACTTGAAGTAAAATACTTGAAGTATTTTACTTGCAAAATCAAGTACTAAATTCAAGTATTTTAAAAAAATTACTTCAAGTATCAAGTACATTGCGCAATTTTCAAAAGTACTTGAAGTAAAGTACTTCAAGTACTTTTTGGTACTTGAAGTACTTTTTCAAGTATTGACAGCTCTGCTGTGTGGTGATTATGTAGATTACAAACTAACAAAAAAAAATTACTATGATTGGCAGACAAAAAAATTTAGACAATAATGATCTCGAGTCGGACAATACAGATGTTTTTCTGTACACGTACTATACAGGATGTTCGCGGGAACCGAGTGATCATTGCTAACTTTGTTATTATTGGAGCTAGAAGATCGGTTAAATGGACAAACTATCAGTATTTTTTCCGGGATGAATAATGGCGGTGTCAAAAAAACAGTTGAATGTCAAATTTCAAAGATATATTAAAATATAACATTTTTTTAAATGGAACACCCTGTATATTATTATAAAATTTTGTAGCTGAGGATGTTCTCTTTATAAAAGTGTTATGCATGTATGATGGTAAAATTGATAGAAAACAAGTTATAACAAGTATAAAATTAATAGAAAATATCGAAAATCAGTGTGCTATGAAGTTTTAATAAATTGAGGACAAATGATTAAAACATTTAAAACAATAGTTTAAGGTTTTTATGTATTTTGTTAGCATATTTTAAATGTTTTTGATTTTAACTGATAACGAAAAAAATTATTTATTATAATTAATTATATTTTTTATGAATAATGCTCAAAAATGTTAAAAATCTGCGAAATAAGGCACAAATATCTGAAATTATTGTTTTAAATTTTTTTATCATTTATTTATATTTTATTAAAATTTCATAGCACACTATTTTTCGATATTTTCTATTAATTTTATACTTGTTATAACTTGTTTTCTATCAATTTTACCATCATACATGTATAACACTTTTATAAAGAGATCAGCTACAAAATTTTATAATAATATACAGGGTGTTCCATTTAAAAAAATGTTATATTTTAATATATCTCTGAAATTTGACATTCAATTGTTTTTTTGACACCGCCATTATTCATCCCGGAAAAAATACTGATACTTTGTCCATTTAACCGATCTTCTAGCTCCAATAATAACAAAGTTAGCAATGATCACTCGGTTCCCGCGAACACCCTGTATATTTTATATAACTTTTCAAAATTGTTTACAACACTAGCAGTGTGCGCAATGTGTAAAAAGAATTATACACTCAGCATTCAACGACTATCCTATTAACGTCTGTTCAATACTACCGTGACTGCTATATTTTTGCGTTAAAATTTAAATTCACCATTTAACATTAAAGTGGGTGCCCCTCTAGCTGTCGTTACGATCTTTTGAATTACCGATGCTGTTTGGAGTGCTGACTACTACCGGGACTGCTATATTTCTGCATGAAATTTAAATTATAAAAATTATAATTTTAAAACTGAAAATTATAATTTAAAATTTTCTTACCAAAAGTTGTTTATTTACATATCTTCTTTAAGATAATTGATATACCATTGTATAAATTTGAATTATCCCTAATTGAACTTTTTAATTTTTGGTATGTCTCACATGACACTTTAAACTATCAAAATCTAAAATAATCATACATTTTTACAAAGTTCATTATTTCTACTTTCTAAATTAAAAAAAAATTAATAAAATCTATTAATATTTAATGAAATTAGAGCACTTTTAGTAAAACCCTAAAATTTTAGAACAAGTCGCCATATTATTTAAACAATTGAAAGTATGAAAATTTTTGTTTTACGAAAGTTTCTTACTTTTTATGATCTTTACAAATATATACTTTTTGATATTCCATTCCATTTGATTTTGCTGAGAAACAGGCATGTACCCCTCAAACTACCCCCCAAGGAGCGGTTTTAGGGGGTTGAAAATACTTTCCGTAAATTCTTTAGGGTCGATATACCGGGTGAGTTTTTTAACTTGAGACTGCTTAATATCTGGAAAACTATGGATTTTTACGGAAAATGTTTGTTACAAAAGTTTCAGGATTTGGAGGGGGAAAACCAATGGAGGTAACAATTTTGATTTTGAATGGATGTTTTAAGGTCATTAGGGGTCAACTAAATTTTTTCAAATGGGAACCTATTTATTTTTTTGCAGATTCGTACTTAGCAGGAATAAGGGAACAACTTTTATCTAAAAAGTTTTTTAAAAAACAAGGGTCATTTATTTTTCCTTTTTTACATTAAAAAAAATTTTTTTTGCCTCCAAAAATTTTGAAATAATTATACAAGATGTTTAAGAAAAAAAATGCAGATTAGAAAATTAATTTGAATGTTTTTTTTATCATTTTTTATAAAAAAAAATTTTTTTTTCGTTGAAAAACACTGAAATTATACAAAAATATTTTTTTTAATCTGTACTTTTCCTTAAACATCTTGTATAATTATTTAAAAATTTTTGAAGGCAAAAAAAATAATTTTTTTATGTAAAAAAGGAAAAATAAATGACCTTCAAATTGAAGTTTTTTAAAAAACTTTTTAGACAAAAGTTATTCCCTTATTCCTGCTAAGTACGAATCTGCAAAAAAATAAATAGGTTCCCATTTGAAAAAATTTAGTTGACCTTAAAACATCCACTCAAAATCAAAATTGTTACCTCCATTGGTTTTCTCCCTCCAAATCCTGAAACTTTTGTACCAAACATTTTCCGTAAAAATCCATAGTTTTCCAGATATTAAGCAGTCTCAAGTTAAAAAACTCACCCGGTATACAGGATGATTCAGCACTGTCGTGCCAAACTTGAACAGTAGATTGAGAAAAATATTTTAAGCAAAAAACTTCCAATAAACATGTGTCCGGAAATTTTTCCTTAGGGAACACAGGACTCCAAAGATTTTACTAAAAATGAGTTTTAATTTAATATCTAGAGAACCCTTTGTGCTAGAATTATGAAATTTAGTATTTGATTTAGTAATAATATGTGTGATCGATTTCTAATATTAACCAATTATATTTTAGACCAGGGCTGTATGGGGCCAGTGGGCCCATCGATTTTTATCTAGTATTTGTTTGTTCCTTAATTTTTTTTCCTGAGTTGGTACTTTAATAAGATTATATGACACAAAATACACAAAAACATACTTTGATTATTTCTCATAGGATAAACCGTTTTCGAGAAATATCGATGGAAAAGAAAGCATGCAGAATTAACCTTAATACGGATGCTTCAAATTACAAAAATTAAATTTATATTCTTTTTCTATGATTAAAGGTAAGAATAAAGCTTATATAAATAAACCTCCTAATATGAATCCTGTAAGATCTATAGCCAGATCTATTACTGTTACATGTACTTTATTAACATGACTAAAAAACAAACTAAAAATGGCTATTTGTTGATAAGGATGCATTTTCGGAGGTATATGTATATTAACTTTTTGTCTTATTTTTTATCATGGAACAAGAATATAAATTTAATTTTTGTAATTTGAAGCATCCGTATTAAGGTTAATTCTGCATGCTTTCTTTTCCATCGATATTTCTCGAAAACGGTTTATCCTATGAGAAATAATCAAAGTATGTTTTTGTGTATTTTGTGTCATATAATCTTATTAAAGTACCAACTCAGGAAAAAAAAATTAAGGAACAAACAAATACTAGATAAAAATCGATGGGCACACTGGCCCCATACAGCCCTGGTCTAAAATATAATTGGTTAATATTAGAAATCGATAAGACATATTATTACTAAATCAAATACTAAATTTCATAATTCTAGCACAAAAGGTTCTCTAGATATTGAATTAAAACTAATTTTTAGTAAAATCTTTGGAGTCCTGTAGTTCCCTAAGGAAAAATTTCCGGACACATGTTTATTGGAAGTTTTTTGCTTAAAATATTTTTCTCAATCTACTGTTCAAGTTTGGCACGACAGTGCTGAATCACCCTGTATAGTAAATATTTTATCCTAACTCTCTTCAATAGTTTGGGCGTAAAACATAGTGGACAGGTGGTCTGGAACATCCTGTACATGAAGTAGTACCTGGAGATGACTCTCTGTATATCTGTAATACAATTTTATGTGTCAAAATATGAATACCGTGGTGGACGGTACTTTGTTGTGCATTAGTTGACTGCGCATCTGTGTATCCCGCTCGTAAGGTTGTAGGATTGTGTGAGTACGCGCGGGGTACAGAGGGGTGAATGCGCATAAACTTCTACGCAAGAGGTAATAAAATGCGGATTGCCTACCCCAGATTCCGTTTTTTGACACACCACTCAACTTTACTGTCATCTCCAGGTAACTCTTCATGATCCTGTATAATAGATTGGTTTGACAGAAACTCAAAAATATTTATTTTTGCCACTTGGTGGCACCAGGATCGATAGTTTTAAATTCCTTTTTGAAAAATTTTATTGTAATCATTATTCAGCATCTATGTTTGGCGATTGTTTGAGTAGCGTTCAATTACAAACGTATTGCACGCAATTCAAGTAAACAACAATAAACAACTATAAGATCTGAGTGTTCAGCGTAATCTAAAGTTTGGCCTAAACGTTAAATATAAATTAATAACAAAATACATTATAATTTATTGGTATTTATTTTCTATTTAAGATAATTTAATTTGTATTCTGTAAAAACCATTCAGCTGTTTCTAAAAGCAATGGCATTTTAAATGATTTTGCAACCATTTTAAATGTGTTCAAGTGATCTAAAATACTTTGGCGAGAAACCAATGTTTGAAATGTACCAGCGCATGAACAATATTGAGGCATATTTTCTCTTTTGATCTGAAAACAAAATCTTATTTATAATTTGATCCATAAAAACATATATAATATAAATCACATACTTGAGAGCATTTTGTGCATTGTAAATCTTGTAACATATATGCCATAGCTTTACGATTTAATGCATCTATTAACTGATGTTCTATTTCATCATTTTCATAGCTTGTTTTACAAACAGTACACAGCCACACTGACCTAAAAGAAACAAATTCAATATATTCTCAAATAATTAACAATTAAAATGGAGCACATAATATACAGGCTGTTCGTGGGAACCGAGTGATCATTGCTAACTTTGTTATTACCGTAAACCGGGGTTACTTTGATTCACGGGGTGACATTGATAACAACTTCTACTCGTCGTGCATATGCGTTTTTAGAAAAAACGGAAAGCATCTTTGGAATTATTTTTTTACGGTTGACAGCACTGATAGTTACGTCACTATCGACATGTTGATCAATGTGAATGCGCCGATATTTTTTGAGAAAAAAAATAAAAAGTATGTAAACGATATTTTAATGAATTTTCAAGGTTGCAAAACTTTACTGATAACTTGTTTAATTATAAGAATCCTAAAAATGTTAGCACATCATATCAGTAGGTCTGTACCGAACATTGCTATACAAAAATTACAAAATTCTAACCTCAAAAATGACAACGTGGCTAAGGAATAATGTGCATGGGGTGTCTTTGATCAACTATCGGGTTTACATTGATCATGTAGTTAATGTTATCTAGAGGTCGCTGCGCCCCCAGAAAAAAAACTGAAAATAGCACCCCCTCCCCAGGTGTAACTAAAGAACATATTTTTTGTTGTCATCACGTTTTTTGTGACCCTAAAATTTACTTTTGCGCCCTCTTTCAGTTTTTGATGACAATTTTGTAGTCCTCATGTCACTTTAATCCTAATAATGCTATTCTGGACCATTTTGCCTCCCCTCCGCCCTCTAGACTTACTGCTATTTTATAGTTATTTTAACTTTTTGTTATTTGTTTTCAATTATTTATTAATAGTCCAGTGAATCTTGCATCATTGAAGTAGATAAACGAATTCGATCAACCTATATGATATTTATAAGCTCCGTTTATTTATTTTATATGTAGCAAAGTTTTGTTACTTCGTTGGTGCTAGATTGACTGAACTATAACATATTCTTTCAAAAAATGCCTCCTATCTATAAGAGAAGTAACCTAACATCATAAAAATGCGTGTAACTTTTATTCCTGTTGACCATTTTTTTTTTAAATCTTCCGATTTCTGTAATAAAAACAGATGGTATCAAAGTAACCCCACTCTCAGTTTAATTTTGATCACGTACTTTTTATTTTTTTTTACAAAAACTATTGGGCCTAATTTTTTTTTATTTGGCATATCGATAGTATGAAAAAAACCGATAATTCAGATTTTTTTGCAAATTTTTATTCACCATACTTTAGATTTTACAGCCCTTTAAATTTCAAAAATGATCAAAGTAACCCCAGTTTACGGTATTGGAGCTAGAAGATCGGTTAAATGGGTAAAGTATCAGTATTTTTTCCATGATAGCGGTATCAAAAAAACAATTGAATGAAGAATTGAATAGATATAAGGTAAAGTACCCAGTACTTGAACACATTCGAAAACATAAGTATTTAACCTTAATTTTCATACATAATTATCTCGATTATGACAAAAACAAAGGTACCACTGAAATCTACGTACAATTTTAAGTCGATCTAAAAAAAAAAAAACTACCGTATCAAGATTTTTGTAATTTTAAAAGTTATTTATTTAAATCCATAGGATGCTGTAGTAGTTGGACTATATATTCCGATCGGCACTTGTAGTTGAACGTTAGAGGAGCAATACTTGAACGCATATAAAACGTAAGTAAACGCACGAACCCGAGGGTTCTTAATTCATGTCAAAGGACTAAAGGACTAAGTAGAGATTACGATTAAGTGAACCAATGTTATTTAATACTTAATTTAATATATATTTTTTGTTTTAAATATAATTTACTTTAAAATTTAAATATTAACATAAACTGATGGGCTTAAATAACATTTTTATTAATGTTTGACAAAGTTTTTATTAAAAATTAAGAAGGTTGGATAAGTACTTACGTCAAAGCAGTGTTGAAATTTCTTACAATTGTTAAAACACTCAAAATGAATGAAATAAGTACTGAAAGTTCAGATGTTTTGATTAAAAAATGATAAAAAATAGTTAAAAAAACAACAATACTTATTCTTTTGAAAATTAAGTACTTATATTTGAAAAACATACATTTTTCTTCTTCACGTTAGATTTTCCCTTTGTATTTTGAGCAATTTATGTAAAATTCTTTTTGCGAGGCATTACTTATTGAATACATATATTGAAATTATTGAAATACATATATATGTATGTACTTACGACAGTTGACGAATATCGTTCAAAAAAATATTAAGATGCTATTATCGAACTTTAAATATACATACTTATTTTTAACTTACATAATCAAATTACTTATTTCACCTATTTCACAAATGTTCACAATGCACTTTGCCTTAAGTAAGTACTTAGAGGTTAGAAAATTCTAACCTCAAACTCAAACGTCAAACATTAATTCGCATGTTCAAGTATAACTCCTCTATGTAAAATGCGGTTGGTATTCTTGAACAAGTGACGCTAAGTATTGGGTACGACTTTTGAAATTGAAAGGTATACTTAGACGATTAAATTTCAGTATTAAAAATATATTTTTTAACTTATTAATAATTGAATTCACTTAAAAATATAGTTTACTTATAAGATCAATGATTTTTTTTGCGAAATATACGTTTCATACGTTTTACACGTTATTTAACGTTCACTTCGTTTCACATGAAACTGATGAAAAATGACATGATTTATGCGGCTATGTAATACAGTGTTTTAAAAGAACGATATTTTTTTAATTTTGATGTTTTACTATAGAAAAAAGTTATATTTTGCTTAGGTATGTACTAAAAAATGTTAAAATATAATTTTACTTCTATTTAAAACTATAATCTTTTAATAATTAATGTTTTATGAATTTGTTCAAGTACTGGTCCCTATTTTTTTTTGTCCAAGTAGTGGGTATTTTACCTTATTGAAAAACAACTTTTTTTTAAAATAGAATATCCTGTATATTATTATTGGATTTTATCTTAGAGCATATACTACTGGAGCCAGCATTGCCGCTCGGCCGTGCGAGAGAGATAGCGTAAGAGTACTACCAGAGAGGGGCAAGTGTTTCCCGCTATTACTGGTAATAGTGAGAAACACTTGCCCCTCTCTGCCGACCAATAAGCACTGTGGAGCGAGAGAGAAAGGAGGTATTACTCTTATGCTATCTTTCTCGCACGCTTGTTCACACGGCCAAGCGGCAAGACTGCCTCCAGCAGTATATACTCTAAGGATTTTATAGTTGAGAATGTTTTCTTTATAAAAGTGTAATACATGCATGATGGTAAAATTGATAGAAAACAAGTTATAAACTATTGGGATCCGTCAAATAAGCATACACCACCTGGTGGCAAAACTTGTAACTAGAATAACGGAAAAATTTCTATGGTAACAGTGCATGTGAATCGTAAAAGTGTTTATTAAAAATGATTAAAATCATAAAACTGACAGATAAACTAACGGTTTATAGTAAAACTTACGATTAAATCACAATATATTCAGTTTTAAATCATCCAAAAATAAAATGAATGAAAGGACAGTAAGTACCAAGAAAGAATTTTACAATTTGTTTATGTATAATTGATTTATTATAATATAAATATGTATTTAAAAGATTTGTTTGTTGAAAAATTGTAAATAATCAAAAATAAATAACGTATGTGTATTATATTTGATGTTATTGCTTGATATTATCTATAATTATAACGAGTGACTTTAAAATATGTGATTTTAAAAATCAAAGAATTGCACGGTAATTAATTTGCCCTTATCAGCGCCATGTTTTTTTAGGCTCCTCCCATCTGACGGATCCCAATTATACAATAGAAAATATCGAAAAATAGTGTGCTATGTAGATTTAATAAAAAACAAATGATAAAAAATTTTAAAACAATAATTTCAGGTATTTGTGCCTTTTTTCACAGATTTTTAACGTTTTTGAGTATTATTTATACAAAAATATTATTAATGATAATAAATAATTTTTGTCTTTATCAATTAAATTCAAAAACATTAAAAATTTGCAAACAAATTACATAAAAACTTGAAATTAGTGTTTTAAATTTTTTTATCATTTGTTTGTATTTTATTAAAACTGCATAGCACACTATTTTTCGATATTTTCTATTAATATTATACCGTAAGGTCGGGGTACTTTAGCCCTAGGGTGCAACTTTGGCCCAAGACGAAAAAAAGTTTAAACTTCCCCCCACGCCGCAAATCAGGAGCTATCGAAATAATTCGTGCTATAGCTCGATTGATAACTGTATGGGGCACTCGGTAAAATAGTTTCACGTTTACAAAGCGGATTGGTTAATCTGCCATTAGGGCAGCAAGTTACTACATGTATAACACCTGAAATTATTATGTGCAAACTTTGTCACGAAACAGGTAAGTGTAAATACTTTTTTGTTATCAATCGTAACAGATATGTATCTGGGATCCTAATCTTAATATACAGGGTGTCTAAATACCAGGGGACACCATGGGGATCTCGGAAACTATAAGAGATAGAGATTCGGTTAAATGAGAGAAAAGTTACCTTTAAGAGGGGACAGTTTAATGGTGCATTTACATTTTACAAAAATTTCATAGCTTACTAGATATTAACCAAAAACCATTTTACTCCGAAATCTTTCATCGTGAATATTTCTTAAGCGACTTGAAATTTAAAAAAAAGTTTTAAATAAATGTTTTAGGGTTTAGTATTGTCTATTTAAATATATTTTTTTAATTTCCAGAAATGTCACTGTTTTTGAGATATGACACTAACATATGTTTTCTTAAATGGAAGCAATATGAAATTTTGTAATTTTTGAACAGAAGATTTTATTACCTTTTCAATGATATGCAACTTGATATACTTATTTTTCAAAATATCTCAAAAATGATCAAAAAGTACATTTTATTTATTTAATACACTATATCATCCTAAGATGGCTATGACAATTAACAATAAGATTGAAAAACAACTGAAAATGTATTTATAAGCTTACATAACATAAATTAACTATTTTATTTATAGAAATAAAACATATTTTTATTAATTTAACACAAAATACCAGCCAAAGATGGCTATGGTTATTAACAACAAAAAAACAATAAGCTATTTTATTTAATACAGTTTACCAGTCTTTGTGGAAAATTATAAAAAAAACTTTATCTTTAACAATAGGTACCCAGGTACCCCATATGAAAAAAAAATCCAAGTTATGTCTGGTGATCGTGGTGCTGGTTAGTTCCACCCATCCATTTATTTGGTACAACAGAATAATATTGCATTTTTAAAATGTAAAAAAATATTATCAACAAATACGTATCACCAATAATTATAAGTTACAAACAGGCAAAATAACAATTTCTCAGTTGATTTAAAAATCTCTTAGTTGACAGCCATAGCCATTTTTGACTGGAAATAAAAAAATGATTTAAAAAAAAAATAAAATAGCTTATTGTTTTTTTGTTGTTAATAACCATAGCCATATTTGGCTGGTATTTTGTGTTAAATTAATAAAAATATGTTTTATTTCTATAAATAAAATAGTTAATTTATGTTATGTAAGCTTATAAATACATTTTCAGTTGTTTTTCAATCTTATTGTTAATTGTCATAGCCATCTTAGGATGATATAGTGTATTAAATAAATAAAATGTACTTTTTGATCATTTTTTGAGATATTTTGAAAAATAAGTATATCAAGTTGCATATCATTGAAAAGTTAATAAAATCTTCTGTTCAAAAATTACAAAATTTCATATTGCTTCCATTTAAGAAAACATATGTTAGTGTCATATCTCAAAAACAGTGACATTTCTGGAAATTAAAAAAATATATTTAAATAGACAATACTAAACCCTAAAACATTTATTTAAATCTTTTTTTTAAATTTCAAGTCGCTTAAGAAATATTCACGATGAAAGATTTCGGAGTAAAATGGTTTTTGGTTAATATCTAGTAAGCTATGAAATTTTTGTAAAATGTAAATGCACCATTAAACTGTCCCCTCTTAAAGGTAACTTTTCTCTCATTTAACCGAATCTCTATCTCTTATAGTTTCCGAGATCCCCATGGTGTCCCCTGGTATTTAGACACCCTGTATATAAATTACGTGTCACATGTTCCTCCGCTATGGACTCCTAAACTACTTAACCGATTTTAATCAAATTTGTACACCGTGTGCAGTTTGATCCAACTTGAAACATAGGAAGCCTCCTATGGGAAATGGGGGGGGGGGGCTTTTTTTTTTAAAGAGAGTTCCCATTTTTTTACGGTGGTGGTGGTGATGGGGGGCTGTAAAGCTTCCAATGGGAAAAGGGGGGGGGGTTGCCCCCCCCTTTTTAAAATAGAGTTCTCACTTTTTTACGGTGATGGTGGTGGGGGACTGTAAAGTCTCCTTTGGGAAATGGGGGGGGGCGACCCCCCCCCTTTTTAAATAGTTTACAACAATGTAATATGACAAAAACGTTAGCCACAGCAACGCGTGGGAGGGTCAGCTAGTGTGATATAAATCAAAGAGTTTAAGAAATATATGATAATTAAAATCACAGTATACTTTAACCATCGTTTTACTACATAAAAAAACGAGGGCCAAAGAAACCCGCTTCAAAGTACAACTTTGGCCCAAACTTTGTGAAAAAAAAAACAACACTTAGAAGTTGTTTTATTAAATTTTACATATGTACTTGAGTTGATTATATTCACAACTAAGCGCCTATTTATATAAAAGGAACATAGTGCAATTTAAATTGAATTACTCAAACGAGAAGTAAAAAGTATCATGATTTTGGGACAAAGTACCCCGACCTTACGGTACTTGTTTTCTATCAATTTTACCATCATGCATGTGGTACAATTTTTTAAAGAAAACAATCTCAACTATAAAATCCAATAATAATATACAGGGTACCTATTCCATTTATAAAAAGTTAATTTAATATCTAGAGAACCCTTTGTGATAGAATTATGAAATTTAGTATTTGGTTTAGTAATAATGAATATTATCGATTTCTAATATTAACCAATTATATTTTAGGCCAGGGCTGTATGGGGCCAGTGGGCCCATCGATTTTGATCTTGTAATTGTTTGTTCCTTATTTTTTTTCCTGAGTTGATAATTTTATAAGATTATATGACACACAATACACAAAAACATACTTTGCTTGTTTATCATAGGATAAACCGTGTTAGAGAAATATCGATGGAAAAGAAAGCATGCAGAATTTACCATAATACGGATGCTTGAAATTATAAAAAATAAATTTATATTCTTATTTCATAATAACAAATTAAGACAAAAAGTTAATATAAATATACCTCCGAAAATGCAACCATATCAACAAATAGCCATTTTTAGTTTGTTTTTTTAGTCATGTTAATAAAGTTCATGTAACAGTAATAGAACTGGCTATAGATCTTACAGGATTCATATTAGGAGGTTTATTTAAATGAACTTTATTCTTACCTTTAATCATAGAAAAAGAATATAAATTTATTTTTTTATAATTTCAAGCATCCGTATTAAGTTAAATTCTGCATGCTTTCTTTTCTATTGATATTTCTCGAAAACGGTTTATCCTATGATAAACAAGCAAAGTATGTTTTTGTGTATTGTGTGTCATATAATCTTATAAAATTATCAACTCAGGAAAAAAATTAAGGAACAAACAATTACAAGATCAAAATCGATGGGCCCACTGGCCCCATACAGCCCTGGCCTAAAATATAATTTGTTAATATTAGAAATCGATAACACTTATTATTACTAAACCAAATACTGAATTTCATAATTATATCACAAAGGGTTCTCTAGATATTAAATTAAAACTAATTTTTAGTAAAATCTTTGGAAGCCTGTAGTTCCCTAAGGAACAATTTCCGGACACATGTTTATTGGAAGTTTTTTGCTTAAAATAATTTTCTCAATCTACTGTTCAAGTTTGGCACGACAGTGCTGAATCACCCTGTATATCTATTAAATTTGACATTCAATTGTTTTTTTTAATATCGCCATTATTCATCCCGGAAAAAATACTGATACTTTGCCTATTTAACTGATCTTCTATTGGTTGATTTCAGTTTGTTTTGTAAACAGTAACGTCACGCATACCACGTGACTTTAAATGCCGCGTTTTGGCGGGAATTTTTTCATTTGAATAGAAAAAGATCATTTTCGGCATTTTTTCGACATTATTTTGGAAAAAGATACCAAGGAAGTATCTATTTTACAACATATTTTAAAATTTAGTCAAATACCCTATTGTAAAACCCCATCATATAAAATACACCTATCCCGTCTGTTCTGTAAATTTGGATATTATCCAGTCACATAAAGATTAAAAAATCAATTAAACTTACTTATCATCATCTTCAGTACTTTTATTTAAATCTTTAATCAAATCAATATCACGGCAGTGATTGCAAGCATTGCAAATTACTTCAGGTAAAACAAACGACACAAAAGGATCAACCCATACTGACTCGTCGCTGAATTCACCTACACCAACAAGTCGTAACATGTTACTACGTAAAGATGTTATTTCATCAGTGACGCTTTTATCAAGTGAAAGTATATGGCATACAGCTTTTACAAATTCCAAAGCCGGATGTATAATTTTTGATTTTGCTCCTGGCAATCCTTCAGGTACTTTACATTCAGGAGCTCTTGCATGGATTTTTTGTGTAATTCTACAAAAAAAAAATATATTAGTAAAATACACTTGAGTTTAAAGGGCCACTCAAATATTTTTGAATGGCCGTGTCTCGTATCAGTCCAGTGAATCCAGTACTTAAAAAAATATGCACAAGTGCACGTAAGGCACGCACTTGATAGGGTTCCAAAACCCATTCTTAGTAGCATCACTAGGAGGGTTGATACTCGGGGTGGACATCAAGAGTGTCACCCTCCCCCCAAAAAAAGTCAGTAGGTTTTATTTTTTGTATATTAGGCATGTGTTATCCTCTGTGAATTTTTAATGACAGATTTTTTTTTTTTTTAATAAACGGTTATCACCCATGATACAATTAATAAAGATATGGCATTTCCGAATTTAATTTTTTTACTGTACTGCGCATGACGTCACAAGATAGTTTGTATATTTATATACAGGATGGCCCAACTAAAACGAAACGGCCGCATTTTTGGTCATTTAAAATAAGATTTTGAAAAAATTCTCCAACACGTTGATTTTGTTTTTAAGGGGGACATCTTTTGCTATAAAATTTTTGCAATAATCTTTTCAACCCTCAGCGCTATGAGCACAACCCTTAAAATTTTAAATAGCATGATAAGGCAAGTGATACCTCATTTGAAAGGTTTTTTTATTCTAAAAGAGATGTTTTTTGTTTTTTTCCAAATCTGTTTAGTTTATTTATATTTTTAATTCCACGAATGTATTGATTTTCTGATCAACAAAACAAATATAGTAGGCTTATTTTCTTATTAAATAATTTTAAAAAATGTACTAACATCCAAAACGTTAATTAATTCAATAAATGTTCGAATTGCGCAATGCCATATCTGTATTAATTGTATCATGATTATCACCCCTTATACTTTCAATGACGAAATTGGCTCATATTTTTTACACATTTTCCCCCCTGAAAGCTTTAAATAACCCCAAAAAAAGGATGAAAATAGGTTTTATTTTTTAATTAATGAGACGAATGTCACCCAGGGTGGACCCCTCCCCCCTCCACTCACTACTTCTTAGCAACACCACTGGCCATTCCCACTAATATTCTCTACATCAGTGGTTCCCAAACTCTTTTGGCCCACGGACCCCTTTTGATAGTCAAAACTTTCCCACGGACCCTGGGTGAAAAACTACTAAATTTTGACACGCGCAGTTGATTTTAGTACCACTTCGCCAATTTTTAATCGATTACGTTGAAATTTTAACACATTGCAGAAGATAGATAAAGCTACTAATTTAGTGAATAACATTAAAATTGGACAAAAATTGTTTGTGTTAATGCACTTTGAATTTTGAAAATTGCCGAATTTTTGCTAAAAAATATATTTTTTTTTCGTTTAAAAAATGATTTTCGAAGGAATAACTTTATGAATGTATATATTTTAAGGCTTTTTAGTTCAATTAGGACCCATAGATTCATTCTGAATGATCTTTGGTTGAAGTCATTGATTCAAAAAATATATATACGAATTTGAATGTTTGCATATCGAAAAAAACATTTTTTTGCAATATTGCAAAAACAAGAGCTGATTGAGCAAAATGGTGGTCATTTTTGGATTCAGCGTGTCCAAATTACTCTTAAAAAGTTGTTGTATGACCTGCAGCAAAATGGCTGTCGGCCAGTGTAATTTATTCATTCTTATTTATTTTAACTTCCAAATTAATAAAAATGTGCGCGGACCCCCTGACGTTGTTCAGGGACCCCCAAATCGATTTTAATTTTCCACGGACCCCCTGAACGATGCCAGGGACCCCTTGGGGTCCGTAGGGACCACTTTGGGAACCACTGCTCTACATGATAAAAAAATAGAAGTACATACTCAAATAACTTCATTGACATTTCGCCAGTTATAAGTTGTTTAGCGAATTCAGCTGCGGTGGAATGTGCTGCTAAACCAAGAGGTTGTGTCATACTCATGCTCATACTTGTATTCGGACGCCTTGGTAATGGAGTACCTGTTCTGTCTTCAACATTTTCATATATATGCGTGTGAACCGCACTTATGAATCCAGCTATCACTGCATTGAAGCTAGCCCTGCATCCACCTTCCTCAGGTAAGTTTTCAATCAAACTCCAATTCATTATAATCTGCGACTGTATTAAATCATACGTTATGTATATTTTATTACCAAAATATTCTCATAATTAATTTAAAGTTCATTATCATTTTAACGATCATTTAGATTTTTTAGAAGAAGCTAAAATTTAATGTGCCTATTCTGCCGTGCTAAGCACAAAAGCGGTATCTCAAAAAAAATCATAAAGTTGATTTTTATGGCATCGAATAGCTTAAAAAAATACGAATCCAATGAACTAAGCCAAATATTTAAAACATATGAAAAAACCCCTGAAAAAAATTTTCCTATCTCAGGTTTACCTTAAATTACTAAGAGAATTAGAGGTATATCAATAATATGTAGGTGAATAACTGTATATTTTGATACCGCCAAAATTCCCAATATAATGAATAAATTCCATTTAATAAATCAAAAAAACAATCTGTAAAGTAAAAATAAAACTATTTTAACAAAACGTTGATTTTCTCGAAACTCGCCTTTACTGAGATACCGCTTTTGTGCTTAGCACGGCAGTATTGGCCTATGGCTCAAAAAATCTGAAAAAAATTAGGAACGAACCAACGACAAATACTAAAGCCACCAATATCATTTCAAATTTTGGAGAAATAGGGAGGGGTCATAGGTGGGCACAGTTAATCGAAAAGTAAACTTCGTTAATCGTTAATCCGTTAATAAAAAAGTTAACTTCGTTAATCGTTAAAATTCTGAAAATGTAACGGAAGTTAAAGTTAATCCGTTAAAAAGTTAAACATCCAAAATGTTTGTAGACCTTTTTACTTTCTTATACCAATGTATATGAAATATACATACATATACAGGGTCCTTCAATAGTGCGTCCGGCAAACCTAGCGCACTTCCCGTAGGAGATAGAAAAAAAAGTTTGGTACATAATATTATTGGTTTGAAAAGATCAACGTCGTAAAATTATTTTCAATAATACAGGGTGTCCCATTTTTGCGCTGTAATAAAAACAAACATTTTTTTAAATGGATCCCCCTGTAATTTTTTCAGTATTCCGATGTCATATTTTAACCTCCACATTATCATCTATTCATTTTTTGATTTAGTGACAGTGTTGCCAAATTATAAATTTTTTTCCGAAAAATAATCCATAAACAGGGTCAACTTTAAAAAATCGTAGCGACCTCGTTTTTTTTGAAGTGATTGATTTTTTTAATAATAATATTAGTCCTGGCAAAGAGTAACATTTTGATAATAACCAATTTGAATTTAGTTATACAGGATGTCCATAAAAAAATGCCAAAATTTGCAAACTTAAAAATGATAAAACTCGTTTTTTTCAAATGTGACTACCCTTTTTTTATTTCGCTATTCGATGGGGTTTTTTCTCCTTTTCAATTTATATAGGGGATGTCCTATGTCTAAACCCCATAGTTTCTAAGATATTCAATACTTTTAATAAAATTAACCTTTT
Source organism: Sialis lutaria (assembly GCA_949319165.1). Taxonomy (NCBI): domain Eukaryota; kingdom Metazoa; phylum Arthropoda; class Insecta; order Megaloptera; family Sialidae; genus Sialis; species Sialis lutaria. The sequence continues at coordinate 2,813,721 of OX439234.1, read as the reverse complement.
TATTACACTTCTATGCACTGAAGTAGGCCGTGCTGATGAAAAACAAATGACAAAATGTAGTACTTAAGTAGCAATGAAATATTTGATTAAAATTAATAGTTAAAACGGATAATACTTATGTAAAAAAATTATTTCTTTTATTTAAATAAAATATTAAAAGTTACAAAATTGAAAAAACATAAAAGATAAAAAACCAAAATAAATGTTGTAAATGTCTTTTATTTTCATCCAGGCTCAAATCAATTCGCCGGCATGTGGTTTTCATCTGGGCCCTTATTCTCGAGTTCGTTCGAGAATATGTCGAATGCGAGATTTTCGTTCGAGATTTAAAAAGTCGAGTCGCATGATACATGAAATGCGTATTCTTGAGTTCGTTCGACATGAATGTCGAACGTAAATTTGCCTTCGACATTTATGCGATGTTGTCAACTTTATTCCTAGCAGTTGACCAATGAAATTAAAGTATTTTATGTTTTATTCTATGTCTATGGTTTTATTTATTTTTGTCGTCATTTAAAATAATTAAATCAGGAATTAAAAAATAGGAAAAGAATCAGAGTTATTAAAATTTAATAATTTAAAAAATATAAATAATTAATAATAAAATAAATAATAATAATAAAAATACAGAAATTTTACAAGACTAGAAAAATAATAGTGTTTATAAATGTTTCTGTTTTACTGTGTTGGTTTAATCTGAGGTTAACAAATGAAAGAATAATTGTGTATGTATATTTATTTAATAAAAGAACTATTTTTATAAATTAATTTATTTTACTATTGTTTTGCAATTAGCTATTTTGTATCTAAAACTTTAGATACCACATCTTTAACAACATGAGCAAATAGTGAAAAATCATCTATATATTGCTTTGAATTACATTGTTTTTATTATTTATAGCTGTAGCAACAGCAACTGCCAGTCGTGTAGCTTCCGTCTGTTAAATTCTTTAATAGCTAAAATTTTATTGTTATAATATTCTTTTCTAATATCACAATCTTCTGATAATAGTATAATAAATTGAAATTTTTTAGTGCCATATAAATATTTATATTAAAAGTATAAATTTTATCTAATTTTATAAGTTTATCAATTTAATTTCAATAAAAAATTAATATTTCAATACTCACTTTTATTTAATATAAAAATATAAAATCTCTCAACACACAATTGTTTTTCATTATCAATACAAGATCGAGACATTTATATACTATTTGAATTTATGTATAATGTATACTAAAACATAACCAAACAAATAAAAAAGTCGAGCGACGATCGAAATCTCGCATGCAAAAGACCACTCGAGATTTTTCATTCGACATTTTACGAACGAAAAGTCGAATCGAGATTCAAGAATACACTATTTTCGTTGCGTTCGAAATTTTAGGGAATAATCTAGTTACTTACTAGAAAGTCGAACGAAAAAAAAGTCGAGCGAACTCGAGAATAAGGGCCCTGCACGGCCTACTTCGGTGCATAAAAGTGTAATAAAAAGGTTATTTTTATTAAAAGTATTGAATATCTGAGAAACTATGGGGTTTAGACATAGGACATCTCCTATACAAATTGAAAAGGAGAAAAAAACCCATGGAATAGCGAAATAAAAAAAGGGTAGTCACATTTGAAAAAAACGAGTTTTATCATTTTTAAGTTTGCAAATTTTGGCATTTTTTTATGGACATCCTGTATAACTAAATTCAAATTGGTTATTATCAAAATGTTACTCTTTGCCAGGACTATTATTATTATTAAAAAAATCAATCACTTCAAAAAAAACGAGGTCGCTACGATTTTTTAAAGTTGACCCTGTTTATGGATTATTTTTCGGAAAAAAATTTATAATTTGGCAACACTGTCACTAAATCAAAAAATGAATAGATGATAATGTGGAGGTTAAAATATGACATCGGAATACTGAAAAAATTACAGGGGGGTCCATTTAAAAAAATGTTTGTTTTTATTACAGCGCAAAAATGGGACACCCTGTATTATTGAAAATAATTTTACGACATTGATCTTTTCAAACCAATAATATTATGTACCAAACTTTTTTTTCTATCTCCTACGGGAAGTGCGCTAGGTTTGCCGGACGCACTATTGAAGGACCCTGTATAGTATAAGTAAGTATAGTACGCGATTTTTTTCGAAATTCGGATTTTGATGGAATTATCAATTTTGACCTTCCCTGAATCCATTCTGACTATTTTCGCCATGATGTCTGTGTGTCTGTGTCTGTCGGTCTGTCTGTAGACGCTGTAACTCAGATACGTTATACGTAATACAGAGAATAAACACTGTATACTCTATTTCTATTTCATTTAGTTTGCAGTGGTTGTCGGGTCACTTGACCGTATGAGTCGTGATCTGTACGGTTAAATCACCCGGCAACCAGTATAGATTATTCTAAATAATTATTTTAAAAAATTCTTTCTGGCTAAATCATAAATGTTGGAGAAAAATGTATGGAGAATAAATTATAGATAATAACATACTCGACATTTTTTATGTCAAACATTTTTGTCTTATTTCAAAAATAAATCCAAAATTTAAAAAAATGACAAGAGTAAACATCTGTTTACATCTTATTGTTAGTAGTTACGTTAAACATAATTCGTTCGATATCAGTATAGTATGTATAAAATAATATTTCTATAGTTTATATCCCATTCATTTTATTCTATCTTTTATTAGTTCGTCTGTAATATCTTTCAATAAAAAAAAATCTCTTACACTATTAATTGTGATTATTATGTATAAGAAAGTCCTGTGGCACACGGCAGATTTTTTTTTTTAGCTATTTCGACAACTTTGTTATGTACTTTTCATCAAACAACCAATGTAACGGACTAAAGTTAACGAAAGTTGAATTTAACGGAAGTTAACAAAAGCGTTAACATTTATTTGAGTTAACTTAAAAGTTAATCCGTTAACCATTTTGTTAACTTCGTTAATTAACAATTAACGGATTAACGAGTTAATGCACACCTATGGGAGGGGTGTCATGACATTTTTTATTTTTATCAGCATGTGGGGTGTCAAAATGTAGATCTCAATGAATAGAATATGACATTATTTTTTTCTAAATTAAAAATGGCGCCCGCAGGGGGCTCCAAGCAAAAATTTATTCTTATTCTCGAGAAAAATAGGAAAATAAAAAATAATAATCAAGAGTAACCCCAAATTTTGTAAATAACTGAAAAGACTATAAGAAGTTCCATTCAAAATTTTGAAATGATTCACCTGTGAGCAAAGATATCGTCAAAATAAAATCAATAAAAACATTGAGAGTGTAATCCCCTATAAAAATTAAAAAATAGTTTGGTCAATAAAGGATAGATAAACAATACCTTATCATCTTGCTCCTCTTCTGTAGCTTGTGTCTCTTCGCTTGGTAATTTTCCTTTGACGCCTGCGTGATTTCCAGCATCTAACCATACTAAATATTCCCAGCATTGTGAATACGACAACTCAATACTGTAAAACAAAATCAATAGTTATACAAATATACATATACAAGACCAGGAATTTATTTCTCTAATTATTGATAATATCAAAAAAGTTCAAATAAGAAATATCTCAGGTTTTTTAATGGGTAAATCCATATTAAGTGGTCCAGAATTGATTTATAGATGTTCTGGCGGTAATTAAAAACACACAGGATATTAAAAATTTGACAGAATGTAATTTTATGTATGATAAGACGAATAACACAATTCAGATGCAATTTACTACAGTTATAGCAGTTTAAAGTTTGCAGATTTTATCACGCCTTCTTATGGAGAATAGTAAAAACCAAGGTATATAAATATAGAGGTATGGCAATGCGGTCGTTGACCAATCAGCGGTGGCGCGGGAATTGACGTCACTGGCGTACATATTCAAATGTTATAAAAATGTATAATTGCAAAAACATTCTTTAATTTATTATTGTTTCGTATTTTTTGACATTTTAACAATACATACAATCACAGAAGTACAAATTCAATATTACAAAATCATAAAAAGCTGTCACAGACAATTTGGTGTATTCGAGAAGCATTACTTTTACTGTTTTAAGTTGGCAATACAAAAACTGGGCTTATCGTGTTAACAGCTTTTTATGATTTTGTAATATTGAATTTGTACTTCTATGATTGTATGTATTGTTAAAATGTCAAAAAATACGAAAACAATAATAAATTAAAGAATGTTTTTGCAATTATACATTTTTATAACATTTGAATATGTACGCCAGTGACGTCAATTCCCGCGCCACCGCTGATTGGTCAACGACCGCATTGCCATACCTCTATATTTATATACCTTGAGTAAAAACTATCTGTTTTACTTCTGTACTGCTTGTAGTTAAATTTCAATTTCAAAATTTATGGTACATGTTACCATTATATAGTACTACTAGGTGGGCCCACGCGGCTTCGCTCGCGGAAATATTGTTTAGAATTTAAAAAAATATACAGTTGAATTATGTATAAACACGATTAATTATTTTTCTAATAAAAACCAAACAACACTTAAATTACCTACCTAACAAAAGCAAATCGGAACAAAAAGTAAAAATAATTTTTGTTCTATTTAAATTTAAATCTTAATTATTGAAAACAAATTAAACAATTGACAATCAAAAGAATACCACACGCCTGTCCTCTCCCTCTCTGCCCAGCGTGGCGTCTTCTCTCTCCCCGCGACACTTTATCTAGTTCGCACGAATTCTAACGAATATGTTATTATACTTATGTATATTTCACGTTATTTCCTAAACCAAAAGACCAAATTGGATTCTGTAAAAGGCAAATTATATCTACATTAAGTACTTATGACGATGAAATCATTTATTTCAATAAGGATTGAAGTTTTGCAGGTCAAAACTCCATGTAAACCGAACCCAAATATTTTATGTTTTCTTTGTAACATAAAAGCAGTCATTGTGGCTTAAATATAAAAGTTAGACATGTGGTGTCGCGGACTTTATTGTAGCACTTTTGATTCTACACAATTCTTTAATACATTATTTTGTTCTATATTCAACGGTTTAGGCAGCGTATCGCAAAACAGCGTGCCGTCGGTAAAATATTTTCCGACTTGATTTACTAATATCATCACTGCTTAGTTGTTATGTTACCTAACGTAATAAAATATAGCCTATAACCTGGCCAGAGAATGTACCTATGAATTAAAAAAAAAAATCACGTAAATCGGATAACTGGTTCTCGAGTGATAAGCGCACTAACGGACAGACAGACAGACAGACGTTGAGCTTTATATATATTAAGGATTATGGGTAGAAATTTCAGATTTTTGTCTGGTCCCCCATCAGAGATATTTAGCTTTAAAAAGTGCCATTTTCTAAAATTTTCAAATTTGGTTAATTATAAAAAAGAGGGGGGGGGGGCAGACTTTGGTATATGAATACAACTAGTACCCATTTCTTTGTAAATTTTTTTTGACTTGTTGATTCTACCCCTTCTTGCAAAACATTCCCTTGAAAAAGAGATTTTTTTAAAGAGAGCTAGGAATTTGGGCCGATATTTCACCCTTTAGAATTGAATTTAGGTGAAAAAGTGTAGAAGAATTCTTGAAGCCCGTTTTTTTTCTCAATAAAGTACTTCTAGTTGCATGCTGCTAGGTCAATTAGATCCTGAGATATTCTAGTTTCCACAAACCCTTTAAAGTGCAAAAAACGCTACATTTTGTAAAACAAATATGGCTGCCACGCGAAAACAAAAAAAATAAAATTAAAATTATGGTCATTTTGAACTACTTACATGTTAGGGTAACTACATACAAAACATTAATTTTTTTGAGAATAGTCAAGCAACCAGTGCTGTTCCAGTTGGCTTGGATTGACCCAATGTAAAGAGGAAGGAGGTATCCAAATTTACTCGGCACATAATTTTTTTATAATTCAATGGAATGGTATAAGTGCTTTCAACCCATGGTCTGCGGAACAGTATCAATCCGCAGAACAAATTCCTGCCGGACCGCAAAAAATTTTGACTGAATCGTGTAGAACACGAGTATATAGCACTTTTTAAAATTTTCTAACAAAGCACTAAAAAATTGTACCTGTATAACGGTAAACATATACCTTTAATATAATAAAATACTATCTATATTTGTTTATTAACTTTACGCCGGTCCATGAAATATTTATTCTGTTTTTACCGGTCCGAAGGTGCAAAAATGTTGAAGAACAAGGGTATACAATGTTTGTTTGCTGATTATCTATGCTTAAAATAAATTACTATATTTTTTTAAATTCATTATTTTTGAATGAAGATACGCATCTCTTTTGAGAAACAAAAAAAAAAACAATGTGATGATGTGTTCGGACTTTGCTGGACGTACAAAACGAAATGTTCTTTGTAAATATAAATAAATATATAAATGATGATCTGCATTGTAAATACCCAGATAGTCGAGAATACACTGTATTTTTATTTCATAAAGCAATAAGCATATTGTTCTGGATAACTTTTGTGTAAAACAAAACCTAACCTAACCTAACCTAATCAAACCCAACCAAATCAAATCAAACCAAACCAAATAAAACCAAACCAAACCAAACCAAATCAAACCAAACCAAACCAAACCAAACCAAATCAAACCAAACTTTTTTATTTCATAAAGAAATAAACATATTGTTCTGACTAAAAAACTCCCTACAACAGGAAATTAAAGATATTTCAAGCTTTAATTTCCTTCTTGAAAAATTTTGTATCAATAATTTTTACCAAAGTAACAGTTATTTGAATATTGTACAATTTTTCATAGAATCGAGCCTAGGAGAACGAGCTTCCGTACGATTGGCTACGGAACCCTATAATGTGCACGCCCAACACGCACTTGGTCGGTTTTATTTTATATTATCAATAATTAGAAAAATAAATACAGTAGAAGCCGGTCATAATGACATCGGTTAATACGACATATCGGTTTAACGACTCAAAATAAAAGTCCAATTGAATCTATCCGCTTTTAACGACCAATATGACCTGTCCCTTCAATGTTGTTATAACTGGCTTCTGCTGTACTTGTATTTAATTAAAATAATTAAATTAAATAACATTACCTGTGAAACAGTTCTTTATTTCGTACACTACGTACAATAAATTCCACGTAAGCAACTGCATCTTCGATCGTATGTTTTTTTGTACAAAGAACGATTTTATTGAAATCAGCATACACAACAGTAACCCCTAATCGAGTTAGTTCCGCTATCAACTGCACGAATAATTTTTTCATCAATCCCAATAGTGTACGTCTAATAGCAGGTTCATATAATAAAGATTTAGCCGATCGTAACCATCTGTAATTAAATAATCAATTATATTTTGATCAGTTATTCAGATAATATAAAACTACCTGTAAAAATGCACAACTTGAAAATCAGCAAACACATTTCGGTGGACTGAAATATCACGTAACCAAGCACTGACAACAGAACGTAATACTTTAAATGCAGCTGCGCACGGTGATGTCTCATCGTAAGTCGGTAACGGACCAGTAGTTGCGACTCCTCCGATTAATTGATCGAGAGACGGTGGCGCATTGAATGAAGCTTCTTCAGTATCATGTATTTTATGAGATTGTAATAAAGTATTGACGGCTAAACCATCGATATCTAGTTCTACACAAACGGTTGAATAACAACCAGATTTATTAGCGACAGCGCTTGAACCTTCTTCAATATCCATTAATAATCTGTTGTCATCAGCTTCCCAACCTCCGAGATCTGGTTTCTCAGTCGGAGAGCACCACAGAACAAAATTATGTTTTTGTAAATAACGAGCAAAATATAAGTCGGCTGAAAAAATCGTAGGATCCGATGGCACGTTACCAATAGGTACATAAAAATATCTACATTGTGCAGCTAATATTTCCAGTACTGATTCACTATTTAAGTAATGTCGAACCATTGCTTTAGCTCCTACACGTTGCCAATCTAATGTTCCATACAAATTTTCAATATCCTAAAAATATGCAAAATAAATTATAATGTTTGTAAAAATGAAAATAATATTAGTAGTCCAATCAATTTGTATTTTTGGTCTGCATTGTTCTACAGAGTCATTTTTTTTATTTTAAAATGTTAAGGGGTGTATTCTGAGTATTACATTAAGTTGGCGTGGTCTATGACCTTGAGCGTTGTCCGCCATAAGCACGAAAACTTTAAACGTAATTATCTCGTAAACTGCTCATTCTACGATAAAATTTGTCATAACCTTTCTTATTCATCAGGGTTGAATCTACAATTTTATTCCCAGGCCCAATTCTCAATCGTCAGTTGGTGACGAGATATATTGTAAAAAAGTACACAAAAAATGATTTTTTGCATTTATTTCGTAAAGAAGCGATTATATTGAAAAAAATTAAATGACAATCTTTTAGAACTCTCAATTTGCAATATTTTTGTTATTAGATACCATTTTGCAAAATCGATAGTTTGCGTGTTATAGCCCGCAAAGCATTGCAAAAACACATTTTTTCATTATATTTCAAAAACCATAATAAAAGCTACAAAATGTGTAATGACAAAAGTCAAGATCACAAAATTCTACACTTTTTTTGTTCAGAGGAAAAAATATTTTTTTTTGTAAATAAACAAAAAATGTTTTAACGAAAAAAAAATTTTTTTTTCTTTAAACAAAGAAATTGTAAAATTTTATTATCTACACTTTTGTCATTACACATTTTGTAGGTTTTATTATAATTTTTGAATTATAATGAAAAAATGTGTTTTTGCGATGCTTTGCGGGCTATAACACGCAAACTATGGGTTTTGCAAAATGGCACCTAGCAATAAAAATATTGCAAATTGAGAGTTCTAAAAGATTGTCATTTAAATTTTTTCAATATAATCGCTTCTTTACGAAATAAATGCAAAAAATCATTTTTTGTGTACTTTTTTACAATATATCTCGTCACCAACTGACGATTGAGAATTGGGCCTGGGAATAAAATTGTAGATTCAACCCTGATGAATAAGAAAGGTTATGACAAATTTTATCGTAGAATGAGCGGTTTACGAGATAATTACGTTTAAAGTTTTCGTGCTTATGGCGGACAACGCTCAAGGTCATAGACCACGCCAACTTAATGTAGTACTCAGAACATACCCCCTAACAATTTGAATTAAAAAAAATGACTCTGTAGAACAATGTCTTACGAACTACATTTTTTTGATAATTTGATTGGACTATAGGTGTTGGAATTAATTCGTAGCATTTTTTGAGAGACAAATAACAATTTATTTAAAATGAAAATAATAAAATAAACTAATTAAAATACTGCCCATCGCTTGCCATAATTTTTTCTCATCTTTCGAGTAGGAGACGGATACCCTGTCGAAAGAACACTTCGTCCTTGGAGGCAATCCATGAATCGATCCAATTTATACAATCTTCAAAATAAGTGAAATTTTCCCCTGACAACCATGAGCCATCAATCGGAACAGGTGGTAGTCCGAAGGGGCAATATCTAAAGAATACAGCGGGTGGGTTAGGACTTCCCATTTTAATGTTTGTAGATGTTTTCACTGGTTTTGTGATGTGTGGTCGAGCATTGTCGTGCAGCAAAATAACTTTATCGTACCTTTTGCTCCATTCCGGTTGTTTTTCCTTCAATGCACGACTCAAGTGCATCAGTTGTAATCAGTAACGATTCCCAGTGATGGTTTTAACAGTTCATAATAAACCACACCCTGTTGATTCTACCAAATACAGCTTAGACCCATGAATATTACGTTTTGTCACTGATGATGATGGTTGACCGGACTTAACGTATGATTTTCTATGCTTAGGATTGTCATTATGTCATCACCAGTAACAATTTGATGTAAAAAACTTTTTATTTTGTGTCGTCCCCGCAAAAACACTTTATTTGACACAAAAATCGACATATTTAAGTAATTACAACTTGTTGTTATTAACAATTGAAAAATAAGATGTGTCATAAAACTGATACCAATAACACCTGATTTACGATAAAGGCTCTAGCCCATTAAGATGGTAAAAATCCCCCCTCAACGGATTTGGCTGAAATTAGGTACACTTATTTGTCATTATAAAAAAATAATTTCTCCCGAGTTACAAGACCTGAAACGCCCTCTGTCGTCCATAACCTCAAAAAATGTGTTTTTTCTTTAATATTTTTTTTCTCTGCGAGTTTTTAACCGAATTACTTGAAATTTGGACTGATAATAGATTTTATAAAGATGAATGACCACATATTTTTAAAATTATTTTTGGCGCGAAATTTGAATTTTTATAGCAATAATAAAATTTAAAAGGGCCATATCTCGGCTCTCAGGGCCCATGTAGGCTAGATACTGCAATTACATGTGTATCTTATCAAAAACTAACATCCTGATTTTTTTCATAATTTTTGATTTGGTGCGCCATCCTCAAAAATTCAAAAAACTGTGTTTTTCTGATTTTTAGTTTTTAATTAATGTGATGAAATTATAAATAAAATTTGTATAATAATATTTTCTCAAGAATGGCTTGCTCATAAAATGACCAAAAAAAAAATTATTGCCTCAAAAAAATTTCAAAAATCTCAAAAAAAGGTTTTCATCAATTAAATAAGCATTTAAATAAATATGAGTTAATCGTCCAGCAAAAGTTCTGTTTTTATTTGTATATATAAGGTTGGGCTAATTTTATAACTGACCTCGACTACCCCCCCCCCCCTAAGGTACTCTCAATTCTAAGAAAAAACGCCCATGGAACTAGACCTCTACATTTAACTTTAGTTCGCCGCATTTTTGATTGAAAATTTTATGTTTGATTCCCTTGAATTCAATATGTATACATGATGTTAATATACATGAAAAGTTACAATTTTGCATTGATTTTTTTTAGTAAAACAGCAACCCAATGGTTCTTGGGTACGAGGATTCCGAATTTGACATCCATTTTTTTATTTTATTCTTGAGCGTCACCTGGTAGCCCAAGCAATAGACTGAAAAAAGAGGTCAAACTAAGAAAAAAAATACACCAAACTGAATTTTGGTGGAGACTTTTATTTTGATATTCTAAGCATAAACTAAAAAAATAGCCCTAATTTTGGCAATGGGTTTTCGTTTTTAAGGGGTAAATGGGGCAAATTATATTTTAAAAATATTAATATTTTAACCAATGAAAATCGTTTCTTACCCCTAAATATTACCGACTTTCATTGGTTAAAAAAGTAATATTTAAAAAAATTATGGTTGATCATTATTTTTTAGAACTTCAAGAACAATTTGAGGCCAATCAGGATTTTAACAAAAATTATTAATTTTTAAAATAATTTCTCCGAAATAGCATCTTTACGTCTTTTAAACCCTCGAGAAAGAGTATTCCATATACAAATTCTGTATTTGTGGTACCAATCGATTCGTCTATCGTGATAGTGTCTCCAACAAATATCAATCATAAATACACCCCGTCATCCATTTTGTGAAAAATTGAAAAAATGTTTGGAAATGTGGTTTTCATCCTTCAACATTTATTTTAAGGGAGTCGCACCACTTTTCACCAGACCGAGTTATTCTTTTCGAATTATACGCCCAAAAATCTATAATAATCAACCATAAAATTGCTTGCCCCTATAAATTCGGATTTTTCACTGCGCTCTTAATTATAAATATCTTATTTTTGTAGAATTTTATAAGCTACAATTTTCTTCATAACTATGTTCCTTGAAAAATTGGTAATTTTTGAGATATTTGATTATAATATAATTTGCCCCATTTACCCCTTAAAAACGAAAACCCATTGCCAAAATTAGAGCTATTTTTTAGTTTATGCTTAGAATATCAAAATAAAAGTCTCCACCAAAATTCAGTTTGGTGTATTTTTTTTCTTAGTTTGACCTCTTTTTTCAGTCTATTGCTTGGGCTACCAGGTGACGCTCAAGAATAAAATAAAAAAATGGATGTCAAATTCGGAATCCTCGTACCCAAGAACCATTGGGTTGCTGTTTTACTAAAAAAAATCAATGCAAAATTGTAACTTTTCATGTATATTAACATCATGTATACATATTGAATTCAAGGGAATCAAACATAAAATTTTCAATCAAAAATGCGGCGAACTAAAGTTAAATGTAGAGGTCTAGTTCCATGGGCGTTTTTTCTTAGAATTGAGAGTACCTTAGGGGGGGGGGGGGGGGTAGTCGAGGTCAGTTATAAAATTAGCCCAACCTTATATATACAAATAAAAACAGAACTTTTGCTGGACGATTAACTCATATTTATTTAAATGCTTATTTAATTGATGAAAACCTTTTTTTGAGATTTTTGAAATTTTTTTGAGGCAATAATTTTTTTTTTGGTCATTTTATGAGCAAGCCATTCTTGAGAAAATATTATTATACAAATTTTATTTATAATTTCATCATATTAATTAAAAACTAAAAATCAGAAAAATACGGTTTTTTGAATTTTTGAGGACGGCGCACCAAATCAAAAATTATGAAAAAAATCAGGATGTTAGTTTTTGATAAGATACACATGTAATTGCAGTATCTAGCCTACATGGGCCCTGAGAGCCGAGATATGGCCCTTTTAAATTTTATTATTGCTATAAAAATTCAAATTTCGCGCCAAAAATAATTTTAAAAATATGTGGTCATTCATCTTTATAAAATCTATTATCAGTCCAAATTTCAAGAAATTCGGTTAAAAACTCGCAGAGAAAAAAAATATTAAAGAAAAAACACATTTTTTGAGGTTATGGACGACAGAGGGCGTTTCAGGTCTTGTAACTCGGGAGAAATTATTTTTTTATAATGACAAATAAGTGTACCTAATTTCAGCCAAATCCGTTGAGGGGGGATTTTTACCATCTTAATGGGCTATAGCCTTTGTTTTTGAAGGTAAAAACAGAATGCTATTTCTCGTAAAACGCTACGAATTAATTCCAACAACACCTAATAAATAAATAAAAACATAATTTACTTGAACATGTATTTCCACATTTGGTAAATCGGTAAGAGCTGGAATATGAGAAATAAGCTCATCAGTTTCAAGCGGAGATTGTATCGCTATAAGTGAAGGACCACGTTTTTCATTAAGGTATCCGAGTAGTGTGCGTTGAAGTAAACGAAAAACTTGACGAGGATCAGTTTCTACTCGAATTTCAAATGTAATATCAGATGGTGGTAATAGATCTTCTTCTTTTCCACGTTCTTTTCTAAAATATTATTTCAGTGAAATTAAATTATTTAAAATTGGGAACTAATTATTAAAATAGTTTTTGAAGTAATATTTCTTTAGGCGCGTTAAGGGGGATAGCCACTGTGATGGGTCAAAAAATTGTCAATGTTTGGGAATTTTTTTCACAGATATAACTAATTATTTTTGAATCAGGTAAAGGGCGTTTTGTTAAGTAGATATTCAACTTATTTAATATCAATTTTCATTGAAAAATATTAAATATTTACAAAGTTATGAGCCTCGATGTGACGACCAAAAAAAAATTTTTCTCTATAGTCGACTCGAAATTTCGAGAAGGGTTATATGAAAAAAAAAAATAAAAATTTTATCGATATCTATATGAAAGTAGTAATCGTTGCACGTAGCCGTTTTTTTTTCCACAAAATGGCGATCGTTAGAAATTTTTTTTCATTTTTAAGACATTTTTTTTTCATTAGAGCGGTTTTAAAAATAGTAATTATCAAAATTTCAAAAATCGGCTACGTGCAACGATAGCTACTACAATTACAAAAATTATTAAAAAAAATATTGAAATCGGTTCATTAGTCTTTGAGGAATCGTGTCGACCAGGTCGAAAAATGTCATTCCGAGATAAACGTGTTTAATGTTTCTGTTATGTCATAACCGGCCGTGCTACATCATCTCACTAAATTGACTGTAACTCCGTCAATTTTCAAAATTTAAACTCAATTTTGTATGAATATGTAAACTTAAAAAAAATCTAAAATTTTTTTTCCGTTACAGTGGCTATCCCCCTTAAGGGTGACATTTTAGTCCAAACATTCAGTTGGCAGTATTTGCAGCGTGCATGATGACAGCGCCACTAACGGTTACAATTAGGGCGAACTTTTATTGTATGTATCATTAAAGAAGACTGGTGCGAGAGGGGTAGAAAATCCGAACTGACGTCAGTCCAAAGGCATAGTCAATCACAAATACATTTATAGAATATATGAATTTTTGGTTACCATTAAAAATTAGGAATAAAAATTAAAAATCATTATTATACTATCTGCCACTGCTTTGTTCATTAGTCAATAGAATGTCGCACATCTAACACTACAACTTAAATGGTCGACTATAGTATTTAGTAAAAAGAGAGCAGCACACAAAAATTTCATGATATGGACAGTACATACGAGTAGATGTCAAAATTAGAAGTAAGTAAACTAAAAAATAATTTCAATAAAATATCATAATTTAATACAGAAGAAATCGGTTATAACGACATTGAGGGGACTAGTCATATAAGATCGTAAAAGCCGATAGTCGTAAAAACTTATGGTTAGTGCGCAATCACCAAGAAAGTTTGGTATCGCTCAAAACACCTTCGAGAGCAGTAGGGGATATCCTCAACGGTAAGAGATACAGATGAGGTGAATATTAAAACATAAAAAAATATTAATTTTATGTGGTTTAGACGGTACACCGAAAAAACTGAAAATTTGGAATTTCTTTAAATTGCTATAATTTTTTGTTAAAGTAGATAGGAACTTTTTGTTTGCGGTTTCTTAAAGCACTTTTTTGTGTAGAATTGATTGGTGTATTTAGAATTTTTTATCACTTTTAGTTTCCGAGTTACAAGCCCTAATTTGAGTTTTTTTATGGACCGTTAAGTTGACTATAGTATATTTGAACTTATTTTTTACTTTATAACGATTTGTCACTTGTCACATTTTTTTTTGAAAATAAGTCTTAGTACTAAATGCCAGTGATATTTATAAAGTATTTTAATACAAACTTTTAAGTAGGCCATGAATAGCGCTGATATGATAGCGCTCAAAAATACCATTCTGCGCATCTTGTTTACATGATGCCACTGACAAGATGCACAGTAAACGATTATGAGCGCTATGCTCATGACCAGCGATCACAACGTGGAGGGGGTGGAGGAGAAGTTACTCCGTATAGTTTGACATTGCTTAGTACAGGGCGGGATAGGAAGTTGATTCTCCTTATATAGTCTTCTTGATAGCAACAATCAAAATAACAGGGGTCGAAACAAGTTCAGTGTTCAAAAATACTGATTTTACTGACACAGAAATCTAAAAATACTGACTTTTACTGACTATCTGAACCGAGTTAAAAAAATGAATGAGAGATGCAATTGAGAAACGGACAACTTTACTCTTGATTGCTCTTTATGTTTTTGAAGCCCCAAGTCATAGAAAAAAAATTTTAAGTACACAACAAAAAAGTCACTTTCACCATCCCTTTTTCCCCATTCAGTTACCCATTTTGTATCTTTTTTATTCAGCCAATCAAGTGCATATTTAACAAATATTGAGTTTAAATTTTAAATAAGTAAATCATTGTTGCGAATTCACAATCAAAACATTATTAATAATTTGAATATATTTTTCACGGTAATTGTATCGTTTTGAAGACAAATAGTGAGTTTTTCACAATAAATTGAGCTCTGATGTGAAAACTTTGAGTGCCAAACCCAAAAAAACTGACAAAACTGACCATTTTTCCAAAAAACTGACTTTAACTGACCGGGTTGCAAAAAACTGACTTTTACTGATTTTACTGACCAGTTTTGACCCCTGAAATAACAAATGAATATTTGAAAACAATAAACTATTACAAAAAAATTGTTCTTACTTTTTTTCGTTAATAAGTATGACATGTGCCATATCGTTGTAAAGTAGATTAAAAAAACACGTTCAAATATGCTATAGCCAACATAATGGTCTATAAGAAAAACTTTAAAGTTTAAGTTAGGGCTTATAACTCAGAAACTAAAAGTGATATAAAAATTCTAAATACACAAATCAATTTTACACAAAAAAGTGCTTTAAGAAACCGCAAACAAAAGGTACTTATCTACTTTGACAAAAAAGTTATAACCATTTAAAGAAATTCTGAATTTTCAATTTTTTCGGTGTACCGCCTAAACCACATAAATTTATTAATATTATTTGATGTAATATTCACCCCTTCCTTACAAATAATTCACTTCATTTAACCACATATGTATCTCTTACCGTTTATATAAAAATCCCTGAGATAAAATTAAAAAAAAAAAAAATTCAAGATATGTTACTCCGTTTCAATTTTTTTTACTGCCTAATGTTATTGAACACACAATTGAATCGGTGAGTGAAAGAACAATACAAGTGCCAAAAATGGCAATTTTAACTGAGATAGGCAAAATGTTTAAAATTCATAGCTCTATCACATAATGACCATTTTGGAGATATATTGTTCTTTCACTCACCGATTCAATTTTACTTTCCTACTGACCGAAACTGTAATATATAACTGCCCGTTTAAATCATTAACTTTTAAAATAAAATTATTTAACTTACTTGGCATTACGTTCAGTATTATACATATTATTCATATTTGGCATTTGATTTGTTCTAACCGAGTCAAGAACAAATACATACGCTCGTTTAGTCGGTGACAGAAACAATCCAAACATCGCTCTTTGATCAGAGACAGCTTTATGGTGATATAAATATATATGACGTAGATCATTAGACTGTAGATAAGGCTGAGCTTCCAAACTACGTATGGACAGTTGATCAAGCGAAAATACATTTGGAACATTACCACGTGTCACCATTTCACGGATAAATTCTCGTTTAACACCGCATACACAACCAAGTTGCATCAAGGCTCGGAATAACGGAGACATCTGAGTTTCGTAAATACCTTCCATTCCAGGTGATGAAAAATCGGATAATAATCGTCTAGAAAAAATAAATACAATTATAATTATTTTTACCGTCGTTGTGGTGTTAGAGTAAAGTCGGTATATATGGAACACCATTCATGTTTTTAGGTAAGAAAACTATGATAATATTATTTAAAATCAGACCTTATCATTTCTTTGGACAGAGAATTTAATCTTTTAACGAGATCGGATCGAGCAGGCAAAAATAGAATTCATAAATAAAAAAAAACTTTGAGTGTGTGTACTTACATATGTACACGCGTTAGAAGTTATCTTCTTTGGCATGATTGAAAAACAACTATGAATAATCTCAATTTTAACTTGATTAAATGAATAAAATAATGTAATGCATATAAATTTATAAAGAACACTAATATTTTATTTAATAATTCGTATTATTTCACTATTCGCAGCGTGCGCGATGCAGCGCCAACTAATGGGTGGACTTTAGTAGCAACTTGGGTGGACTTTGACGTACTAACAAACAAATAATTTCAATAAAATATCGTAATATATACATTTTAGATGATTATTTATGACTATTAGCTATGTGCACGAAGTCTATTAGTGCCGCTAGCGGGTAATAGAGAAAGATTGAATGGATTCAACTCTCTTTTTATCATTGTTTAATATGTTTAATACCGTGAAATTTTTTATTAAACAAATATCATTTAATTTAGCTGTTTGCATATAATATAAATAGTATAGCATAAAAGGTACGTGAAAATTATTTATTTTGGGTATCTTTTTTTCTTTAATTATGACGTATAATAGAGAAATAATTAATTCGTTTACATTGACAGCATAACTTCAAATTTTGGCGCCAATATTTTACAATATTGCTCAACACGAACACTCGCATCGATATTATTTCTAACTCCACCCCCTTGCACATAGTCTATAGTGGGATTAACCATGATGACCTTTCTATTTTCAGTTAAAATTTAAAAACGAGTCTATTGAAAATGACAGTTAGTCCACTCAAAGTGTTATTTTTTGCCACGTTGTGCGCTGTGATCGATTTCATTTCCCCCATTACCTACTTTGCACCCAGCGAATACTATTTCATCAAATTAAAATTTAATTGTATATTATTTCAAAGTCCATATTTATAAATCATGAAATTCAAATATTATGATGTAATAATCAACCAATCAGATCAGAGAGCAGATACTGTTTGACCAATCAAATATTAATGTAAATGTCGCTTTTAGTTGGTTCAAGATGGCAGCACCAGTATTAAATCGAGTTTAAAAAAGTTATTTTTTATATAGGCAATACTCTTTACAGTTGTGTTATTTAAGTAAAAGACACAAATTTCTACATACCATGCCTACATAGTTCACCGCATAATGCTTCGTTACATAGCTTTTCATTTCCGTTACATTACTAAGTTTTTACCCTCAACGTGCCTAAAGAAGTATAACTTCCAAAAAAAAAAAAAATCTAACAAAATCGAAAATTAGCCTCATAAAAAAAGGGCGCGTGACCACAGTGGTCCATATTACACGCTTGATACTTTAATACAGGATTATCTATATTAGGTGGCTAAAAAAAAATTTTTTTAAATTTATTTTGTTGTTTTTCTTTAAAATTTGGCGTAGTAATGAGCACACCATTTAGTGGGCACCATCGTGAAGATTTGTACTAAAAAAAAAGGATTTTTTGCGGAAGTGAATAGTTGTGAAGTACTGGATGATTAATATACTTTTTATACTATTTACCTCATCACGATTCTGGTTAATTATTACACTTCATAACCGTACACTACCCCCTAGTCCATAATACTGCAAAAATTAGGGAGAAAAAAAGAGCTGACTCGTAAAAAATAATTTTTTTTTACCAATATTTAATGAATTTACAGCCATTTTTAGGCCTTAAAACGCAAGAAATTGATAAATACTAACTAATAATGCTGCATTATTAGTTAGTATTTAGATGACTCCTACTGGCGAACCAGTGTGAGTTACAGAAAAAAACACTAAGGCAATTTTAAAGAGCGTGAAATTTCCCGTAAGGTCCATCAAACCGATTCTCAATATGATAAAAGGTGTCTAAGCATTAGAAATTTGAAAAAAAAAAAAAAAAATTACATGCATTTTAAATGGGAAAACTTCATATTTAAATTGCAAGTACTTAAAATAGGAATTAAGAGCTCAATTTTGGTGAGAATTTTTTTTTCTATATGTAGATTAAACTTTTGCTTGAGCACCTTGAAAAAAAAATGTTTTGCGGAAATGAATCACCCTAGTGTCCATATTACCCGCCTGGTCCATATATCCCGACTTTACTCTATACGATAATTCAACTTACTGACTGTGTTCTTGATATACATTTTCAGGTAATGTGACTTGATATAAATTATAAACTGGTCGTGAACGTGGTAGAACACGATTACATTTACGTATCACTTCTCCGGTGCGTTCTGCCCTTTCTGTACGTTGGTTAACGTAAAAGACACGGGGAACAGTGATTCTTAATTGATGTAATTCTTGACCGACAAGGACCCAAAGTTTCATCACACCTGGTTCACGTGTCTCGGATATCTAAAAAAATAATTCTTTTTTAAATACTGAAAATATTAAGCATATTATGTAAACCAGGCTTAAAGGGGAGAGACTAAAAAATTGTACGTAAGGTAAGAACTACAAAAAAATGAATATGTATTTTTAAAATACTGTAGAAACCGATTATAACGACATCAAAACGACCGGTCATATTAGGTCGTAAAAACTAGTAATTAGATTTTTTTAAGGTATTTCTCGGAAAAACTAAAAGATTTATGAGTAAGCTAAAATTTTGTAAAAAATAAAATAAAAAAATGGTTATTAGAAGCTCCATTCAAAATCTTAAAATGATTCACCATCTGTGAGCAAAGATATCGTCTAAATAAAATAAAAAAATTAACATTGCGAGTATAGGAATTACGATATTTTAAGCGAATTTTCAACGAAAAAGTTTATAATTTTATGCGAAAGAAAATCAAGAAATTTATGAAATTTTGAGAGAATCTAAATGAATATATTTAAATATTAAAAAATCTCAAGTAATATTAGTCCTGTTAAATAGTATAATTTAATTATACTTACATAAAAAAATGCCAAAATTTGTAAATTTAAAAATGATAGAACACATTTTTTTCAAATGTGACTACCCTTTTTTTATTTCGCTATTCGATGGTTTTTTTTCTCCTTTTCAATTTGTATAGGGAATGTTCTGTGTCTAAACCTCGTAGTTTCTGAGATATTCAATAATTTTCATAAAAGTAACCGTTTTATTACACTTTTAAGCATCGAAGTGTATTTGATAATAACCAAAATCAAATTGGATATTATGAAAATGTTACTCTTTATTAGGACTAATATTATTGCTAAAAATATGCATCGCTTACAAAAAAAAAAAAAAACGAGGTCGCTACGATTTTTTGAGGTTGTCCCTGTGGATTATTTTTCGGAAAAAACAAAATTTGGCAACACTGTCACTAAATCAAAAAATTAATAGACGGTTATGTGGAGGTTAAAAAATGACATCGGAATACTGAAAACGTTATAAGGTCTTCCATTTAAAAAAATCTTTGTTTTTGTTACAGTGCAAAACAGGACATCCTGTATTGTTGAAAATAATTTTACGATGTTGATCTTTTCAAACCAATAATATTATGTACCAAACTTTCTTTCTATCTCCTATGGGAAGTGCACTAGGAATGCCGGACGCACTATTGGAGGACCCTGTATATTTAAAAAAAAAAATGGAAACAAAACACAGTCTGTCGTTAAACTGATTAAATTCTTCGAAAATATTGTAAACAGAAAGTCGTTCAATTCGGTATTTAGTTGTTAGAAATATTGTTATAAACGGTATATTATAAAATATACCAATTAATCGTGATTCAATCTGGATTTTTATTTTGAGTCGTTAAAACCGATACGTAGTATTAACCGATGTCATTATAACCGGTTTCTACTGTAATTTGAATCTTTTATTAATTTCGATGTCAACGTAACGAGAGTGGAGTGCACAATTTTTTTATTTTTTCTTTAAAGGGTTTGAATTCAACACAAATTATACTTGTGAATAGTTGAACGCTCCCATACTATAAATATAAAATAGTAAACTAACCTGTATAGCTTGCCACGGTAGTTCCAACAATGATCTTTGAGCCTTACGTAAAAATCCACTAAGTGTTGTAGTAGATCTAACAACACCCATACCTTCAGGTGCTGTATTTTCATTGTGTCTTGCCCGTTTGTTTTTATTTTTCGAACTTGCAACATGACCTCTTTGTTGAGCTTGTAATTTCCATTTTTTCTTTTGATAAACGATCCAAGCTTGTAGTTCTTTCTATAATTATAAGATAAATGTATTAACAAACAAATTATTAATAACATTTTTAATAAAAAACATTCTAAATTAAGGTACTTATAAATTTCAAAAAATCGATGCAGGAGGAAGATGCTTTCAATGAGAGTGGTCTTCTTTTATATGGTCCAGGAAAAGCAGATTAACAAATTGTAAGTGAAAAAACTTGATTTTTTAAAAACTATTTGAAAAAGTAACGAGAAAAAACTTTTTACGCGTTTTTCTCGAAACTACTTTTTTTCAAATAGCGGACAGTTAATCTCCGAAACTACATAGCCGATTTCAATGATTTTGATCTTGTTTTGTTCGTTGAGATGTTTTGCATGCCAACTTACCACATTTTGCAAAAAAAAATGAATAATAATATTTTTTTTTAGCAGAAAATAGTGAAAAATAGAGGTGTTTTTTCAACTATTTTTTTATTTTTATTTTATTTTTGGCAAATTGTGGTAAAATTGTCACGTAGGGATCTTTATTTTGAAGATGCCGTTTTTTTTTTTGTTTCAGATTCACCAATCCTGAGATTAACTGTCTGCCATGGGACACTATTTTTTAGAGGGTCTCGACTATGGCGCCTCCTGGATAGTTGTTAAAAAATGAAATTAAAAAAAAATCAAGTATTTTTGTATTATATAAACTTCAAATAAAAGTTAAAAAAAAATCATTATAATATCTTATACAGGGTCTGAAAAAAAATTATTGAAAATGTATTTTTTTAGCTTTCCAAGGTGGTCAAGTACTTTAAATCATTTCCAAGACAATACTCCAATCAAAGAAATTAAAGAAGAACCTAAAAATTACACTAAACTCCCATTTGTCAAGACCAATAAAGAGTTGTCTAGAATGTTTAAGAAATTTGATTTTAAATTAGCTTTTTCTAATAATAATAATAGCTCAAGAGCTGATAACATATTTTTCTGCCCCATCTGAGCACTAGGCAGACTTACGGAAAACATTAATTCATGTGTTGTACATTATGGGAAAAAAGTCCTAACCTCGACACCCGGGGATAAAGGGGTTAAATTCCTTAGTGAACATGTAAAGAAAAAGTGTATGTTTGCCTCGTGTGAGCACAAATAAAATGACTTCAGGGAGTTAGTTTATGAAAAGTTAGATAGTGAAAATTTAATAGGCAGACATGTAGGGTGGGGATAAGGGGTAGGCAGACGCACTCAAACATGCAATATTTTTTTTTAAAATTGACCCATTTGAGCATTGCTGATTTTTTTAGGGATGGCAGTTTTTGATCTGTAGATGACCGTAAAACAAAGGCAGACGCGTAGGATGGGGATAAGGGGTCAGCAGATGCCGTTAAACATGCAATTTTTTTAATGAAAATTGTACCATCTGAGCATTGCTGAATTTTTTATGGATGATAGCTTTTGATCTGTAGATGACCGAAAAAATACAGGCAGACCCGTTGTATGGGGGTAAGGGGTGGACAGACGCAATTTACAGTGGCAAAGGATTGTAACAAATTTAAAAAATGTATATCTCCCGTACTTAATATTGCACCGATGATAGTAAATATGTTTTAGGATCCTCTAAGTAAGAAGGAAATAATATGTCCCTTGTAATTTTTTGATTTAAAGTATCGTTTTGCTGAAATTTATAAATTTACAAAACTCAAAATGCCAAGGTCCTGAGTTCAAATCCCGAAGAGTTCTGTTTTATTTTTTTATTTATTTATTTTTTTTTTTTTTTATTACAAAGAATGAGAACTACATAATCAAAAAACATTTTTTTTAATTCAGCGCCGACTTTTTTACACGTTTAATATTTTTTTTACATTTTTAAAAATGTAAAAAAAAACGCGTTGGTTGGGAGTCAAAAATTTTTTTTTAAGAATTAATGTGTTACTTCCAGCAAAAAAAAAGAATTACTAAACAACCCAGTTAAAAAAGAGTCTAGATCTAATTTTGCACTTTCAAGTGAATCTACCCACCCCTTATTCCCACACTACGCATCTGCCTGTGTTTTTTCGGTCATCTACAGATCAAAAGCTATCATCCATAAAAAATTGAGCAATGCTCAGATGGGACAATTTTCATTAAAAAATTGCATGTTTAACGGCATCTGCTGACCCCTTATCCCCATCCTACGCGTCTGCCTTTGTTTTACGGTCATCTACAGATCAAAAACTGCCATCCCTAAAAAAATCAGCAATGCTCAAATGGGTCAATTTAAAAAAAAAATATTGCATGTTTGAGTGCGTCTGCCTACCCCTTATCCCCACCCTACATGTCTGCCTATTAAACTTTCACTATCTAACTTTTCATAAACTAACTCCCTGAAGTCATTTTATTTGTGCTCACATGGGGCAAACATACACTTTTTCTTTACATGTTCACTAAGGAATTTAACCCCTTTATCCCCGGGTATCGAGGTTGGGACTTTTTTCCCATAATGTACAACACATGAATTAATGTTTTCCGTAAGTCTGTCTAGTGCTCAGATGGGGCAGAAAAATATGTTATCAGCTCTTGAACTATAATATTAAAACTCTCCTAGGTAACCCCAAAGATAAAATAGAATTAAATGAAAAATTCGGTATTTACAAAATCAATTGTATAAATTATGATAAAAGTTACATAGGACAAACTAGGAGATCAATAACTTTATATACAATCGGGTTGATAAATCCATCATATGACTGCATTAAATCATACTATGGGCATTAATAATTTAAAACTAATTAAAACATGCAATAATAATAATCAATTAGATGCAGCAGAAAGCTTAGTAATCTTGAGACACAAGAATAGAATTTATAATTTATAAACTTTTTTAGTATAAATATAGGTTCTGACCAAGACTGTATCATTCTGGAATCGTTAAGCTCCTGATGAGGACTTCTTGTGAAGTTGAAACAAGTGTCGAGTGATATAACATTTGTGGTAAAGGTGCAATTTTAAATTATGTAAATGTATAAATTAACATCAAGTACTAATAAAATATTAACATACTTTTGTTTTTCCCATTGGTGGAGGAGGACCTAGAACTTCACGCCAACTTTTAGTTAAATCACTATTTTCTGTATCGTCGCTTCTTTTCCGTTTTGTCACTGTTAAACTAGGTTGTTTATTTTTCGGTGATTTTGATTGACCCATGTCTTCAATATCTGGACAGTCGTTAGTATTTTCAATATTTTCAGTGTTTATTTCATTTGGTTTAGGTTTTTTTGCAAACATCTCTGTTATACTTCGTTGTTTAAATACATCATTTTTCTCTAAAATTTTTTTATGCAACCACGGTGGATGTTTAATTCGAGGTACAGGATTTGCTATCTGAAATAATTTATAAATAATAAAGGCGAATAATTCGCACTGCAAAAATGAAGTACATGGCGGCTTGTTCAGACCGGCGCAGCAGCGAATAGCAGAGAGTGCAGATTTGCAGTTTTTATTTGCCGGAAAATTAAAACACATTCGACAGGAAATGTCATATAATTTGTAAGAAATAATTTTATTAATAATAAATTCTGAAAAAAGAGGTGGGTGTAATGTTACATTTTTTGGAAATTATTCACGTTTTTTTTCAGGGAAAAAATTCACATCTCAAAAACTATTCATGATTAAGAAATATTGTATTAACTCCAGAAAGAAAGAAGCTACCAAATGGTGAAAACTACAGCAAAATCGGTTAGGTAGATATTTTAATATATACTATATAAAAAAATAATAATTTATAAATAATAATATACATATTTATATAAAAAAAACGCATCAGTGTGAACAGACTTGCGAATTCCGCCGCCGCAATGAACATTTTTTTATTCGCGCCACAGCCGTTGCGAATGTTTCACCTCGGTCTGTTGGAGCCTTTAATACATATCTTAATTTTAAATATTATAGAAACAAACCCCTTGTAAAGCAGCTGGTATAGTAATAATTTTCTGAATAGTACTTCCCAGACGTTCTATATAATAATTCCAATCTAATACGTCTCTAATATCAAGATCTATTAAACTAGAATCTTTTAACCATTTTCGTAGAAAATGTCTTTTTGTGCCTGGTTCCGTTTGGAATATTGCTAAAGGAATTGCTCTACAAAAGAAGACAACATTATCAATCCCATTTTCGACGTACATACATACGGAATGTTAAGTAAGAGCGTGTACGGCATTACTCGCAGTCGGTAAGTTATACAAACCTAAATCTTTTTAAATCAGGTACAAGTAGGGCTGCCATCCGTCCGGGTTTCCCCGGATTTGTCCTAGTTTGAAGGGCGTCCGGGGACCGTCCGGCAGGGGTTATTAAAAAGTGTCCGGGTAAAACCCGGACACTTTTGTTGTCAGGGGAAACCCAATTTTTTTTAATAAGCGATAAATTGAAATAAATCTTAGTAAAAAATTCATCCATAATAAGTTATTATTGTAATGTCTATTGTTTATCGCTAAGCTATATAAATGAATAAAAATTTAAAAAAATATAACGATGTTTTTATAGTCAAGTCAATAAGGTTTTTACTTCGGAACCCTCAGAAACAGCACCGATTTTGATGATTTTTTTTTTAAATGTTCGTTATACCATACTATTTAAAATCAGAAACATTCCAGCCGTCGGACTCAAAAAATAATTATAAAATTCATAAATTAATATACATATTTAGAATTTATTGAATATTGATGGAATTTAGCAAAATTGTTTGAAATACCCTTATTTTATAGTAGTAAATTTTAGAGCACGTTACTTGCATTAATAATCATTTTACAGCAAGTTTGGCTCCGAAATTTCGTATCCGCTCGCGCCGCGAATAAAATAATAAACGTTTGCCGTTTAGCAAAATTTTTGTTTAATTCAACTTTATTTGTGAAAAGAAACACCGCGAATACACATTTCTATCAAAATTTTTAATAAATTTAGACAAAAATTAAAAAAAGTTTTGGAAAATTTCGGGAAAATTCCCGGAAAACCCTTATTTTGACAAGGTATTTTTATTCAGCGACTCTCAACACCCCTACAGGTAAAAAAATCTCGTCGAAAATCGGACTTAATATATGAAACCAGTCAATTATACAAATTTTCTAAATTTGGGGGGAGGGGTTAAATCCGACGACTAGAATGTTTCTGATTTCAAATATTATGGTATAACGAAAATCGGTGCTGTTTCTGAGGGTTCCGAAGTTTTGGCCATTTACGAGCTTCATTGACTCGACAATTATTTTTGTTACAAAAAATATTTTTTCAGAGGTGTCCGGGGAAAAAACCATATTTCGCCCAAATGTCCGGGATTTTTGCCGTGTTTATCCGGGGTCGGCAATTTAGGTGATGGCAGCCCTAGGTACAAGGAACCCTCGCCTTTCAGCCTTTGATGAAAAAATTTCAGTTTATGTCGATCTTTTGAAAAAAAAATTACGATCAGTTTTGCCTCCTTTTTTGTCACTTTCTGTATTGAACCACTATCTGGAAAGTTGTTGACATTTTTCGACTCTTTAAATCAATTCACCCACTTCTGAACAAATGCCTTTGACATTTTAATGTACATAACCACCACTGCATAAGATATTTTTGGCTCTTTTGGGTGCGTGCAAAAAAACATGGATTCGAAACGTTTCGCGTACACATCACTCACATCGTGGTTTCTGTGTTTCTCTGACAAAAGATCGATATAGACTGAAATGTTTTCATCAAAACGCCAAAGAAGGGGGTTTTCTAAACCTGATTTGTATAACTTAATGTAAGTAATGCCGTACACGCTCTAGAGAAAATATAAAACAAACCTTTCAGTTACAGGAGCACCATCTGGTTTTCTTGAAATGATAAATTTGCAAGCAAGACCTTTATCTTTAACCATCTGATCACCTAAAAACTCTGCAAGTCTTTTGGCCGTAGATATTGAAGTTGATTTTTGAGCTCCATAATCTTCAAGTTTACGAGACATCGATCTATTTTCAGAGATTAAATCAAACAGTTCTGAATCAGGCATGTTAGCACCACGACTGTACAACACATCTAACCAATAATCAGCAACACGAGCCACTTCATCGTAACATTCCTCTAAGGTAGAACCTTTTAGAAAAGCACCGAAGACAGAACCTTGAAATATTTTTATCAACTTTAATTCTCCCCGTCGTTTTACTTCAAATCCTTTTAGCTCAGCAAGGGAACCATCAAAATCAAAAACAGCATAACGTTTCTTTAGTTTTTTTCCTTCTTCTTTTGACGCAGGAAGTACCATGGCACGGTAAGGTCCGTCAACTTCAAAGAATATAGAGTTTTCACTACGTACTTTGTAATCTAAAGTCTCTGCATCTAATAATTCATGATATTGGTCATTTGTAAAATAATCTTGCACCATTGCATTAAGTACAGCATTAGCATAAGATATTTCAAGAGGACGTCCATCCTGACGTTCAATTGTAATTGTTTCTGGGAACGATGCTGGTAAAACACACCAAATACCATCTGTATCAAGTTCAAGAGGTCGACCAATCTAAAATTAGGTACCAGGTAATATTTAGTTTTACTAAATACATTGTACACTCACCGCTCTATAAAACAACCTTCTACTTAACGACTGCTCCATACAACGATTAGTCGACCGTTCTATACAACAACCATCTCCTATTCTCACCGCGACCCGGGAAAAAGGCAGATATGGACAAAAGGCTGACATGGACAAAAGGCAGACTCCCAAAAGGCCAACAAGGACAAAAGGCAGACAAAATATCATATAAACAGGGTTTATGTGATATGCCCCCCCTCCTAAAAATAATATTGTATTATTTAATTTCCTATAACGATATATTTTTTTGAGAAGGTAGGGGACGTATTGTATAAACCCCCCACCCCTCAAAGATATTTTTAATTTTATAAATTTTTTGTCTGCCTTTTGTCCACGCCTGCCTTTCGGGATTCTGCCTTTTGTCGTAGACCCATCTCCACCATAATATGACCATGACTACTATATTTCTGCATGAAATTTAAATTCACCAATTAACTTTAAAGTCGTTACGGTGGTGGAGGCCCTTCTATCCGTCATTCTATAGAACGGTTGAATTACCGATACCGTTGTTGTACCTATAGAGCGATGAGTGTATAATTTTACCTGTTCAATAATTTGACGAGCTTTCATGATAATATGAGCGCCTGTATGACATACAATTCCTGCCATTTCCATACTATGCCATCGAGCACCTCTTCTCATTACATATCCATAGAAAGAGTTTAAAATACATTTATGCGCTAATTGCAACGAATCATAAAGGACTTCACGATTTTTAGCACTACGTATTTCTTCCGCGTTACCTTTTTTTACTGCTTCGTTAACTTCTTGTTTAGATTTCTTTGATAAACCTTTAATTCAAGAATATATCAGAAATAAGTTATTCATTTAGATAATATTATAAAGTGTACAAACCTTTATATTCGTATCTGCGATCTCGAAAAGCACGCACTGTGTCTACGTAAAAAGAATTTTCCATCTGGCAGATGGTCGTGGTGCGCTCTTCAGTACGAGTAACTTTTAATTTACGATACGCTTTGCGACAATACTCTTTAAGACGACTTCTTTCATTTGTTGTTTGGTCTTCACGTGATAATTGGTGAAATGCTCGTTGTGGTCCACCCGGAAAAGCAGGCGGGAACTTTTCTGTTTCGAGTTGTTGTAAAATACGCTGGTATTCTCCGCGAGTTGCCGGTAACATATCACCTCGCCACATCCATTCCATGTTACGCTGACAACGTGCGCCTGATCGATTGAAGTCGCATGCTGCACATACAGTTTCGTCAACCATTGCGGAAGGTTGTAATCTAATAAATAGATAAAATGAGAGAATTGTCAAAAAAATACTATGGTAGAAACCGGTTATAACAACATCGAAGGGACTGTCATTTTAGCTCGTTAAAACTGATTGTCCGTAATAACCGATAATTAAATTTTTTTAAGGTTTTTTCGGAAAAACTAAAAATGTCATGAGTATGCTGAAATTTTGTGAAATTCACTGTTTATTTTTAAACACAGAATAATAAATATGTACATTAAGGTGGCCCGCTGCTATATGGGAAATTTTTTTTTTTTATTCTTGAAGGTCTTATGGTCTCATTTTATGCCAATGGATAAAAAACGAATTGTGACCAAATTTCAAGTCAATTGGATAACTTTTAACCGACACGCAAGCCACTCGAAATCCCAAAAAATGCCAATATTTGATAATTTCACAACTTTTTATGAAGTTATATGCATTAATTCTTTTTAAAATTAATTATTATTTTATAAAAGTACATTAAATTACCTTTTCAGCAAGTGCAAATTCGAACAAATCGGCTAAGAAATAACGAAGTTATTAAATATTATACCAAGTGGTACAGCGATTGTCTCTTGATATTTGAGCATATACAATTATATAGTGCAAACGAGTTAATAATTTAATTATC
This sequence comes from Sialis lutaria, assembly GCA_949319165.1. NCBI lineage: Eukaryota > Metazoa > Arthropoda > Insecta > Megaloptera > Sialidae > Sialis > Sialis lutaria. Next base: position 2,784,097 of record OX439234.1, on the reverse strand, counting down.
AACGAAATCATTTTAAAAAGTGTTTAAATATAAGGGCTAATGTCTCAGTCAGTGGCGTAGTAACAGAGGGGGGGTAACTCCCCCCCCGAAATGTTCAATGTTCTAAAAAAGACTTATGTTTTCAGAAAACATCAGTTCCATATACCTTTAAAATTTAACACATAAGTATATACCATCCCCTTAAAAGTACCCCCCCCCCCCCCGAAAAATTGTCTTACTACGCCATTGGTCTCAGCCGATTTGTTCGAATTTGCACTTGCTGAAAAGGTAATTTAATGTACTTTTATAAAATAATAAATAATAATTAATTTTAAAAAGAATTAATGCATTTAACTTCATATACAGAAGCAATACTCAACGATATTTTACTGGAAACTTAAGCAGGGTGGCCAGTATTTCTCTGGAACAAATTTCCCTAACTTTTCCCGGTTTTCCAGGAGAATTTTTACCGTTTTTCCCTGTTTTTTATAATCAAAATTTAGATAAAAAAGCTAAAAAAAAAAGGTCTCATACAAGAAATTTAAACATTTTTGCAGAATTTGCATTTTTCCCTGACTTTCAACCAAATTCCCTGACTTTTCCCGGTATAGCAAAATTCTCTGACTTTTCCTGGTTTTCCAGAAACTGGCCACCCTGTTAAGTTTGACATTATGAGATGCGACGGTTCCGATTGGTTGAGTATTAACCTCCCACCAATCACGTACCGGTATACGAATATTTGAAATCTACATCTGTTTTCTGCATTAAGATTAGAGACAGGAGTATAAACTGTGTATCTCTGTAATACAATTTTATGTGTCGAAATATGACCCCCAAAGTGGGTGGTCTCTCGTGCTTGGACCGCTGTGCATTAGTTGACTGCGCAACCGTGTAGTTGTGTGTGTACCGCAAGAATGCGCACAAAGTAAATTTCTTACTTCTGCACCGGCCCATAAAATGCAGACTGCCAACTCCAGGTTCCGTTTTTTCAACATACCCCCTCCACTCAAGTTTAATCTCCTATTTCTAATCTTCATGGTTTTCTGTTTATTAGAATTAAACCTAACCTTTACAATTCATGATGTATTATTTCGTCAAACAATTTTTTTTATTGCACTAAACTATATATTAAAAAAAAATGGAAACAAAAGATGGTCCGTCGTTAAACCAATAAAATTCTCCAAAAATATTGTAAACAGAAAGTCATTAAATGCGGTATTTTGTTGTAAGCAATACAACGGTATATTATAAAAGGTAATTATATGGGATTCAGCCGGGACTTTTACTTTGAGTCGTTATAACGGATACGTCATTATAACCGATGTCATTATAACCGCAGGGGTCGAAACAAGTTCAGTGTTCAAAAATACTGATTTTACTGACACAGAAATCTAAAAATACTGACTTTTACTGACTATCTGAACCGAGTTAAAAAAATGAATGAGAGATGCAATTGAGAAACGGACAACTTTACTCTTGATTGCTCTTTATGTTTTTGAGTCTTGAGATTATGCATGTTGCTCAATTGCCTTGAAGCCCCAAGTCATAGAAATTTTTTTTAAGCACACACAACAAAAAAGTCACTTTCACCATCCCTTTTCCTCATTCAGATACAAAATATCCATTTTGTATCTTTTTTATTCAGCCAATCAAGTGCATATTTTACAAATATTGAATTTTGTGAATTCATAACAATGATTTATTTAAATTTTAAATAAGTAAATCATTGTTGCGAATTCACAATCAAAACATTATTAAAAATTTGAATCTATTTTTCACGGTAATTGTATCGTTTTGAAGTCAAATAGTGAGTTTTTTCACGATAAATTGGACTCTGATGTGAAAACTTTGAGTGCAAACCCAAAAAAACTGACAAAACTGACCATTTTTCCAAAAAACTGACTTTAACTGACCGGGTTACAAAAAACTGACTTTTACTGATTTTACTGACCAGTTTTGACCCCTGTAACCGGTTTCTACTGTATATTTATAAATAATGCATCTACCTGTTTGTTAAAATAATATTAGGATACATAGCTCCGACATCTAAATGATAAATAACAGGAGCTTCAATACGGTTAGGATGTTTTTTAAGTTCGTCTAATTTAGAGCGTACACCATTGACAGCTTCTTCAAAATTCGTAACACTGTTAAGAGGAACTTTATGTTCTTCCTATAATTAATCAAAAATAAAATTTATTTATAAACTTAAATATAAAAAAACAAATAGTCCAAGAAAAATAGATATAAAAATATAGAAGATCAGAAAAAATTCGTAACAGGCACTTATAGGATGATTTCTGGATATTTTATGATTTTTTAAAGAAAATTTTCGTTATTAATTAATATTGTGTGAAAAATGTGAACCTTATAAAAAAATACTTCAAATAAAATTCGAAACATACTTATTTTTGACGAAAATGAGTGGTAGCACACAATCATAAGATAAAAATTATTGCACTTAGAGTAAATACACTCAACTGTTAAACAAAAAAATAAAAATAAAATCTCCAGAAATCATCTTTTAAGAGCCGTTTTCTTTATTTGTAATAATATTTTTCATGTATAAGTGTATACATTTTTAAAGACAGATGTCTGCCAAATGATTATACAGGCTGGCCAGAATTTCTCTGGAACAAATTTCCCTGACTTTTCCCGGTTTTCCTGGAGAATTTTGACTGTTTTTCCCTGTTTCTTTATTTAAAATTTAGATAAAAAAACTTAAAAAAAAGGTCATGTTTTCTTTTAAATTTTAATAGATAACTGTTTAAATATTTGCGAGAATTTGTGTGGTTTTTACATTTTTATAAAAAATTTCCTGACTTCCAGTCAAATTCCCTGACATTTCCCTGTATAGCAAAATTCCCTGACTTTTCCCAGTTTTCCAGAAACTGGACACCCTGTTATATTGCAATAGATTTTTTTTAATATAGATAAGTTGAAAATGTGCTTAAAACAGTGCGCGAGGGTCACGTACCTTGAAGACCTCATTTTGCTCTATTTCAACGTACTAATTTTGGTTAATTTTTGTCCAAAGTCGACTAATGTACTTTCGATTCTTATGAGACAGAAATAGTTATCTCGATCTTGCTGGTTATGTGGAATATATATGTTTAAACTGCAGCTCTATATTACATTTATTATAGAATGATATCGTATACTGTGAAAAAGTGCGCGGAGTTATAAATAACTCTTTATAATTCATGAACAGTTTCCCCTACATAAAAACCTTTAAGTTCATTTTTGTAGTAAATTATCTAAGCTACAAATTAATAAGATAGGTTTTTTTCGAAAAGGTCACCGTTTTTGTGATATTTGAAAAATACTGTTTTCGTAAACTTTAACCCCACAAAACTGACACTTGCAAACGTTAAATCGATGAGGAACTTTCACACATTACTAAGTACCTTTATACTAAGGTGTATGCAAAAATTTAGCCCGTTACAAATTTTATCCTATTTTTCCTGGACTAAAAGTAATTTTAAAAATACCTCAATAGCACGACGTAAAGTTTGTTCTGCATTATCAGCTAAGACATCGATACCTTCTGGATCAAGACGGAATCGACATGGAATATCAGCACGGAATACACCAGATTCGAGAGCTTCTACATGACCACCTACGTATGTTTCTTGTTCTAGAATATGACCATCAGTTGACCAATTGGTCATTTCAGTTTCTTGTTTATTGGGAAATACAATATTTGCATGGAAAGCTTCAACCATCAATAAAGTTTCACAAAGAGTACCAGATCCTTTACGTAAAACCTGAGGTAATATTCATAATTAGTATATTAATATTATTATAATTAAGGGAGATAGCCACTGTGACGGGTCAAAAAATTGTCAATGTTTGGGAATTTTTTTCACAGATATAACTAATTATTTTTGAATCAAGTAAAGGACGTTTTATTAAGTATATATTCAACATATTTAATATTAATTTTTATTGAAAAATATTAAATATTTACAAAGTTATGAGCCTCGATGTGACGACCAAAAAAATATTTTTCTCTATGGTTCACTTGAAATTTCGAGAAGGGTTAGGTATATGAAAAAAATAAATAAAATTTTTATCAATATCTATATGAATGTAGCTATCGTTGCACGTAGTCGTTTTTTAATTATTTTCTTTTTTCACAAAATGGCGATCGTCTGAATTTTTTTTCATTTTTAAGAACTATTTTTTATTAGAGCGGTTTTAAAAATAGTAAATATCAAAATTCCAAAAATCGGCTAAATGCAACGATAGCTACTACAATTACGAAAATTATAAAAAAAGTCTTTGAGGAATCGTGTCAACCAGGTCGAAAAATGTCATTTCGATATAAATGTGTTTAATGTTTTTGTTATGTCATAACCGGCCGTGCTACCTCGTCTCACTAAATTGACTGTAACTCAGTCAATTTTCGGAACTTAAACTCAATTTTTTGTATACATATTTATGAATATGTATACTTTAAAATAATGTAAGAAAAAAAAATATTTTTTTCCGTCACAGTGGCTCTCTTCCTTAAACAAAAGATTTACTTACTTCATCAGGTTCCATTGGAATAATCGTACACAACGCAAACACAAAAGGATGTATATATTTCATATATAAATAATATGTAGCAACAGCATCTGATACTGAATAATTAGATAAAATTTGAGGTTTCTCCACAGCTAATGCACACATATCTTCTGGATCTAATTCAACTGGATCATAACGTAATTTTGCTTTTGCTACTGCTTTTAAATTTTGAGAACCTACTGGTAGGTAAGAATCACGTTTCACCCAACTAAAAATATTATTTATTAAATTAATGCCTATTACACATATTTAACACAACTTCATCCGAGTTAACTTCAGAAAATGATTTTTTTTTTTAAATTACATTTGATATTTCTTAGAAAATTGTAGGTCAGGGCCCATATTCTCGAACTCACTCGATAATATGTCGATTCGAGTTTTTCGTTTGAGATTTTAAATCTCGCATGCCCAGGAGCAGTTGAGATTTTTCATACGACATTTCTATAGAAATAAAAACGCATCGAGATTCGAGAATACAGTATAATTTACACAATCGAGATTTTAGTAAATAACTTACAATTAGTGACTTTTGATTTTAGTCAGTGGCGTAACAATAGGGTGGCAGAGCGGGCAAAATGCCACGGGCCCCCGGCCAGAGGGGCCCCCAGGCCCGAGAGGCTGTGAGCAAAGGAGGAACCTAACATTTATTACGAAATTTTTTAAAATTTATTAATTATGAATTTAATAAATTTAACTTAGGTACACTGTCAGAAAAGTATTCTTGAATTTAGTATATTTTCGGGATTTTTGCGATATGCTTTAAATCAACTCTAATTTTATTCTTGAAACAAGTAAAAAAATTATCTTGAAATAAGCATATACTTGATTTAAGCCGAAAAATACTACATTCAAGAATAATATAAAATTTATTAATAAAATTAATAAAAACTTATTTAATTCTATGGGACAAGAAAGACTAAACAACTATTTTATCCATCGAAAGTTCTATAGCTCGTAATTTGAATTTTGATGTTGTAATTGACATATTTGCTGAACAGAAAGCTCGAAAAAAAGATTTTTAATAATAACATTTTGTTAATTTTTTTTATATAATACCTCCTACGTTCCTCAAATTAAAATTAACTACATGGATAAATTTTACTTTATTTCACCCAAAAATGCACACAATAGTTTTAATAGTTAGTAAGTTTACATATCTACTTTGCTTAGTGATATTCGCTGGGTGCAAAGTAGGTAGTGGGGGAAACGAAATCGATCACAGCGCACAACGTGGCAAAAAATAACACTTTGGGTGGACTAACTGTCATTTTTAATAGACTCGTTTTTAACTGAAAATAGAAAGGTCAACATGGTTAATTCTACTATAGACTATGTGTATGTGTAAGGGGGTGGAGTTAGAAATAATGTCGATGCGAGTGTTCGTGGTGAGCAATATTGTAAAATTATCGGCGCCAAAATTTGAGGTTATGCTGTCAATATAAACGAATTAATTATTTCTCTATTATACGTCATAATTAAAGAGAAAAAGATACCCAAAATTAATAATTTTCACGTACCTTTTATGCTATACTATTTATATTATATGCAAACAGCTAAATTAAATTATATTTGTTTAATAAAAAATTTCACGGTATTAAACATATTAAACAATGATAAAAAGAGAGTGGAATCCATTCAATCCTTCACTATTACCCGCTAGCGGCGCTAATAGACTTCGTGCACATAGCTAATAGTCATAAATAATCGTCTAAAATGTATATATTACGATATTTTATTGAAATTATTTGTTTGTTAGTACGTCAAAGTCCACCCAAGTTGCTACTAAAGTCCACCCGTTAGTTGGCGCTGTCATCGCGCACGCTGCGATTATAAAAATTAAACTAGAACTGCAAGCTTTTTTACATTAGCGGGGCGGGGGCCCTATCTGATGAATTTGCCACGGGCCTCAGACAGTATAGTTATGCCGCTGGTTTTAGTTTAGTAATCTCAAATGAGAAAAAGTCGAACAAACTCGAGAAAAAGGGGCCCAGACAGTTTATAGAAGAATACCTTTCAGTCCTATCTTATTATAGAAAAAATATCAAACCCATCTACCCTGTAGCCTAACCTTACCCTGTTATGCTCTACTACAAAAAAGGTCCTTTGATTTTTTTTGTAGACCTAACCATTTCAAAGATTAATTAAGTCTAAAAAAATGTGCACTAATTCAAAACAACATATCAAGTGGAAATTTCTGAGAACAGGGCCCCTGTAATTCAAGATTACTAAACTAAAACTAAAACTTAAAAAAAAACTACTTATGAGAATGAAATAATTTATTTTGATAAGAATTGATGTTTTGCAAGTCAAAGCTTCCCACAGACCAACGCGAATTATTCGCAGCGCCAGCAAATAAAGGCTCCGACAGACCGACATATATATATTTTCAATAAAAAAAAAAAGACGATGGTGAAATAAATTTCACGTTTTTTCGGAAATTTTTCAAGTTTCTTTTCGGGTAAAAAATTCACAACTCGAAAACTATTCATGATTAAGAAATGGAACTACTGTGTTAACTCCAGAAAGAAAGAATCTATAAAATGGCGAAAGCTACAGCAAAATCGATTCGGTAGATATTTAAATATATAATATGTAAAAATAAAAAATAAAAAAATATATAAAAATTTCGCCGCGTTTTTATTCGCGCCGCAGTCGCTGCGAATGTTTCGCGTTAGTCTGTCGGAGCCTTTATTCGCTGCCGCTGCGAATAATTCGCGTTGGTCAGTGGGAAGCTTAATTTTTTTTTTGTAATATAAAAGTAGTCATTGTGGCTTAAATATAAAAATTAGATATATGAAGTCACGGAGTTAATTTTAGATCTTTTGATTCAAACTATGGCGCTGTTGATCTATATATGGTGCTCACCACGAGCATTTGCATCGACATTATTTCGAACTCCACCCGCTTGCACATAGGCTATAGTGTGGCTAACCATGTTGACCTTTTTATTTTCAGTTAAAAACGAGCCTATTAAAAATGACAGTTAGTCAACCAAAAGTGTTCTTTTTGGCCACGTCGTGCGCTGCGATCGATTTCTTTTCCCCCACTACCTACTTTGCACTCAGCAATGTTGCTTGCACGTATGATTATGTATTTTATGAAGTAAATTGCTTTGACTTCTGAATTAATCAAATATGAAGTGAAAAGAACACTATACATACCATAAACAGTCCATATGTATTGCAGGCCGACATAAATACAACCCATCATTACTTTTAGAAACACCAATTTCAGTTGCCATGTTCATACCATAAATAGCAGCCCGAGCTTCTACAAATGGCCAATCGAAGAAATCACCATTGTACGTGACAAACACGTGAGGTCGTATATTTATTATGTGATCAAAGAAATGACGTAGCAATTGTGTTTCATTTACAGCATTGTAAACTTTAAATTCACCTTCAAGTTCTGGCCGTGGTGTATATTCAAAGTCATCAACGTCAGCCGACACTATTTCTCTACAAAATAAAACATTTTTACAAGCTTTTATTTAATTTCACTTGTCGCTCAATTTAACGTCATTGTTGGTAATTCAACCGCTTGATTTAACAACGTCGAGAGGGCCTCCCACCACTCAACGTTAATTGATGAATTTAAATTTCACGCAAAAATATAGCAGTCAGTGGTATTATGGTGGGGATAGGGAAAGGTCACTAAATCGCGCGTTTGGCCCGTCGCTAAATCAAGTGGTCAATAAATTGAAGGTCGTTAAATCGCGATATGAGTGTAGTTAGTATGTTAAAATCAAATATTTTAAGCTAAAGCTTTGAAATTTTGTATACGTGTATAAGTCTGGTGATTCAGTATATCTAATATCGTTCTAAATACAATATGGCGAACATCTCAAGATGGCGGATTACCTTTTTCTTCATAACCATCTTGATATGGGTATCAAATGAAAGGGTTTAACAAGTAGAATACGATTAGCTAAATGACGTTATTCTAAATCAAATATGGCGGGCACCCCAGAATGATGGATTACCTTTTTCTTCAAAACCCCCTTGTCATTGGTATCAAATGAGTGTTTAATGAGTAGAATACAATAATCTACATAACGTCGTTCTAAACTTAATATGGCAATTACCTTTTTCATCACAACCCCCCGATATGGGTATCAAATGAAAGAGTTTGACAAGTTTTACCTGTTAGTATGTTAGTTAGTTAGTCAATCAATTAATAACTCAAAAATTGAAAATAAAATTACAAAAAAAAATTCTTTTAAAAACAAGATTTTATTAAAAATGCACTAGAAAGTAAAAAATAAATTTTCAGTTATCACAAAAATTTTAGGTTTTTATGACTAAAACAAATAAAAGCGTGGGGTGCTATAAAGGTAAATGTACGAATAAAAATTCTTATGTAAAATAAGAAATGCAATATAAATTGTTAGTTCAATTAAATTTATAAAATTTTTGATAACAAATTAACAATTTTATAAATACAATAATGAAATAATTAATTAATTAAAAGCTATACGTTTGTCTTCGTGAGCGTTTTTATTGGATTTAGTCATAAAAACCTTAAATTTTTGTGATAATTGAAAATTAATTTTTTTACTTTTTAGCTTGTTTTTAAAAGGAATAATTCAGAAAAACAAATGTAATTTTGATTTATGATTTTATTTAGCCTCCTTACCTGTTAGTAATTAAAAATCCCTGTCCGTCAATCATATATGAAATCATCATTATTTGATCAGTAGCTGCATCTGGAAATTTCAATGGGAGTTTTGTTGTTTCTATATCAAATGCCAATACTATAGGTTCTGGTCGTTCAATGAGGTCATCACGTTTTGTAATTATAGGAGGTTCTGTACCACGACCTTGCACAGTGTACCATGAACCGCAGAATATTTTTTTATCAATTGAAACTCTAACGTGATATGGAACATCATATTCTCTAAAAACACAAATATATGTTTTTATTTATAAATCACAATCATTAAAGACTCGGACACACTAGACTGGGCCGCATACGTTGTATTTCAAAAATCAAACTGAAAATGTTTTTGGTACTGTCTAATATAAGCAACGTTTTTGAAAAAACTAAAACCACTAGAAACATAACATAATCAGGTATGTAGTAGAGATTAGATTCGGCCTTAAAAAAATAGCCCGACCTGGTCCGAAGATATTTAAAAAAAAAATTTGCTGACTCGATTCAGCCTGAAACTTTTTTTTTGGCCCACTCCAATCCGGTTCGATTTATACTAAGGTCCGATCCGACCTGGTCCAAACGTTATAAACAAGAACTAAGCCCAGTCCAGTCCGATCCGAAATTTGGGTTGGGATTCCGATTCGGATTGGATCGGACTGGCCCGGCCCGAAGTGACTCTAGAGGACACGTTTTAACCCAGAAACATTGGACGCCCTTATTTTTTTGCACGACCATTATAAATTATAATTTTGTTAATAATCGTGAATTGTTATTAATTTAACAAGTATTAAAAGTAATAGTTTTATTTTGAGAAAATAATATTTTTATTTATTCGTAAGGTCCGACCCAGCCCGGCCCGATTTATGGTAAAGATAAGTCCAAACATTATAAACAAGAATTAAGCCCGATCTGATCTCTAGTATGTAGATAGACAAATGTCATGATGAAATTAGCGCTAATGCGAGTAAAGTTGCACTATTAATTTCAATATTTTTAAGTAGGTAATTATTATACATATTCTGTTGCTAATTACATTATGAAAAGGTAAAGATTTAATCATTTTGATTTACAATTTTGGTAAGAGCAATCTATTGAGGCGAAAGGGGATTAATCTTAATATATATAAATTACATGTCACGTTGTTCCTCCGCGATGGGCTCCTAAACTACTTAACCGATTTTAATCAAATTTGTACACCGTGTGCAGTTTGATCCAACTTGAAAGATAGGATACCTTACATCTCAATTTATGATCGCAATATTATTTTATTGCAAATTATTTGTCTTTATCTGTTAGCTCCAAACGATTCTAACAGATGGTGACATCTGTTGCCTGGATTGAGTAAGTATTCAATAGATGGCGCTATGTCAAACTTCCAAACGTTTCATATAACCTACAATTTCACATGTTGCTAAAGTATAGGTTAACAACAGCAACGCGTGGCCGGGTCAGCTAGTATAATATAGAAACAGGGATTCAATCCCTGCTACATTGAACTGTTTTTTAATAACTTTGCAAAATAAAATACATGTTCAAATTCCTACAGTTCGTTGCAGTGGAAATTGAATTTTCATTTTTATACTATATTAATCCCCTTTCGCCTCAATAGATTGCCTTAACCAAGGCAGACATTGAATCCCCGCTTTTAAACTAAATTATTTTACACAACGGCTAGCCGCTTTGTAAAACAGCTAAATTTACAATCCGGCTGCAATATATATAATATGTATAATAATAATTAACAAATTAATAGTACAAACTTTACTCACATTGGCATTGATTTCATCATACGAATACATGCCATTTACCTATCTACAGATCTGATTGTGTTGTTCCTAGTGATTTTAGTTTTTTCAAAAACGGTGCTTATAATAGACAAGTACCATGTTATTTAATGTGATGCGCTGTGGCCTGACATGTCTTTAATATAAGTTATCGCATTTTTGTAGTGGGATACGCTGTGACCCGCTCAGGCTATAGTGTGCACAAGCCTTAACCCGGGCGCACATTGAGACGTAGGCGACGCAGCGCAGCGCAGGGCAGCATAGCACAGTTTTTGTGTATCCCATGTTTGTATTTACGCGCGCTAATTGAGAGACAGGGCAGGGCAGCGCAGTTCAGTGCCTGCGTGAACCTGCGTCGCGCAGTGTTTGTGACACAGTTTATTGCGAACGTGTCACGCAGTTTTTATTACTATTCATTTTTATTATTCATATTTTATTCTATATTTTATAATATAAGATATATTATATGTATACAGTGCGTTCACGATGAAAGGAACAAATTCGTTTAAAATTCAGGGAATTATTTTGTGGAAAAACGCTCGGACCCGTCGATTAGTATTTTTAGTTGCGGATTTTTTGACATAAGAAAATTGTATACAGGGTGTCCCAAGAAGAATATATGCAGTAATCATTGATTTTTTTAAATGGAACACCCTATATATTATGCCATTTTTGAATTGCACAATAAATTCTGAACACTTTTTGTGCGCATAACATAGCTCTAAAATTAATGGTTTTTGGAATAATGACGTTTAAAATGTGTCTCAAGATGAATATTAATATAATATAATATCATTGATTTTTTTTAATGGAAAAAACACTTTCTGTACAACATAGTATAGGTCTAAAATCATCAGTTTTTGAAATAATGACGTTTGAAAAGTTATAAATAAATAAAAAATTAATTAACTTTAATAATAAAACATACAAAAGAAATAAAATTATTCCAAAAACCACTGATTTTAGAGCTATGGTATGTTGTACAGAAAGTATTCAGAATTTATCGTACAATTCAAAAATGGCATAATATACAGGCTGTTCCATTATAAAAAATTAATGATGACTGCATATATTCATCTTGAGACACATTTCAAACGTCATTATTCCAAAAATCATTAATTTTAGAGCTATGTTATGCGCACAAAAAGTGTTCAGAATTTATTGTACAATTCAAAAATGGCATAATATATAGGGTGTTCCATTTAAAAAAATCAATGATTACTGCATATATTCTTCTTGGGACACCCTGTATACAATTTTCTAATGTCAAAAAATCCGCAACTAAAAATACTAATCGATGGGTCCGAGCGTTTTTCCACAAAATAATTCCCTGAATTTTAAACGAATTTGTTCCTTTCATCGTTTATATGAAAATTCCGATGTTAGAACGAATTTACCGTGACTTTTTCTTTTCTTCATGTACGCTTTTTTTCCAAATAGACAAGAAACTGCGTTGCAATGTGCGGTCACTCAAGTCACGCAGCAAAAACTGTGCTGTGCTGCCCTGCGCTGCGCTGCGTCGCCTACGTCTCAATGTGCTTAAGGAGGTATCCTGTTTTATGAGTCTCAAAAAATTCATTTTTTTTATTGCTTAAATCTCTTCCTAATATATGTAAGAATATGTCTGTAAAGTTTTATAGGCAAATTCGAAATATTTTCAAAGATATAGTACTAAACGCAGTGGTGTGTCATGCAGGTATACCGTAGACCGTATAACTTTGAAACGCGTTTTCTCGAGTTTTTATTTTTATGATTTATCGAAATTGGCGGGCGTAATTGCAAGAAAACTAAACGACCGATCAAAATGAACCAAAGCTTGTTGTCTTCAGTTTTAAATTCTCTTCTATATGAACTAAAAAGATTCATGAAAAAAAATTTCTAAACAACTTTTTTAGCAAGTTGAAATGAGTTTTTTTCTTGAAAAAAGCACATTTTTCAATCCTGAAATTTTTTTAAATTTTACAATTTTTTGTGTTTTTCTTAGTTCATATAGAAGAAAAATATATAAAAATTAAAATTTTCTTTGTTTTTTTTCTATCAGACAAAAATTACGAGCTCCATCTTTCTCGCCGATTGGAGACTGCGATCGCAAGCCGTTGCACAAATGTACATATAAATCGGTTGCGTTTGAATATTTTTGTGTTAATAATTTTTTTTTAACGTTCAAATATGCAATAAAATAATCTGAAAAGTTCACTTCACTAGCTTATTTTTTTTGTCCTAAAAAAATTCCCAAAAAAACGCTTTGTTTTGGCCTCATAAAGCAGGATCCCCCCTTAACAAAACAAATTACTTTTTAAGATAAGTAGATACCTTATGTCTATGACGTTATCGAGTTGATGTGATTTTTTTGTTGTCTTTGATTCGGTATTGGATAAAGTTTCTGCTAACATTTTAGTATAATATGTATTTGTTTTTGCATATTCTCTATTTTTCTTTATTGTTGGCATAATTTCTCTTTTGACTTTTATCAAATCATTCATGCTTTTAAATGATAATTTCAAATAGCGTTGTTTCAATCCGATTAAATGGTTTGGCTGTGAAATTAAATTGTTATATATGTATTAATTAAACCTCATTACAAATCATAAATTTGCATAGTTTACCAAATCCAAGTCTTCCTTAACTATAGTTTCAATTTTTGAAATCAGTCCCAAATACTTCTTTGCTAAATATTGTGTCACTTCTTGAATTGCTTCTTTATGAGCCAGTATATAAAAATAGGGTGAAAACGGTAAAGTCGCTTTAAATCTTGTTCCATCTTCTTGCATAAAAAAATAATCAACTGCAGATATTAATCGTTTATCTTCATCTAATATTTCATTCTGTAATAGAATTAAAATTAATTTTGGTAATTGTTTCTTATAAGGTGGAACGACTTCTACTTGACAGATTTTATTGGAATAAACTTTAAAAGATTTACTAGAACACACAGATTATCAAAATTTGGGGAGCGTTTCATGATAGTTCACTGTTAATTAAAAAATAATAAAAATTTAAAGCGATTGACAGTACAAAATAGATTCTATTTGGGTACGTTATTACAGATGGGCGGCACATTGGATATTAATAAATATAAAAACATATAAGAATAGAAGCTATATTATATTGATATGTCGCAGGCAGATTGTAAATTTAGCCGCTTTATAAAGCGGCTAGCCGTTTTGTAAAAAGTTGATGCTCTATATAATAATATAGACGTTAACTGTCCTCGGTTAGGGCAATCTTTTTGGGGTTAAATAAGCAGGTAAGTTTCTGTTAGGTTATGAACGCGAATTCAATCTCCGCCTTGGTTAGGGCAATCTATTGGGGCGAAAGGAGATTAATCTAGTATAAAAAACGGGGATTCAATCTCCGCCTTGGTTAATATAATTATAAAAACATTTAATAATTCTGTTTTATAATAACATAATATTATTCAGTTATTGTATAAAACAATGCGAGCTTACATACTAGCTATAATAAATATAAAAAAAAAACACATTAAATATATTAAAAATACATATAAAATCACAATATTATATTTTGCTAACAAAAATTGTATTGTAACTAACATTTTGCCGTTTGATACACATTCTGATAACAATTAAATAAGATGCTGATGCGGGCGCATACTTAATCATATTCATTATGGCGTTTGAACAAATGTCAAACATATGGAATTTTTATGAAAATAAGGCCGCGTCAATACGCTTCCAGTCGACTAGGCCGAGTTCACAGCAGCAGCGAACTCGCATAAAATAATCACGTGTAGACATTAAAAAGCAGGACAGTATTAGGCAGCATGCTGCAACAGATGGCATGCTGCCTAAGTCGGCATGAGCTAGAATTTACAGCACGAGTCATAGAGATTGCTTGGAAAAAGTAGCGTTTGAACGATACCCTTACATGTTATTTTTAACCAACTTCATAGCCTACAATTGGACTTTTAAAATTTTAAAACTATTATGCGTTATAAGATAATGTAATTGAATTAAATAATTCATAAATGTCCTATGTGTAATAAAATAAGGGCTTTGATAGAAGGAGAATAGACACATACAGGATACGTAATTATCCGTGTACGGTTTGTGAAGAACGAAAATGGTATCTTTTTTTGTATATAAAGACAATAAAGAGCTCACATTTTGCAACAGGAACCTAAAACTAGCTTCATTTATACGCAGATGATTGTTGTATGAAGATTTATCTTCAATTGACAATTATCTTAATTATAAATATCATTAACTTCACTGACAACTTTTTTAACATTAATTTAAAATTGCCAGATTTAAAATGACAGTTGTTGACGTGAAGACGCCATTTTATCTGCTTTAAAATTGTGTAAAAACATGCCATTGTCGTACAAGTCTAAAATAACGTGTAGACGATTTACTAGCACACAGCATACTTTTTTTTACTGTCTCGCATACCGAACTCGTAGCGTATTGCCACGGCCTAATAGTGTTGTAAGGGTTTAAAGTTTAGATTTTCTATTAAAATAAGTAAATAAATCATGATGATAATTATATATCAACTGTACTACAACACATGTCTTAGTGGTAAAAATTCAAAGTGAAAAATGTTGATGCACCATACAAGACACATTTACCTTAATTTTAAATTATAAACAAGAATGAATGTTATTACCGTATGCATATTTAAAAGAAATCCTGTGCGTTCCAAATGATCAGATATTCTATCGAAGCCATATTTATGATCGATTTCATCATTTTCAAGGGCTTTCTTGAAACCAAGTTCTGAAGGATCTTCCCTGAAATACAAAAAATATTATTAAATTTATGTTGTGAGTATGAACAATTACTTATTCAATATTACTTTTGTTCAGCAAAGTTTTTAAAATTTTTTGTTTTGTCTTTTACAAATTTTCCTGAATTTTTTAAATACATCTTGCTTGCTATAAGTATTAATTTAATATTATTGGATAAACATTGCAACTTCTCAATTAATTAATTATTTTGTAGAACTCCTTTTGCTATAATAACTTATGGCACTTATATTTTTGACAATATTATTCCCGATTCCCGCCTTTTTACAGTGAATCGTCGGTATTATTGCACACTTTTTATGGTAGGAAGTAACTTCTTATATTTCATTATAGATGCCGCACATTACAGTTATTCGAGATATAAACCATTTATTTTGACAGTTTAGATCAGATTATAGTCTATGCCAGTCTATGGTTACAAATAATTACACGTTGCATTCGAGAAATTATTTTATAAAGTGTTATTCGTTTAGAAGTAGCTATAAAAATGCTGTCTGTCTTAAATTCTATTGATACCGGCCATGAAGACATGATTCATGATGCTGAGATGGATTATTATGGACTACACTTAGCAACTTGTTCTTCTGATCATACTGTAAAAATTTATGATATTAAAGATGGTACGCAATCTTGGACAGCTGATTTGAAAGGGCATGTGGGCCCTGTTTGGCAAGTTGCATGGGCGCATCCAAAATTTGGTAATATATTAGCATCGTGTTCATATGATCGGAAAGTTATCATATGGAAGGAAAATAAGGAATGGTCGAAATTCTATGAATACAATAATCACGACTCGTCTGTCAATTCGATAGCATGGGCACCTCACGAGTTTGGCTTAATACTCGCATGCGGTAGTTCTGATGGAACGATGTCAATAGTATCCTTTAATACTGAAACAAACATATGGGATGCGAAAAAAATAAGCAACGCACATACAATTGGTTGCAATACTATTAGTTGGTGTCCGATTACGAGTTCACAGCCGATATTCGAAAGTACGCCATCGAATCCAGCACTTGTTAAACGTCTTGCGAGTGGCGGCTGTGATAATTTAGTGAAGATTTGGCGAGAAGTTGATGATAAATGGATTGAAGAATACAAGCTAGAAATGCACTCGGATTGGGTGAGAGATGTTGCATGGGCACCTAACGCTGGATTAAAAAGACAAACGATTGCAAGTTGTTCTCAAGATAGGCGTGTTATATTGTGGACAAGTGAAGATGATGTAACATGGAATCCTACTATTCTACATACCTTTGATGACGTTGTGTGGAATGTTAGCTGGTCACTTATGGGTGGCGTTTTAGCTGTATCTGGAGGAGATAATAAAATTAGTTTATGGAAAGAGAACCTGGAAGGTCAATGGCAGTGTATTAGTGAAGTTAGTAAAGGACAGTCGCAGTGAGGGATAAACTGTAATTTAAGTGAATTTCTTTATTTTATCTTCGGTTATGAATAAAATATTACATTTATGATTATACTTTTGTTTTATTGTGATTGTATGTATTATACAACATCGTGCTTAGATATTTTGTAATGATTGAAGAGTTACTACTTCTGAAAAAAATAAAATTAGTAAGCTTTATTACAAAATACGTAACTTTGTTTTACTGTCAATAAACAAATACAGCAAATACTAAAGGGATTTTTGGCAACTCGAATCAAAATGGATGAAAATCTTTTTATTTTTTTGTGATACCTTAAGGGCGATAGCCACTGTGACTGGAAAAAAATATAAATTTTTTTAAAGTACATATACATATTCATAAATATGTGTACAAAAAATTTAGTTTAAATTTTGAAAATTGACGTAGTTACAGTCATTTTAGTGAAACGATGTAGCACGGCTGGTTATAACAAAACAAAAACATTAAACACGTTTATCTCGGAATGACATTTTTCGACCTGGTCGACACGATTCCTCAAAGACTAATTAACCGATTTCATATTTTTTTTTTAAATAATTTTTGTAATTACAGTAGCTATCGTTGTACGTAGCCGATCTTTGATATTTTGATAATAACTATTTTTAAAACCGCTCTAATAAAAAATAAATAGGTCTTCAAAATGAAAAAAAATTTCAAACGAACACCATTTTGTGAAAATATAAAATAAAATAAAACGGCTACGTGCAACGATAGCTACATTCATATAGATATTGATAAAATTTTTATTTATTGCTTCCTCGCAATATCGAAGATACGAGAAGCTTTGTTATCGTTTTAAAACGAGAAAAAAATTTGTTCTCCGATTTTAAAAATTTTACCGGATCTATCCGTTTCAGGTCAATACAAACACTTTTTGTTCCGTGTCTGTCTGTCTGTCTGTGTGTGTGTCTGTGTGTGTGTCTGTGTGTGTGTCTGTCCCCCAATCCTTGTCACACGCTTAACTCATGAACCACTGAACCGATATTGATGAAACTTGGTTGATTGGTTGGGTCTAGTTTGAGGACGGTCCCATTTCAAAATAATTAAAATTGTGTGTAATGGGGAGGGGTGACATCCAAAAAGATTTATTTTTTGAAGATATCTCAAGAAAGACACATGTTACGTGAAAATTTTATAAAACCTTTTTTGTAGAGCATTCAATTCTCTATAATATAGGTCACCTACTTTTGTTGTAAAATATTCCCTTACAAAGATCTATTTCAATTTGACTTAAGAAAATCGTCATTTGTTTTTTTAAATTGCTATTTACTTTGACATATTAAATGTCACTTTGACGTTTTAAATGTCATTTTGACATTCGTATAGCAGAAAAATAATGATTTTGATTGAAATTATCAAAAATTCAAAATATACGACATAATAACCAAGCGCGTATTAAGAAAAATGTCAAATTAATTTTTTTTATTAAAATCGTATGAAAATTAAATGGTTAACCAATGACAGGCAGTTCATCTGAATACATTATCGGTTTTTATTTAAATTGTTCAATAATTAACTACCTTTGATGAATTTAGCACGAGGAAGCACCGTGCATTTACAAGGCAGAGTATTTTTCATATAACCATTCTCGAAATTTCGAGTCGACCATACAGAAAAAAAATTTTTTTGGTCGTCACATCGAGGCTCATAACTTTGTAAATATTTAATATTTTTCAATAAAAATTTATATTAAATAAGTTGAATATATACTTAATAAAACGTTCTTTACCTGATTCAAAAATAATTAGTTTTATCTGTGAAAAAAATTCCCAAATATTGACAATTTTTTGACCCATCACAGTGGCTATCCCCCTTAAAAATCATAATGATAAAGTTTTTTTTTTAATTTGGTATTTATCCAGTTTAACTACACTCGTCACTCCGAACAACGTAGGCATCGGTAATTCAGAATCGCCTAACAACGTAGGCTAGAGGGGCACCCCCCACCGTGCCGACTTTAACGTTAATTGGTAAATTAAAATTTCGTGCAGAAAAATAGCAGTCACGGTAGTATTGTGGTAGGGATAGGGGAAGGTCGTTACATGGAGCAGCTGGCCAGTCGTTTCTCGGAGCGTACGTTAATAGGATGGTCGTTGTTTAGAGCTTTGAGTGTACGTCTAAATTATTACCTCCCTCGACTCCTTTCTAGCCCTCATGTTTGTATATGAAAAGAATATAAATAGTTGAAAAATTATTACAATAAATTATTTACTTGTAATTAGGGTTGCCATCTGTCCTCTTTTCCCCGAACAGTGTCCTCTTTTTTACGGGCGTCCGGTGCTTATCATTGTCAAAATAGCTAAAAAAAGGTCTCGCATTTTATTTA
This sequence comes from Sialis lutaria, assembly GCA_949319165.1. Taxonomy (NCBI): domain Eukaryota; kingdom Metazoa; phylum Arthropoda; class Insecta; order Megaloptera; family Sialidae; genus Sialis; species Sialis lutaria. The sequence goes on along the minus strand of OX439234.1, from coordinate 2,764,588 downwards.
TAAAAATTTTACATAAAAACCTAAAAAAAATAAGGTCGCCGATATAAAAAATCTTTTTTATTTTTATTTTTTTCAATCTGTCCTCTTTTTGTCCTCTTTTTAATGAGCTAATCCTCTTTTTCACATCTTACCATCTGGCAACCCTACTTGTAATAGATACATTTGAGACATTGCAGTTTGCACAAAAAATCAGCCATGGCTTCAAGCTAATTTTCCAGCAAGTGTGTCTTATTAGAAAGGTAAGTAGCTGAGTTTATGAAAATTAACACAACAATAGTATAGGTATCCAAGTATCCACTAGGGTGGATCGAAAATAAGAAATTTTCGCAGATCGAATCGTAATAATGCGCAAAAGTTGCTACTTATTAATATACAAGGATAACGTCATTGAGTAAATAACGTCATAATTTTTTTTTAAATCGGTCAATATCTTCAGATAAATATGACCAAAAAAGTAATTTTTTTGTAAATACTTTAAAAAATTTTAGGGGTTAGATTTTGATGAAAATGGGTCGCATACATAGGCGCCTACTTTTCATTTCGCCTGGGGGGGGGCGAGATTTTCATAAGTTTTTTTTCATATGTGCAATATCCAACTTTCGTAATAACGACCAAATGAGCACAGTGAAATTTAAAAAGAGGAAATAATGCTTAAAATCTCCCTTAAAATTCTTTAAAAAAATATTTTCATTTGCATTTTAAAAAGTAAATTTTTTTTGCGCCAAAAAATTTCACAAATGCAACTAATCGTGCGTGTAGTGTAAAAATACAATTTTTTTTCATCAAATTAATGAAGTTGCTATTCATCGTAAAACTGACCATGTAACATCCACTTGGATAACGCTAAAGCCGACAATACAACATTCATTATTTGTACTTTTGTATTGTAGTTTCGGTAAAAACCGATCAAATTTTAATTATTTGAAATAATTGAAAAGTGGACAGTTGTATCTTTGAATTTTGCTTCCTCGCAATATCGAAGATACGAGAAGCTTCGTTATCGTTTTAAAACGAGAAAAAAAATTTGTTCTCCGAATTTAAAAATTTTACCGGATTTATCCGTTTCAGGTCAAGACAAACACTTTTTGTTCCGTGTCTGTGTGTGTGTGTGTGTGTGTGTGTGTGTGTGTGTGTGTGTGTGTGTGTGTGTGTGTGTGTGTGTGTGTGTGTGTGTGTGTGTGTGTGTGTGTGTGTGTGTGTGTGTGTGTGTGTGTGTGTGTCTGTCTGTCTGTCTGTCTGTGTGTCTGTCCCCCAATCCTTGTCACACGCTTAACTCATGAACCACTCAACCGATATTGATGAAACTTGGTTGGTTGGTTGGGTCTGGCTTGAGGACGGTCCCATTTCAAAATAATTAAATTTGTGTGTAAGGGGGAGAGGTGACATCACAAAAGATTTATTTTTTGAAGATATCTCAAGAAAGACACATGTTACGTGAAAATTTTATAAAACCTTTTTTGTAGAGCATTCAATTCTCTATAATATAGATCACCTACTTTTGTTGTAAAATATTCCCTTACAAAGATCTATCTCAATTTGACTTAAGAAAATCGTCATTTGTTTTTTTAAAACTGCTATTTACTTTGACATATTAAATGTCACTTTGACGTTTTAAATGTCATTTTGACATTCGTATAGCAGAAAAATAATGATTTTGATTGAAATTGTCAAAAAATTCAAAATATACGACATAATAACCAGGCGCGTATTAAGAAAAATGTAAAATTTAATTTTTTTATTAAAATCGTATGAAAATTAAATGGTTAACCAATGACATACTGAATACTTTATCGGTTTTTATTTAAATTGTTCAATAATTAACTACCTTTGATGAATTTAGCACGAGGAAGCACCGTGCATTTACAAGGCAGAGTATTTTTTTTTAATTTGTACAGTAGTTTTTTAATATACATAGGCTCACGAAGCGAAAACGATGATACTTCAGTTACTTGGTGGAGAAAAATTCTAGATTTTTTTTAAATGCTGATGGTCTAACTAAGCTTTGTAAAGGAAAGAAAGATGTTTAATTCAAAGTATTAATTTCCTTTTTGATGAAATTTTTATCGATCATGTTTACTCAACTGACAAGTATTTGAATATTGCACCTTTTTTAAAGAAAAAATCTTATTGACAAATGTATCTTTAATTTAAAAGAAACTAGCATGCGAAGCCCCCCTGGTATAATATCTAGGGGGGCGATTGCGATATTACTAGAAAAAATTACCAGTGGCGCAATAGTAATGGGTAAAGAGGGTTAATTTTAGACAAAAATTACCAATTTCGTATTTTTATGTTTGAAATCATGTTTTCAGCATCGCTAGTTCCACCTTATCACTTCCCAAATAACCGTTATTATTTTATTTCGTAACAAATTGGGATTTACTATCAAAGATAGGCATGTGAGAGCATGACAACAATTGCTCTAAAAACGCTGTTTCTGTTGTTAGCCCTACACATTTTTTTTCACCAGTAAGCTTATATGTGATATTTGAATGGTTGGTCGTTTAGAAAGGATTTGCGATGCTGTTACCTACATGGGGTGTTTTTTACATTAAAATGGTATAATCTAGGAGCCACACAACTCACAATACCTACATCGCCGAAGTACGTAAATATTTTTTTAGTATTTCAAAAAAACAACACTTTTTGGTCACATTTTCAAAACTTTGGGTTCATTCCGCGATCAAAAGATATTAACCGATTTCAAAATTTTCATGACGTTATGGTTGTATTAAGAGAAGCAACTTTTGCGCACTATTACGATTCGATCCGCGACAATTTCCTATTTTCCACCCACCCTTATATCTACCTTCCTAATTATTATTTGACCCTCTTTAATCTGATAAAACGATTTTATATGTTAAAAATACGAATAATAATAAATATTGTACAAATATAAAGTTTACTAGTAGGTACTATCTGTAGGTATAGGTATAGTTTAAATATTATAATACATAGGTATGTGTAAATCTATTTGAATATTTCTACAGGATGAATCGAGTCAATAGTTCATATTTCATCGAAATCTCATCTCTCTTTTAAGAGATAGAAAAAAAATTTAAATAGTATTTTAATTATTTATGAACATTATATAAAATTTTATTTAGGTATATATGTTTGTTTACTACCGTGTGAACGGGATTGTTATGTAACAGACTAAAGAAAACAGAAATCTAGATAAAATGTATTTGAGGTAAATCCTTTGTAACAAATCATTTGAAGTACCCAGGAAAAGGCGATCAGATCTAATTGGATCAGAGCGGATCTGAAATTTGATCCAATTAGATCTGATCAGATCTGAATGGGCCAAATTACGGATCTGATCAGATCTGATTGGATCAAATTTCAGATCTGCTCTGATCCAGTTGGATTCAATCTTATCAGATCTGATCGGATCCGTAATTTGGCCCATTCAGATCTGATTAGATCTGATCAGACCTAATTGGATCAAATTTCAGATCTGCTCTGATCCAGTTAGATCTGATCGCTTTTTCCTGGGTACCGTCTACCCCTTTTATCGAGATAATATTTTTTAGGCCATCTATTTTTAAATTAAAAAAAATATTTTCTAGAAAAAGATTGTGCAGTAAGCAGGGCCCATTTTCGGAGAAATTTGGCGTTACCCAGTGATTGAGAAAAGAATTAAACAAAATGAAATACCATTCTTTGTATTTTCAATCTGAATGACGTTTACTGGATTCAGACGGAAAAATAATGAAAATTGACAACTTAAAAAATAGGTTGGCAATACTGCAAAACTTCTTCAGACTGCTTGGATGTAATCTATATCTATAAAAGAGTTTGTCCTTAACCACTCACTCATTCACTCACTCACTCACTCATATATCAACGTACAGCCCAAACCCCTGGACCTAGAAACATGAAATTTCGTAGGTGCCTTCCTTTTATGATGTAAGCATCCACTAAGAAAGGATTTTTCGAAATTCAACCCCTACGGGGTTAAAACAGGGTGTCAAAGTTTATATAAAAAAATATTTTTTTTGTTCGCATTTAATTGAAACTTATCGAACGTACTCGACAATATAAATAATGAAACAATTATTTCAGCATTTCCCAAAATTTAATCCCTAAGGTGTTAGGGGGGTGGAAAAATTTGTAAAATAATTTATTTTGAATGAAACATGTCACAAGTAGGTATTCTACAAGACAAATATCAGTTACGAAAATTTAACCCTTATGGGAATGGGGGGGGGGTGGTGGTAAAATTTTTATATATTTATCTTCATTATTGTTCATGATATTAAAGTAAATTCGGACAAATTAATATTCAATTAAATATGAAAATTCGATATTCAAGCCCTAATAGCATACGACGGGGACGAGGAGGGATTTAGATATGTTTATCTGCATACCTGATTTACTTATATTGGTAAATTCGGGGAAAATAGTCATCAATTAAAATAAAAATTTTGACATTCAATCAGGGTCTATGTTTTTGATATGTTTATCTGCATAGCTGCTTATATGTTATAATGGTGGAGTCGGGCAAAATAATCTGCAATAAAAAATTTCAATATTCAACCCCTAATGGCGAGGGTAGACAGGTTTTTTACAATTTTTAACTAAGATCCGAGGTTTTTTATAGGTCATGTAATATGTCATCCCCTATCACGTATTTAGGGTTCTAATTAGTTTCGAAGTTTACGCGAGCGAAGCCGCGGGATTCCGCTAGTAAACAATAATTTAACGTAATGAGATTATTGGCGGTTAATACGGAATTTTACAGAAACCGAAGTGAAACGTCAAAATTTGATTTTTTTTGATTACTTTTTCAATTACTGGGTATGTCACTGATTTAACTTGTGGTTACTAACTAACAAAGACATTAAATAATGAATGCAGATCTTATGCACGTTCAAAGATCTAAAATCTTTGATTAAATTTAAAATTCAGGATAGTGAAAAACGTCACCGTGGCACTACGACAAAGTAAAAAAAAGAAGCAAATAAAATTACTCACAGAGTATTACAGCGTCGACGTTAGGATCATGTTTGACAAAATGACAAATCTACATGTTTTGCAGCATCAGTGTAGTATGCAAATCGTTTTGGAATGATTCATTATATTGAGAATCGTGCATTTGTGGTGAAATTAGCGAACATACGAGCAATTCTTATTGGTCGCGCTTGCAGTAGTTGCAGGCACGTATGCAAGAACTGTTAGGTTTTCTATACACTCTTGATTTTTAATTTTATATAAATTGTACTGTATGCCGCAGATGGGTTGTAAATTTAGCCGCTGTACAAAGCGGTTAGCCGTTTTGTAAAATATTGATGCTCTTTTTAGGGTTCCGTAGAAAACTAGGAACCCTTATAGTTTCTCCATGTCCGTCCGTCCGTCCGTCTTCAAAAATTTTGAGATAATAACATGAAATTTGGTATACGGTCGTAGATTGATGACCCAAAAACAGAAATGATAAGATTTTTGAAAATAAAATTTTTTTAGACCCCCCTTTCATAAAATGAAAAGTGTTTTCAAAAAAAAATTTTCACATACACCATTGAGTGGGGTGTCGTTAGAAAGGTCTCCTAAAATGCAACAAAAAATTTATCAGAACTTTTTGATTTTAACTCTTTAATCACGATGTATTTGCTCTCCAAAGTCGTTAAAAAAGCGCCCCCCCCCCTCTATTTTAAAACTATCAATTAAAAAAATCTGAAAAAAATCCAGAATGTAGCTTTTAATTATTACTTTCACTGAAAATTATAACGAACATTCTCAAAAATATTTTGAACCCCCCTTCTATAGACTGAAAAGTGAACTCTCATTTTTTTCCCAACTTACCCCATTGAGTGGAGTGTCATTTAATAGGTCTCCTAAAATGCAATAAAAAATGTCACATAACTTTTTGATTTCAACCCTTCAGTCACGAAATATTTGCTTTTTAAGTCGCTGTCAGAGCGCCCCCCCCCCTCTATTTTCTAAACTATCGATTCAAAAAATCTGAAAAAAAATCACAATGTAGCTTTTAATTAGTACTTTCACTGAAAATTATAACGAACATTGTCAAAAACATTTTGGACCCCCCTATCATAGATTGAAAAGTGAAGTCACATATTTTTCATTTACCCCATTGAGTGGGGTGTCCTTTGATAGGTCTCCTAAAATGCAATAATAAAAGCCAAATGACTTTTTGATTTTAACCCTTCGGTCACGAAATTTTTGAAAAAAATATTTTTTATAAATCGTAGTGAGAATGACTATGGAACCCTATCATGTGCGTGCCCAACACGAGCTTGCCCGTTTTATTTGAAGATGAATGTAACATTTATTACCGAGCTGCCATTCCTTCCATTGAAGGTGCATTCTCGTCCAACATTGGCGAGTATCACGAGAGCCTCCAACAGCAACTTTCTACGAGTGTTTATGGCTCTGGAGCCCCATTCTACTGCCCAGACATTGAAATCTTTAGCAATGATATATGGCTTTAAGGGCCGCGCATCCTTTACCAATGCGTGGAGGAAAGAACCTAACCTAACCTAACCTCTGCAATCAAAACGGCAAAACTTTCAAAGATTCCCCGTTAAATAACAAAAGTACATCTTATATTACAAAATATGATTCATATTTGATTTTTAGTTTGTCCTTCAGTGTTCCGTAGAAAACTAGGAACTCTTATAGTTTCTCCATGTCCGGTCTCCTAAAATGCAACAAGAAATTTTTTACAACCTTTTGATTTTAACTCTTCAGTCACGATATATTTGGTTTTTAATGTCATGGTTAGAGCGCCGTCCCCTTTATTTTCTAAACTATCGATTTAAAAAATCTGAATAAATTCCAGAATGAAGCTTTTAACATAGTTAGTACTTGCACTGAAACGTTCAACAGAAACTGTAGCCAAAATAGTTTATGAAAATTTTTGAAATAACTTTTTTTTATAAATCGTAGTGAGAATGACTATAGAACCCTATCATGTGCGTGCCCAACATGCACTTGCTTGTTTTATTACTCTTTGATAAAATATTACCGTGTTGCTCTTTCTAGAAAAAAAAAACGATCTGCTGCCACTGGTCGATACAAATAATAATGAGTTTACAAATCTTGCAGTTACAATCTTAGACTTATACATAGAATGGACTGAGCAATAGCTTCACGACCAAATTAACCTAAATATTTTTTTGCGGCAAAAAATTTCAGAAATACAACTATACAGGGTGAGTCATATCAGGTGGAACAAACTTAAACCGTTGATTGAGAAAAATATTTCAAGCAAAAAAGTTAATATAAACATTTGTCCGGAAACTCTTCGTGAGGGAGCTACAAACTCCCAAAGATTTTGACTAAAATTGGTTTTCATTTAAAATCTGGAGAACCCATTGTGATACCGCAATGAGAATTTATAACTGGATTAATAATAATAAGTGTTATTGATTTCCAGTATCAAAGAATGGTTATTTAGACCAGGGATGTATGGGACCTGTGGGCCCTCTGATTTTTATCTAGTATTTTTTTGTTCTTCACTTTTTTCTTATGTTTGGTATTTTTATAAGGTCATATGATACAAAATACACATAAATATACATTGTTAAGTTGTCATAAGATCAACCGTTTACGAGAAATACGATGGGGAAGATAGTTTTGCAGAATTTTACTTAATACGGATGCTAAAAATTATACAAAATAAATTTATAATCTTGTTCTATAATTAAAACAAGAATAAATGTGTAAGTAAATATACCTACAAAAATGCATCCTTAACAGCAGAAAACAATTTTTAGTTTTATTTTTTTAGTCAATTAATAAAGCACGATTTAAAGTAATAAAACTAGCTATAATTCTATGAAGAGGAATATTTACACTAACTATTTTTCTTATTTTTAGTACTAGAACAAGATTATAAATTTATTTTGTATAATTTTTAGCATCCGTATTAAGTTAAATTCTGCAAAACTATCTTCCCCATCGTATTTCTCGTAAACGGTTGATCTTATGACAACTTAACAATGTATATTTATGTGTATTTTGTATCATATGACCTTATAAAAATACCAAACATAAGAAAAAAGTGAAGAACAAAAAAATACTAGATAAAAATCAGAGGGCCCACAGGTCCCATACATCCCTGGTCTAAATAACCATTCTTTGATACTGGAAATCAATAACACTTATTATTATTAATCCAGTTATAAATTCTCATTGCTGTATCACAATGGGTTCTCCAGATATTAAATGAAAACCAATTTTAGTCAAAATCTTTGGGAGTTTGTAGCTCCCTCACGAAGAGTTTCCGGACAAATGTTTATATGAACTTTTTTGCTTGAAATATTTTTCTCAATCAACGGTTTAAGTTTGTTCCACCTGATATGACTCACCCTGTATAGTAGTGTGTTGAGTGTAAAAAAATATTTTTTGTTCATCAAATTATTGGATATAGCAGCTGAAAAGCTAAAATCATCGTAAAACGGACCATGCAACATCCACTTGTATAACACTGCCGACGATACAACATTCATTATTTGTAGTGTAGTTTCGGTAAAAATCGATCAAACATTAATTATTTGAAATAATTGAAAAGTGGACATTTGTATCTTTGAAATCTTTTTTTTCATTTGTACATTAGTTTATTAATTTACAGAGGCTCACGAAACAAAAACGATGATTTTAGTTGAAAACTTCAGTTAGGTACTTGGTAGAGAAAAATCGTAGATTTTTTTATAAAGCTGATGGTCTAACTAAGCTTTGTAAAAGAAATAAAGAAGATATTCAATGTTAAGACATTTTTAGTGATCATTGTTTCTCAAGTGACAAGTATTTGAATATTGCACCTTTTTTTAAAGAAAAATCTCATTGACAAATGTATCTTTAATTTAAAAGAAACTAGAGTGCAGCTTTACAGGGGGGGAAGCATATAACATCTAGGGGGGCGATCGCCCCCCTCGCCCCCCCCATAGTCGGCGCCAGTGTTTACTACACAGTTGGATAGGGAATGCTCAGTCCATTCTATAACTCTATGGTCATAAGTTATAATTAACTAGCGCATTGCTACCCAGGAATATAAATTTAATCTGTAATAAACTTATTTAACATTTTATAAATGTTTCATTTTTTGGGTTTGTCCCGCGTCGCACTTGTTCATTGTTCGACGTTTCGACCATCTTCTCGTGGTCTTCTTCAGGTCATATATTTATAGTATAGCTCAAGGTAAGTAAATGACAAGGCAAGTCAGCATACCTAGTCATTTACTTACCTTGAGCTATACTATAAATATATGACCTGAAGAAGACCACGAGAAGATGGTCGAAACGTCGAACAATGAACAAGTGCGACGCGGGACAAACCCAAAAAATGAAACATTTATAAAATCAAATAACCGCGAAAGTTTAAGAACAAAAAAAATTATTTAACATTGTTTTTACTTATCGCTCAAAAGATATCTCTCCGACGATTGTTTTAAACCTCCTCGTGAAGCACTCTATCCAGAGCCGGTCTTTGCGATTCTGGCGCCCCAGGCGAGATTTTTTTTGCCCCCCCCCCCCCCCCCCCCCAAATGGCGAACAGCAAAAAAAAGTCTGACGGACAAAAAAAATCAGTGATAATTTGAAAAAAAATATTTATTAAAATTAATGATTAAAAAATGTAGAGTTGAGTAATCAATGTTGTCTGCATGTGTATGTATTATCACTGAAAAAAAAATATAATGGTGGAATGATACATACATAATATATATTATAACAGTAAAGATAATTCCAAAAAAAGGAATTTAATTCGCATTTTTTTGCGGCGCGGTCGTTCATCAGAAGAGTATCTATTGTTTTAACTAGTATATCTATTATAAATTTTACGCTCCCTTGCGATTACACACTTTTAATTGCTGAAGAAGAATATTATTGGATTTCTAACTTCCGCCGTCCCTCTCGGCCTGACGCCCCGAGCGATCGCCCTAACCTCCCTAAAGCCGTCACTGTGCATGTCGATAATGCAGTTTTTATTTGACACTTACTATTATTCCAGTGTGTTCAGAAACGTCACACATAAACATTGGAAATTTCGTAAACTATTTTTGATATTAAGTATTTTATTAAGTAGAATGAATTATTTTGCAGAAAAAAACAAAATTAGTATTAAAAAAATATGTAAAGCTTAAATTTGGAGCCCTAGAACAGAACATTGAAAATCAGTTCATGACAATTGGCGCCCCCACGAAATTGGCGCCCCAGGCTGTCGCCTGGGTCGCCTGGCCGTTCGGCCGGCCCTGACTCTATCCATTAGTAAAAATGGTTCAGACAGATAGACTTTGTTTATATTATGTATAGATTATTGACTATCAAATTTTCTACCATCACTAGGTTCAAAATTAATTGAATTTAATGATTGATAATATGATTTGACTTACCTATTTTTAAGATAAAAAAAATTACTCCGACCCTGGTATGTTTTTGTCTACAGCTACAGTTTACTCTAATCATCGCTATCGTTTGGTCTCATTGTCAGTGTAATTAATGAATATCGTTAATAAAAGTAATGCTCAACATATTTACAAAAGACAATAGAATTGTTGAAATAGGTAGATGCATTACTGAATGTCTTTATTTTATAAATATTTAACATTAATTAAAATTAATTGAAAATGGTCATTCCATGAATACCTAAACACTTTTTATTTGGTTGCAGTCACCGATTTTTTTATGTACCAACAAGGGGAAATTACGATGCATGGATAAGAGATTTCATGCTAACTCCTGAAAAATTGTATATTTTAAATTAAATCAAAAGTTTCGATACGTTCTTCTTTCATTATGTTTGCTTAGGTCTAATAATTACATAGTTCTATATTATATAATTATATTTTATAAATAGATTAAATTTTTAATTACAATACAAACCGACTATAACGACTACGAAGGGACCGGAATTTCAGGTCGTTATAACCGATTGTCGTAATAACCAATAATTCGGTTTGTTAAGGTATTTATCGGAAAAACTAAAAATTTCATGAGTATGCTGAATTTTTGTGAAATTCACAGTCTGTGAGCGAAGATATCGCCAAAATAAAATAAAAAATTTAAGCACAGAATAATAAATATTTAGATACATATATGATATAGGTACACAAATATGGTACATACATATATGATATACATATCAGAAAAGCGACACTTAACGTCAGACACAATAAAACATCACGAATTATTAAAGGGTAGGTAAACATAATATTCTTACGTTAAGATTAATGAAATAAAAACACAAAATTGTTTTAATTAATGTTAAATAACACAAGTGCGAAAAGTATTACCTATATAAATAATCTGCCGTGTGCCACTGCCACAGGACTTTCTTATACGTAATAATGACAGTGAACAATGTACGTGATTGTTATTTTATTGAAGGATATTTCTGACAAACTAATAAAAGATAGAGTAAAATGAATGAGAAATAAACTATAGAAATATTATTTTATACATTATGTATCGAACGAATTTTGTTTAACATAATTACTAACAATAAGATGGAAACGGATGGTTACTCTTGTAATTTTTTGAATTTTTTGAAATAAGACAAAAATGTTTTAGATAAAAAATGTCGAGTATGTTATTATCTATAATTTAATCCCCATACATTTTTTTCCAACACTTATGATTTAGCCAGAAATAATTTTTTAAAAATATTTTTTTAGAATAATCTACAGGGTGATTCAGCACTGTCGTGCCAAACTTAAACCATAGATTGAGAAAAATATTTTAAGCAAAAAACTTCCAATAAACATGTGTCCGGAAATTTTTGGTTAGGGAACTACAGCCCACCAAAAATTTTCATCAAAATGAGTTTTTATTTAATATCTAGATAACCCTTTGTGATAAAATTATGAAAGGTATTCTGTTTAGTAATAATAAGTGTTATCGATTTCTCATATTAAACAATTATAATTTAGACCGGGGATGTATGGGGCCTGTGGGCCCATCAATTTTTATCTAGTATTTCTTGTTCTTTAATTTTTTTATAAAGTTGGGTACTTATTTAAGGTTATATGACACAAAATACGTAAAAATATACTTTGCTTATTTGTCATAAGATAAACCGTTTTCGAGTAATATCGATAGAATAGAAAGCATGCATAATTTAACTTAATACGGATGCTCCAAATTACAAAAAATAAATTTATATTCTTGTTCTATGATTAAAGGTAGGAAAAAAAGTTCATATAAAGAAACCACTTAATATAAATCCTCTAAGATCTATAGCCAGTTGTAAGTACATAATAAAAATGAAACTAAAAATGGCTATTTGTTGATAAGGATGCATTTTTTGAGGTATACTTATGTTAACTTTTTGTCTTAATTTTTATCATAGAACAAGAATATAAATTTATTATTTGTAATTTGAAGCATCCGTATTATGTTAAATTCTGCAAGCTTTCTTTTCCATCGATATTCCTCGAAAACGGTTTATCCTATGACAAATAAGTAAAGTATGTTTTTGTGTATTTTGTATCATATAACCTTAAATAAGTGCCCAACTTTATAAAAATATTAAAGAACAAAAAATACTACATTAAAATCGATGGGCCCACTGGCCCCATACATCTCTAGTCTAAATTATAACTAGTTAATATGAGTAATCGATAACATGACTTATTAATACTAAACAGAATCCCAAATTTCATAATTTTATCACAAAGGGTTCTCTAGATATTAAATAAAAACTAATTTTTAGTAAAATCTTTGGAGGCCTGTAGTTCCCTCACGAAAAATTTCCGGACACATGCTCATTAGAAGTTTTTTGCTTAAAATATTTTTCTTAATCTACGGTTTAAGTTTGGCACGATAGTGCTGAATCACCCTGTATACTGGTTGTCGGGTGATTTGACCGTACGGATCACGACTCATACCGTCATGTCACCCGGCGACCACTGCAAACTAAATAAAATAGAATGTACAGCAGTGGTTTCCAAACTGGGAGGCGCGTCTCCTTAGGGAGGCGCGTACTAGTGCAAAGGGAGGCGCGAAAAGTTTAACAAAAATTTAATTTTCATAACATCACATTTAAGTTATATAAATAAAAAACATATACATATAAATAAACTTTTATAACATAACATTATTTTTGTATACTGAAAGGGACGTTACTGTAAAGTATTAGACTGACAACTATTATTGAAAAAGCAAAACTGATAGAATTATCATGCGATACTTCTAAAAAAAAATCTGAGTGAAAGCACTCTCCTTTATAACACCTAGATTTAATGAAGTTTATGCTAATAAACAAGTATACATTCATCGCATTAAAAATAAATTTTATACGTAAAAAAATACATTTTATACCTTTTTTAAATATTTTTGTATAATTTTATAAAATAAAGGGGGGGGGGGGGGAGGCGCAAGAGATTATTTTTTTTAAAGGGAGGCGTAGTTACATAAAGTTTGGAAACCGCTGGTGTACAGTGTTTATTCTCAATTTTACGTATAAGAAAGACCCATGGTACCTATAGCAAACACGTACAGTCTCTGTAATACGTATAAGAAAGTCTCATGACACTCATGGCAGATATTTCTTCTCTGTTATGAACCATTTGAAATGTACTTAAAATCGAATACTTATTGTTAGTAAAAAAAAAAAAAAAATTAAATTTGTTTTTTTCGAAAAAATGAATAGAACATAAATTATAGATAATAATATTACCTACAATTTTCAACTTTGTCATTTTTCTCTAATTCGCACTGTTTCAGTGTAATTCGAAAAATTCAAAAATCGATGTAGGTAAACATCCGTTTCCGGTTGAATGATCGTTTTCAAAAATAGGAGGTTTTCATCCCAGGCAAAAATCAATCTTAAGTATAAAATTCCACCTTTCTACGATTTGTCGTATTTGAGTTACAGCGTCTACAGACAGACCGACAGACACACAGACATCATGGCGAAAATAGTCAGAATGGATTCATATACATAGGTATAAGAAAGTAAAAATACTACATATACAGGGTGATTCAGCACTGTCGTGCCAAACTTGAACAGTAGATTGAGAAAAATATTTTAAGCAAAAAACTTCCAATAAACATGTGTCCGGAAATTATTTCTTAGGGAACTACAGGCATCCAAAGATTTTACTAAAAATGAGTTTTAATTTAATATCTAGAGAACCCTTTGTGATAGAATTATGAAATTTAGTATTTGGTTTAGTAATAATAAGTGTTATCGATTTCTAATATTAACCACTTATATTTTAGACCAGGGCTGTATCGATTTTTATCTAGTATTTGTTTGTTCGTTAATTTTTTTCCCGAGTTGGTACATCAATAAGATTATATGACACAAAATACACAAAAACATACGTTGCTTGTTTATCATAGGATAAACCGTTTTCGAGAAATATCGATGGAAAAGAAAGCATGCAGAATTTAACTTAATACGGATGCTTGAAATTGCAAAAAATAAATTTATATTCTTTTTCAATGATTAAAAGTAAGAATAAAGTTCATATAAATAAACCCCTTAATATGAATCCTTTAAGATCTATAGCCTTTTCTATTACTGTTACATGTACTTAAATAACATTATTAAAATGACTAAAAAAACAAACTAAAAATGGCTATTTGTTGATATGGATGCATTTTCGGAGGTATATTTATATTAACTTTTTGTCTTATTTTTTATCATAGAGCAAGAATATAAATTTAATTTTTGTAATTTGAAGCATCCGTATTAAGTTAAATTCTGCATGCTTTCTTTTCCATCGATATTTCTCGAAAACAGTTTATCCTATGATAAACAAGCAACGTATGTTTTTGTGTATTTTGTGTCATATAATCTTATTGATGTACCAACTCGGGAAAAAAATTAACGAACAAACAAATACTAGATAAAAATCGATGGGCCCACTGGCCCCATACAGCCCTGGTCTAAAATATAATTGGTTAATATTAGAAATCGATAACACTTATTATTACTAAACCAAATACTAAATTTCATAATTCTATCACAAAGGGTTCTCTAGATATTAAATTAAAACTCATTTTTAGTAAAATCTTTGGATGCCTTTAGTTCCCTAAGGAATAATTTCCGGACACATGTTTATTGGAAGTTTTTTGCTTAAAATATTTTTCTCAATCTACTGTTCAAGTTTGGCACGACAGTGCTGAATCACCCTGTATATAAAAAAATGAAAATAAAAGTCGATCCGTCGTAAAACCGATAAAATTCTCCGAAAATATTGTAAACAGAAAGTCGTTAAAAGCGATATTTCGTTGTAAGCAATGTCGTTATAAACGGTATATTATAACAGGTAATTGTATAAAATTCAGCCAGGATTTTTATTCTGAGTCGTTATAACCGATACGTCGTATTAACCGATGTCGTTATAACCGGTTTCTACTGTATATTTAAAGCAAAATGTTATATTCTAATCTTTACTTGAAGTTATTCGTAGTTGTTCAATCATGCCAAAACGTAACTTCTAATGCGTGTATATAAGTACACACACTTAATTTTTTAAACATCAAAATGTATTATATTATACAAACAGAACCTACATTAATACATACATATACAGTGGCGGCGGCGAAGAGTAGATTGGCACTCCGGGCAGTTTTTTGCACCCCCTTCTAAAAAAAGTGTAGACCTTTTTTTTTTGTTCTCAACTCAATATTAATTCCAGTTCTCTGTAATGTGTAATTTTTAAGTTTTTACAATATAATTGTTTATCATTACAAAATAATTACATATTTAAATAACTGGGTGTACGAATGAGTTGTCATTGTCACCCCTTGGCAGGGGTGTGCTGCCAAACATTTAACAACCGGCTCGCTATAAAAAAAAAAATTGTGTGTCCTGAGGCAAATGTTGTGTTAATTCCTTTATTTATATTGTTTTCGTATTTTTTTACAATTTTAACAATCAACCTAGCAAATTTGCAAGCTAGCAAGCACTCTCAAATGAGATATCAAACTTATATGACAGTTTTTAACAGATAGTTGCATGCGCTGTAAGTTGGTTTTTACCATGCGAGGTAAAAGTAAATATACTTTACATACCATTTTTTTTACTTCCTATGTGTGAAACTATCTGTAAAAAATTTCAAAAGAACTGTCATATAAGTTTGATACCCCATTTGAGAGTGCTAGCTAGCTTGCAAATTATAAAAGTAACGCTTCTCGAATACACCAGATTGTCTGTTACAACTGTTTATGATTTTGCAATGTTGAAATTGTACTTTTGTAATTTTTATAAAAATGGGCCGAACTTTTATTCGCTGAATAATTTAACAAGCTCGCCGATTTTCAAAAATCTTAACAACCGGCTCGCGCGAGCTGGTGCGAGCCGGCTCCAGCACACCTCTGCCCCTTGGTGCTTGGCACCCAGGGCGGACCCCCCCCCTTTCGCCGCCATTATACATATATATTAACATTAACTGAAACCGAAACCTCCAAAATCCGCTCTGCATGTATAAAATGATGCCGCTCATCGGAAATAAATTCCGTAATAAACATTACAATTTCTCAACGTTGCACACTGGTCTACTTATCAGAAGTTGAGGGTTTATCGATCTTTTAATAATGTGTGTTTTCGACGTCGAGCTATATTTCAAACTGTATCTCGTCGCAGTAGCAGACTAAGGAAGGTTGTAGCCCGTCAGCAAGGCCTCCCCTAATCCCATAAATTTTCATTTTGAAATTTTGAAAGAGCAAAAAAAAATTAAGAGCTAAAATGGCAACAGGGTCTTGTTTGCCCCCACTGCCCCCAGTAAGACAAAAAGTTCGTGTAAATAAACCTCCTAATATGAATTCTCTAAGGTCTATAGGCTATTGCCTACGTATTTTACTAACTTGACTAAAAAACAATTTTTTACTTGACCATTTTTCTCTAATTCGCACTGTTTCAATGTAATTCGAAAAATTAAAAAATTTGTCAAGACATACACCAGTGTATGCCATAAGGGTTCCGAAGTATATACTACGTGGACTGTTCAGAGCCATTTACAGGTGCATATTTGAGTTAAAAATAAATATAAAAATAGTATCATATTCTATTAATTCAGATCTACATTTTGACACCCCACAAGCCTAGATATGAAAATAAAAATAATTCCATGACGCCCCTTCGTATTTTTTCAAAATTTGAAATGATATTGTTGATTTTAGTATTTGTCGTTACTAGTATTATAAAAACCCCATTACCAATTTTTTTTCAGATTTTTTGAGTCAGTAGTTACCGAGCTAGAGAGGGGGTGGAATAATTTTTGTTTACTTGAAGCCCCCTGCAGGCGCCATTTTTAATTTAGAAAAAAAAAATAGTGTCATATTCTACTCACTGAGATCTACATTTCGACACCCCACATACCCAGATAAAAAAATAAAAATAAAAAAATGTATGACATCCCTCCCCTTTTCTTCAAAATTTGAAATGATATTGGTGACTTTAGTATTTGTCGTTGGTAGTCTCACCAAAGCCTCATTACCTAATTTTTTTCAGATTTTTCGAGCCAGTAGTTACCGAGTTAGAGGGGGGGGGGGACAGACAAAATTTTTGCTTGGAGCCCCCTGTAGGCGCCATTTTTGATTTATAAAAAAAATAAAAAATACTGTCATATTCTACTCACTGAGATCTACATTTCGACACCTCACATGCCCAGATAAAAAAATAAAAATAAAAAAATGTGTGACACCCCTCCCCTTTTCTCCAAAATTTGAAATGATATTGGTGACTTTAGTATTTGTCGTTGGTAGTCTCACCAAAGCCTCAATACCTAATTTTTTTCAGATTTTTCGAGCCAGTAGTTACCGAGTTAGAGGGGGGGGGGACAGACAAAATTTTTGCTTGGAGCCCCCTGTAGGCGCCATTTTTGATTTATAAAAAAAATAAAAAATAGTGTCATATTCTACTCACTGAGATCTACATTTCGACACCCCACATGCCCAGATAAAAAAATAAAAATAAAAAAATGTGTGACACCCCTCCCCTTTTCTCCAAAATTTGAAATGATATTGGTGACTTTAGTATTTGTCGTTGGTAGTCTCACCAAAGCCTCATTACTTAATTTTTTTCAGATTTTTTGAGCCAGTAGTTACAGAGTTAGAGGGGGGGGGGGCAGACAAAATTTTTGCTTGGAGCCCCCTGCAGGCGCCATTTTTGATTCAGAAAAAAAATAAAAAATAGTGTCATATTCTACTCACTGAGATCTACATTTTGAGACCCCACACGACTTGGAATACATTTTTTTTGTTTTTTTGAATTTGCTTTAAAGCCCCCTGTAGGCGCCATTTTTGATTAATAAAAAAATAAGAATAAGGATGAAATTACACTAGCTTGGTTACACATTTTGATGTGCCACTTGCCTTGGTATAAAAAAAATATTTTTTTTGCCTGTCTTTAGCTTCTTAGCACCCCCCCTAAAAAAATATTTTTCGAAAATATTTGTACATATTTTACTAGAGGGTGTCATTTTACATATTCTGTCAGAATTTCAAGGTTCTAGCTTATATAGTTTACGAGCTATTGAGCTTAGAGTGAATAGGACGGACGGACGGACGACAAAGTGATATTAATAGGGTTTCTTCGGAACCCTAAAAAACGATCTAAGTAAACATATGTTTGTGGTTGAAAGATCGTTTTCAAAAATAGGTTTTCTTCTCAGAAAAAAAAGTATAAAATATCACCTTGTCGTATTTGAGTTACAGCATCTGCATACAGACAGACATCATGGCGAAAATAGTCAGAATGGATTCAGGGAAGGTCAAAATGGATAATTCCATCAAAATCCGGATTTCGAAAAAAATCGGCTTTACAATACTTACTTATACTATATGTATATTTCATATAGGGGAAACGGTATAATTATTGGCCACTTAAGAAAAAAACTCGAAAGAAACAAACGTTATGCCTTTAATATAAGTGATAAATGGAATATAAATACAGTAATATGTTCATAATTTAGTAGTTTATTATTGGTATATGTATTACAACTATAAGTATAAGGAAAAACGAAAACCTCCATAAAATAGAAAATATCTCAAAAAAGTATAATGATTGGCCATTTTTTTTAATGATTGGCATAGTATTTTTTACAATTATTGGCCATAGTAATAGATGGTACATTTTATAAAACTTCTACAAAGATAATAATTAGTCAGCAAATTTTGCATTTATTTGTAATTGCCAGTTTCTGTTTCGTAACAGATTTGGGTTTTTACCCAAATCTGTTACTGAAAAGAGAGTTTATTTGATTTTATTTCAGTTATTTTTCTGTTACTCATTTTTATAAAAAAGCTGATTTTCAGTAATTCATATTCGTTTATCCAGCTTTAATATTTTTACGTTTTTATTTTGTTTTAAAATTCTAAAATTGAATATCAAAATCTCGAAAACTTAAAAATTTATCATGTTATTAAATGTTTTTTATTTTACTATTGTATCATAAAAAAAAATTATTTTTCATAAATAAGTATGAAAATTCTAAGCAATAAATATTATTCTGGGTGGGCAAGGGGCTGAAATAATGTAAAAAATTTCATAATTTTATCAATCTTCTCTTCTAATTTTTTTTCTATATCTAACTTTGTTTGTTCATGAGCTATGTTTTCATCATTTATGTTTTTAGTAACATTATTTTTATTATTTTTGCTTTTTAGGCATATTTTTTACCAATAAATAATAACTAACTACCAGTGGCCAATCATTAGAAAAACTTGTTTGTGTTAACACAATGATTGCCCAGTAGAGTTTAAAAATAATATTTTGAAATAATTTACAATTACTATCTAAACATTTACAGTTAATAATTATCTTCAATATAAACTAACAGCTGTTTTTATATATTGCAAATTATTAACACAAATTTTATTTTTATTCACTCATTCATTCTTATGTATGTCTTTAACAATATGTCAAAAATACAATACGTTAAAATTTAAAATCAAAGTTATGTAATTATTATTGAAAATATTAAGCGTATACTCAAAAATATGCTCTTAAAACAATCACAATAAACTAGGCTACCATTTTAGATTTTATTAAGTTACCATGTTTCTTATATAAAAAAAATCTTAAAAGTGGCCAATCATTATCAGTGGCCAATAAATAAACCGTTTCCCCTACATGTGTATAAGAAAGTAAAAATATGTCAATAAAATGTACACTTGTTTTAGTTTATAAAATGATTCACAGAACTCGAGTCCACGAATTTTTTTATTCCGCTCATATTGCGTTGATTTTCTTATTTTGATTGATGCTACATAATTTAACTCGATTACACCAGGTCAGTTATATCCTCTCTATTTATCTGTTAACTGTTACACGCTGCGCTAATACAGAAACCCAGAGAAAGATAACACCAAACCCGTGCACAACCTTTAAAAACAACGCATAGGTACGTAATAGTAAATCAATATTAGCTAATTTCGTGCAAGCCTCATCAGATATTCCATTGAGACAAACACGTTGCTGAAATCCTGGAAGAAGCGGTAACAGAAGCAAGCACACAATAACACCTTCAATTTAAATAAACAACTGCATTATTCATGAACACCCCCATCCGCCAATGGATTCTCACAAGTCATCGTTTGTTGTGAAACGTTGCATTGTCTGATGTCGGTCTTCCTTATTGTCTGTGGCGATTAAAAACCGCCTAGATTCAATTGTAATCTGCGTACCAGCACTTAGATTTAGACGTTAGTACTAATGTATATGTATATTATACTATTATAGTATACATATATGATAAATGCAAATTGCCCGGTAACAATTCATCATTTACTTGTACTTATTATATCTATATTGTTATATGATATACAGGGTGTCCAAGATAAGCGTGCAATGCATGGGGATATCCTAAACGGTAAGAGATACAGATGTGGTTAAATGAGATGAATTATTTGTAAGAAAGGGGCGAGTATTACAACAAAAAAAAAAAATTAATAATTTAATGTGGTTCAGGCTGTATACTAGAGATCAGATCGGGCCGGGCCGGCCCGGCCCGGCCCGGGTTTATCCCGGCCCGAATTTCGGACCGGACTTAATTCTTGTTTGTTACGTTTGAACCGGGTCGATTCGGACCGATCCGGGATTGGTATACATCGGACCGGACTGGGTCGGATCTTACCTTAGCATAAATCGGACCGAGCTGGACGGACCTTACGAATAAATAAAAATATTATTTTTTCAAAACAAAACTTTTACTTTTAATAGTTTAATTGTTTAATGTTAAATTAATAACAATTCACAGTTATTAACAAAATTATAATTTATACACGGGTATGCACGGGTAGAAAGAATTCTCAAACCAAGAAAACATATAAGAAAACGTTATAGATCAATTCGGGCCGGGCCAGCACGATCCGGTCCGAATTTAGCCCGACCCGAATTTCGGATCGGACCGGACTGGGCTTGATTTTTGTTTGTAACGTTTGGACCGGGTTGGGTCGGACCTTAGTATAAATCGAACCGGATTGGACCGGGTCGAAAAAAAAAGTTTCGGAACCGAATCGGGTCGGCAAATTAAAAAAAAAATATCTTCGGACCGGGTCGGGCCGTTTTTTTAAGGCCCGATCTGATCTCTACTGTATACCCAAAAAACTGAAAATTCAGAATTTCTTTAAATGACTATAACTTTTTTGGCAAAGTAGATAGGTACTTTTTGTTTGCGGTTTCTTAAAGCACTTTTTTGAGTAGAATTGTTTAGTGTATTTAGAATTTTTATATCACTTTTAGTTTCCGAGTTACAAGCCCTAACTTTAGTTTTTCTTATGGGCCGCCAAGTTGGCTATATCATATTTGAACGTGTTTTTTACTCTACTTTACAACGATTCAGAATTTCTTTAAATGACTATAACTTTTTTGGCAAAGTAGATAGGTACTTTTTGTTTGCGGTTTCTTAAAGCACTTTTTGAGTAGAATTGTTTAGTGTATTTAGAATTTTTATATCACTTTTAGTTTCCGAGTTACAAGCCCTAACTTTAGTTTTTCTTATGGGCCGCCAAGTTGGCTATATCATATTTGAACGTGTTTTTTACTCTACTTTACAACGATATATCACATGACATACTTATTATAGAAAATAAGTCGAAGTACTAAATATTGGTGATATTTATAAAGTATTTTATTACAAACATTTAAGTATGCCATGAAAAACAAAAATTGTTTAACAAAAATCGCAATAACAACAATGAAAATAACAAACGCATATTTAAAAACAAACTATTACAAAAAAAGGTTTTTACTTTTTTTTAATAATAAGTATGACATGTGACATATCATTGTAAAGTAGAGTAAAAAACACGTTCGAATATGATATAGCCAACTTGGCGGCCCATAAGAAAAACTAAAGGCAGGGCTTGTAACTCGGAAACTAAAAGTGATATAAAAATTCTAAATACACCAAACAATTCTACTCAAAAAAGTGCTTTAAGAAACCGCAAACAAAAAGTACCTATCTACTTTGCCAAAAAAGTTATAGTCATTTAAAGAAATTCCGAATTTTCAGTTTTTTGGGTATACCGCCTGAACCACATAAAATTATTAATATTTTTTGATGTTGTAATACTCACCCCTTTCATA
Organism: Sialis lutaria; assembly: GCA_949319165.1. Classification (NCBI taxonomy): domain Eukaryota; kingdom Metazoa; phylum Arthropoda; class Insecta; order Megaloptera; family Sialidae; genus Sialis; species Sialis lutaria. Next base: position 2,742,085 of record OX439234.1, on the reverse strand, counting down.
CAAATAATTCATCTCATTTAACCACATCTGTATCTCTTACCGTTTAGGATATCCCCATGCATTGCACGCTTATCTTGGACACCCTGTATACAGTGCCTTCCAAAAGTTCGGGGCCAACTAAATAAGTATTGAATGGTTTGAAATATAGGATTGAAATTTATAGAGATGCAATGGGATCACCAATTCTATTACACTGGCCGACAGCCATTTTGCTGCAGGGCATACAACAACTTTTTAAGGGTAATTTGGACACGCTGAATCCAAAAATGACCACCGTTTTGCTCAATCAGCTCTTGTTTTTGCGGTATAGCAAAAAACATGTTTTTTGCTATATGCAAACATTCAAATTCGTATATATATTTTTTAAATCAATGACTTCAACTAAAGATCATTCAGAATGAAGCTATGGGTCCTAATTGAACTTAAAAGTCCTAAATTATATACATTCATAAAGTTATTCCCTTCGAAAAAAATGTTTTAAACGAAAAAAAATCGTTTTTTTAGCAAAAATTCGGCAATTTTCAAAATTCAAAACGCTGTTACACAAACAATTTTTGTCCAATTTTGATGTTGTTCACTAAATTTGTAGCTTTACATATCTGCTTTATTGTGTTAAAATTTCAACGTAATCGAATGAAAATTGGCGTAATGGTACTAAAATCAACTGCGTGTGTCAAAATTGAGCAAAACGGTGGTCATTTTTTGATTCAGCGTGTCCAAATTACTCTTAAAAAGTTGTATGCCCTGCAGCAAACAAAAAAAAATTTTTTGTCGGCCTGTGTTATTTAACTACAAAAAAACCCACCTGCATATCTCGGTGAGGTGAGGAGGGGAGCAAAGAAATCTTAAATAGCACGTGGGGTTGAGTGAGGGCTCGTTCGAAAGGATTTACTTTAGACTAAAACAACGAGGGTTCGCCAAGGTCTCTACGATTTTTTTTCGAAGAGTTATGATCATTTGAACATTTCTATTGAGATTAGGTCAACGTTTCTCAACCTTTTAGTATTTGCGACCCAAATTTCAATCACAGTTCTCATCCCCCCCCCCCGCACCCTCATACTATGTATAATGAACACTGAAAAATAGATCTCGGCTAATTATACAAAAAAAATGCTTGGAGTGTCAATTTCTAATATTAAACATTCTTTCGAAAAACTTTGCTCTGCAAGACAGGCCTAACCTTAACGGATCAGTCACTTATAATCAGGGAGTCGAACCGGTGCTATTTCCCGAACCGGTTCGGTTCCGGTTCACACAGTAAATAAAGTTCCGGTTTTCGTTCCAGTTCAATTTTTTATTTTTTTATTATTTCGGTTACCGGTTCAATGTACCTCCGAACCGGTTCGAACCGGTTTTTTTTACTTTTGTAAATTATTAAAATATATGTAATAATTTTAATTAAATTATAATTAAACCTACCCTATAATTTTTGAATTATATTTTCCTACATATCTTTACTTTCCAATTTTGTGTATAATGTATTTTTAATACTTTTCAATACTTTTTATGGCTTGTTTTCTTTATTTGTATTTATTAAAAAAATGTGGTTATGCCGGAATAATAAAATTATTGACAATTCATATTTAGACTATGCTCAATGCAATTTAAATTTAACGTGTATTTTAATAACAATTTTCATGTATTTCTGAAAATACCATTTTTCTCTCAATCTTTCCCATTTTTTCTTGTATATTACCTTTATGACTTTTTCTGGTAGCAGGCCAATTTTTAAAGATGAACAAAGAGTGTTTTTTTATTAATTTATAAATTCCGCAGAAAAATCGAAATTTGTTATTAATTTACTAATATATAAGCACAGCTACATTTGGGTCAGTCCGCGGTAATCGATACCATATAGTTAAAAATATATTTTACGAAAATAAATACTAAAATATAAAATTAACAGGCTATTTAACATCAATTTTCATAAACCAAAAGAAAATTAGAAAAATGTTAGTTAATTTTCAAAATATTTCAAAAAAATTTCCAAAAAATTTCAAAAAGGACAACAAATAAGGTGAAATCACAATAACTTACTTAAGAATAAGTGACGATCGTGGCAAACTATTAAGTCTTTGACAATTACATATCAAACGTGACGTTTGACCAAATTAAAAAAAAATACCCTCACCAACAATAATGACTAAGGGTGACCACATTTATTATAAATTTAATATTGACCCAAAAAACTCCGGTATACACATTTTCAATAATTGTATATTCGAAATGTACTAAATAGATCAATTTTTGAGTATTTTGGAAAATATCTTCAGACAAATTTCCGCAAGCTCGAAAATGATTTTAGAGGTATGGTTCCATTGGCAAAAATACTTGTTATGGCCCATTGTACAAGTATCGCGAGGTGCCCATGGAGTGAAAAATTTGGACCCACCATAATGTACATGTATTACATTAAGATCTACAGAAAAATGGTGAAACCATGTTATTAACTAGTATTATTTAGAAATTATGAACTCCAATCCAAGTTGAAATGTCACACCCATCACCGCGGACTGACCCATTTGTCAGTGGTGCCAATTATAAGTAATTGCCAAAATTATTTTACATTTGAAACAGAATAATAATAATATATTTATATAAAAACATTTGCAATGAAAAATTAAACTTCATTGAACCGGTAAAATTAAACTTTATTGAACCGGTAACCGAAAGTTTGTTTTTCGGTTCGGCTCCGGTTCAGGTTCAACGTAATGTTTAAAATTTCGGTTCAGGTTCAGTTCCGGTTCGACCAAAAATTTCGTTCCGGAACCGGTTTTCGGTTCGGGTTCGGGTTCGGTTCGACTCCCTGCTTATAATTATTAATTTTGTTTTTAATTTAATATTTATAAGTTAATTATTAATTACATTGTGCAGTACTGATACAATCCTATTTATAAAGTGTATTATATCAGTGTAAATATACAGGGTGACCAGTATTTCTCTGGAACAAATTTCCCTGACTTTTCCCGGTTTTCCAGGAGATTTTTTACCGTTTTTCCCTGCTTTTTATTTAAAAAATTTAGATAAAAAACCTAAAAAAACTTCACTCTTTAAATACATATTTGCGAGAAAATTTGTGATTTTGAATTTTTCTAAAAATTCCCTGACTTTTCCCTGTATAGCAAAATTCTCTGACTTTTCCCGGTTTTCCAGAAACTGGCCACCCTGATAAATGTGTATTTTTTAATTTATTTTTATTATATCAGAATATATTTTATTGCTTTTCTTTCAGTAAATTAAATAAATTTTTTTAGTAATATTATTTCTTATTTTTTTTCGATATGCTCGCGCGCTCCACAGGTTGAGAATCGCTGGATTAGGTTAAATGCAGTTTCAAAAATTATATGAAATGAAAAAAACAAATCCAGTTGAAAAATCAGCAAGACACGACATCATTGAGTCAAAAAATTCAACTGTTCGTTGTTTTTATTACATTAAAAAAAAAATTAAAACAACAGAAGAGTTTAATTTTTTGACTCAATAATGACGCAGTTTTTCAACTGGTTCAGTTTTTTTTACTTTATAACATTTTTGAAAATGCATTTAACCTAATCTCAATAGAAATGTTCAAATGATCATAACTCTTCGTACAAAAATCGCAGAGATCTCGGCGATCCCTCGTTATTTTCGTTTAAGAAAGCCCTTTCAACGAGCCCTCACTCAACCCCACGTGCCATTTAAGATTTCTTTGCTCCCCTCCCCTTGCCTTCCAGGGATATGCCGGTGGGTGTTTTTATGATTAAATAATAGATTAAGTGATCCCATTGTATCTCTATTTTCAAAAACAAATTCGTATCGAGTTTAAACTTTGTATATAGTTAGAGGAGGTCAAGATAAGTAAGAAAAAATTATCATAGCTGCGGTAAAACGGTTTAAGGGGGTGAAACACTCCTATGAAAATGTGCAAAATAATCATATTTTTTCAAATAACTCTGAAACTAATGAAAATTAAAAAAAACTATAATATAAAATTTTCATGATTTTTATGCTCTTTCGAATAGTGATAGTTAAAATTCGAAAAAAATAAATCGTTAACTCCCCCTTCCCCCCTCCCACACACATTTCATAGGTTTCATTTTTTCGAGTTTTGACTATCGCAATTCGAAAGAGCATAAAAAATCATGAAAATTTTGTATTTTAGTTTTTTTTAAATTGTCATTAGTTTCAGAGTTATTTGAAAAAACATGATTATTTTGCACATTTTCATAGGGGTGTTTCAACCCATTAAACCGTTTTACCGCAGCTATGATAGTTTTTTTTGTTACTTATCTTGACCTCCTCTAACTATATACAAAGTTTAAACTCGATATGAATTTTCGACTTGAAAAGGTTTCCTTGTCAAGTCAGTTGTGTGGACCTCACGGATTACAGCCCAAGGTTTTATTAATTTTTATCATAATTACGATTGTTATCATTCCGAACTATCCAATAAACATTTCACATTCATATTTTGCATGTTTGTTTCTGTCCCATTTTCCCCATATTTTTTTAAATGTCGAAAACTTGTAAATGTTTGATAAAATTATTTCTTTTAACAAATTTTATAAAATGTAATACACTTATGTTCGGTATTTAAAGGAGCTAACAAATTTGAAAGCTTGCAAACTTGCACTTGCAAGCATTCTTAAATGGGGTATCAAACTTATATGACAGTTCTTTTGAAGTTTTTAACTTCCCAATAGGAAGTTATTGTAATTGGTCCGAAAATCGAAATCAAAAATTTTAACATATTTTCATGTTTCAAGGGTATTAGAGTATATTTATATTATTTTCAGAAAAATGTCTGTGTGTATGTGTGTGTGTGTGTATGTACGTACGTACGTGTCATTTTTTTCCGGGACGAAATCTCGCGAACAAAAAATGCTATTGACTTCGTTGGGGTGCTAATCGAAGCATCTTGACGTGAATATGATCTGAAAGAAAAGATTTTTTGAAATTCAACCCCTACGGGGGTAAAAAGGGTGTTTATTTCATTTTTATTTTTTTTCTTGATCGGATTTAGTCGAAACTTAGAATAAATATTATACAATACAAATAATGAAACGTGTATTTCAGTATTTATTTTTTATATGAGTCCAAACAGCCATTAAAGGGATGAAAACCACCATAAAAATTTGAATTTCATACTAATAAAGACGTCTAATAATTCATGTTGCCATGGAAACAAACGCAATTCAAAATTCAAATATTATTTAAATTGTCAGATTAGTTTTACTAAAAATGTTCATTGTATTATTGACATTATTAGGATATTAGAAAACTAATATTCATAATACAAAGGTGAGTTTTATTTCTGACAAATTCCATTAAAATTTTTCATATACATATTAAAAAAAATATTTACAAACTATAACATAATAATTATATTATAGTCCAGTGCCAATCCGACTTTTTGAGACTAAAAAACAGAAAAATTCTCTACAGGCTGGCGATAGTGGAAATCGTTGCTAAAAATGATTACAAACAGAGGAAAAATAAATGCACCCTTGCACATGAAGCGGTTTCGAAGGGGGGTGGTTTTTAAGGGTTGAAAACGGTTTTTTGCAATTTCCGGCGAAGTTTGAATTCCTATCGAAAAATGGTCTACAGTAAATTTGTAGATAATAAATAAATCTACAATTTTGTTTCAAACCAATTTACAACATAACCTCAAATTTTCCGAGATAATAGCGAAAAACCGTTTTTTTGAATTTTCGAGTTTTTTATGTCGAAAAAATTGTCAAAGTACTTGAAATTGAAATGTATATTTTGAAGTCCTTTAATTTTACCGAGCTGTCCGGAATTACAAAGTTAAATATTTCCTGAAATATTAACGTTTTTCGATATTTCAGGAAATATTTAACTTTGTAATTCCGGACAGCTCGGTAAAATTAAAGGACTTCAAAATATACATTTCAATTTCAAGTACTTTGACAATTTTTTCGACATAAAAAACTCGAAAATTCAATATTAACGTTTTTCGAATCCGTGTAGGGTCGGATGAGAATAGCCCTAACGTATGCTCTGCGTGTCGTAAAAGGCGACTAAAAGAGTCCCAAGCTAAGGTGTAAGCTACCGTGCTTAAGGCTGAATGGCACTGGGGAATAGTGTCTCGAACGGTGCCTCTGAGATACCAGGTCGCCTCTCAGAGTATGAAGACCTTACCTCAGTATACGGGGCTCTGCTGAGGTGGACCAATATTTCCCTTGATTCTCGTGGGAACAATATGGACCAAGAAAATAAAACCAAGACCAAAGAGGAAGAGCAGGGGCCTGCGGGGAACCTGGACAGAGAGAGGGACTCGAAAGGGAACCTCAATCTACAAAATGAGGGACGAACAGAAACCTCAACAGATCGTACTGAGACGGGCATCATTGAGGAGGCTCGTGTGGAGGGACTTGTTGAAGACATCGACAAGATCTCACTACACAGGAAAAGACTCAGTGGAGCCGCCAGAAGGAAACTCAAACGACAAGGGCAGCAGAACATTGGGGACAGTAAAGAAACTGGTACGTCTGGGGGCAACCAAAGACAACCGGGAGGTACTTCTGATACCCAATGTAAGGCTGTAAAGAGACCACGACCTTCTCTGGAGACCCCACCGTCGACGGAGAAGGTAGCGAAGAAATCTCGTGGACCCTCCAGCTCCTATGCGGCAGTGGCTGCAAACCTCCTAAAGGTAGCCATTGTGCACAGGGGACAGGTGGAGGAAATCAGCGAGGAGCAGTCGCAATTAGTGCAGGATGGGATCATGGAATTAATGGACAGTATCCCGAAAGGGGCACATCTTCCAAGATTCCATGAGACCTACCTGTACAAAGGGGCGCTAAAGGTGACCTGTGCCGATCAAGAATCGGAAAGGTGGCTAAGAGAGATGGTGCCGACCTTACAGAAATGGCAGGGGTGTAGCTTGCAGGTAGTGGGCATAGACGAACTGCCAAAGTATGTGAAGGTAATGGCGTACATCCCCAACCATACAGCAGAGACGAATATCATCCTGGAGAGACTGGATAGACAAAATCCGGGACTCAACACAGGGAGATGGATCGTTCACGAGAGGACTAAAGAGGATCCCAAGCGGAAACTCAGATTGATACTCAGCGTGAGCGAGAAAATCATACCTGTGTTAGAGAAACTGGACATGAAACCCTTCTACGGTATGGGACGAGCACAATTTATAGTGCTCAGTACCAAAACTGTTGAAGGAGAAACCAAGCCGGCGGAGAAACAAAGGGGACGACCATAATGGGGAGTAACCTGAAATTTCTCCAAATAAACCTACATCGCAGTCCAGCTGCAACAGCGGTGCTGAGTAGAAGAATCTCTCGGGATGGGATTGATGTCGTACTGATCCAAGAACCCTGGACCTTCAGGGGCAGGGTCAGAGGACTAAACCTAGACCGGAGCCAGCTCTACTATAGTAACGCTGCAGATAGACCTAGGGCATGCATACTAATTAAAAATCTGGCGGCCACACCGCTGCTTGAGTACTGCGGGAGGGACCAGGTTGCTGTAAAGCTACAGGTAACTCTTGGACAGTGGAGAGGAGAGGTTGTGGTAGCATCGATATATATGCCCTATGATTCACCTGAGCCACCGCCGGCTGTGGTGACGGCTGGATTGGTACAGGACTGCAAAAATAAAGGAAGAGAATTGCTACTCGGAGCTGATGCCAACTCGCACCATACTGTATGGGGAAGCAGTGACATCAACAGACGAGGGCAGAATCTTCTAGAATACATAGCCACAACAAACCTGGAACTTCTAAATAAAGGTAAGGAGCCTACTTTTATTATTACTAATAGACAAGAGGTAATCGATCTTACCTTGGGAACACCAGGGGTTATGCGGTGGGTTAGTGAATGGAGGGTGTCTGATGAGCCGTCTCTATCGGATCACCGACATATAGAATTTAGATTGAAGGGCGAGATAACCAGAACGGGGGCGGGTTCGTACAGAAACCCAAGGGCTACCGACTGGGCCTCGTACGCAGGCGAGTTAAGAGAGAGAATGAATAACTTCATCTCAAGCTACAAAAACCCCGGAGACATCGAGGTCGCAGTCAATATTTTGAATGACTCGATATTAGGGGCATTTGAGAACAACTGCCCACTTAAGATGGTGGGCAACAAAAATGTGCCGTGGTGGAGTAGGAAACTGCAAGAACTACGGAAACTTGTAAGACAGGCCTTCAATAAAGCAAAAAAGACAGGTGCTTGGGATGCATACAAGCAACACCAAAGAGAGTACCGTGAAGCTATACGAAAGGCTAAACAAGGATCCTGGGAAAAGTACTGTGGGGAGATAGAAACGATCCCACAGGCGGCTAGGCTGCAGAAAGTACTGGCAAAAGACCCAGGAGGAAACATAGGACCATTTCGGAAACCAGATGGAGTGTACACTACCAACTGGGAAGATGAAATTGAGGTGTTACTAGGGAAGCACTTCCCAGGATACAGGAAATTGGATGTAAATGATACCGGGTCGCTGACAGTTCACGCTCATCAAGCGGGAAAAGACTGGGACACGGCATCCAAAATAATCACCCCATCCAAAGTTAAATGGGCAATTAAAGGGTTTGACCCATACAAGAGTGCAGGGGAGGATGGTATCTTTCCGGCACTCTTGCAAGAGGGTCTAGACATAATATTAATTCCTTTGACAAAGATTTTAAAATCTTGTGTTGCCATGGGGTATATTCCAATACCTTGGCGGAAGACAAGGGTAGTCTTTATACCAAAACCGGGGCGGATCGATTACGATCAACCGAGCGCTTTTCGCCCCATAAGCCTTACTTCTTTCTTACTGAAAACGTTAGAGAGGCTTATGGATAGATACATACGGGAGGGTGCACTAAAGGAAGCACCCCTTCATGACCTTCAGTTTGCCTACCAACCAGGGAAATCGGTTGACGCGGCTTTGCACAGTTTGGTGTACAGACTGGAGCAAGCTCGATCGGTGAATGAACTGGGAGTAGGGCTATTTCTAGACATAGAGGGAGCATTTAATTGCACCACTATAGAATCGATAGATAAAGCGGCAGAGAGACATGGACTCGACAGAACCACCAGAAGGTGGCTAAGAAACATGCTCTCTAATCGTATAATAACTGTGACAAGAGGGGAAGCAACCAGCAGAGTTGTGGTAACCAGAGGATGTCCGCAGGGAGGTGTTTTATCACCTCTACTGTGGAGCCTCGTGGTTGACGACCTCATTCGCAGATTGAATAATCTAGGCCTGTATACGCAAGGCTATGCAGATGACAGTGCAACAATTATAAGAACCCGAGACGCTAACACGGCTGGGGGACTTATACAACTGTGCCTGGAAACAGTAGAAAAGTGGTGTGATGACACAGGACTTTCTGTCAATCCAGACAAGACGGTTCTAGTGATATTCACACGTAAGAGGAAGCTGGAAGGTTGGAGAAATCCAACCTTCTATGGTAAAGAACTGAAACCCTCGGACTCAGTGAAGTATTTGGGAGTGATCCTAGACACTAAACTGAGCTGGGAAAAGCAGGTGGAAGCGGTCAGCAGAAAATCTTGTGCCCTATTGTGGGCAACAAGAAGAGTATGTGGCAAAACATGGGGACTAAATCCCAAGATGATGCAATGGCTATTCACCGCAGTAGTGAAACCGATGATCATGCATGCGGCCCTGGTCTGGTGGAGGAGAACATCGCTGAAGGCGGTGATAAACAAACTCAATCACATACAGGGACTTGCATGCAGAGGGATCACGGGGGCCATGCGAACCACTCCAGTAGCAGCCTTGGGAGTGCTATTGGACCTCCCACCTCTGTACATTGAGATAGAGGGGGTAGCAATGGCAACCGCCTATAGGTTGCAACTGAAGGGGCAGTGGAGAGGAGAATTGCCCAATAACAGCCACACTGAGATAGGAGTGAGGCTGAGAAGAATAAGCCCTACGGCTGGAATGCGGCAGGATGACATACCAGTCGAATACTGCTTCAACCAGAAGTTTAGGGTAAAATATCCTAAAAGAGAAGAATGGGACACGAACCTAGGACCACTTTCCGGACAGGAGCTAGTCTGGTTTACAGACGGATCCAAAATGGAAGAAGGAACTGGAGCCGGAGTTTGCCTACAAGGGTCAAAGAGGGAACTCTGTTTTCCTCTGGGAACCTATTGTACTGTGTTTCAGGCCGAGATGATTGCTATACTGGCCTGTGCGCAAGAAAATAGTAGCTCGGGGTACAGGAACAAAAACATTAGTATTTGTTCCGACAGCCAGGCCGCCTTAATGGCACTGGAGAAGTACCAATGTGACTCTAAGCTGGTGAAGGCCTGCAGGACTGCCCTTGATGAACTTGCTACCAACAACAGAGTAACATTACTTTGGGTACCTGGGCATGCAGGCATTGAGGGTAACGAACGGGCAGACGGTCTTGCAAGAATGGGGTCAACGACTCCACTTATAGGACCGGAACCGGCAGTAGCAGTGGCAACATGCCACACAAAATCCCATATCAGGGAGTGGATTAAAACACAACACCTGAGGGAATGGGAAAATGCACCTGGCATGAGACAATCTAAAATGCTCATAGACAAACCAGATCGTAAGAGAACTGGACAACTTATGGGCATGGATAGAAACACGCTGAGGATAGCAGTAGGACTCCTAACTGGTCACTGTTACCTTAGAAGGCATATGCAAATATTAGGAATTGAGAACTCTAGTATCTGCAGGAAATGTGAAGAGGACGAGGAAACGCCCACACATCTATTATGCTTCTGCCCCGCGTTGATGGACAGAAGACTAAAATATCTGGGAGAATTTTTCATCGAACCAGAAAAAATAGCCAAATTCCCGATGACAACACTCGTGAACTTTATCAAAGGGACGGGGTTGATATTAAGAGAGTAGGACAAGCAGCGGAGTTAGTACAATGGGCCTATGGCCTCAGTGCTTGTGGGTGCTAACCGCAACCACCTCCGACAATATAAAATAAAATAAAATAAAATAAAAAAACGTTTTTCGAAAAAAATGAAATTTTTTCAATCGAAAAATTGATCGTAGAAATTTTCGATTTTTTAACTTTTAGGGGGCTCATTTTTTTCGTCTTGAGTTGTACTTTAAGATAGATAAAAAATTAAAATACCTTTACATTTAAAAATTCTGTGAAAAATTAGAAAAAACAAAAATAGCGATTTGTAAAAAACGCAATTTTATTTTTCAATCACTCTAAAAATTTTGTACTAATCATGAAATTGTTGTGCTAAAATACAAAAATAAAATATATTCAATTTAATAAAAGGATAATTTACGAAAAAAAATGTAATACAGTGTAAATTGATAGGAATAGGATGCTGTAATTAATTAAATGACAATTTTTAGCATAATAATAAAAAACTTTATTTAAAAAAGATAATAGTATATTGATTTTTTGTAAAATTAATATAAGTACTATGTAATGGAACTTTCTTTTATTTGTTAGAACAAAGTAATTTTAAATAAATGTAAAAAAAATTCAATTTATGATGCTTTTACGATTTATTACCGAAAAATTACTTATTTACAGCATCCTATTCCTATCAATTTACACTGTATTACATTTTTTTTCGTAAATTATCCTTTTATTAAATTAAATATATTTTATTCTTGTATTTTAGCACAAAAATTTCATGATTAGTACAAAATTTTTAGAGTGATTGAAAAATAAAATTGCGTTTTTTACAAATCACTATTTTTGTTTTTTCTAATTTTTCACAGAATTTTTAAATGTAAAGGTATTTTAATTTTTTATCTATCTTAAAGTACAACTCAAGACGAAAAAAATGAGCCCCCTAAAAGTTAAAAAATCGAAAATTTCTATGATCAATTTTTCGATTGAAAAAATTTCATTTTTTTCGAAAAACGTTAATATTTCAGGAAATATTTAACTTTGTAATTCCGGACAGCTCGGTAAAATTAAAGGACTTCAAAATATACATTTCATGAAAATTTCAAGTATTTTGACAATTTTTTCGACATAAAAAACTCGAAAATTCAAAAAAACGGTTTTTCGCTATTATCTCGGAAAATTTGAGGTTATGTTGTAAATTGGTTTAAAACAAAATTGTAGATTTATTTATTATTTACAACTTTACTGTAGACCATTTTTCGATAGGAATTCATACTTCGCCGAAAATCGCAAAAAACCGTTTTCAACCCTTAAAAACCACCCCCCTTCGAAACCGCTTCATGTACAAGGGTGCATTTTTTTTCTTCTCTTTGTTATCATTATTAGCAACGATTCCCACTATCGCCAGCCTGTAGAGAATTTTTTTCCCCAATAAGGCTTTGGCACTGGACTATTAATTATGGAGACAATAAATAATCAGTGTTCAAGTATTGTTAGTCATACCATGTTGGGAAGTTGATTGTGTGGAACTAAAGGATCGCATCCCACGGCATTATACGTTATATAGTTTAATTTTATATCCCTGGGTAAAATTGGATCCGACAGCTAGTTGACAGATAGTTTCATACATAGGAAGTAAAAAAAGGTATGTAAAGTATGTGTAAAGTATATTTACTAAAATGTATTTACTAACCTTGCGTAAAACAGTAAAAACCAACTTACTGCGCATGCAACTATCTGTTAAAAACTCAAAGAGAACTGTCATATATGTTTGATATCTCATTTGAGAGTGCTAGCAAGCTTGCAAATTTGCTAGCCCCTTTATAATACCGGACATTACAGACGTTCAAATGGTTTTAAAAACTGCTCTATTTTATACTCTTCCAAAAAACCTACAATATTACATTTATCATTTATCACAGACTAAGTAGATAAGATTTTTACATTTTTCCAATGAGTTTTTTTAAAGTGAAACTTTTATTACATCGTCTCAAACTTTTTCGTCTGTGTGTTGCATGTCGCATGACGCTCGGCCGCGGAGTAGGGATAAATACGTCACAGCCATAGACATAAAGAAATGGACAGTGCATCTGACTCGAAAAAAGAGCCGTGTCAAATGAAAGAGACAGAAATTGTTTGGTTGGAAATATCATATATGTAATACTGTATTACATATATGTTCCAAACAACTTGCATCTCTCTTTTACTTACAGAACAAATGTTACACCATTATGTTAAATACGAATGCGCTGCCCATTTCTCTCATTAGAATTATTAGAACTTTTTGCTGGTGCATGTTGTTGTTTATGGATTTATTTCAATTTTGAGTGCTTGAATTTATTATTCCGATAATTTTTAGTTAAATGTCTATAATGTGAAAAAAGTTTCACTTTTACCGTGGTTTCATAAAACCACACAATCCTTTTTTTCTAATACGCTATAATCTTAAAAAGTCATAAAAAACGTGATGCGATACTTTTCAACCATTTTTCTATACTCATTTATTAAAATGGCCGATATAAAAAAAAACTGTTGCACTTTGTATACACATATGTATTTTTGCTTAAATTAATTCTAAATGACTCATTCTACTTTCCTTCAAAATATTCGCATCGCCGAACCAAACAACCTGTATAATATTACAACAACTATTTTAAATTCTTTTACTAAATACAAATATTTGTGGCGCAATTGTAAATGTTTAGCGGATGTTATGCACAAGTACAAAATATATTTTGTTATTTTATATTCGTCCATGTAATATCAACAGCATTTATAATTGTACGGTCTGGAATTTGGGCATTGATGCTATCACCTCGGATGTCCAACGATTATATTATACCCTTCACACAAAGTTTTGTCACCGCACAAAACAGGAATACTCCGCACATTCACATGTATGTTAACCCTCTAAGGTGTAATAACGCCAAACACAAACATTTTATTCAATAGTATGTCGTGTGTTCGAATATGTATTTGTGTATCTTCTTATTAACTGTTTTATTTATTTGAAAAAATGTAATATTTTAAAAATTGTATATGCAACAAAAATTTGGTGAATTTTAGTATGTAATTGCATCCGTTCTAGTGACTGAATATTTTTTGGGAGGGGCTTATTTTGTTTATATGTACAAATTGAAGATATATCCGTTGGTTTTACTAAAAAATATTCAAACCAGAGCCGGCCTTTGCGATTCTGGCGCCCCAGGCGAGGTTTTTTTTACCCCCCCCCCCCCCAAATGGAGAACGACAAAAAAAAGTCTAACGGACAAAAAAATCAATGATAATTTGAAAAAAAAAATTATTAAAATTAATGTTTAAAAAATGTAAAGAGTTGAGTAATCAATGTTGTCTGCATATGTATTATCACTGAAAAAAAATATAATGGCGGAATGATACATAATATATATTATAACAGTAAAGATAATTACAAAAAAATAGAATTTAATTCGCATTTTTTTTGCGGTGCAGTCGTTCATCAGAAGAGTAGGTACCTATTGTTTTAACTAGTATATCTATTGGCGGCATTAACTCCGTTTTTATAATTTTTACGCTCCCTTGCGATTACACACTTTTAATTGGTGAAGAAAAATATTATTGGATTTCAAACTTATTTGAAGAAGCTATTGTGGCATTCCGCCGCCCCTCTCGGCCTGGCGCCCCGAGCGATCGCCCCCCCCCCCCTAAATCCGTCACTATGCATGTCGATAATGCAGTTTTTATTTGATACTTACTATTATTCCAGTGTGTTTAGAAACGTCACACACAAAGATTGGAAATTTCGTAAACTATTATTGATATTAAGCATTTTATTAAGTAAAATGAATTATTTTGCAGAAAAAAATCAAAATTATTCTTTAAAAAATATGTAAAGCTTAAATTTGGCGCCCTAGAACAGAACATAGAAAATAAGTTTATGACAATTGGCGCCCCCACGAAATTGGCGCCCCAGGCTGTTGCCTGGGTCGCCTGGCCGTTCGGCCGGCTCTGATTCAACCCTTATGTTTTTATTGAAAATTTAGTAAAAAGGCAGTTTTCCAAAAATGTACGTCACTTACCCTTAAAAATGAGACCAATTTCAAGTCATTTGATAGATTATAACCAAAGTTATTAATTTTTAAACAATTTTCATCAAAAAGAAGCGTTTTTACCTATATATTAAACCTTTAAGGAGTATTTTTTTATCAATTTCAGTATATGGGGTTTCAATCGATTCGTCTCAGTGTCCTTAACAAATATCAATCATAAAAATATCCTATTGTCGCTTTAAATTTTGAGATCAATTGGAAATGGGGGTTTCACACTTTAACCCCATTTTTAAGGATGTTTTTCGCCAGTCCGGTTTTTTTTCGAATTTTCTGCACCCAAATCTATAATAATCAACCAAAACATTGCTTGCCCCTAAAATTTGGTGTCAAAATGCTTCCTTTACTGGACTATGTGATTATTTAATAAAAGCTTGTTTTTAAAAAGTTTCTTTTTATATAATTTTTTATTTCAAAACTTTTAGTTACTAATTGACTAACTGACTAACTAACTAACATACTAGCAGGTAAAGCTCAACAAACTCTTTCATTTGATACCCATATCAAGGGTATGAATGAATCGTTCGCCATATTAAGTTTAGAATGACGTCACATAGCTAATCGTATTCTACTCATCAAACTCTTTCATTTGATATCCATATCAAGGAGGTTTTGAAGAAAAAGGTAGTCCGTCATTTTGAGGCGCCCGCCATATTGGATTTAGAATAACGTCACATAGCTAATCATATTCTACTCATCAAACCCTTTCATTTGATACCAATATCAAGATGGTTACGAAGAAAAAGGTAATCCGCCATCTTGGATTTAGAACAATATTAGATATACTATATTGCATTGTCACCGTACTTACATACGTATACAAAATTTTAAAGATTTAGCTTAATTAGAACTATGTAGTTGAAATTTTGATTACAATATTTGATCTTAATATACTATCAACTAACTAACTAACAAGTGAAGTTGAATAAATCTTGTTAAATTCGTCAATTTTGATGCTACACGAGATTAAAAAATTCAATATTGTCGTTGTTGACCACTTTAACCTGTGTAACATCAATATTTGACGTGGTACGTATATATGATATTTGGATATCAGATTCGGTTTTAACATACGCAGGTACAGTTGGTCCCCTTCTCGATACTTGACAGTGGCGTAACCACCGGGGGCCAGTATTACTTTACCACATAAAATGGATTGTAATAGAATATAATTTAATTTCTTTAAGAAACTATGTTTTATTGTAATAATGTTGCAATAAAAAATCAGTTTGTAGTCAGATAAGCGAGGACCCGAAATAAAATAAAAACCACGTTAACATTTTTTTTTTAAATTGTATTTACTAGTTTCTTATAGCCAAGGAAGTAAAGGTTTTTACTAACAATAAGAAACAATTCCGACCAAACTGGATTTTGATGGAGACGTTTATTTTGATTTCCTAAACATACACTGAAAAGTACCCTTAATTTGGGTGACGGGTTTTTGTTTTTTAAGGGGTAAAGGGGGGAAAATTCTAGTTTTTTGTAAATATCTCAAAAATGATAAATTTTTCGAGGAAAATTGTTATGAAGAAAATTGTAGCCAATAAAATTCTACACAAAAAAAGTATTTATACTTTTTTCGTATAATCAATACTTTTTAAGTAAACTGTACCAAAAATCCGAACTTTTAGGGGCAAGCAATTTTATGGTTGATTATTATATATTTTGGGGCGTAGAATTCGAAAAAATAAATAACTCGGACTAGCGAAAAGTAGTGCAACACCCTTGAAAAAGGGGTTGAAGGGTTTTCAAGTTTTTTTCAATTTTTCTCAAAATCTAAATCGATGACAGGGTGTTTTTATGGTTGATATTTGTTGGGG
Source organism: Sialis lutaria (assembly GCA_949319165.1). Classification (NCBI taxonomy): domain Eukaryota; kingdom Metazoa; phylum Arthropoda; class Insecta; order Megaloptera; family Sialidae; genus Sialis; species Sialis lutaria. Next base: position 2,725,334 of record OX439234.1, on the reverse strand, counting down.
ACACATTGACGAATCGATTGGGACCACATATACTGAATTTGACCGAAAAATAAGCTTTCTAGAGGGTTTAAAAAACGTAAAAATGTTTATTTCGAGTATAATAATTTAAAAATTAATAACTTTTGTTCAAATTAAAATTGGTCTCAAATTGTTCCTGAAGTTCTAAAGAATACTGATCAACCATTCTTTTAAAAACTATTAATATTTTAACCAATGAAAATCGCTAAAGTTTAAGGGTAGGTAACGTAATTTTTTTTATTGATTTTCATTTATTAAAATATTAATATTTTTTTAAATTATGGTTGATCAGTATTCTTTAGAACTTCAGAAATAATTTGAGATCAATTTCGATTTGAACAAAAATTATTAATTTTTAAAATATTTTCCTCGAAATAAACATTTTTACTTTTTTTCCCCTCTAGAAAGCGTATTTTTCTGTCAAATTCAGAAATACAAATAAATATTGATGTAACAGGTTTAACACAGAAGAAAACTAGCTGTCGGATCCAATTTTACCCGGGGATATAAAATTAAACTATAACGTATAATGCTGTGGGGTGCGATCCTTTAGGTCCACACAATCAACTTCCCAACATGGTATGACTTACAATACTTGAATACTGATTACTTATTGTTTCCTTAATTAATATTACTATGTTATAGTTTGTAAATATTTTTTTTTTAATATGTATATGAAAAATTTTAATGGAATTTATCAGAAATAAAACTCACCCTTTGTATTATGAATATTAGTTTTCTAATATCCTAATAATGTCAATAATATAATGCACATTTTTAGAAAAACTAATCTGACAGTTTGAATTTTGAATTGTGTTGTTTCCAAGGCAACATGAATTATTAGATGTATTTATTAGTATGAAATTCAAATTTTGATGGTGGTTTTCATCCCTTTAATGGCTGTTTGGACCCATATAAAAAATAAATACTGAAATACACGTTTCATTATTTGTATTGTATAGTATTTATTTTAAGTTCCGACTAAATTCGACCAAGAAAAAAAATAAAAATGAAAAAAAACACCCTTTTTACCCCCGTAGGGGTTGAATTTCGAAAAATCCTTTCTTTCAGATCATATTCACGTCAAGACGCTTCGATTAGCACCCCAACGAAGTCAATAGCATTTTTTGTTCGCGAGATTTCGTCCCGGAAAAAAATGACACGTACGTACGTACGTACATACACACACACACACACACACACAGACATTTTTCTAAAAATAGTGTCAATATACTCTAATGCCCTTGAAACATGAAAATATGTTAAAATTTTTGATTTCGATTTTCGGACCAATTACAATAACTCCCTATTGGGAAGTTAATAATATTTTTCACTTAAATAATTGATTTGTTTTTTGAGAGGTTATTGTTTGAAATAAGAATTATTATTTTATGTATTCAACTAATTAAGGCATTCAAATTACTAATATTATTATTGCAGCTACTAATACAGAAATGATAATACCTGGTTTTTTAATTAGTTAAAAGTCCTTATTTGTATATTTTTTCTCATTTCTTACAGAATACAATGTAAAGGGTTAACTGACACATTTCTTTTGGTTTTATGTGATATGTAAAACTGTAGTGAATTATTTTATCGTACAATTTGTTTTGGGTACGCAATAGTGTGTATATACAGTGAGAATAAACAATTTAGAGTGACTGTTTTTTAGAGACCCTCTATATTTTGTGTTGTTTACTGCTCTACATTTGTGGTAAAGACGTTTCCGAGAAAACTATTTTCTACATCAAAATTTTTCATGCAAAATGTTGCGTGTGGGCTTTGTAACGAGTATGTATTTGCAGAGGCGTAGCCAGGCTTTTGGATCCCTTGGTAAATATTCTTATAGGATACTGGCATCAGTCTTGGACATTTTCAACTCAAATGTACTGAAATAAAAATATTTGTTGATATTTGATTACTACCATTATAGATGGGGAGGCAACGACCAAATGTGGTCATCATAGCAGCCCGCCAAATTTGTTATGAAATTTGTTAACTGGGATATAGGGAACTCAGCTAGATATGTCCTAAGATCAAAGGACGCTGCCTTTAGATAGGACTGCCCGTCAGATATGTAAAAAAAATAGGCAAAAATTTCATAGCAACCCGTCAGATATTTATAAAATTTGTTAATTTTGATTTTTTATGAACTGCCATATAAACATCTGACACCTTAATAGTTGGTTTATTTTTTTATAACAATTGAAACATGTAAAAAAAATGACCGACATATTTATAACCGCCCGTTCAAAATCTGTTTTATTCAATAGATTTAAGTTCTCTGAGAAAGAAAATAACTGTATCTGACACCTCAGATGTTGCTTTATTTTTTTATAACAATTTAAATATGTAAAAAAATAACCAACTAATGAGTGCATTTATTTTTATTATTATTATTATTATTATTATGTATTTCCAAAAAAAGGTCAAACAAATCAAGCCTAACCACTAAAAAAATTGTTTTTACAACAGTAAAAAAAATTTATGTTGCCTGAGCTACGAAATTATCTGACGGGCTCTCCAAATCAAATGCAGCACTTCACGCGTCAGATGTATATATTTTTTGCATAAAGGGACATTATTCTACAAAATAGTATGCACATCTGACGGGCTGTTAAAAAAAAGTTTCCTCATTTTTTTAACATCTTTGTCCCGCTATAAAAGAAAAACGCAGCGGTGAATACGTCAGATATACATATTTCTGTTTTTGTAATAATCAAATCCCCCTAAATCTTAAATATCTGACGGGCTGCTAAAAACAATTTTTTTTGGGTCATTTTTTTTTGTTTAATTCACTCTACTTTTTTTAAGCAGTGGCGTAGGCGTCAGAAAACTATATTTTCTTGATCTGGAGAACATGATATATATCAAAATGTATTTATCTGCCAGATTGCTATATGTCACCCTAGGTCAAAAACTTGACGACTTTGACAACCTATCAGGGGTAAAAGCAGCGTATTTTATGACTGACAATTTACTTTTAATATACAGCTATACTAAATTAACAACTATCATAACAAATTTTGCGGGCTGCTATGATGACCAAATTTTGGTTGCTGCCTCCCGGTCTATTACTAGATATTAATCTATACAGGTTGATTCAGCACTGTCGTTCCAAACTTGAACAGTAGATTGAGAAAAATATTTTAGGCAAGAAACTTCCAATAAACATGTGTCCGGAAATTTTTCCTTAGGGAACTACAGGCTTTCAAAAATTTTACTAAAAATGAGTTTTAATTTAATATCTAGAGAACCCTTTGTGATAGAATTATGAAATTAAGTATTTGGTTTAGTAATAATATGTGTTATCGATTTCTAATATAAACCAATAATATTTTAGATCAGGGCTGTATGGGGCCAGTGGGCCCATCGATTTTTATCTAGTATTTATTTGTTCCTTATTTTTTTCCTGAGATGGTACTTTTATAAGATTATATGACACAAAATACACAAAAACATACTTTGCTTGTTTATCATAGGATAAACCGTTGTCGAGAAATATCGATGGAAAAGAAAGCATACAGAATTTAACTTAATACGGATGCTTGAAATTACAAAAAATAAATTTATATTCTTTTTCAATGATTAAAGGTAAGAATAAAGTTCATATAAATGAACCTCCTAATATGAATCCTGTAAGATCTATAGCCAGATCTATTACTGTTACATGTACTTTATTAACTTGACTAAAAAAACAAACTAAAAATGGCTATTTGTTGATATATATGGATGCATTTTCGGAGGTATATGTATATTAACTTTTTGTCTTATTTTTTATCTTGGAACAAGAATATAAATGTATTATTTGTAATTTCAAGCATCCGTATTATGTTAAATTCAGCATGTTTTCTTTTCCATCGATATTTCTCGAAAACGGTTTATCCTATGATAAACAAGCAAAGTATGTTTTTGTGTATTTTGTGTCATATAATCTTATAAAAGTACCAGCTCAGGAAAAAAATTAAGGAACAAACAAATACTAGATAAAAATCGATGGGCCCACTGACTCCACACAGCCCTGGTCTAAAATATAATTGGTTAATACTAGAAATCGATAACACATACTATTACTAAACCAAATACTAAATTTCATAATTCTATCACAAAGGGTTCTCTAGATATTAAATTAAAACTCATTTTTAGTAAAATCTTTGAAAGCCAAGGAAAAATTTCCGGACACATGTTTATTGGAAGTTTCTTGCCTAAAATATTTTTCTCAATCTACTGTTCAAGTTTGGCACGACAGTGCTGAATCACCCTGTATACATTTAACTGTCAGAGCCTTTTCACACATACACGGTTGCCGTGTACACGGCGCCGTTTACCCGGTTTCGGTTTCCGAGCTGACGCTTTCACACTTGTCCGGCTCACCGTCTTATAGAAGGACGGCGATCTGGAATTAATCAGTATTCTTATAAAAATAAATAAAATAATTTGATTTTTTAGTTTTAAATAACGTACTTCAACTATAATATACGTATTCTAGTATATTGCACACCCCAAGCAGGCTCTGCTTGGAAGTGTGTTCTACTCTCGTCCTACAATTTTTTTTCGTATATAAATTGATAAAATGAGTATTATATCTTAAATTTCTTCAGTATCTCACTTACATTTTTACATTTTCTGATAGAAAACATTACAGTCTCCATTTTTGCTTAGTTTAATATCGATCGGTTTTAATTTTCTGTTATAAAAATATAAATAAAGTTCAATTTGTCGATTTAACCCGCTTTTTTGATAGAAACGCCGAACTACAGGCTACAATTCGAAATAAATTTGCACCAATCCTTTTGAATTCACTTATTCTATTATCAGAATAGAACCCTATTAAAACTCAACAAAATTGGATAACTAGAAGTAACGAAATATGCAGTTTATTTAAACAAAAATTCATATTTTGACAAGAAATTTTTTTACAAATAGAGTAGTTGCTATTTATAATTTATTAATAGTAGTAGGCGCTATTTCTTCATATGTCACTTCAAATTCCATAATTATTATATTGTGTTAATTAATATATAAATACATGTACATCGATATGTGCTGTATTTTAATTATTTTATTCAAAGCCAATCAATCTTTTTAATCAAGATAAAATCTGGTAAGTTTGCATTTTTAAAACAAATATATAATATACGTCATATAACCTATAAACGTTACATTGTTGTTTCATTTTAAATGCTAGACATCAGGTGAACACAGCTGTTATCGCTGCAATATGTGGATGTATTTATCTTTTTAATTATTATTAGATATTAATTAATTTATTTACTTTATACATTTTACAAAAAAAATATGTTATATAAAAATTGTAAATTAAAATGATTGTTGTTTTATTACAATACATCTTAAATTTAAATAAAAAAAGGTAATAATCGATTGATATCAAGATTCATTGTTGATTTTCTAAAAAATCTTAATGAGTGATAAACTTCATATTATATATTTATATAATATTAATTACCTCCAATCTTTTTTTCAAACATCCTTTTAAGTTTCACCAATTATATTGTACCTGTACCGTATTTATTTGATATTATAAGTTAATACATTTTTTTATGTTTAAGGGGTGTGCATTTTATGGCCTAGCCATAGTATTTTAATATATTTTAACATTTCACACATAAAATAAATAAAAATAATTTAATTGTTTCATTTTGAATTCAATTTTAACTTCGATTTCTGGAATATTCTGGAAAACACGTGAAATTGCCGTTACAATAATTTATTTATGTATGATTAATAAATATATTGACTACCTATATTATGAAGATAATTGTAACTGAAAATGCATGCGCATGAGAAAAATAAAATTAAGATTTTTCTTGACGCATTTGTAGGGTCGCTACTGTCGGGGGCCAGGGAGTGCTTTTGAACTATACTTTTAATCGGAAATATACAAATTTGTTGAGTTTACCATAAGTATTTTTATCCTCCATGTCTTAAAAATCCTTCTTCAATTCTATGAATATCTCCACCCACGCATTTTTTGTATCATTGCGATCTTTATACACCGGTACTATTTTGTCCCATAATACAGGCCAACTAATGATAGGTATTAGTTGGTCAACTTCGATCGCAGCAAACATCATTTTAATTAACAAAAAAAAAAAATAACAAACACGAAAAACTAAAAACCGGATGAGTTAAGACGGCACGTGTGAAAACACTCATTCAATCTTATGTCCCACTATCAAGCCGGTCGCCGTGTAGACGGTTCCGGCAGCCGTGTACTGTAGTGAGAGACCCGGCGACCATCCGGCTGCCGGGTGCCGTGTACACGTGTGTGAAAAGGCTCTCATGCTGCGTGATTTGATGATAAAATTGATCATTTTGTTTAAAAACAGTTGACAAATAATTATCGCGGTTCGACACACTATCAAGAAAAGTGTATTTTCTTATGTAGGTAAATGCTTTACATTGTTTTAAATTTTATAACTCTTTATTTTATAACATTTATGTAGTAGAATTTATCATTTTATAGTGCTGATCACTGGGTGTTCATTACTGGTTTTACTTTGTCCATTACTGGAGAAAAAATAAAAGGCAATAATTTAAAAAATAAACTATATTTGCGGATTTTGGTATTAAAATTGATTTAATAAAGAGGTAGTTGTTGGACAGAACCTCTGTAATAGGCACCCCATTTAGTGGGCACCATCATGAAGATGTCTACTAAAAAAGGATTTTTACGGTTGTGAATTACTGGATGATTAACCCATTAACGCCGCACGTGTTTATATGAACACACTTAACACGTGTCCCCAAAAATTGTCTTTGATCAATTGCTTCTTATGGTGCGTTTACACCGAGAAAGCAGTTTGCAAAAAACAAAACAGGAACACATTTGCATAAAAATAAAAACTTGTTTTTTCTTGACACAATTTGTGTTTTATTTTTAAAAAACATGTTTTTCGACAAAAGTTTTTGGAGCGTTTACACCAGAAAAAACATGTTTCTATGGACAAAAATTGAATACTGATGCAGGGTTGTACAACATAATATTTAGAATGTTATTTTTTTTTAATGTTATATGAAGCATAATAAAAATTAAAAACAAAACATAAATCTAACCAACCTTTACAAAATTAGAAACATTAAAATTTTTTGTAAAAAAAATGAAAAGTTTTGTTTTCTTAATATTGATTTTTATGAATTTTATTAAAAGAATACTATGCAATAAAAATGTATTATTATTATTGGGTTGCCAACGATAAAATAGTAATTACGAAATCTATGCCAAAGAAACACATAAATAATTTTTTAAACATTTTTTTTATTCAACGAGAAGTCCCAAAATATAATAAAATATACATAGTATAGTATAAAATTATTATTTTACAATTAACATTGTATACTAAAATTAGATCTTTAATTTCTATTTAAATCTTACATCATACTCATACAAAATAAAAAATCTATCTATTTATTATTAATAGTACTCATTGTACACTGTACACCCCCTGTATTTACCAGTTGTATATATCATAATACTTATACAAATGGCTGTATGTATGTAAGTTGAAAAAGGTTTTATTGCGGTCTTGTAAACTATATATTTTTGCTTTAGGTACTTATACATATATTATTTACGTATTATATATGAATATGTATTTTGTTAATCAGTTTGTATTTACCAGATGTATAAATCAATGAATGATGCTGTATGTTGAAAAAGGTTGATTTTATTATCTCTTGTAAATAGGTAAATAGTTTTAACAAAATATTATTTCTATAATTAAGTATTATTAAAAATATTTTGTTAATTAGTTTAGAGTTTTCAATGTTAAAATTTGAGGTAAAACTATTGTAAAATAAATTAAATAATAAGTATTTCTTAAATAAATTAAAATTAATCAAAACGATTCATTTTTAATAATAAAACATAATCCACACACATCAAAAATGATATAAAGTTTTAGTAAAAAAATATTGAATTTTAAGTACAGAAATTAGGTACATATCTACATTTTTTTTTAATTTTTAATTAAATTGGTATGTATAATATTTTTGGTAAAAAAAGAAGAAAGAAAATCTTCAAAATATTAAAATATATTTTGCGAGCATAAAAGGATTTATTAAAAATATTTTGTTAATTAGTTTAGAGTTTTCAATGTTAAAATTTGAGGTAAAACTATTGTAAAATAAATTAAATAATAAGTATTTCTTAAATAAATTAAAATTAATCAAAACGATTCATTTTTAATAATAAAACATAATCCACACACATCAAAAATGATATAAAGTTTTAGTAAAAAAATATTGAATTTTAAGTACAGAAATTAGGTACATATCTACATTTTTTTTTAATTTTTAATTAAATTGGTATGTATAATATTTTTGGTAAAAAAAGAAGAAAGAAAATCTTCAAAATATTAAAATATATTTTGCGAGCATAAAAGGATTTATTAAAAATATTTTGTTAATTAGTTTAGAGTTTTCAATGTTAAAATTTGAGGTAAAACTATTGTAAAATAAATTAAATAATAAATATTTCTTAAATAAATTAAAATTAATCAAAACGATTCATTTTTAATAATAAAGCATAATCCACACACATCAAAAGTTATATAAAGTTTTAGTAAAAAAATATTGAATTTTAAGTACAGAAATTAGGTACATATCTACATTGGTATGTATAATATTTTTGGTAAAAAAAGAAGAAAATCTGCAAAATATTAAAATATATTTTGCGAGCATAAAAGGATTTAGAAATATTGGTCTACAGTTCAGACAATATGTTTTATAAGTTCATTTATTACAAAAAAAATGTACAAATATAATCATATATATGGTGTAATCCGTTTCGTATACGTGCCAGGTATGTAATGTATATGCGTATCTAGGTACGAAGAAATTAGTGTTTTAAAAATCAAAACTTTTATTTTAATTTGTTTATTAATACTAAATGATAATAAAATACGATTAGATCTATCTGTAATGGTAAACTTTAAAGGAACTATAACTTAATGAACTTTTATTAAATTAAAGTAATTATTCTAATAATAATTAACTTTCAAATGTTTTGAATTGTTATTATTAATTATAGTATTTAATTACTAAACTAGATGATTTGTTGATGGATTTTGTTATGACATTGTATATATTTATAAGTTATTTAAATGGTAATTACTAGTTTTATTTTGATAATATCAAAAAACTGATAATTTATATTTATTTCTCGAGATTAATTACGATTAAATCTTGAAAATAGTACGTATTTCTCCAATAGAAAAATAAAAACACAACTTGTTATCCACTTGATATGGGTAACAAAAATCGTGTCTATTTTGTTAAAAATCTATTCGATTACAAGGGTCTAATTTATTACATGCTGTTAAAATGCCAATCAAAATAAATTTCTGTTTTGATTTTGTTTGAAAACACACCAAAATACGCATGTTTTTATTTTGTTATCCCGTTTATAGTGTCGTATTGGTGCAATAATCGTAAAATACTACTATTTTGTCAATGAAATCATGTTGTTGTTTTGTCTGTTTTTGAGTGTTTTTTCGGTCTAAAAACAAATCTTGCGTCATTTTGTCTAAAAACACGATGTTTCTGTTTTGTTTTCTCGGTGTAAACGCACCATTAGATAAAGATGTTTTCATCTAAATTGAATGTTTATCAACATTTAAAACACCGGCGTTAATGGGTTCATATACTTTTCACACTATTTGCCTCACCACGATTCTGGTAAATTATTACACTTCATAATCAACAATACCGAAGACCCGCAACCATATGTAATTTAAAAAGAATTGTTATTGCCGAGGCAACATTATGTGGATTAAAAGCACTGTTCATACGACCAAACCCTATAGCTGCATTTTTAAACTGAAATATAAATAATTTAAGACTGTTCATGCCTATTTTTCCGAAACTAAATTCTACGAGATGTCGCCACCGTAGAAAACAAAAATCATTTGCACAAGTCTAGCCCTGAGGGGAAAATATTACCATAGAAACAAATACAAATTCAAACTGTCAGATATAAGGAATGGGATATTCTCGAAACTAAACAGAGATGAAGCAACAAAGGATAGAAATAGTTCTTATGTTTTAAGGCTTACATTCAATATTTTCAAATGAAAATTGCAGAATTATTATAAAATTAGAAAGCTTAAACAAATATCTATGTCGTGGTATATTTTTTTCTCCGTATTTTTCAAGATTTTTTTTTATAGATTGAGTTTTATCATATGTATCAAGAAATATACACAAAATTTTCAGATTTTTTTTATTAATATATAAAAAAATTAAATTGAAAAATTATGTATGTCATGACATAGAAAAATTAATCTTGTTTATCACTGTATTTTTTCCTAAATGATTTATTAATACTGGTCATAGCTGAACATAGAATACACAACCGTAATTTCTCTATAGTAATTCTTATGGCAATTCAAATAGCATGTTCAGCCTTAATACAATAAATAGTCCGGTAAAAATAGACATTTCAAATAACAAAAATTCCGACAGAGCTAAATTTTAGTGGAGACCTTGGATACACCATTAGAAATAAAGTGTCAAAAGTCCCCATCAATCCCATGTCTAAAAAAGTTATTCGGGGTCAAAGGTCAAAATTTGAGGTTTTTTGGATTTTTTTCGAAAACGGTAAGTTTTATCAAAAAAGTCGTCAAGACAAAAATTATAGATATTAAAATTATCTATAAAAATGGTCATTATAAATTTTTTTCTAAGAATTGCCATTCCTGAGATATCGCGATTCTAAAAGTTGAAGGAGTCACGTTCTACATGCACGGTGCTCTGGAAGCCAACTTTAATAAAAAAATTGATTACTTCTGATTTTTTTGTACAGTTCAATTCTTTAGTATTCAAGGAACATTTTAAGACCAAAAAGAAAAAAATCGCCAGGGTACTTTTTTAATAATTCATAAAACAAAAATACATAAATCGTGCACGGTGCTCTCGATGCCAACTTTAAAAAAAATTGATTACCTCTGTTTTTTTTATACAATTCAATTCTTTAGTACTCAAAGAACATTTTTAAGATCAAAATGAAAAAAATCCCCTCAGCGCTTTTTTTATAATTCATAACATAAGAAAAGTAGTTTTTTGACAATATCTCCTAATAATAATCTACTATTAGGCGCCATTTTTCTAATATGGCGGCGTGAGTGGCCAAGATACGAAGTAGCAAAGTTGAAATTCGGAAAGAGCACATCGAAATCTATAAAATTACCAATTTTCAAAACTCCCGGAAAACTTTCCAGGTAAAACTACCAAATAATAATTAAATTTAGTGAAAACAATTAATTGAAAAACTACTTTTCTTATTTTATGAATTATAAAAAAGCGCTGAGGGGATTTTTAAAGTGAAACTTTTATTACATCGTCTCAAACTTTTTGGACTGTGTGTTGCATGTCGCATTACAGTTGGACTGCGCATGCGTGGAACAAGCAGCCATTCATTGTATGACAGTTTATGTACTGTGTGCTATTATACATATTTAGTAAGTTTGTATTGTAATATTACTGTGTTGAAATGTTTCACATTTAAACAGGAAGATATAAAACAAGAAATAGAAGACATAGATTGTCTTCAGGATATTGAAACCTATGATGAATATTCTAAATATTACAAACAGGAATATGAGGTAAGTAATACATACACGTATTTTTAGCATTATTTATAAAACATTACCTACATCTAATTCAATTTATTACTGTATTGTGTTACGTATTTCAGGGAGACTTGGCTGTTAAAGAGAATACTTACCAGAAACTAGAAACAAACAACTAGGAAACGAAGATTCTTTAAAAACAGATTGTGATAGTGAAATAGTGATCGGTTTACAGGGAGACTTGGTTATTAACCCTTTAACTACGGGTGTCCTCAATAGACGACGCAATGAAACTTTCGTGAGGTACGGCTATCGTCAATAAGCGATCTATTAGTTGAAACAGGTGTCGACTATTGACGATGTTATTTGTTATTATAAGAATTTTGAGTTTTTTGGGTATGCTTATAGAAAAAGGAAAAAAGATCTTGGTGAGTAAACATAGTTTTTATATAGAATTTATTAGAATTATTAGAACTTTTTGCTGGTGCATGTTGTTGTTTATGGATTTATTTCAATTTTGAGTGCTTGAATTTATTATTCCGAAAATTTTTAGTTAAATGTCTATATTGTGAATTTATGTTTCACTTTTACCGTGGTTTCATAAAACCACACAATCCTTTTTTCATTTTGATCTTAAAATGTTCTTTGAGTATAGTACAGTAAAATTAGGTATAAAATTCCCTTAATAAGGAAAAAATGGAAAGATTAGAAATTTCTTCTGAACTGGCTTCAGATTTACTTAATCTTTAAGAAACCAAAGAGTCCCTAGTCGGGACTGGTGAGCTTTAGACGGTATTTTGATTTAAAGTGGGGCGCGCCAAATTCGCGTCGAAGCTAGTCTTGATTTTGATCATTTACCGGATTATCGTGTTCTATAAACTACTTTTATGAAAATCGGATAATATATGTCTCACAGAATGTAACCATGCTATTTTTTTTAATTTTGAAGGAGGGGAACCCCTCCATAAACAGCTTTGAAAATCTGCGTATTGCCATTGTTTTAAAAAATTATTAGCTCTTTCTAGCGGGTTATATTTAGTTTTAATCATATGGGAATATGTTAAGGTAATACTGTTGCACTCATAAAAAATATTTTGGTAATAACAATCAGAGGTTACCTGAATTATTCATATATAATGAGAGATTTTGAGCTTTATAAATTGTGTATCTCAGTATCTTTGTTAATATTATTCAAAAACGAGGGGTTTTCAGACAAAAACTTTGTTATGAAAATTATAGCAGATAGTCTTTTTAAATAGTTTTATATATAAAAAGTTAAATAACTCAAAAGACAAAACGACTAAATCCATGACAAAAAGTCGCGAATATTTAAGTTTTTATAAATAATGATTAATGGGATTAATTTATAGGTTCCTATTATGTTAGTGAGTATATTTTACAAAATAATGTTGTCATTATGAAAAATTATAAGATTTATAGAGATTTTTGAAAAGTTAGTCGTTTAGGCAAGTGAAATATTAAAAAAATATTTATTTATTTTTGTACACTAATAAAGACACAATAAAAAATAAGGAAGGACTTATATTGCTGAATTATTGTAGATACTTTAATAGTATTCTTGTAGTATATAACTTATTTAGGTCAGGTCTGTATTAAGGAAAATTTAAAGTCGGAAACGTATTTATAAAATTAATTTTTTAATTATAATGCAACTCCCAGATAACTAAAATATGTATTTTTTATTAATACGTTAGGCACAGGTTTCTGCGTTTTTTTTTAGATTATGTACTTCTAACCCCATTTCAGAAGATTTTACTGATATTTATATCCCTATATGTCACTTTTAAGGCATTTAATAAAATATTAACATTTTCTTTATCTAAAATATAATTAATTTTGAAAATACGTTTCCGACTTTAAATTTTCCTTAATACAGACCTGACCTAAATAAGTTATATACTACAAGAATACTATTAAAGTATCTACAATAATTCAGCAATATAAGTCCTTCCTTATTTTTTATTGTGTCTTTATTAGTGTACAAAAATAAATAAATATTTTTTTAATATTTCACTTGCCTAAACGACTAACTTTTCAAAAATCTCTATAAATCTTATAATTTTTCATAATGACAACATTATTTTGTAAAATATACTCACTAACATAATAGGAACCTATAAATTAATCCCATTAATCATTATTTATAAAAACTTAAATATTCGCGACTTTTTGTCATGGATTTAGTCGTTTTGTCTTTTGAGTTATTTAACTTTTTATATATAAAACTATTTAAAAAGACTATCTGCTATAATTTTCATAACAAAGTTTTTGTCTGAAAACCCCTCGTTTTTGAATAATATTAACAAAGATACTGAGATACACAATTTATAAAGCTCAAAATCTCTCATTATATATGAATAATTCAGGTAACCTCTGATTGTTATTACCAAAATATTTTTTATGAGTGCAACAGTATTACCTTAACATATTCCCATATGATTAAAAATAAATATAACCCGCTAGAAAGAGCTAATAATTTTTTAAAACAATGGCAATACGCAGATTTTCAAAGCTGTTTATGGAGGGGTTCCCCTCCTTCAAAATTAAAAAAAATAGCATGGTTACATTCTGTGAGACATATATTATCCGATTTTCATAAAAGTAGTTTATAGAACACGATAATCCGGTAAATGATCAAAATCAAGACTAGCTTCGACGCGAATTTGGCGCGCCCCACTTTAAATCAAAATACCGTCTAAAGCTCACCAGTCCCGACTAGGGACTCTTTGGTTTCTTAAAGATTAAGTATTTCTGAAGCCATTTGAGAAGAAATTTCTAATCTTTCTATTTTTTCTTTATTAAAACCTAATTTTACTGTACTATACTAAAGAATTGAATTGTACAAAAAAAAAACAGAGGTAATCAATTTTTTTTAAAGTTGGCATCGAGAGCACCGTTCACGATTTATGTATTTTTGTTTTATGAATTATTAAAAAAGTACCCTGGCGATTTTTTTCTTTTTGGTCTTAAAATGTTCCTTGAATACTAAAGAATTGAACTGTACAAAAAAAATCAGAAGTAATCAATTTTTTTTATCAAAGTTGGCTTCCAGAGCACCGTGCATGTAGAACGTGACTCCTTCAACTTTTAGAATCGCGATATCTCAGGAATGGCAATTCTTAGAAAAAATTTTATAATGACCATTTTTATAGATAATTTTAATATCTATAATTTTTGTCTTAACTACTTTTTTGATAAAACTTACCGTTTTCGAAAAAAATCCAAAAAAACCTCAAATTTTGACCTTTGACCCCGAATAACTTTTTTAGCAGACATGGGATTGTTGGGGACTTTTGACACTTTATTTCTAATGGTTTATCCAAGGTCTCCACCAAAATTTAGCTCTGTCGGAATTTTTGTTATTTGACCACTATCTTTATTAGTATTTTGACCGGACTAAAACATATAAACTGACTAATCAAAAATAGAAAATGTTATTAAATTGTTATTAATTACATACAGGTACTCCAAACACTGTCATGTCAACTGAAGCAGTTATTTATAGTGTAAACTTAAATACATATTAATTTTGTATTTATAAAATTTAAAATAGAGCAATATAAGGAGGTGTCCATATTACCCACCTGTTCCATATATACTGCCTTTACTCCCTACAAATCGGCCCTGCAGATTGGGTAGTTTCTAGGGACCTTTATAAAGGTTCCTATACACCACCAGTTAATCATTCAGGGTGGCCAGTATTTCTCTGGAACAAATTTTCCTGACTTTTCCCGGTTTTCCAGGAGAATTTTGACCGGTTTTCCCTGTTTTTTTTTATTAAAATTTAGATAAAAAAGCTAAAAAAAGGTCTCATACATGAAATTTTAACATTTTTGGAAAATTTGCATTTTTCCCTGACATCCAACCAAATTCCCTGACTTTTCCAGGTATAGCAAAATTATCTGACTTTTCCCGGTTTTCCAGAAACTGGCCACCCTGTCATTACAAAAACGTCCTCTAATGACCCTTTTTGTATAAAACAAAAATAAGTGACATTTTTAAAACGATATTAACATTGTAATAAATCACACATAATTTTCGTCACTGAATTTTTCTTTAATTTCAATAATTGTGCATTTAAATATCTTTCCGTTTACAATTATAAATTCTTTTAGAATTTTCTTGAATGAATATTTGACACTAGTATATGATTCGATATTCGAAAATTTCCTAAAATAATAATATATGTAGACAAATGTGATACGAACAATAAAGGTTTTATTATCTATAAATATTACTAACAAAAATAGAAAATTATAAAAGTTTACATATATTTTTGTATTATATATAAGTTAATCATCATAATGATTTACATAAGGCTCATCTTCTTCCTTGTATTGAATTAAAGGATAATCATATGAAAATGGAAAAGTATTACATTCTTTTAAATTAAAAACTTGTTCTCTGTTAACAAACATTGGTAAAAAAAGAACACCTGCTTCATATGCTTTATTAATAAGTTGCGTATAATCCATAAAACCCCATCCAGATCTTGATAAATTTGCACTTGTTAATATAAACCAAGCCATTTGATTGTGATCAGGTGACACACGACAATATGTTCTGATATTAGAAATACTTAGATATTGTTGTGGGCTGTTCCATTGGCTAAAAACAAATTATAATCATTAATATTAATAAAATGGCCAAGTGCCTGTTAGGCACATATGTACATAATAAGGGTTCCGTAGTCATTTTGACTACGATTTATAAAAAAGAGTTAGTTCAAAAATTTTCGTTAACTATTTTTACAACAGTTTTCAACAATTTTTAGTGAAAGTAGTAATTAAAACCTACAATCTGAAATCTATTCAGATTTTTTTGAATGATTAGTTTAGGAAAGAAACGACAACGACATTAAAAACCAAATATATTGTGATTGAAGGGTTGAAATCAAAAAGTATTTCAATATTTTTTGTTGCATTTTACTAGATGATACCTAAATGATACCCCACTAAATGGGGTAAGTGGAAAAAAAATGTGAGTTTACTTTTCAGTCCAAAATATTTTTAACACCTAAGGACTCGCTAATGGGTCTGACGGACCCAGTCCTTCGTATTTTGGTTAAAATCTTTTAAAATTTCGAAGTGTGCGACATTGCCGCTTTTAGTATCTTTCAACGATAGAATAGCACGGCAGATGACGGTCATAGTCGTCAGTTTGTTCAAATTGTCATAACTTTTGATACAGAAAGCGACTGAGATGTGATTTTATCCCAAAGAAGATATTTTAATTTTGTTAATTTTAAAAGTTTTTTTTTTTTTTATAATGATTGATCTCTCATTGTTAATTCATATAAGTACATTATAGTAGTGTAAGAAAATATAGAAAATTTTGTTTAAAATAAGTAATTACAGAAATTTCAACAATTACTCTAAATCTTGTCATAAAAGTACGGAAAAATTCCTTTTATTTTTGTAATGACTGTTTGATTAAGTAAAAACAATAAATATTAGTATATGATTGAATATTGTCTTTCTTTATTGACAAATTATCTTTATAAGAAAGTAAATGTGCACTTCTATTCAGCAGTTTTGGAATAAACATTTGATATTAAACTGGGTCCAGCGCACCCGGTAGCGAGTATTTATGTTACAAATCAAGGCGCGAGTCCCTAAGTGTTAACAGTTTTCGTTATAATTTTCAGTGAAAGTACTAATTAAAAGCTTTTTTGAGTTGATAGTTTAAAAATTAGAGAGGGGGTGCGCTCTGATAATGGCTTTGAAGAGCAAATACACATTGAAGGGTTAAAATAAAAAGTTACTAATATATTTTTTGTCACATTTAAAGAAACCGTTTCTAAAGACTCAATGGGGTAAGTGATTTTTTTTAAATATACTTTTCATTCTATGGAAGGGGTGCTAAAAAAATATTGTTTCAAAAATCTTATCATTTCTGTTTTGGGTCATCAATCTACGACCATATACCAATTTTCATCTTATTATCTCTAATTTTTTTAGACGGAAAGAGCGAAACTATAAGGATTCTTAGTTTTTTACGGAACCCTAAAAATGTGTGATTAAAAGAATTATTTATCATTTATTTTCATAGATACAGTATTTCCTCCATTTATGCGATTAATTGGTTCAATAAAAACAACGTGTAGGTAAATTGAATAATAGAAATTGCTCCATTGTTTTTTTTACGTATTTCCCTCATTTTTCCAAACTTTTTCAAACGCGTTAAATTGAATCCGTAAATGGACGGACAACTGTACAATATTATGTAAAAATCAAAATAACACAAATACACTCACCGCTCTATGAAACGACCTTCTACTTAATGATTGATCTATACAACGACTACCCGACCGCTCTATAGAACAACCTCCCTAATCCCCACCATAACACAACCGTGACTGCTATATTTCTGCATGAAATTTAAATTCACCAATTAACGTTAAAGTCGGTACAAGTGGTAGGGGCTCCTTAGCCATAGTCCTCAAGAACGGTATAATTACTGATGCCGTCATTGTATAAAGCGGCGAGTGTATATAAATGTTATTAAATTTTTAGCTTTTTATAGTCATAAAAAACAAACAAACATTACATCTAAACTTAATTTGAATTATTCATGTAATAATGATTATCGGCTTAATGAATTCCGGGCTAATATGACACTATAAATGTATAATTTTGTTATTTATTTATGTCACTCTTATAAATGATTTACTATTTTTATTAAAATAGTTTACTTACTACAAATACTCCTTTAACCATGGCATGTAATTGTAAAAATTATCTCGAAATGTTAATCTATATGCATTTTTCAATAATTCCTTATTAGATTCTATACAATGCTTAGTAGGATAAACTATATGTATTTTTGGAAGATTCAGTGAATATTCGCTTTTACTTTTACTAAAACTTTTTCTTAATTCATTGTTAAACCATGATTTTTGATCATTATATCCAATCAAACCAATACCAGAAACTTCTGCAATAATTTTCCAATCTTTAGTTTTCTTTGCTGTAATTGTACAATGTTGAGACAGTATTGAGGCGACTTTCAAATGGCCATAATTATTATTCAGTTGAGACCCTGGTATTGTTGTAATTAAGAATACGCTAAAATATATAAAAATAAAATATTAATCATAATATACAGGATGATTTACAATTAGTGTAAAAAAATTTAACAGCAGATCAAGGATGTATAAATATACTTATACATTTATTATAGGACCAATCGTTTTTGAGAAATATTGATAAATAATAAAGTACTGCAGAATTGTACTATATAAATACGGATGCTTCAAAATACCCAAAATAAATTTATATTCTTGTTCTATGATTAAAAATAAGAAAAAATAAATAAAAAAACTCCAAATTCTTGTTATCATAGACTTATAGCAGGTTATAACTGTTAAAAATCATGTTAAAAATAAATAAATAATTGTTGATAAAAATGCAGTTTTAGAGGTATATTTCTATTAACTTTTTATCTTCATTCATAGAACAAGAATTCTGCAATACTTTCTTTTTCTCAATATTTCTTAAAAACAGTAGGTCTTATAATAAGTATATTAATTAATAATTTTTTATTAATTTTATTAATAAAATAAAAGTATATTTTTGTGTGTTTTGTGTCATATAATCTTCTACAAGTATCCAACTCAGGAAAATGTTAAATAACAAAAAAATACTTGATAAAAATCGGCGAGCCTATTGGGCCAATACACCTCTGGTTTGATACTGGAAATTGATGACACGATTAATGCTAAACTGGGTATCAAATTTTATTACTGTACCACAAAGGGTTCTCTAGTTGTTAAATAAACATTAATTTTGAGTAAAATCTTTGAAAGTCTGTAGCTCCCTCACGAAGAATTTTCGGACACATGTTCATGCAAACTTTTTGCTTAAAATAACGTCCTCAATCTACTAATAACTTTTTTTACACTAGTTGTAAAGTTACGTATTGGTAATGATCGCTTGGAAATCGATAAGTTTTGTTGTATTTCTTAAATTCAATTGTGTTCAATTTAAACAGGTATACTACGTAATTTTATTATTTTATTTTATTTTATCTATTCGGGACATGTGTTTTTAACATTTTTAAACATCGGTCGAAATACTCAAAATACCTAAAATACACAAAATAATCGTAGAAAATTTAACACGATAACAATGAGTATAAACACAAGAAAGAGGATGCAAATTATCATTTGGCAAAGAACGTTTGCCGAGGCAGCTAGTATATTTATAAAACACTTTCTGTTTGTTTATTTATAACTCGATTACTACTGATCAGATTTTCATGCAGTTTACTTTCATATGTAGGCAAGGTTAGTAAATACACAGGTTATACCTCATCCCGTTGTGCAAAGAGTGACATGAGAGGGAAGACCGCTTCATAAAAAGGAATAATACCATAATAAATACAAATACTAATGTCCGGTATTATAAAGGGGCTAGCAAATTTTGCAAGCTTGCCAGCACTCATTAATGATGTCTGGTATTATAAATAATAATAACTACATGTCCGGTAATATAAAGGACATAGCAAAGGACCTCGCATTAACTCTACCTGCATAAAAAGAACCTTATTTTTAAATTTTTACCGTTAATCTTGAAAACTACTGAACCGATTTTAGTTCGATTTTCACCAGCAGATAAATAATTTTTCAGAGCAGGTTCTTGGCTATTATTATTTTTTAATACTGCTGGCTCTATAAAACAATTGAATTGGTTTATAATAAAAAATCGTGTACACTAAGATTTAAGTGCTACCATTTGCTAAAGAATTGAAAAATTGACTTTTTTATGGTGGCAATCGATTGTATAAGTCTTTGGGAACATATACCAATAGTTGTGCGAAAATTAAGATTCTATAAAAAAAATATTGCAAATTAAAGACAAGCATGATCTCAAACTTCAGAGGGCTATATCTTAAAAGTTTGAGTTTTTATGACTTAGTGTCCATTGACACTTTTGATCTACTCATCAAGGACTATCAGAATCCAATGTTTCAAAGAGATTGACCGAAACCCCTTTACCATAAGGATTCTGTGGGGTACTTTGCAAGCTAGCTAGCGCTCATAAATTATTATTATTAATTTTGTTATAGTATTTATGGATTTGCTACGGAATTTAGAGCAGTGATACTTCAACGTATCAGAGTTGGCAACTCTGACCGTCATGGGCGTAGCCAGAATTGTATTTAGGGGGGGGCAAAAATTTTTTTATGTAACATATTTTAGTTTAAAAAAATCAGGTCAAAATTAATTTCCGTGGATCTTTTTATATTCACAGCACTTTAACAAAACATTTTTTTTAAAGACTTTCCAGCGGATTATTTCCAAAATAACGAATTTTCAGAGAAAATTTGTCAGACAAAAGTTTCATGGCTTTGAGGGGGCTATATATTGACAACATGTGTTGACCTTGAAAAGGTCACCATTATGGGTTTTTTTAGGTTCTTTTTCAAATGTAAACCCATATTTTTTGTTACAGATTCATAATTAACTAGGGAAAATAAGTAACTTTTGTCTGAAATATTTTTTTCTGAAAATGTCAATTTTGTATGATATGGAGCAAAACAAACAGTAATTTCTGGATTTTAAATAATTTTTTACTCGAAAACTACCAATTTATAAAAAAATATTACAAGAGAAAAGAAATGTTTAGATTTCGGCAAGAATTTTCAGAATTTTTTTAAAAGTAATTATTAATTAAAAAAAATTGTTTTTAAAGAAATTTTTCGAAATAAAAAAAAAAAACGAATTAAAAATAAGTAAAAATTCTCCGATAATTCTTGTTGAAAACTAAGCACTTTTTGCTTCTTGCGATTATTTAAAAAAACAATAGTTTTCGAGTAAAAAATTATTTAAAATCCAAAAATTACTGTTTGTTTTGCTCCAAATCATACAAAATTGACATTTTCAGAAAAAAGTTACTTATTTTTTCTAGTTAATTACGAATCTGTAACAAAAATATGGGTTTACATTTGAAAAAGAAAAGTTGAACCTAAAAAGCCCATAATAGTGACCTTTTCAAGGTCAACACATGTTGTCAATATTTAGCCCCCTCAAATCCATGAAACTTTTGTCTGGCAAATTTTCTCTGAAAATTCGTTATTTTGGAAATAATCCGCTGGAAAGTCTTTAAAAAAACACCCGGTATGGTCTTTATTAGATGTTTTTATTTTATTTTTAATTTTCCCTGAAATTTTAGTTTACATGTAAAAACAAAAGATTGTGATTAAAAAAAACTTTGATATAAGATTTTCTGGATCCAAAATATAAAATTACGTTCAAAAATCCAATGGACATCATAGAAATCTAGAAATATCCCTGTTTAGACAATGTACTGATTTACTTATTACTTTTTGTCCACAAGCTAGGGGGGGGCGCTTGCCCCCCCCCTGCCCCACCCTGGCTACGCCCATGCTGACCGTATAAAATAATTTTCATAATATCACCACAGTTTTAATACCGTTGGTGTTTACATAGAACGCTTGTGCAAAAATTATCAAACTCATCAGAAAACTCCAAAATAACTGTCATATAAGTTTGATATCTCATTCGAGAGTGCTAGCAAGCTTGCAAATATGTTAGTCTCCATATAATACCGGACATAAATGTTTTTAAATATGAACAGAGTATCATTCGCCAACAGAAAGTTTCTCGTTCCTTCAGAGGGTCTGTGCCATAATAAATAATAAATTAAAAAAAAACTTACTTTATATGCGAAAAATCAGTATTTTTAACTATTGTTATCCACTTGACCATTTGCGTTATTTTGTTTTTTGTACGTAACGCATTTAAAAAATCTAACAAATCATATTTGAAATTAGTTTTGCTGTTTCCTGGTGAATCAGCAGAATCTTCTAATGGGTAACATGCTGGACTGACCCAAAATCTAAAATATAAAAAAATGGATGTGTGTACAATGAGGAGCGTTCAAGTATTACGTAACGTAATTTTTGGAGATTTTTTACCCCCCTCCCCCCATGTAACGCGCCGTAACGTTTTTCTGTACCCCCCTCCCCCTAGTTTTTACCTAAAAAGTAGATTTTGAGAAAAATAAATCTAACTTGATCTACGAAGATCGAATTTATTTTACTTTACTGATTGAGATGTCATGTTATCTTAATATTTATAAGCTGAAAAAAATCCCCCCACTGTATACCATGATTAAATTTTTTTTCAAAAATTAGTTTTTTCGAAAAAATTAATATAACTTAAATTATTATACATAGATAATAATTAAGTTTTTAACTTGACGATTTTTCTCTAATTTGCACTGTTTGATCTAATTGATCTAAGTAAACATTTGTTTCCGGTTGAAAGATGGGAGGTTTTCTTCTCAGAAATTTTTTTTTTAAGTATAAAATTTCACCCTTCTACAATTTGTCGTATTTGAGTTACAGACAGGCCGAAACACAGACATCATGGCGAAAATAGTCAGAATGGATTCAGGAAAGGTCAAAATGGATAATTTCATAAAAATCCGGATTTTGAAAAAAATCGGCTTTATAATACTTACTTATACCCACCGGCGCCGACTACGGGGGGGGCGAGGGGGGCGATCGCCCCCCTGATATTATACCAGGAGGGCTTCGCCCCCCCCCCCCTGTGCAACTGAACTCTAGTTTCTTTTAAATTAACGATACTTTTGTCAATAAGATTTTTACTTTAAAAAAAGGTGTAAATATTAAAATACTTGTCACTTGAGTAAAAATGATAACTAAAAATTTATTCAAAAAGGAAATTAATACTAAAACATCTTTTATTTCCTTTACAAAGCTTAGTTAGATCAACAGCTTTTAAAAAAATTCTACGACTTTTCTACACTTTACTATATTTTCAGCTAAAATCGTCGTTTACGTTTAATGAGCCTCTGTAAATTAAATATAAATGTCCACTTTTCAATTATTTCAAATACCTAATTAAAGTTTGATCGATTTTTATCGAAACTACAATAATTTGATGAAAAAAACATTTTTTTTTCGCATTATTAGTTGCGTTTCTGAAAATTTTCTCATTATTACGAAAGTTGGATATTGCATGTTTTTTAAGGAAATTTTTTGCACCCCCCCCCCTCCCTCAAAAAATTATGAAAATCTCGCCCCCCCAGGTTAAATGAAAAGTCGGCGCCTATGCATACCTATGTATATGAAATATAAGTAAGTGAAAATAACTTGCTGGCATGAATGCAGTGGCGTAGTAAGAACATTTTTCGGGGCGGGGGGTAATACTTTTCGGTGGGAGGGATATATACATATGTGTTAAATTTTGGAAGGTATTTTGAACTGATGTTTTCTCAAAACATACGTTTTTCTTAGAACACTGAACATTTCGGTTTTGTCCCCAACCCCCCCTACGTTACTACGCGACTGCATGTGTGTAGGTATTTTGTTAATATTTACCCTTGGTGACATATATTCCATTCCTCATTAAGTTCAGCAGTACCAATTACAATTCTTATGCTTCCATCTTTATAGTGAAATAATGATATTTTTCTGTAATAAAATTAATATTATTATTTATATCAATTGAAATTTTTGTTTTATTTTAATTTTTATATAGATACTTACGCATGCAATTCATCATATCGATACGACTTGTGAATTTTAACAGTTTCAATATTTGTAAAATCTTTACTTATCTCCTCTAATTCATTTTTTGCATACAATAATACAATTGGATTTTCTCTAAAAAAATATAAAAATAAGTTAAGTATATTGAGACTGAATATTAAAAAAAAATTTTTTTTCTAGCCAATTGTTGAAAGATGTATATAAAGAAATAAATGGAACATAAATTATTATTCAAAATAACTTACAATTTTTATAATAAATATTTTCTTATATTAGAATTTATTAGAAACATTGAAATATATATTTTTTTAAAATTATAAATACAATATTTTTTTTCCACAACTTTTCCAACACTTTTTCAGAGTTTGTATATTATACATCGTTAATTTAATTTAGAAAAAATAAAATGTAATTCAGAAAACGTTAATTGTAATTAAGAATTTTATAAAAATAGTAGTGGTTATTAGTATGCAGTAGTAGTTTGTGCAACTCTGAAATTTAAATGTGCAGTTGTAAAAGTAATTTTGTGCAGTTCTATTTGCATCTACATTTATTTTTTCAAATAAGACGATAAAAAAAAATATCGTTCAGTTTTAACTAGAAATATTTTTGGCTTTCACTCAAATTGTACAGTTCTAAAATCTCATTAAAATAACCCTTGGAAAATGGGAAGTTAAACAAATTTTGAATCACAGAATGAAAAATAAAACTCAGAAAGTTTAATTTTTAGATTTTCAAAAATTGTGGGGAATCCTTAAGATTTAGAGAAAAATGAATAATTACAAAAAAGATTCTTCTTAATAATAACTTTACAAAAAATAAAAGAAAACTGAAATCTGATCTATCTATATGAGCTGAAATATGGCTAATTTGATATCCTGCACGGATTTTCAAGAGACTCCCTATCTGAAAATTTACCTTTAAGGTAGTTGGTCCATCATAATGTGATCACATTAGGGCATGAGTACATATTTTTAATTTAGAGAAATGTTCATGGCAACGCTGTACATTATCTACTATTAACTACTTGTCAAATAATTATATTTTATCATCTAAGCTACCACAGAATATATTAATAATTAATGAAATCGATTATAATTCCCTTTAATCGACTTATCATATTTTGTAAAAAATTATTTCGTATATTTTTTACTATAATCAAATGAATACGTTGTTGCCACATAGTCAACAATACTGTAATTTATGCGATGGTTTGGGAGTTAAATCTGGTTAAATCTTAATAACGGGATGGTCAATAATTCCAATTTTTTGTATACTGTTTTCTTTCATATTAATATGCAACATGTCAGTTTTTTATGAAAAACTGACGCTACGTTTAAATTTTATCTAATAAAACGTTACGTTAGTCTACGGTTAGTCCATATAAGCTGTGTTAAAAATATAAACTTTGAGATCGTTTTTCATGACTTTGAGATGGTCAATTTTAATAAAAATGGGCTATTTTTCAGATATTAATCTAGGGAATATTCCTGTGCAATTTAAACAAAATCTGACGAAAACAATGTTTACGGACCAACTACCTTAACGTGAATTTCACAATTTTTATCTATTTGATGGCTTGTTATAATTTAATTTAATTTATTTGCAAAAAATGTGTAATTTAAATATATGGATGCATGGAGGGATAGTAAGATACTGACACCAGTCTATATGCATTTAACTGTCTTACAACGTGAAATGAATGATTATTTTGTTTAAAAACAGTGGACAGATAATTATTGCGATTCGATACACTATCAAGAAAAGTGAATTTTCTTACGTAAATACTTTATATTGTTTTAAATTTTATAACGTTTCTGTAGTAGTTCTAATAATTTTATAAACATTAGCAAGTGTTCATCACTGAGTGTTCATTACTAAAGAAAAAAAATATTATACAAAATAAAAGGCTATAATTTAAAAAATATATATTTGCGGGTTTTGGTATTTAATTTGTTTTAATAAAGAGGTAGTTGTTTTATTAGTAATATAGGTTCATGAGAATTACAAAAAGTAACCCACCAATAAAAATAAAAATACTTTGCGCTTAACACGTTCAAGACTGGTGTGCCAGGCCAACAGAATTATGAAGAAAATTCAACAATAATTTGATGGGTTGATAATTATATTCCAATGTAGGTAAATTTATAAATTTTAATGATATACATACCCATAACCAGCTACGTAATATTGAGCCCATAACCAGTACAAATTAGCAGTTGCGTTTATATGTAATGATTCACATAATTCGCCTAAACTAGGGTCCAGTAAATCTAAAAAACAAAAAAAATTATGTATACAAATTTTGGTTCTATTAGGGTGATTCATTTCCGCAAAAAATTTTTTTTTCAAGGTGCTCAAGCAAAATTTTAATCTACATATAGAAAAAAAAATTCTCACCAAGATTGAGCTCTTAATTCCTATTTTAAGTACTTGCAATTTAAATATGAAGTTTTCCCATTTAAAATGCATGTAAAATTTTTTTTTTTTCAAATTTCTAATGCTTAGACACTTTTTATCATATTGGGAATCGGTTTGATGAACCTTACGGGAAATTTCACGCTCTTTAAAATTGCCTTAGTGTTTTTTTCTGTAACTCACACTGGTTCGCCAGTAGGAGTCATCTAAATACATTTTTTGGAATAAATTGTTTTTTTTTTTTCAAATTTCTAATGCTTAGACACCTTTTATCATATTGGGAATCGGTTTGATGGAAATTTCACGCTCTTTAAAATTGCCTTATGCCCGGTATTATAAAGAAATTACATGCAAACAATTTGTTTCCATGGAAATTTGCGATTTGCAAACGCTATCTACTAGGAGTTAAATTGTCTTGATATTTTAAAGCTACAATCTGTGATTGGTTGTCATTTACATTTGACTCCTAGTAGATAGCGTTTGCAAATCGCAAATTTGCATGGAAACAAATTTGCTTGCATGCAATTTCTTTATAATACCGGGCATTAGTGTTTTTTTCTGTAACACACTGGTTCACCAGTAGGAGTCATCTAAATACAGTTTTTGGAATAAATTTTTTTTTTTCATTTTTTTTTTAGCAAACCACAATAATTAGGGAGAAAAAAAAGAGCTGACTCGTAAAAAATAGTTTTTTTTTTACCAATATTTAATGAATTTACAGCCATTTTTAGGCCTTAAAACGCAAGAAATTGATAAATAATAACTAATAATGCTGCATTATTTTTATATGATAAAAGGTGTCTAAGCATTAGAAATTTGAAAAAAAATAATTTTTTTTACATGCATTTTAAATGGGAAAACTTCATATTTAAATTGCAAGTGCTTAAAATAGGAATTAAGAGCTCAATGAGAATTTCAGTGAGAATTTTTTTTTCTATATGTAGATTAAAATTTTGCTTGAGCACCTTGAAAAAAAATGTTTTGCGGAAATGAATCACCCTATTCTATATATCCAGTATTCCAGATAACTTTTCCAGCATGGGTATCTCAGTATCTATAAGAAACCGCAAACAAAAATTATATATCAACTTCAACAAAAAAGTTATGGCTATTTAAATAATTCTAAATTTTCAGTTTTTGGGTATACCGCCTAAACCACACAGAAATATGAATATTTTTTGGTAAAGTAATACTCACCCCTTCCATACAAATATTTAATCTCTTTTAGGGATGTACCGGAATTCCGGTCCGGCCGGAATTCCGGCCGGAATTCACGATTTTATTCCGGTTCCGGTTCCGGCCGGAACTACTAAATTCCGGCCGAGTTTGCCGGAATTTTTAAATTTTGTTATTTCTTTCTACTAAAAAATTCATAAATAATATAATTATGAATGAATAACATTTTATTAATGAAAAAATCATTCCGTAACAAATAGGCAGTTTTTTATTATGTTTTATCATATGATTGAAATTTTAGCATTAATTGACTTTATATATTAATAAAAAAAGTCATTATATTACGGACTACGGACATTGAACTGATAATAAATTAGAGATGAACTATTCAATAATAAACTAAAGATTTTCGAAAATTTTTGAATATTAACTGTAAAATAAGACTTATTCTGCATTTTTTAAATAATACTCTAGTCCAGTTTTTTCAAAAACATTTCCTGATTAAGACTAAAATGTTTTTTTCGGCGAACTCTATTTTACCCATATGTAAAAATATATCTTAAAATAATAATATTCTAAATAGTGACCCGAGAAAAATTTGTTACTTCACAAGTATTTATGCTATTGGGATTAGCTATAAAATCAGAAAGACTCACATAGTTATTTCTCTAAATCTATCATTATATTTATATTTAGTTAATGAATACTACTTAACTAGTGTGAGTGCTTCATAATTTTTATTTTTATTCGCGGAACCCCCAGAGAGGTACCGCGGAAAATAATTCGAAGACCATTGCAATAGAACTAAAGTAACGCATATTGGTGCTTAAATTTCGAGTAATTGGTATTCTTCTATCGATATTTTATATGATTTTCAATATAATTTGTTTAAGTGCTGTTTTGATTTATCATATTTACTTATATAAATTTGATATACTAGTAATTTAATTAGATTTGATAGAAAACACCTTATTGATTTAAAAACACCTTCTAAAGCTGTAAAAATCACACGATATGTAGAAAATACTATGTTTTATAATATAATGTAAGACTCTACCCCCCTAATCTTAAAGAAATACAATATAAAATAATGTTATATTAATTTATGATGATAATCTATGTATATAAAGCATATTTATAACATTTTAGTTATTTTATTATCATTATTAATTGAAATATCATTTTTTGAAAATTTTTTGTGAATTCCGGTAATTCCGGTTCCGGCCGGAATCGAAAATACCAGTTCCGGTACACCCCTAATCTCTTTTAACCAAACCTGTATCTCTTATTGATACTGAAATCCCCATCCCCATACTGGAAAAGTTATATGGGACACCCGGTATATTAAATATTAAAATCATAAGGGAAGTTAAAAAAATTATATTTCTATACAGTGCGTTCATGATGAATGGAACAAATTCGTTCAAAATTCAGGTAATTATTTTGTGGAAAAACGCTCGGACCCGTCGATTAGTATTTTTAGTTGCGGATTTTTTGACATAAAAAATTGTATACAGGGTGTCTCAAGAAGAACATAATAAAGTCATCATTGATTTTTTTAAATTGAACACCCTGTATGTTATGCCATTTTTGAATTGTACGTTAAATTCTTAACACATTCTGTACAGCATTCCATACCTCTAAAATCAGCAGCTTTTGGAATAATGACGTTTGAAATGTGATGTTCCATTTAAAAATATCAATGATGACTGCATATGTTCTTCTTGAGACACCCTGTATACAATTTTCTTATATCAAAAAATCCGCAACTACCAGGTGGACCATTTTAACCTTTAATGGAGAATACTCGACCGGTAAGTGAAATAATAAAAAAAGTTTTCAGATAAAAGTTGTACGGTGTGGAGGGGGACATAGATGTACTTGGATGAAATTTTTTTAGGTGGTGTTTTCAAGGTGGTATGAACGTCAACATCATTTTTTTAAATAGTTTTTATCAAGTAATTTTATTTAACGTGAATAGACACGAATCTTTCATTGAAAACTTTTTTTTAACAACTTAACCTTTCCAAGATATCTAATAAAATAATTAAAGATTTTGAACTTTCAATATTTTTTTACTCAGAAACCATAAATTTTAGAGAAAAAGTACAAGAAACAAAAAATGTTTATTTTGATCTAATAAAACTAAAGAATTATTTTTAAAATTTTAAAACTTCTTTAATTTATTTTATTTAAGCAAAAAATAAAAATGTTAAAAAATTTTAGAATAAGTTTTAAAATTTTAAAAATAATTCTTCAAGTTTTATTGGACCAAAATAAACATTTTT
Organism: Sialis lutaria; assembly: GCA_949319165.1. NCBI lineage: Eukaryota > Metazoa > Arthropoda > Insecta > Megaloptera > Sialidae > Sialis > Sialis lutaria. Next base: position 2,695,279 of record OX439234.1, on the reverse strand, counting down.
TGTATTTTATGCTTTTTCTCTAAACCTGATGGTTTCTAAGTAAAAAAATATTGAATGTTCAAAATCTCGAACTATTTTGTTAGATATCTTGGAAAGGTAAAGTTATTTAAAAAAAAGTTTTCAATGAAAGATTCGTGCCTTTTCACGTTAAATAAAATTACTTGATAAAAACTATAGGTTCCTATTTAAAGAAATGATGTTGACCTTCATACCACCTTGAAAACACCACCTAAAAAAATTTCATCCAAGTACGTCTATGTCCCCCTCCAAACCATACAACTTTTATCTGAAAACTTTTTTTATTATTTAACTACCGGTCGAGTTATTCTCCATTAAATGTTAAAATGGTCCACCCGGTATAAACACTAATCGACGGGTCCGAGCGTTTTTCCACAAAATAATTACCTGCATTTTAAACGAATTTGTTCCTTTCATCATGTCCAAACACAATTTTAAAATGTATGTTTATTGTTTATGCATTTATAAAATAATTCAGATCACAAAATATGATTTTTAGAAAAAAAAAGATATTTAGTCACAAAAAAAATGATTAAATGGAATGTAAGCAATTAAAGAACAATAAAAAATATAAAATTAAATACCTTGAAATGAAATTGAATACTGATCACTTTGCCGAGAATTTTTTTTGGCTGAATAAAATAAATAAAATGGTTTTGATTTTTCTAATATTATTGCAAATTCTTCACTAGCTGTAGTTGATTTATTTGAGATATAATTATCTTTTAGATATTTATTCATCTTATCTCTGAATGTTCCCTCAATAGTTGCATTATTAATTTCATTATATAATGCATTATCAGTAATGAGTTTTTCTTTATCTTGAATAGTTAATTTTGATTTTTCTTTTAAAATACTTTTGGTGTAAAAATGTTTTATTACTTTAAACAATGGTGACGACAGTTCACTATTTCTCTCAACATTTTCTAATAAATAAAATATTATAATATTAACATTAAATATATTATTACAGCTTTAAAACGTTGGGGCTTCTTAAATAAATAAAAAATTATCTTAATTTAGAATCATCGAATCATTATTAACTACTATTAAATTAAATTATTGCAAAACATTTTTCCTGAAAATTAGTTATTTTGGAAATACTTCGCTGGAAAGTATTAAAAATAAAACGGGCAAGTGCTTGTTGGGCACGCACATGATAGGGTTCCGAAGTCATTCTCACTACGATTTATAAAAAAAAGAGTTTTTTTCAAAATTTTCGTGACCGAAGGGTTAAAATCAAAAAGTCATTTGGTTTTTATTATTGCATTTTAAGAGACCTATCAAATGACACCCCACTCAATAGGGTCAATGAAAAAAATGTGACTTCACTTTTCAATCTATGATACCCCCTATCATGAACCCCCCGTTCAAAATATTTTTGACAATGTTCGTTATAATTTTCAGTGAAAGTACTAATTAAAATAAATATTTCGTGACTGAAAGGTTGAAATCAAAAAGTTATTTAAAATTTTTTATTGTATTTTAGGAGACCTATTAAATGACACCTCCCTCAATGGGGAAAGTGGGGAAAAATGAGAGTTCACTTTTTAGTCTATAGAAGGGGGGTCCAAAATATTTTTGACAATGTTCATTATAATTTTCAGTGAAAGTACTAATTAAAATCCACATTCTGGAATTTTTTCAGATTTTTTAAATTGATAGTTTAGAAAATAGAGGGGGGGACGCTTTTTTAACGAGTTTGGAGAGCAAATACATCGTGATTAAAGGATTAAAATCAAAAAGTTCTGATATGTTTTTTGTTGCAATTTAGGAGACCTTTCTAATGACACCCCACTCAATGGGGTATAGGTGAATTTTTATTTTGAAAACACTTTTCATTTTATGGAAAGGGTGCCTAAAATTTTTTTTTTTACAAAAATCTTATCATTTCTGTTTTTGGGTCATTAATCTACGACCGTATACCAAATTTCATCTTATTATCTCAAAATTTTTGAAGACGGACGGACGGACGGACATGGAGAAACTATAAGGGTTCCTAGTTTTCTACGGAACCCTAAAAACATCCGGTATATTTGAATTACTGTTGATTACTGCTTATTTACTTGATTATTAGTGGGTGGGAGAAGGGGGTTAACGGATTCACTTTTTCGAAAGATTACAAAAAATCATAAAAATTTAGTATTATCGATTTTTAGAAATCTTCATTAGATTCAGAGTTATTTGAAATGTATGATTATTTTTTAAATATATGATTCTTTTTTCACCCACTTGAACCGTTTGGGTTTTTTATCTTGAAACTGCTTACTATCGTTTTTATGGAAAATGTTTGGGACAAAATTTCAGGATTTGGAGGGGTAAAACTAATGGAGGTAACAATTTTAAACTTGAGTGGAGGTTTTAAGTTCATTTTGGGGTAAACTAATATTTTTCAAATGGAAACCTATTTATTTTTTGAAGATTAGTATTAGAAAGTTTTTTTTTTAAACATCAATTTTAAGGTCATTTATTTTTCCTTTTTACGTTCAAAAATTTTGAAATAATTACTCTCCTTTGTCAATATACATTATTTAATTTAACAATTATGATTATGATAGATAAATAAAACGGGCAAGTGCTTGTTGGGCACGCACATGATAGGGTTCCGTAGTCATTCTCACTACGATTTATAAAAAAAGTTTTTTCAAAATTTTAGTTAAAATCAAAAAGTCATTTGGCTTTTATTATTGCATTTTAAGACCTTTCAAATGACACCCCACTCAATGGGGTCAATGAAAAAAATGTGACTTCACTTTTCAATCTATGACAGGGGGGTCCAAAATATTTTTGACAATGTTCGTTATAATTTTCAGTGAAAGTACTAATTAAAAGCTACATTCTGAATTTTTTTCAGATTTTTTGAATCGATAGTTTAGAAAATAGAGGGGGGGGGGACGCTCTGACAGCAACATTAAAAAGCGAATATTTCGTGACTGAAGGGTTGAAATCAAAAAGTTATCTGACATTTTTTATTGCATTTTAGGAGATCTATTAAATGACACCCCATTCAATGGGGTAAGTAGGGAAAATTATGAGAGTTTACTTTTCAGTCTATAGAAGGGGGGTCCAAAATATTTTTGACAATGTTCGTTATGATTTTCAGTAAAAGTACTAATTAAAATCTACATTCTGGAATTTTTTCAGATTTTTTAAATTGATAGTTTAGAAAATAGAGTGGGGGGGGACGCTTTTTTAACGACTTTGGAGAGCAAATACATCGTGATTAAAGGGTTAAAATCAAAAAGTTCTGATACATTTTTTGTGGCATTTTAAGAGACCTTTCTAACGCTACCCCATTTAATGGGGTAGGTGAAATTTTTTTTTTGAAAACACTTTTCATTTTATGGAAAGGGGGCCCAAAATTTTTTTTTTCAAAAATCTTATCATTTCTGTTTTTGGGTCATTAATCTACGACCATATACCAAATTTCATCTTATTATCTCAAAATTTTTGAAGACGGACGGACGGACATGGAGAAACTATAAGGGTTCCTAGTTTTCTACGGAACCCTAAAAATTGAAAATTACTATATATGTAGGTACCTACTTACAAAAAAAAATACCCCCCTCTCGAATTTTTTCTGGGAGTGCCGCTGCATAAATTACTTTTTATGTAAAAAAATCAAGTATAAATAAAAAAAAACAGATTTTCGTTTTACGAAGTCATTATACGTACACATTTAACTAAAAGCCTAGTATACTTTGTTAAATATACTTAATTTACAATCATAATTTTGAATTTATATTTCCAAAGTTCAAATAGGTATATTGTGTAAATTTATTAAATGTGATCGCCCAGTGTCTAACGATAACGGCTATGCACGGGGATTCCCAGGTATTCTGGTTGACGAGAACGCGCTTAGAGCATGTAACTACTAGAGGCAACCTTACTGCTCGACCGTGCGAACAAGCGTGCGAGAGAGAAAACGCAATAACGCTACATCCTTTCTCTTTCGCTCCGCGTACTGATACTGCGGAGCGAGAAAGGATGTAGCGTTATTGCGTTTTCTCTCTCGCACGCTTGTTTGCACGGCCGAGCGGCAAAGCTACCTCTAATAGGTACATGCTCTAAGACAACACGTACTACATGGGAAGTCCCTTAGAAACAAAAATGTCCGACATAAATTTATATACAGGGTGTCCCATTTTAATCACCCCCCTAATTTTTTTTATCTATCAATTAAATTAAAAAATGCTTCAAATAAAAGTTGTTTGGTTTTGAGGGGTACCCAAAATGGCGTTATTAATTTTTTATTTTTTGGGCGTCTTCATGGTCAAATAGGCCCAACTTTTTTTTTTCAAATGGAAACCTATATTTTTTATTACAATATCTTATTGTTTGGAAAAAACAAGTAGCTTTTGCTGCAAAAAATTTTTTGTATGACTTCATTTTTTTTAATATTAAACAAAAAATTTTTAGATTTTAGAATTTTACTAATTTTTTACTCGAAACCCATTAACTTTAGAGGAAAAATGTAAAAACCAAAAAATGTTTATTTTAATCTGATATAACTAGGAAAATTATATCAGAATTTTTTGTTAACTTTTGCTCTTCAAAATATTAAAGCAAATAAAAAAAAAATAAAAAATCTGAAATAATTTTCCTAGTTATATCATATTAAAACAAACATTTTTTGTTTCTTACACTTTTCCTCTAAAGTTAATGGGTTTCGAGTAAAAAATTAGTAAAATTCTGAAATCTAAAAATATTTTGTTTAATATTAAAACAAAAATGAAGTCATATAAAAAATTTTTTGAAACAAAAGCTACTTGTTTTTTTCCAAACAATAAGATATTGTAATAAAAAATATAGGTTTCTATTTGAAAAAAAAAGTTGGGCCTATTTGACCATGAAGACGCCCAAAAAATAAAAAATTAATAACGCCATTTTGGGTCCCCCTCAAAACCAAACAACTTTTATTTGAAGCATTTTTTGATTTAATTGATAGATAAAAAAATTACGGGGGGTGATAGATTAAAATGGGACACCCTGTATATATAAAAATAAAATAAAATAAATATAACAATATAAATGATGGCGCACTACTGGGGGGGGGGGGGGGCATATATAGTTTTCTACTTAAAATATTTAAATCTTAAGTTTGGCGCGTCAACTTTCATACGTTTTGACTGCAAAAATATTTATTTATCGTCTTCTATTGAGATGGTCCATAAAAAAAGACAAAGATTTAGAAATAATGATCAGATTAACCGAACAAGTTTGAAAGGAAAAATTGATCCTACATAATTGTTACTTTTGTATAAACACTTCACTACTTAACAATAAAAATATTATACATAATGTAATCTTACCTGCCACTGTTTTTTCCATGTTAATTTTTAAATATTATAACTTTTTATAGTAGATAAGAGAACTTTCGTTAGACAATCAATACATTCGATACAACACAAGATAGTTTCTGAATTTATTATCAATTGAATGCTTACAACGCAATATCTAAAATGTAACTAATATACAACGTAGTAAATGACGAGTAGAAGATGAACTCACACTGTTAGACCGGGAGACAATGACCAAACTTTGACATCAATTAAAGCAGCCCACATTTTTTTTTTTAAATTTGTTAACTGGGATATAGAGAACTCAGCTAAATGGATCTTAATATTTAAGGGTGATGCCTTTAGACAGGGCAGTCCGTGAGTTAAGGGTTTTGTAAATACACTGTTCCTTTTCAACGAAATGTCCGATTAACTCCATATTTCGTATTTTGTAAAGATTCTAAAGATAATTTAATTTTTTTATTGTTATTTAAATAAAAAATATTTTGTACCTTTTAAAATGGTATCTAAAATAAAAAATGTAGTTTAAAAAAAGCTAAATCACACAAAAATAGTACAAATATTATTATCATTGAAATTACTATATCTTGTAAACTAAGAGTCAGATCAACTTTATCTTTAATGTTTTGGAAACAATAAATACATGACAATCAATTATAACACTTTTTGGCCATATATAACTGTATACCCTTCAAAATAACAGTCGAACTCAAAATATTGTTTTTTTTTAAAGTAAAATTTTTATTTTAGGTGCAATTTTGAACAGTATAAAAACATTTTTTGTTAAAATGGTAATAAAAAGGTTATAGAAAATTTAATTTTCTGTCTTAATTACAAAAGACAGGGTTGATCGGTTGTTCCGCTCATTAGATACAGTATGTTTACAAAATCCTTGTTTAACGGACTGCCCTATCTAAAGGCAACACGTTTAGATCTTAGGACCCATTTAGTTGAGTTCACTATATATATCCCAGTTAACGAAAAAAAAAATGCTGTCTACTATGATGTCCAAATTTGGTCGTTGCCTCCCGGTCTATGTTTGGATGCAGTAAAGTAAGTAGGGAGAGTCCAGCTGATTAATCCATATGACTGTGTCAAAGCTCAATATTTCATTTGTTATAAGAATTGAAAGAAAACTTTAAATGCAAAAGTTGTCAGGCTAGAGGAGCGGCATAATTTAAAAATAGTTACATTTATACAGAGTGTCCCATAACTGCGTTACAAACCAAAGTTATGTTTTTTTAAATACAAACTATATATTTTTATTTGATAATCTAAAAGCATTCATTTTTCTGAGTATTTTGATGTATCAAGTATGGGATTATACAGAGGGGTTTAGAAATAATGACCAATTTTGTAAGAAAATAGGAACATTTTCAACACCTAGTAATTTTCTAATTACAACAAAAAAAAATTGTTTTCTGTTTGAAGTAGTTTTGGCATATTCTCTATTATTGCGATATTATGTCAAACATTTAAAACATTGTATTATTTGTACAGGTTGTATCAAAACACTGAACTTAGCTTTTTTCAAAATTTTCAAATGGAACACCCTATATATTTTTACATTTTCGAATTACCTGTTCAATTCTCAACACATTTTACAAACCATGTTCTATACCTAAATCCAGCCGTTAATAAGTTATTAATTTTATTTTAAAATCTTAAGATGTTTTATAAAAACAATACAACTTTATTATATATAATTGCAATAAAACAGTTCGCTTGAAAATAATTCAACAAACTAATAGAACGTACAAACTTTAACAACATAAAAATTTAATTATTTTATGGAATATAATAAAGTTGTATTGTTTTTAAAAAAATCTTAAGATTTTAATATAAAATTAATACCTTATTAACGGCTGGATTTAGGTATAGAACATGGTTTGTAAAATGTGTTGAGAATTGAACAGGCAATTCGAAAATGTAAAAATATATAGGGTGTTCCATTTGAAAATTTTGAAAAAAGCTAAGTTCAGTGTTTTGATACACCCTGTACAAATAATACAATGTTTTAAATGTTTGACATAATATCGCAATAATAGAGAATATGCCAAAACTACTTCAAACAGAAAACAATTTTTTTTTGTTGTAATTAGAAAATTACTAGGTGTTGAAAATGTTCCTATTTTCTTACAAAATTGGTCATTATTTCTAAACCCCTCTGTATAATCCCATACTTGATACATCAAAATACTCAGAAAAATGAATGCTTTTAGATTATCAAATAAAAATATATAGTTTGTATTTAAAAAAACATAACTTTGGTTTGTAACGCAGTTATGGGACATAAATGTAACTATTTTTAAATTATGCCGCTCTTCTAGCCTGACAACTTTTGCATTTAAAGTTTTCCTTCAATTCTTATAACAAATGAAATATTGAGCTTTGACACAGTCCTGGGACAGCCTGTATAATACCTTAGCAATAGTCTCACAAAATTGACAATTCTCTTTAAAGAGACAAAACCAGGCCCGGATTTACCATTCAGGCAGTGTAGGCACGTGCCTAGAGCGGCAAAAATTTAGGGGCGGCAAAGTTTAGCAAAAAAAAAAGGTTTTTTTCACATTTTCTTTTTAATAATTAATACAATTTTAACATGAAAACCCTAAAGAATGGTCTTTTCACACTTTCTTTTTAATAATTGATAAAATTTTAACATGAAAACCTAAAAAAGGTCATTGATATGAAAAACCTTTACTTTTTTTATTTTTATTTAATCAGAAAGGGCGGAATTTTCGCAACCGCCTAGGGGTGGCAAATTTCAAAATCCGACCCTGGACAAAGCGAATATGTAGCCAATACCTGTATCTTTTCTGTAGGTCTGTAATGACTGCAAACCTGTGACGTGACCAATTATAATTCTAGAAAGAGACAGGTATTGACTACATATTCGTTTAGTCTCTGTCACACTTTTTCGCCAGCATTTACTCCACAGTTGGATATAGAATGCTCAGTCCATTATGGTTAATCCCAGAGTCACTTAAAGTAATGCGGTGTTTACACCGAAAAAACAAAACAGAAACATCGGCGTGTCTTTAAAATACTTCGTATTTAAAAATGTATATGGATTCATATTTTTTATTAAAAATGTATGAATATTAAATGGTTAACCAATGGCAGGCAGTTCATCTGAATAGGTAAGTACATTATTGGTTTTTATTTAAATTGTTCAATAAATAACTACCTTTGACGAATTTAGCACGAGGAAGCACTGTGCATTTACTTGGCAAATGTTTGGCGTGCGTGGATTACATATTATTATATAAACTACTCTTTTAATAAAACGGGCAAGTGCTTGTTGGGCACGCACATGATAGGGTTCCGTAGTCATTCTCACTACGATTTATAAAAAAAAGTTTTTTCAAAATTTTCGTAACCGAAGGGTTAAAATCAAAAAGTCATTTGGCTTTTATTATTGCATTTTAAGAGAGACCTATCAAATGACATTCCACTCAATGGGGTCAATGAAAAAAATGTGACTTCACTTTTCAATCTATGATAGGGGGGTCCAAAATATTTTTGACAATGTTCGTTATAATTGTCAGTGAAAGTACTAATTAAAAGCTACATTCTGAAATTTTTTCAGATTTTTTTAATCGATAGTTTAGATTTAGAATTTAGAGAGGGGGGACGCTCTGACAGCGACATTAAAAAGCAAATATTTCTTGACTGAAGGGTTGAAATCAAAAAGTTATCTGACATCTTTTATTGCATTTTAGGAGATCTATTAAATGACACCCCACTGAATGGGGTAAGTAGGGAAAATTATGAGAGTTTACTTTTCAGTCTATAGAAGGGGGGTCCAAAATATTTTTGACAATGTTCGTTATAATTTTCAGTAAAAGTACTAATTAAAATCTACATTCTGGAATTTATTCAGATTTTTTAAATTGATAGTTTAGAAAATAGAGGGAGGGACGCTTTTTTAACGACTTTGGAGAGCAAATACATCGTGATTAAAGGGTTAAAATCAAAAAGTTATGATACATTTTTTGTTGCATTTTAAGAGACCTTTCTAACGCTACCCCATTTAATGGGGTAGGTGAAATTTTTTTTTGAAAACACTTTTCATTTTATGGAAAGGGGGCCCAAAAAAATTTTTTTTTTCAAAAATCTTATCATTTCTGTTTTTGGGTCATTAATCTACGACCATATACCAAATTTCATCTTATTATCTCAGAATTTTTGAAGACGGACGGACGGACATGGAGAAACTATAAGGGTTCCTAGTTTTCTTCGGAACCCTAAAAATTGTTACAACTAATACGTTTACGTATACCCTATTTACACATACGCCATTTTGAGTAGCTGTTAAATACACTTCCTTGTATACAGAGTGTCCCATGTTAATCTATCACCCCCTAATTTTTTTATCTATCAATTAAAAATGTTTCAAATAAAAGTTGTTTGGTTTTGAAGGGGAACCAAAATGGTGTTATTAATTTTTGATTTTTTCAACGTTTTCAAGGTCAAATAGGGCCAATATTTTTTTTCAGATAGTTACCTATAGGTATTTTTTATTACGGTATCTTTGTGTATAGAAAAAAACAAGCAGTTTTTGTTCTAGATAATTTTTTGTATGACTTAATTTTTCTTTAATATTCAACAAAATAATTAAAATTTTTTTAGATATTCATTAATTTTTTACTTGAAAACCATTAATTTTAGAGGAAAAGTGTAAAAACAAAATAAATGTTATTTCAATCTGATATAACTTGAAATATTATATCAGGATTTTTTTAGCTTTTGCTCTACATTAATTTTATGCACTTTTCTTCTAAAATTGACGGTTTCCGAGTAAAAAATTAATGAAAATATAAAATCTCATATTATTTTGTTAAATGTACACAAATAAGTATTTTCGACAAAAGCTGCTTGGTTTTTTTCATAAAATAAGATGCCGGAATAAAAAATATAGGTTTCCATTTGAAAAAAAACATTGGCCCTATTTGACTTTGAAGACGTCTAAAAAATTAATAACGCCATATTGGTTCCTCCTCAAAACCAAACGACTTTTATTTGAAACATTTTTGATTTAAGTGATAGATAAAAAAATTCCGGGAGTGATAGATTAAAATTGGATATCATGTATTTTAAAAGTTGGTTATGTCCATTTTGAAAAAAAAATTAAGTTAATTCTGATACTGAGAATAAATAATAATATTATCACACAATAACTATAAAATGGGCTTGCTTTTTTTTTAAATTAACGGATCACACTATATTCGCAATTGCACCCTTGCTTGTAAATGGCCAATCAAAAACAGTGCAGCTTCTTTTTAGTGTTTTTGATGAATTAATATTATTGACAATTCATATAGTCCAGTCAGTAGACAATTTCGTATAGGGGTGGCGCTAGAAAAAAATGACGGAGTACGTTTTTTTCAAGAAATTGGTAGATTTCAATGTACAGAACATGGTGATAACTTTCCCCCCCCCTTCACAGGGGGGTGCATAACTTTCTAGGGGCTTACAAAGCTGTCTAAAATCAGTTATTTGGGTATACCACTGGGGCTGTCAGTTTTTGAAGAAAACAGGTTTAATAAATCTTAAAGCTGATAAAAATACGAATAAAATACTCTCTTAAACTGAATCAGTGAATAGTCACTGATAATCAGTGACTATTCACTGATTGAAATAGTGCAGAGTCTTCCACTGGTAATCAGTGACTATTTACTGATTAGTTCAGTTATATTCACTGATTTATCAGTGCTAAGTCTTCCACTGGTAATCAGTGACTATTCACTGATTAGTTCAGTTATATATACTGATTTATCAGTGAAATTTCATTACAGAGAATTTCATAAATAATAAAAATTTATTGTTATTTTTTAAGATGGTTTTTATTGCACAACTTAATACATAATACAGTATAATGATAATTTGTTTAATTTACATTTTAACAGGCTATAATTTTTTTAATACTTTTGCGTTTTTGTTTATGTAAAACATTTTTTTTTGTTATAACAATTGGATAACTATACAGGATGTCCCATTTTAATCTATCACCCCCATATTTTTTTATATCTATCAATTAAATAAATAAATGCTTCAAATAAAGGTTGTTTGGTTTTGATGGGGAGCCAAAATGGCGTTATTAATTTTTGATTTTTTGGACATCTTCATGGTCAAATAGGCCCAACATTTTTTTTTTCAAATGGAAACCTATATTTTTTATTACGGTATCTTATTGTTTGGAAAAAAAAACAAGTAGCTTTTGTTTCAAAAAAAATTTTGTATGACTAGGAAAATGATTTCAGATTTATTTATTTATTTTTATTTTTTGCTTTAATATTTTGAAGAGCAAAAGTTAACAAAAAATCCTGATATAATTTCCCTAATTACATATATCAGATTAAAATAAACATTTTTCGTTTTTTACATTTTTCCTTTAAAGTTAATGGGTTTCGAGTAAAAAATTAGTAAAAATCTAAAATTATTTTGTTGAATATTAAAAAAAAAGGTCATAGAAAAATTTTTTTGAAACAAAAGCTACTTGTTTTTTTCCAAAAAATAAGATACCGTAATATAAAATATAGGTTTCCATTTAAAAAAAAATGTCGGGCCTATTTGACCATGAAGACATCCAAAAAATCAAAAATTAATAACGCCATTTTGGGTCCCCCTCAAAATCAAACAACTTTTATTTGAAACATTTATTTATTTAATTGATAGATATTAAAAAATATGGGGGTGATAGATTAAAATGGGACACCCTGTATAGTATTATAAATCACAGTTGTCATTCTCCTCCAAGTTCTATATTAGAAATATTGATGTAGAGAGAACACACAACACTGCGCGATTAGGGATGAAACGATACGAGTAAATACGAGTACTTACTCGATACTTTTCTTCCGATACCAAGTACTTTTTGTATCGATACTTTGAAACTAAGTATCGAGTAGGTATCGGTATACTGATGAAAATGATTTTTTGTGAATTGAATATTGAAATTTTTGAACGCACCGTCATGTACAAAAACAAGCAACCGTCAAATATATGAATTAAAATCTACGCTATATAAGCATCTATCCCATTTTTTACATGTCATCAAGTATACGTTGTACTCATTTTAATGGACTTTATATTCAATTGAGCTGAGTGCGCTATTGCTACATTTAACACGTTTCAAGTTCAAATAAAAAATTAATTCTTTTACCATTAGATTCTTTATTAGAAGTATTGGATGAACTGCATGCATATATAAGGGTGAAAATAATTTTTTTTAAATAAATTATTAGTCACTAACAACTTATTTTAAAGGTTATAAAATTATTTTTATGCGATTGGCAAATTTTACAAAAAAAATCGATCGATACGAGTATGTATCGATACTTTTCAATCGATACCGAGTAAGTATTGATACTTTACGACCGATACTGTATCGAGTAAAAGTATCGATACCTCAGCGGTATCATTTCATCCCTATGCACGATTGCACAGACATCTTATAAATAAACTTATCAATAAAATTGTAGAAATTGACTAAATTTCGTGGATATTCCACATTAAAAACATAAAAAAATTTATATAAAATATCGAAAGCTTTCAAAGGACTTGAACTTTCAGGTACTTTTGACAGGCATCCATCTCCTTGGATAAAAACTGAACATTCTCCTTGTCTTTTTACAATAATAATATAGGGTTGAATATTTTCTGAGCTTTCTCTTCGCAGCGTTTTTTCCAAATCTTCCTTATCATTACGTCTTCTTCTTTGCTTTTTTCAATGTTTAACTATAAAAAAATATCACAGGTATTAATAATAATTAAAATCAAAATTTATTTTGTATATATATATGATATTCACCATTCTCAATCGTTATGGACGTTATAAAAATGGCAGGGCGAAATTTTTTCGCATAAGATAGAATACGTTGTGTATAGTATGTTGGAAATTTATAGATATAAAATTATCATTTAATTTTGGAAACATCTTTTGAAATTCTTTATCAATCTGAAAGTATTTTTTTACATCATATCATATTCATTATATTAATTGTACGTTGATCATATAATATAATAAAAATATTTTTATACCATTTCACCATGATAATCTTGCAAGCGCAGATACATTTGGAAAATTTGTGTAATTGTTGGTTGTTCTGTCAGTATCCAATATCGTTTAAATATATAAGTATCATGTAATCCTTGAATTATTGTATTTTTATTTTCTTCTGTTGGATTTTTAAATTTCATCATCGAGATCTGTAAAAAAAAAACTGTGAATAAAAATAATAATATCGATAAACCGAACAAATTGATTTTATCAAATAATGATGAAAATGTTTTATACTTTTTCATTCATTTCCTCAGTTTTCAGATTTTCAATATCCAAACTAATAGTTCCAGAATCCAAAGGTTTTTTTTAGTTGATATTTTGTTTTTGAAGGGCTAAGTCGTCCATAATCTAAATTCAATAAAACCTTTTTTTGTTTTTTCATCGTAATAGTGTTCCTAATAAATCTAAAAAAATAAAAAAATAATGTGCAAAACTTTATATATACATATGTACATGTTCAATAGTACTAACATATCCTTCAGATGAATAATCATTTCGTAGATGTGGAAATTCTGCCACAATTGCTTTGGCTAACGCTGTTTTTGCTGACAGATGGATAACTAAAAAAAATTATTAATATTTATTTATCTAAAAACAACATATAAACTATAACAAAATAGAAAAGTATGGTAAAAAGATATAAGCTTACTGAGAATCATTGTAAGTTGTAAGTAATGCATAGTTATTACTTACAATTAGAATAAAAGTGAGGTTAGGTTGTTTATTAGCCCACATAAATTGCCAATTCTTCTTAAGATTCTAAAAGTTTATTTACATTGAAGAGCAGGCAGAAATTTTAATACTTTAACATAATTTTTAATAATAATTCTAATATAATTTCCATAAACATAGATACTATTGTCATGTATGTATGTATATGGAAAATTTTGAAATACACAAATGAGGTTAGAATTTATTTTCGCGTTTAAATCATAAGTATGTTATATCTTTATTTTATTGGGATTATTGTATATTATATAAACCATATCATGATATTAATAATTAGAAAAACAAATGTAAACTTACCTTATTAATCACGATAAAAGCAATTACCACTATAACACATTGTAATCGTTGTAATCGTTCTTAACGTAAAATGGATGACAGCTGACATACGACGCATGCGCAAAAGTCACTGGTTACCAGTGAGAACCACTGATTTTCCAGTGAGTTCTGCCTTCACTGAGGGAATCAGTGGAATTCTCACTGATTCAGTTTAAGAGAGTAGTATTTTTAAAAATTATGCATCGTAAATAGTTATTGAAATAGAGCCCGCGAAAAAATCATTTAGCGACGTCGAGTTTGGAGATTATGCCTGAAATGTAGAGTTATTAATTAATTAATTTCAAAATGTAATTTTAAATTATAATAGAGAAAAGAGTGCTCTAAGTAATGCTCAGCACCCAATGTCGGAATCTCGAAAAATGTTTGAGTTATAAGCACTCAAAGTTCTAAATATTACAAAAATTTAAGGAAAATTATTCATGTTTTTCGACGACCCCAGAGAAGACCTTCTACACCGAATAACTTAAATTCCAGCTAGGAATCTATAGAACATTTACTGCCCTAAATAATGGTTTCTGTCTGACCATGATTATTTTAAAATTATTCAAGTTATAGGTAAATATCTAAAGACACATTTTATAACAAAAACTTTTAATATACATAATAATAATTGTGATTATTACAATTTAAATTATGTGCTTTATATATTTTCCCATTATTTGAACAATTTTAAAGTAATCATGATCAGACAGAAACCATTAATTAGGGCATTACATTTTCTATAGATTCCTAGCTGGAATTTATTTTATTCGATGTAGAAGGTCTTCTCTGGAGTCGTCGAAAAACATGAATAATTTTCCTTAAATTTTTGTAATATCTAGAACTTTGAGTGCTTATAACTCAGACATTTTTCGAGATTCCGACATTGGGTGCTGAGCATTATTTAGGGCACTCTTTTCTCTATTATAATTTAAAATTTCATTTTGAAATTCAATTAAATACATATTAATACATAATACATAATACAGCGGTCGAGGTGATCTCCAAATTCGACGTCGCGTAATGATTTTTTCGCGGGCTCTATTTCTAGAACTATTTACGATACATAATTTTTAAAAATACTATTATATTCGAATTTTTATCAGCTTTAAGATTTATTAAACCTGTTTTCTGACAGCCCCAGTGGTATACCCAAATAACTGATTTTAGACAGCTTTGTAAGCCCCTAGAAAGTTATGCACCCCCCTGTGAAAAAAACATACTCCGTCATTTTTTTCTAGCTCAAATACTATTTTGACTGGACTAATAAGAAATATTTGGAAATTATCATTATTTTTTTTCATAAAATAATAGGAGGTGACACTATAGAGTGCGGGGCTGGAGATCAGAGGATCAGTGCGGGTAAGCGCCTATGGATCAGTGCCGTAACTAATAGCTCGGGGGCCCCGGGGTAGATTGTGTGCACCCCCCCCCCCCGCTAAATAAAAACTGAAGACTTTTTTCATTTTTTTTTCCGTTATTACCTGTAAGTGGCTTCAATCAGTCCACGTAGTATATACTTCGGAACCCTTTTGGCATACACCCGTGTATGCCTTGACAGATTTTTTTATTAAAAAACACGGTTCATAAACGTTCTGAAAATTTACAGATATCTTTGTAAATGAGTAAATAAAGTATGCTCAAATGTTTATCAAACATCACTTTGAAAAGTCCTGTCATGCCTCGAAATTATGCAGTTCTCATAAGAATGCAAATTAATTTGTTTATTTAATATATGTATATTAAACTATTCTCCTAATGGTGTTGAAATTTTACAAGTTAAAAAAAGCATTTTTTTTTACATTAACAAAAAAATTTTAATGTAAAAAAAGGAAAAGTAAATGACCTTAAAGTTGAAGTTTTTTTTTTAATTTTTTAGACGAAAGTTGTTCCTTTTTTTCTGCAAAAAAGTAAATAGGTTTTCTTTTGAAAAAATTTTTTGTATCCCAAAATGACCTGAAAACCTCCAATCAAGATCACAATTGTTACCTCTATTGTTTTTTTCCTCCCCAAATCTTGAAACTTTTCTACCAAACATTTCCCGTAAAAATCCATATTTTTCCAGATATTAAGCAGTCTCAAGATAAAAAACTCATGCTGTATATGGGTACGGTGTACTATCAGGCTTATACTTAATGTTAGTTTATATTATATTACCAATATGATATATCATATTCCTCTGTATTTATTTTTATAGTTTGATGTTATGTCATAACAGTATTTAGCAAGAACTACTGTTTATATAACATGTATTCAGAACATGTAATATAAGCAGTGATTCTTAATCGATATTCTGCGAACAATATTAAGAGCATTTCTAATAGGAAAATTAATGAAAAACGATTTAAAATTATTTAATTTTATGGAACCACTAAACCGCATGTATAATTATGTCACCTGTACCTATACATATTACGGAAACTAGCCGGACACCGACAACTACTCGTTGACCAGTCCAGAATCATTATTGGTTTTTCGCGAACTATTCACGTTGCAAATACGAATAGGCATATGTTGTTTTCAAGTCGTCTGGTTATTATGTAAGTTCGGCATGGAATAGACTTGTGAAACGAGATGGATAATTAAGATGGATGCGGAGAATCTTGCATCATAAATCTCTAAAGAGATTGATGGCTTCATTACGACCGTGTATATTTGTGTATGTTTCAGCAATCATATGCCTCCGACAGAGGCTGATCTAGGTTATTTAGAGGCCTAAGTAAAAAACATTTGCCAAGTAATGTTAACCACTGATTTTACCAAAGATCGTTCATTATCGATTTTTTTAAATATAGTATTCAGATGAACTGCAATTCTTTAGACATTTATTTTTTTTATAATTTTATTTAAAAATATTAATTCGAAATTTTCCTTAAGGTAATTCGATCAGTGCCATAGAATATACTACGCTAATGGAAAATACAACTATTTTTTATGCAACATATAGAAAATATATGAATATCTAAAAATGTCTTTTTTATTTACTCGTATCATAAGATTATTCGTCATTTGATTTTTAAACAATTATACTATTAAATATTTAAAAAGTTCATTATTTGACTCTACTTGTTTTCAACTCAAAATAAATCTGGCAACATTGTACTGTTAGTTTTAAAAACAAAGAATCGCTGTCAGTTTAAATCATAGACATATAGTACTGGACAGCGTGATCCACATTTACAAATGTACGATACAGATCGCGCTGTCTAGTACTATATGTCTATGGTTTACATAGAATTATGAGAATTATATTTAATAAACACATAAGTACATGAAAAATGTACTTTTTTCGTTTTTCAATAATAAAAATACGTTATAAATTAAAAATATGTAATATTATTTCATTTTATTATATAGCATTTTAAATATGCGGACATAGAATGTGTAAATCATTTTGTAAGTGTTGTTATTTGTCTTTTCTTTATCTACGGTTTTGAATGCAATGTTGTCAGATTGTGATGTTAATTAAAATTAAATATGAACGATAATGACATATACAATTTGTCTTATTTTTAAATCAATATTTATCACGAACTAAACGGTAAAAGTACTTTTTTTTATTTTTGACATAATCTGTTATATTCAATAAATCTATTATTTAGTTTTTTAAACTGTTGTCTAATTTATTTAATCCGATATATGCAAATTCATGCAGTTGCCGGTATGATTCGCCATATCTCCCATGTTAAAAATACTAACTTTGATAATTAATTTCTTTTAAACTGTACGGTAGATCTTTTTCAAATTGCAAATATCAACGCAGTGAATGTTGTTTTATGACATACATTAAATTCACATTTATATCTAATAACTCGTCTAGTGATCGAATGACCTTAAGGTAGTTGGTCCATCATAATGTGATCACATTAGGCCATGAGTACATATTTTTAATTTAGAGAAATGATCATGGCAACGCTGTACATTATCTACTATTAACTACTTGTCAAATGATTATATTTTATCATGTAAACTACCACAGAATATATTAATAATTAATGAAATCGATTATAATTCCCTTCAATCCACTTATCATATTTTGTAAAAAATTATTTCATTATTTCGTGTATTTTTTACTATAATCAAATGAATACATTGTTGCCACATTGTCAACAATACTGTAATTTATGTGATGGTTTGGTAGTTAAATCTGGTTAAAACGGGATGGTCAATAATTCCAATTTTTTGTATACTGTTTTCTTTCATATAAATATACAACATGTCAGTTTTTTATGAAAATCTGACGCTACGTTTAAATTTTATCTAATAAAACGTTACGTTAGTGTACGGTTAGTCCATATAAGCTGTGTTTGAGATCGTTTTTCATGACTTTGAGATGGTCAATTTTAATAAAAATGGGCCTTTTTCAGATATTAATCTAGGGAATATTCCTGTGCAATTTAAACAAAATCTGACGAAAACATGTTTACGGACCAACTACCTTAATACGCACTCGGCACCTGAATATATTTTGTACACTGCCGTGCAAAAGTCTTTGGACACCTATGATTTTGAAGGTAAATATACAGATTTCAGTCAATAAAAATTCCCAAAATAGCGAAGAGAATATTTTTACTGGCATTCAAAATAGTAAAAAAACAATTTCTCGTTAGCTTGAAAGACACTGTGCTTCAATACTTTTAAAATTGTAAATACTGTCTTTTAGATATGCTAGGGTTATTACAAAAGTTGTAATTAAGTACTCTTATCAACATTTAAGATTTTTTATCAACCATTTTTGCAGTTTTGTATTTATAATGCGCAAAAAATTGAATGTCCAAAGACTTTTTGAGGGCAACAAAATTTTTTAAATGGAAACCTATTTCTTTTTTTACATATTTTTTTTTTTTTTATTGAATTTTATTTTTTTTTTGTTAAAAAATTCTGAAATTATTATTTATTATTATATTCAATTAAAAAAAATGTGTTGTTTAAAAGAGGAGAAAAAAAAATTAATTTTTAATAAAAAAAATTGGTTAAAATTGAGATTTTTGAAAAACTTTTCAGACAAAAGTATTATTTTTTTATATAAAATACGAATATATGTAAAAAAATATTTCCCTGAAATACCTTAATTTTCAAAATATTCGTTGTCTCAATTTAAATAGACCACACTATAATATGATATGATGTAATTTTTAACGTCGAATAAATTCCACAGTGATATATGTAAATACGTTTAAGCACTCTTGTGTGTATATTTAAGCTATTATAATCTTTGAATAATCTCTAACTGTAGAACAATAAAATACCTACCCCAAATAAATGCATCGTTTTCATAGTTTATTTAACATTCAAAATGATAATGCCCAACCAGCCCAACGCATAGATAGATTAGTGTATATACAATACATACGTACTTATGTATATATTGTATGTATGTATATATTCTACATAATAGTAAATATTATATTATACATATATATTGATGTATTAGTATGCAAGTATAATAAGTATAGAGTTTAGAGTCACGATTTTAAATATAAAAATAAACAACGTTTGAAATGTTTTGAATACTGTTTAATTACATTACATAAATAAAAATATGATCTAGATATTATAGACCAGTGTTTCTCAAAATATTTTTTGCAAGAAGGAATAATAAAGACGGGTAATGGGGCAGATTTACAGTATGTGCATGCAATTGGCTATTTGCACATACCACTAACCTAACGTAACAACCCTAACTTAACAACCTAACCTAATTTAGTACATATACAGTATGTGCAAATAGCCAATTGCATGCACATACTGTAAATGCAAATAACCACTTTCAATAATAATATCTAATGCCGGCAGTACACACTCGCCGAGCATAAGCGAGACTACTCGAACGCGAATGTGTACTGGCAACGCTCGCCTCGCCCTGTAGTGACTCGCCATACCAGGGCCGGATTTAAAGATCTGGAGGCCTCGGGGCAACAAAGGAGTGGAGGCCCCTTGGTTCCAAATTATTTTCCAAATAAAATGAACAATTGTTTTCAGTCGAGTTTTCCAATAAATAATTTATTGTGAAACCAAGTATAGATTCTTTTATTATTTAACGAACATATAAATATAATCGGAAACAAGAATTATCTAAAATTAAATTTTAGCGTTAACGAACGGCCATTTGAGATTTTGATATTTTACTGATTGCCTGATTGGAGTGAACAAATATATATCGATGATTTCTGTTAATATTTAATGTAATCATGTTTGTACAAAGAACTGTAGGTAAAGGTAAAACGCGAAGAAAAAAATGAAAGGAAAAGTTGTTTACTAGTGTTTACTAGTCTGAATTTGATTTTTTTTTCCGAAGTCTCTATTGTGGGCCCCCCTCTTTTGTGGAGGCTCCGGGGCTGTAGCCCCGGTTGCCCTCCCCTAAATCCGGCCCTGCGCCATGCCTCACCATGCCTCGCCTCGCCTCGTGATCGCTCCACATAAAGTCGGTTTTCGACCACGAGTCAAAGCAAGCGAGTGTCTAGAGCAGTGATTTCCAAACTGGGAGGCGCGCCTCCTTGGGGAGGCGCGGACTAGTGCAAAGGGAGGCGCGAAAAGTTTAACAGAAATTTAATTTTCATAACATATCACATTAAGGTGTATAAATAAAAAATATATAATTATAAATAAACTTTTATAACATAACATTATTTTTGTATACATATACATTATACATACTATCTGTTTCTGAAAGGGACGTTACTGTGTAGTTTTTGACTGACAACTATTATTGAAAAAGTAAAACTGATAGAATTATCATAAAAAAATTCAGAGTGAAATCATTTCCCTTAAAAGACCTAGATTTAATGAAGTTTGTGCTAATAAACAAGCATATTCATCGCATTAAAAATAAATTTTATACGCAAAAAAATACATTTTATACCTTTTTAAAATATGTCTGTATAATTTTATGAAATAAAGGGGGGGGGGGGGAGGCGCCAGAGATTAAATTTTTTTAAAGGGAGGCGTAGTTACATAAAGTTTGGAAACCACTGGTCTAGAGTGTTCAGTATACCTCTTGCACTCACTCTCGCTTGAATGTACTTCAGTTTAAATGGAAGTTGATAGTTTCGCCGAGTGTGTACATCCATTCGCTCGTACATCTTCACTTTATGGACCAAGAGCCCATCGTAGTTTTTTACCCGTCATCGAACATCCTCAATATAATTAGCGGATTTGCAAGTAAACATACTAGAGAACAACAATCCGTCGGTCGCCCTAATCAAATCCTGTGCACAATTAAGATAATTAACGCTAATTAGCGCAATTTTCGAAACGAGTTCCCGTCATAGAACATCCGAATGAAATTTATAAGGAAATATAGATAAATATGTATAGTTTTAGAATATACCGGTCGCCCTCACCATATCCTGTGCAAACTACCCCAAAAACCGATTTTAGGGGGTAAAAAATATGACGGTAGTTTATCACCCGTCATAGAACATCCTCAAAATAAGTAGCTAATATGAAACATACTAGAGAACAACAATACATCGGTCGCTCTTATCAAATCCTGTGCATAGTATGTTTACTTGCAAATCCGCTAATTATTTTGAGGATGTTCGATGACGGGTAAAAAACTACCATGGGCTCTTGATATATTACCAAATGTCTCGGCGAGTGTGTACTGCCGGCATAAGACGTATTAACTTCCAAACAGTAAAAGGTTATTGCCTTGATATGTAACAAAAAATTCAAAATGATTGACCTTTTCTTTAAATATAATTGTATTTCAAAAACAAAATTCATTATAAATTTTTTGTCACATATCAGGACAATAACCTTTTACTGTTTGGTAGTTTTTTATCAAAATCTGTCGAAGCATTTAGTCATAAAACTAAGAAAACGGCCCTAATACGTACTAATTACAACCATGGAAAATATTAAACTTTAACAAATAATCGACATGTCGACTGATTGAATAAAATAAACCTGGCAACTTTGTGCGTAACTAGATGTGTGTAGAGATAGCCAGTTGCATGTATATATGGTATCATAGTATGTGTAAATAGCCCCATCCATTATTATTTCTATACATCTATTTAATGAAAAAAATATATTATATTAATGCTACTTTATATTAACTATTGAAAAAACACAAAAAAATAATGCTCCATAATGTTACAATACATGGAAGAAGGGGGTGACAAGACTTTAGATTTGGGGCCCAGAGCTAAGGGAAGTAGGCGCGACGAGCAAATAAAAGTTAAACTTTCCTGTGATTTTTTTTATTGAAAGACCTAAAAAAGGTTAATAAAAATTATTAAGGGGCCCGCTAACAAATCAAGTCTAGATGCCTGTGACAAGATGCTAATTTACTATTTATCATTTTATTTTAAACAGTGCTCATTTAAATTGTTCTCATTATAAAATAATACATATGTATTAGGGTGTGCCAAAAAAGGGGATTTTTTTTTTTCGCTCTCAGCCCAAAATATCTCAGGAAATGCCCAAACAAAGCTCCTGTTAAAAGCGGAGCTCAAAATTCCAATTTTAAGAGGTCCTCCACGGAAGTTGAAGTTTTCCCGTTTAAATAACATGGAAAACGGGTTTTTTTAACAGTTTTTTGTCCTGCAAACTGGGAAAAAATTATTTTTGAAAAAAATGAATGAATGGATCTTTTTGAGTATTAAATTTAGTACAAAAAGTCCTGTTGAGTCAAATTTCTATATTCAATATTTGATTTTTTGACAGGGCTTTGAAGTTCAAATTTTCGCATTTTTTCACGTTTTTTGCATTTTTCAGCTAAAATATCCGAGTTAGGGAAATATGTTAACTAGCAAAATTGTAGTACGGTTGACATTCTATAAAAAAGTTTCCATCGACTTTTTTGTATTATGAATAACAACAAAGTTATATAAATTATTGGAACCAGCCTAAAAGGGATAAAGGCTACGACATTGTGCTTTTTATATTTTAATAATATGTCATGTTTATTGTTAATATATTTCATAATTTTGTGGAAAAATCATAAAAATATGATTAAATAAGTCTGTAACTTTTAACTACTGATAATACAAAAAATCTTATCCAATTTTGTTCCAAATTTGATGTACTAACAAATTTGCATAAAATTCTTTGTTCAATTATCGATATTTTAGTTCATAAAAGCGAAAATTTAAAAAAATAAATGTTTATGGGTCTATAACTTTGTTGTTATTCATAATACAAAAAAGTCGATGGAGACTTTTTTATAGAATGTCAACCGTACTACAATTTTGCTAGTTAACATTTTACCCTAACTCGAATAGTTTAGCTGAAAAATGCAAAAAACGCGAAAAAATGCGAAAATTTGAACTTCAAAGCTCTGTCAAAAATCAAATATTGAATATAGAAATTTGACTCAACGGGACTTTTTGTACTAAATTTAAAGGTCGAAACGCACTAGAGCGGCTCGACGCTTCACTACACTACACTACGCGTCGCAACAAAATATTCTATTTAATGTTTTAAATGAACCTAGTCGCACATGGGCGACACTACGCTGCACGGTGCGTTACGTGCGATTGGTTAAAAAAATGAAGTGTAGTGTAGTGAAGCGTCGCGCCGCTCTAGTGCGTTCCGACCTTTATACTCAAAAAGATCCATTCATTCATTTTTTTCAAAAATAATTTTTTCACAGTTTGCAGGACAAAAAACTGTTAAAAAACCCCGTTTCCCATGTTATTTAGATGGGAAAACTTCAACTTCCGTGGAGGACGTCTTAAAATTGGAATTTTGAGCTCCGCTTTTAACAGGAGCTTTGTTTGGGCATTTCCTGAGATATTTTGGGCTGAGAGCGAAAAAAAAAATATCGCCTTTTTTTGGCACACCCTAATATGTATGCTATGGACAATTAATTCCTTAAAAAATGTAAATTATAATATAGGTACCAATACCTGTCTCTATTTATAATGTTGTATGACCTGTATACATATGTCTTAAGACCATTTTTATCTTCCATTCACTATTAAATGTTTCATGTGTGTTAACTATTTTTCACGTTACACCTATGTAAGTATCTTAATTAATTGTTTATTTGAATGAAACCTTGCGGAACCTTTAATCTTTAAATAAAATATAAAGAAAAATGCAAAAACTTAAATTTAATTATAATGTATACTTTTCACTGTTTTTATTTTATTTTTATTTTTTTATGTTAGATTTATTTTATTTTAAGTTTTGTAAGGTGTATTTGTTTAATTTAAACATTTAAATTTTGCCACTCTGTGCATACTAGCTATGATCGGCCCATAAGCACATTCTCATCCATCTTGTGTCCTCGTGTTACTAGGTAAATACTCACAATACTCATACGCACTAATCACACAACAACCATTTAAATAATACGAAGGAACTGTCAGCAAAGGAGAAGATCCATTTGGCATTAAACCCATGAAGAATAGAAAGAAACATTTTAATTACATATTTGTGTGTATTTCAAATTATCAAACTTCAAACGTCATTATTTCGAAAACCACTGATTTTGGAGATATGGTATGCAAATACAAAAAAGTGTTCAGAATTTAACGTACAATTCAAAAATAGCATAATATACCGGGTGTCCCAGATAACTTTTCCAGCATGGGGATCTCAGTATCTATAAGAGATACAGGTTTGGTTAAATGAGATGAATTATTTGTATGAAAGGGATGAGTATTACTACACAAAAAAATATTCATAATTCTATGTGGTTTAGGCGGTATACCCAAAAAACTGATAATTCGGAATTTCTTTAAATGGCTATAACTTTTTTGTTAAAGTAGATAAGTACTTTTTGTTTACGGTTTCTTTAAGCACTTTTTTGTGTAGAATTGATTGGTGTATTTAGATTTTTTATATCACGCTTAGTTTCCGAGATACAAGCCCTAACTTCAGTTTGTCGTTAAGTTGGCTATGGCAAATTTGAACGTGTTTTTTACTCTACATTACAACGATGTGTCACTTGCAATATTTATTATCGAAAAAAAAATTATAATATATTTTTTCAAATAGTTCATTGTTTCAAATATTCATTTGTTATTTTGATTGTTGTTATTGTGATTTTTGTTTACAATTTTTGTTTTTCATGGCTCACTTAAAAGTTAGTTATAAAATACTTCATAAATATCACTGATATTTAGTATTTCGACTTTTTTTCGACAATAAATATGGCAAGTGACATATCGTTGTAAAGTAGAGTAAAAACCACGTTCAAATATGCCATAGCCAACTTAGCGGCCCAAAAGAAAAACCAAAGTTAGAGCTTGTAACTCGGAAACTAAAAGTGATATAAAAATTCTAAATACACCAATCGATTCTCCACAAAAAAGTGCTTTAAGAAATTGCAAACAAAAAGTACCTATCTTCTTAAACAAAAAAGTTATAGCCATTTAAAATTCCGAATTTTCAGTTTTTTAGGTATACCGCCTAAACCATATAGAATTATGAAATTTTTTTTGTGTAGTAATACTCATCCCTTTCATACAAATAATTCATCTCATTTAACCAAACCTGTATCTCTTATAGATACTGAGATCCCCATGCTGGAAAAGTTATCTGGGACACCCGGTATAGGAAGTTCTATTTAAAAAATCAATGATGACAGTATACTTGTATGTTCTTCTATAATAAACAATTTTCTTATGTAAAAAAATTCGCAACTAAAAATACTAATCGACGTGTCCGAGCGTTTTTTCACAAAATAATTACCTGAATTAAATCATTCAGATAAACCAGAAATTAATTGTATTTTTAAGTGTAGGTACAATAGTTAAAAACATTTAAATAAGAATATTTTAACTCTTTTTTTATGTCCTTACAATATATTATAGTTATAATGGATATGATACTAAATGGTTTATAAATTAAATCTTATTTCTTACTATTAGTTCTATATATGTAGTATGCATATATGTATTATAGGTATGTGTGATATAAACAACATTAATCAGGCAATAACAATATTCCCAAGTTTGATAGCAATTACAGTTACATGTTGTCGACATTGATATGTTGATTTACAATAATCGCATCGATCAAATTACAACTCAATTAGCTTTAAGGGAATTAATAGCGGTTGTTGAAACCGGAATAATAGTTTCATTATTGTTATTATTTTTCTCGAATACTAATTATTGTAATTATTCACACTTACCACCTATCAAAGTGAGTTTAATGATTTATTTATTTTATGTTATTTTGTAATTTAATATTGAAAATATAACAAAGGGTTATATTTATTGCACTATTTTAAATATTAGATGGTATTCACTTATACATACATATCGAAAATAATTTTTATTACTTTGCACATAGGGTTGGACAAAAAAAGGACAAATTGAAAAATAAAATAAAAAAGTATATGCCGAGTTAGATTTGTAGACCTTGAAGACCGTTTGTTTAGATTTTTTTTCAAACGCCATTGAAAATAAAAAAATAAATTGAAGATCCTTTTTAGGGTTCCGTAGAAAACTAGGAACCCTTATAGTGTTTCTCCATGTCCGTCCGTCTTCAAAAATTTTGAGATAATAAGATGAAATTTAGTATACGGTCGTAGATTAATGACCCAAAAACAGAAATGATAAGATTTTTGAAAAAAATATTTTTTTTGGGCCCCCTTTCCATAAAATGAAAATTTTACCTACCCCATTGAATGGGGTGTCGTTAGAAAGGTCTCCTAAAATGCAACAAAAAATGTATCAGAACTTTTTGATTTTAACCCTTTCATCACGTTGTATTTGCTCTCCAAAGTCATTAAAAAAGCGTCCCCCCCCTCTATTTTCTAAACTATCAATTTAAAAAATCTAAAAAAATTCCAGAATGTAGCTTTTAATTAGTACTTTTACTGAAAATTATAACGAACATTGTCAAAAATATTTTGGACCCCCATTATAGACTTAAAAGTGAACTCTCATTTTTTCCCCACTTACCCCATTGAGTGGGGTGTCATTTAATAGGTCTCTTAAAATGCAATAAAAAATGACAGGTAACTTTTTGATTTTAACCCTTCAGTAACGAAATATTTGCTTTTTAATGTCGCTGTCAGAGCGCCCCCCCCCCTCTATTTTCTAAACTATCGATTCAAAAAATATGAAAAAAATTCAAAATATAGCTTTTAATTAGTACTTTCACTGAAAATTATAACGAACATTGTCAAAAATATTTTGGACCCCCCTATCATAGATTGAAAAGTGAAGTCACATTTTTTTCATTTACCCCATTGAGTGGGGTGTCATTTGATAGGTCTCTTAAAATGCAATAATAAAAGTCAAATGACTTTTTGATTTTAACCCGTCGGTCACGAAAATTTTGAAAAAAATCTTTTTTTATAAATCGTAGTGAGAATGACTACGGAACCCTATCATGTATGTGCCCAACAAGCACTTGCCCGTTTTATTTTTTAATAATTTTGACGAAATTTTTTACGTTTCGAATTAATGTCCACTAACTGGGATTTTATTATTCAGCTACTAATTACTATGTATACAGGGTGATCCAGACCACCCGTCCACTATGTTTTACGCCCAAACTATTGAAGATAGAGTTTTATAAAAAAAAATTTACTATGTATATCGATCCTAAAGAATTTCAAGAAAATATTTTCAACCCCCTAAAACTGCGCCTTAGGGGGTAGTTTGGGGGGTACATGCCCGTTTCTCAGTAAAATCAAATGGAACGGTATATTCAAAAGTACATAATTGTAAAGACCATAAAAAAGTAAGAAACTTTTGTAAAACAAAAATTTTCATACTTTCAATTGTTTAGAAAATATGGCGACTTGATCTCAAATTTTAGGGTTTTACTAAAAGTGCTCTAATTTCGTTAAATATTAATGAAATTTTATTCTTTTTACTTTCTTATACCAATGTATATGAAATATACATATAGTATAAGTAAGTATAGTAAACGCGATTTTTTTCGAAATCCGGTTTTTGATGGAATTATTAATTTTGACCTTCCCTGAATCCATTCTGACTATTTTCGCCATGATGTCTGTGTGTCTGTCGGTCTGTCTGTCGGTCTGTCGGTCTGTCTATCTGTAGACGCTGTAACAAATACGACAAATCGTAGAAAGGTGGAATTTTATACTTAAGATTGATTTTTGCCTGGGAAGAAAACCTCCTATTTTTGAAAACGATCATTCAACCGGAAACGGATGTTTACCTACATCGATTTTTGAATTTTTCGAATTACACTGAAACAGTGCGAATTAGAGAAAAATGGCCAAGTTGAAAATTGTAGGTAATATTATTATCTATAATTTATGTTCTATTCATTTTTTCGAAAAAAACAAATTTAATTTTTTTTTTTTACTAAGTATTCGATTTTAAGTACATTTCAAATGGTTCATAACAGAGAAGAAATATCTGCCATGAGTGTCATGGGACTTTCTTATACGTATTACAGAGACTGTACGTGTTTGCCATAGGTACCATGGGCCTTTCTTATACGTAATACTGAGAATAAACACTGTATACTCTAATTCATTTAGTTTGCAGTAGTCGTCGTGCGACTTGACGGTATTAGTCGTGATCCGTACGGTCAAAGCACCCAGCAACCAGTATAGATTATTCTAAATAATGATTTTAAAAAAAATATTTCTGGCTAAATCATAAGTGTTGGAAAAAAATGTATGGGGAATAAATTATAGATAATAACATACTCGACATTTTTTATCTAAAACATTTTTGTCTTATTTCAAAAAATTAAAAAAATTACATGAGTAAACATCCGTTTCCATTTTATTGTTAGTAATTATGTTAAACAAAATTCGTTCGATACATAATGTATAAAAAAATATTTCTATAGTTTATGTCTCATTCATTTTACTCTATCTTTTATTAGTTTGTTAGAAATATCCTTCACTAAAATAAAAATCACGTACACTGTTCACTGTCATTATTACGTATAAGAAAGTCCTGTGGCACACGGCAGATTATTTTAAATTTAGAAAGTAGAAATAATGACTTTTGTAATGATCTATGAATATTTAAGATTTTGACATATAAAAAATGCAAAAGTTCAATTAGCGATAATTCAAAATATTTAAATACAATGGTACATCAATTAGTACTTTATCTGAAAAAAGACATGTAAATAAACAACTTTTGCTAAGAAAATTAAAAATTAAAAATCAAAATTTTAAAATGGAAAATTGAAAATTATAATTTTTAATTTAAAATTTTATTATCAAAAGTTGTTTATTTACGTATCTTTTTTGAGATAAAGTATTAATTGATATATCATTGTATTTAAATTTTTTGAATTATCGCTAATTGAACTTTTGCATTTTTGATATGTCGCGTGTCACTTTAAACTATCAAAATCTTAAATATTCATAGATCATTACAAAAGTCATTATTTCTATTTTCTAAATTTAAAAAAAGAATAAAATTTCATTAATATTTAACGAAATTAGAGCACTTTTAGTAAAACCCTAAAATTTGAGATCAAGTCGCCATATTTTCTAAACAATTGAAAGTATGAAAATTTTTGTTTTACAAAAGTTTCTTACTTTTTTATGGTCTTTACAATTATGTACTTTTGAATATACCGTTCCATTTGATTTTACTGAGAAACGGGCATGTACCCCCCAAACTACCCCCTAAGGCGCAGATTTGGGGGGTTGAAAATATTTTCTTGAAATTCTTTAGGGTCGATATACATAGTAAATTTATTTTTATAAAACTCAATCTTCAATAGTTTGGGCGTAAAACATAGTGGACGGGTGGTCTGCATCATCCTGTATGTACATTATACAGTACCTTGCCATATTATTAGATCAAAGCTAAAAAAATTTTTTGCAATTTTTACACGAAGCACGAATTTTGGTGTTTGGTTGTTTAATCATCACCAAGATCTATTAAAAAAAATATTTTTACTCAACTACGCGAAATTACTAAAATTTCAGCTATTCGATATCGCGTCATGTTTTTAGCTTTCAATTTTCTGGCAATTCGACTAACTTTAATAGGCGACAAATCACTCATTTTCCGAAAATTATATCTTAGTCACAAATCTCAATAATTTTTTAATATACAGGGTGTTTCAGACCACCCGTCCACTGTTTTATGCCCGAACTATTGAAGGTAGAGTTTTAGGATACAAAAAGTGTACTATATATCGACCCTAAAGAATTTCAGGAAAATATTTTCAACCCCCTAAAACCGTCCTTTGGGGGGTAGTTTTAGGGTACATGCCCTGAGTAACGACTCAGCAAAATCAAATAGAATGGTATACTTATCAAAAAGTACATATTTGTAAAGACCATAAAAAATACTCTGCCTTGTAAATGCACGGTGCTTCCTCGTGCTAAATTCATCAAAGGTAGTTAATTATTGAACAATTTAAATAAAAACCGATAAAGTATTCAGATCAACTGCCTGTCATTGGTTAACCATTTAATTTTCATACAATTTTAATAAAAAAATTTAATTTGACATTTTTCTTAATACGCGCCTGGTTATTATGTCGTATATTTTGAATTTTTTGGCAATTTCAATCAAAATCATTATTTTTCTGCTAAACAAATGTCAAAATGACATTTAAAACGTCAAAGTGACATTTAATATGTCAAAGTAAATAGCAGTTTTAAAAATACTCTGCCTTGTAAATGCACGGTGCTTCCTCGTGCTAAATTCATCAAAGGTAGTTAATTATTGAACAATTTAAATAAAAACCGATAAAGTATTCAGATGCACTGCCTGTCATTGGTTAACCATTTAATTTTCATACGATTTTAATACAAAAAAGGTTCTATAAAATTTTCACGTAACATGTGTCTTTCTTGAGATATCTTCAAAAAATAAATCTTTTTGGATGTCACCCCTCCCCCTTACACACAATTTTAATTATTTTGAAATGGGACCGTCCTCAAGCCAGACCCAACCAACCAACCAAGTTTCATCAATATCGGTTCAGTGGTTCATGAGTTAAGCGTGTGACAAGGATTGGGGGACAGACACACACACAGACAGACACACACACACACACACACACACACACAGACAGACAGACACGGAACAAAAAGTGTTTGTCTTGACCTGAAACGGATAGATCCGGTAAAATTTTTAAAATCGGAGAACAAATTTTTTTCTCGTTTTAAAACGATAACAAAGCTTCTCGTATCTTCGATATTGCGAGGAAGCAAAACAAATGACGATTTTTATAAAGCAAATTGAGATAAATCTTTGTAAGGGAATATTTTACAACAAACGTAGGTGACCTATATTATAGAAAATTGAATGCTCTACAAAAAAGGTTCTATAAAATTTTCACGCAACATGTACCTATCTTTCTTGAGATATCTTCAAAAAATAAATCTTTTGGGATGTCACCCCTCCCCCTTACACACAAATTTAATTATTTTGAAATGGGACCGTCCTCAAGCCAGACCCAACCAACCAACCAAGTTTCATCAATATCGGTTCAGTGGTTCATGAGTTAAGCGTGTGACAAGGATTGGGGGACAGACACACACACACACACACATACAGACAGACAGACACGGAACAAATTTTCTGCTAAACAAATGTCAAAATGACATTTAAAACGTCAAAATGACATTTAATATGTCAAAGTAAATAGCAGTTTTAAAAAAACAAATGACGATTTTCTTAAGTCAAATTGAGATAGATCTTTGTAAGGGAATATTTTACAACAAAAGTACATAGGTGACCTATATTATAGAGAATTGAATGCTCTACAAAAAAGGTTCTATAACATTTTCACGTAACATGTGTCTTTCTTGAGATATCTTCAAATCAAAAAATAAATATTTTGGGATGTCACCCCTCCCCCTTACACACGATTTTAATACTTTTGAAATGGGACCGTCCTCAAACCAGACCCAATCAATCAACCAAGTTTCATCAATATCAGTTCAGTGGTTCATGAGTTAAGCGTGTGGCAAAGATTGGGGGACAGACACACAGACACACACACAGACAGACAGACCCGGAACAAAAAGTGTTTGTCTTGACCTGAAACGGATAGATCCGGTAAAATTTTTAAAATCGGAGAACAATTTTTTTTTCTCGTTTTAAAACGATAACGAAGCTTCTCGTATCTTCGATATTGCGAGGAAGCTATAAGAAACTTTCGTAAAACAAAAATTTTCATACTTTCAGTTGTTTAAAAAATATGGTGACTTGTTTTTAAATTTTATGGTTTTACTAAAATGCTCTAATTTCGTTAACTATTAATGGATTTTTATTATTTTCTTAAATTTATAAAGTAGAAATAATGAACTTTGTAAAGATGTATGATTATTTGAGATTTTATCCACGACTTATATCTCTCAGAGGGAATAATGAAAAAAGAACTTTTCTGATTGGTGCATTCAGAGGGAATAATGACCATTATTCCCTCTGAATGCACCAATCACAAAATTTCTCAAATTAAATAATACCATGGAAACAAAATACACAAATTCTAAAGTCTAAAAAATTTATTTGCGACTGTCAAATAAAACACCTAGTGTTTGTGTATTTGTATTGAGATGGATAAAAATGAAGAGTCTATTACTTGTACACCTCCCGAAATTGTACTACAAGATGCAGCTACTGGAAAAATCAAAATGCATAATTTATAATAACAGAGTTTGTATTTTGTTTCCATGGTATTATTTAATTTTTATTAATTTGAGATTAGAACAAAAATTTTTGTATTGAAGCTTGCATTCCATGTATTCAGTTGTGTTTATGAAAGTAAATAAAATAGTCGTAGATAAAGTACAGTATACTACTCGCAATAATGGCTATTATAACCTCGGAATTTTTTTTCTCCCTCGCCGCTACGCGGCTCGGTTCGAAAATTATTCCTCGGTAATAATAGCTATCATTATTGACTCGTGGTATAATATACTATTAATAGTTTAAAGTGTCATACGCGACATCAAAAATTCAAAATTTCAATTAAGGGTAATTTAAATGTTTAAATACAATGGTTATATCATTTAGTACTTTATCTTAAAAAATATATGTAAATAAACAACTTTTGTTAAGAAAATTTAAAATTATAATTTGAAAATACTACAATTTGAAATTTTTTTCACTCGTCGGCATGGTCTCTCGGCGTCATTAAACTAAACCGTTAAATTACCAACACCGTCATTAAATCGAGCGGTGAGTACATAAGAGGAATATTTAATCGTTTTAATATATAAAAAACACAAAAATCACATTAAAAATATCAAATCTATTAGGGCGTGATTAATTTTTCTATGTAAAATATGTAGATATGATAACGATGTTTCAATGATTGAAACTGTCGTTTAATAGAATCAAAATTCAGTTTACAAAAGTGAGTATAACCGAAACAAACTTAATATCATGTAATCATGTACAGTAAATTTAAAACAATTAAACTAGGATCTAAATAGAATTAGAGCAAATTATGAAATAAAGCTTAGATATATACATTCACCGCATGAATGTGCTCCGTAGTTGGACAACATTGTTTTGTTTGTCGGCAACATATATAAAAAGGGTCATTAATTATGTTTTCATTAGTTCATGTTTTTCACCAGAAAACGATGGCTTTTTTGCTTGTTCATGCTTATTTGTTACAATATATACACCACTCTCTTTGCGGCCATATTGTGTACTACACTATTCAATTTTCTTCTTTAGCTGACATGCTTTTTTGTATCTACGGGCGAACTTGTTTTTTGGAATATTTTGTAGAGCGCATCGAAAGAACAAACATTTATTATAAAAACACTTTGAATGGAATTACGTTTTTGCTTACGTTTGGATCCAAGCAGTAACTATTAATAACATATAAGTTATTTTAAGAAGAATAGGATATCGTAGTGTTTACCAAAGTTAAAATATCGATGTACCCTTTTTGAGAGTTAAATGTTACCAGCGTATTCTAAAAAGTGCTCCGGTGGGGGGGGGGGGGGTAAATGTATTACATATTGTAATAGTTCTAAGGTTGTTTTCGTGTAAAAAATCAAATATGCATTCATAGCGAAATTAAAAAAAGTTACAAAAATCGAATTTATGCATTTGTTGTTCAAAGAATAATATTAAATAAAATTCTACCCCAGGTGTCAACCTTTCTGCTGAACTGTTCTCTGCTTAACTGCCGAACCGATCTTCGTGAAATATAGCAAGGAGGTAGCTTGTATCTTGAGGAAGGACATATGATACTTTGTATTCCAAAAAATTCTTAGATAAAAAATTGGTGTGATATGGTTATCGACTATCATAACAGAAATACGTATTACCTACCTAATCTTCTTCTTTTTCATGGATTTTATGTCAAGTGGATTTCCTCTTTTTTTGCCAACCCCTACCTAAATTGAATTCCACACGAACGAAGTATTGATATATTGTTTTCCTTCTGTGGATATGTTCCAAAATATTTTAATTGATTTAAGGTAATTCATTACCTTAATGTAGCATTTTTATTTACATACAGGGTCATCGAAAAGTATCGGACCCCCCTGATATCTTGAGTTAGAATGCATTTTGGAGAAAATGTCCAATAACAAAGTTGTATGGTTTCAAGCGAAGAGTAAGATGATGACTTTGACTTTGAATTTGACAATGTCTCTCAAGGTCATTTCAAGGTCAACCTTATTTTTTTAAATGGAACCCTATACATTTCATTGCATATTCTTATAGCTTATCTTGAGGGCTTTCCATAACACTATAATAAAACATTTTTTCATTAAGTACTTTTTGAGTTATAAAGGTTTGAAGTTAACAATTTTTTGATACAAATATAAAATATTTTGTCAAATATTATTAAGTTTTCAGTAATCAAACCTTAAATATGGATGAAATTTATTTCCAACGGGATGGAGCTCCACCTCATTAAATTTCATCCATATTTAAGGTCATTTTTGACAAGATATTTTTTATTTGTATCAAAAAATTGTTAACTTCAAACCTTTTTAACTCAAAAAGTACTTGATAAAAAAAAATTTTATTATAGTGTTTTGAAAAGCCCTCAAGATAAGCTATAAGAATATGCAATAAAATGTATGGGGTTCCATTTAAAAAAATAAGGTTGACCTTGAAATGACCTTGAGAGACATTGTCAAATTCAAAGTAAAAGTCATCATCTTACTCTCCGCTTGAAACCATACAACTTTGTTATTGGACATTTTCTCTAAAATGTATTCTAACTCAAGATATCAGGGGGGTCCGATACTTTTCGATGACCCTGTATATCACCTGAACAGCAGTATGTATAAAAATATATCTACCTAAACAAAATTCCGGTATAACATACATTTAGTATTTTATTTACTTTAAAACAACAAAAATATATTACTTTTAACAAAGCTTTTTTTGCTGTTTTTATGTTAACGGCGTTAAGAAGCACCATAAAAAGGCTCACCTTTAGAAGTTTCCACATCCGAATGTTTCGGATAGTTTGCCGTAGTTGTTCCACGCGCACTTGTTCATTGTTCACCAGTGGTGGTGCTAGTGATTTTATATAGTCAATAGTCACTAGGGTGAGTCGAAAATAGGAAATATCCGCGGATCGTATCGTAATAGTACGTAAAAGTTGCTACTCATTAATACAAGCAAATGTCATACAATTTTTGAAATCGGTCAATATCTTCATATCGCGAATGAGCCCAAAGTTATTAAAAAAATGTTTAAATGCTAAAAAATTTACGGGCCAGATTTTGATGAAAATGTGTCGCATGCATTACTTTGTTGACAATTACTAAAAAAAATCACCAGAGGCACAAAAGTGATCGGTAAAGCGGGTTCGTTTTAGATAAAAAATTACCGGTTTCGTGTTTTTATAATGTATAAAAACGCGTTTTCGTACTTCGGCGATATAATTTTAAAGCAAAAACACCCCATGCAGGTAGCAGCATCATCGCAAATTCCATCTATAACTTTCTCAAATAACTATAGATCAGTACTTTGCAATTCAATTAAGTGCGGGGTAAGGTTTTAAAGACGAAAAAAAGGCATATTTTCATGATTTTTTTCTGGAGATATGAATAATGCTGGTTTATTTATTTCATATACATGTTATAGTATGACATCTAAAGTATCTTTGGAAAAATGTTCAATTAAAAATATCAAAAAATATGTATATGACAGCGAATCTCTGGAGGCACCTCGAAAAAAAGTTGTTATGCGGTGAACACCATAACTCATTACCAGATCATCTGAAACAAAAAAATCGAAGTGTGCTTAAAAGGTGATATGTTTCCCTAGGTAGTGACGGAGATTTTTTTATTTTTTTTTATTTATTTTTTTTTGATAGCATTTGAAAGTGAAAAACGTGATTTTCGTTAAAAAATTCGGTGAATTTATTATTATAAAATAGAAAAAAATGATAAAACAAAAAAAACTTTCCGTGATTACTTGCTGATTTATGTGTAGAAATAGTGTTTAAAATTTCAAAAGGATCGGTCAAGTAGATTTTGAGTTATAATGTTCACGAACTTCAAAAATGACGTTTGCGAGAAAATCGATTTGAAGTTTATAATACTGGAACATCCAAAATTAAGCATCAATAAAATGGTATAATTTTTTATACTTACATAGAATCATCAATGCCAGCTCCGTACAGTGCTCTTGCCTACGTTGGATTCTACTCTCTTTTTTTAAACCTGTCAGGTAGGTATAAAAATCGAGCATGAGCCCGGGCGCACATTGAGACGTAGGCGACGCAGCGCAGCGCAGGGCAGCGCAGCACAGTTTTTGCTGCGTGACTTGAGTGACCGCACATTGCAATGCAGTTTCTTGTCTATTTGAAAAAAAGCGTACATGAAGAAAAGAAAAAGTCACGGTAAATTCGTTCTAACATCGGAATTTTCAGATAAACGATTATAAACATATAATATATATTATATTATATGTGTATATAGAATAAAATATGAATAATAAAAATGAATAGTAATAAAAACTGCGTGACACGTTTGCAGAAAACTGTGTCATAAAAACTTCGCGACGCAGGTTCACGCAGGCACTGAACTGCTCTGCCCTGCCCTGCCTCTCAATTAGCGCTCGTAAGTACAAACATGGGTTACACAAAAACTGTGCTGTGCTGCCCTGCGCTGCCCTGCGCTGCGTCGCCTACGTCTCAATGTGCGCTCGGGCTGAGGGTCGGTCGCTTGAAACACTGTATCTTCGTTAGTTTTATTCCGATTTATTTGAAATTTTGACACAATACTCTCGACATGTTGTACATTCAGAAAAATTAAAAAAAAAATGCAAATTTGTTTTTTTTTTAAAACCTTACCCCGCTCTTAATATCTAGCCTTTTTTCGTTAACCAGAATCTTATAGTTATTTACTAGTAGATTAATATATGGTAAGATGTAAATAACATTATTGTATAGGTAGTAAAAAAGAAACAAATAAAACCGACTTAACCCTTTACTGCGCAATTTAAAAAAAAAATAATAATAAATAAAATCTCATGTAATTTGATGCAAAGAATTTGAAAAAAATATGCAAAAAAATCCATTGTTGTTTATTTGTTTAATTACTGTTAATTATTATAACGATGCACTTATGCATCATTTTGTATTTTTAATATATTTTGAGTTACAATAGAATTTTTATTGGTACATTTATTTGCTGTTGCACATGTGCATCAAAATGCAGTAAAGGGTAATAAAAAAAAACTAAAAGTACTGAAAAGTACATTAGAATTAATTTAAAGTTTTTGAAATCGCTTTTATTTTTTTCTTAATTTTTATTTTATTTGTCCCTTTTGATTGGTCTATGCTCTGATTATGAAAAAATTATATAGAACTACCTTAGGAGTATATTCTTCCAAACAAATATATGTTGTCTTCTTGACAACGTTTCGGTCAAATCCTATCGGCCATCTTCAGGTCTGGTCTGAACTTTGTTCTTTGAACTCCGTTTGACTAGTGATTCGATACTGCCGAATCAAGTATCTCCTTTTTTTAATTCAGTTAAAATTTTGAGGGTATCAGTTATGTGAAAGCTTACCATCTAGCAGGAGACTAATATGTATAATATGTCGTCAAATGTAATCAAAGCGCTATAGCTCGTAAACTACAATGCCTTCCAAAAGTTCGGGGCCACTTTTAAATATCTTTAAATATAAGATTGAAATTTATAAGGATACAATAGTATCACCAAATCTATTATTTAACCATAAAAGCAACCACCTGCATATCACCGGGTGGCGGGGAGAGGAGGGAGCAACAAAATCTTAAATGGAACATGGGGTTGAGTGAGGGCTCGTTCGAAAGGGCTAACCAAAACAAAAACAACGCAGGAGCGCTGAGGTATCTACGATTTTTTTTCAAGAAGTTATGATCATTTGAAAAGTTCTATTGAGATTAGGTTAAATGCATTTTCAGAAATGTTATAAAAAGAAAAAAAAACAGATTCAATTGAAAAACTGACGTTTATCAGTAAGCCGTGTCTTTATTGTGTCAAAAAATTCCACTCTTTGAAGTTATACTTCTACTGGCGCGCTGAGGGTGAAACTTTAGTATGTAATGAAGAAAATTTAACAGGATGAAGTTAAGAATGCATGTATCTTATACCGGCCTGGTTCATTCGTGTAGATAATACATATTTCTGTTATATAATAGTCGGTTAAACAGGTTTTTAGTTTTGCACACACTTTTTTGTAAATAAATATTAGCATAGTATATGTATATTGTATATGTATTATGTATATTTATAGCACAATATACATATAGTTTGTAACATGTAAAATAACCGGGCTAAGCCAAACATTGCCGAATCGGTCATCTTTCATGTTACAAACTATACATACATATTACTATTAACTTGATTGTTTTATTAATGAACAATCTTCATTATCTTTATAGTATAATCCAATTAGGAGGGCAGGTGACTCCCAAAAATTGAAACAAAATTTAACCCCACCCATCTTTATTGAGATGAGAAATAATTTAGACATGTAACAAAATATTTATTCCCATCAAATGACGCGTTGCGGCGCCACTGTTATTTGACTATTGTTTTGTTTGCCGAATAGCCCGCGAGTCTATTGGGGAATACGTTACACTAATTTAATTTGGTATAGTGTATGGTTTGGGCTCTATACGCTAGAGGGCACTAGCGACACGGTGTTGGCGGGGAGAGGAAAGGATGTGGCACGCGATAAAAACACGACGGCCCCGCTAATCATCTATGCTTCTTGTGTTGTTAACACATTGCTTTCGTTTGTGTTCTTAAGAAATTGAAGTTGAATGATTATACGAAGCCGGAAAAAAGGCAGCAGCTTAATTTGTTGTTGTGCTTGTATTTGTATATTAATAATCTTTTGTTGATAAGATTTACTCATGTAATTAAGTGTAAACATAATATGAGAATCCCAGGATCGTGAATGCCAAGATTAGGACCATTTTTCTCCGGTTTTGATACGGATTTTTAGTAGGATCTATAATAGGAATGATGCCAGTTACAAAGTATCATTGAAATTATGATTTTAAATAATGGAATATGTTAAAAAGAGTCTAAAAATGTATTTATTTTTATATTAAAATCGAAATTAATATAATTTTTGCTAAAATCAAATGCAAAATACAGCAATCCACCATGTTAAATGGAACACCAATCAGAGAGAATATCAATTTCTCTTACAAGATTATTAGGTATACAGGATGATTCAGCACTGTCGTGCCAAACTTAAACCATAGATTGAGAAAAATATTTTAAGCAAAAAATTTCCAATAAACATGTGTCCGGAAATTTTTGGTTAGGGAATTACAGCCCACCAAAGATTTTCATCAAAATGAGTTTTTATTTAATATCTAGAGAACCCTTTGTGATAAAATTATGAAATTTGGTATTCTGTTTAGTAATGATAAGTGTTATCGATTTCTCATATTAAACAATTATAATTTAGACCGGGGATGTATGGGGCCTGTGGGCCCATCAATTTTTATCTAGTATTTTTTGTTCTTTAATTTTTTTTTTAAGTTGGGTACTTATTTAAGGTTATATGACACAAAATACGTAAAAATATACTTTGCTTATTTGTCATCGGATAAACCGTTTTCGAGTAATATCGATAGAAAAGAAAGCATGCAGAATTTAACTTAATACGGATGCTCCAAATTACAAAAAATAAATTTATATTCTTGTTCTATGATTAAAGGTAAGAAAAAAAGTTCATATAAAGAAACCTCCTAATATGAATCCTCTAAGATTTATAGCCAGTTGTAATACTGTATTATCTATTTTAATAATTTGACTAAAAAACGAAACTAAAAATGGCTATTTGTTGATAAGGATGCATTTTTTGAGGTATACTTATGTTAACTTTTTGTCTTAATTTTTATCATAGAACAAGAATATAAAGTTATTATTTGTAATTTGAAGCATCCGTATTAAGTTAAATTCTGCATGATTTCTTTTCCACCGATATTCCTCGAAAACGGTTTATCCTATGACAAATAAGTAAAGTATGTTTTTGTGTATTTTGTATCATATAACCTTAAATAAGTGCCCAACTTTATAAAAATACTAGCTGACCCGACAGACGTTGTCCTGTCTAACTATGAATATTGAATTCGTTTACTACAAAAAAAATGAAAGCGTCAGTCGAAAACTAACAGCGTTAGAAGTGAAACTTTTTTTTTATTACGGAATGCAAAAACTGTCAAAGAGGAAAGAGACAGAAAATTTACTCACAACCAAAACAGAAATTATTTGTAATATAAATTAAACACCACAAAATAAGACAAACACTACAGTATAGTTGCCTATAATTATACCCAAAATCCAAGAATGTATATGAAAATCACCGCGGAAGCTTTAAAACTTGTACGCTGCCTATAATTATACCCAGCAGCCTAGATGCATACGAAAATTTACTCTCTTTAAAAAGGGTGGGGGGGGGCAAAGCCCCCCCCATTTTCCATGGGAAGCTTTACAGCCCCTCCCCCACCACCGTAAAAAAGTGGGAACTCTCTTTAAAAAAAGGGGGGGGGGGTGAAAATTTGAAGACCTTTTTTTACGTGATTAATTTATTTATATCTTCGTATTATGTACACTATCTATACTACTTTATAACACAAAAAATCTGAAGACCTTTTTTTACTTGATATCGTTAATTATTTTCATATTTTACTTTTTTTTTAATCTTTATATTTTATATTAAATCTTATGCGGGCACGAAATGTGCTCGAGGGCCGCATGCGGCCCGCGGGCCGCGGTTTGGACAAGCCTGCTCTAGATATTAAATAAAAACTCATTTTTAGTAAAATCTTTGGAGGCCTGTTGTTCACTCACGAAAAATTTCCGGACACATGTTCATTAGAAGTTTTTTGCTTAAAATATTTTTCTTAACCTACGGTTTAAGTTTGGCACGACAGTGCTGAATCACCCAATATACCTTATTTAAGAACTGTATAGGTACCTACTTTGGAATTCATTTTTAACGCTCAAAAAAATTAAATTATTGTCTATAGTACAGTTATTTGGTTCGAAATAAATAGGTCACCTGGAAAGTTTTCCGGGAGTTCTGAAAATTGGTAATTTTATAGATTTCGATGTGCTCTTTTCGAATTTCAACTTTGCCACCTCGTATCTTTGCCGCTCGCGCCACCATATTGGAAAAATAGCGCCTTATAGTAGTTTTTCCATTTCCATTCCACCTCATTTTACAATAAGAACATTTATTAAACTAGAGAAAATTTCCTACAATTTATGTAATAACAATTTTTTTTGTAAAATCAATAGTTTTGGCGTACAGTTCATCTACATCAACACGTTTTTTTGCGTATCAGGTTGCTCTGGAAGCCAACTTTAATAAAAAAATTGATGACCTCTGATTTTTTGTACAGTTCAATTCTTT
Source organism: Sialis lutaria (assembly GCA_949319165.1). NCBI lineage: Eukaryota > Metazoa > Arthropoda > Insecta > Megaloptera > Sialidae > Sialis > Sialis lutaria. The sequence continues at coordinate 2,653,109 of OX439234.1, read as the reverse complement.
AGTATTCAAGGAACATTTTAAGACCAAAAAGAAAAAAAATCGCCTTGGCGCTTTTTTAATAATTCATAAAACAAAAATACATAAATCGTGCACGGTCCTCTGGATGCCAACTTTAATAAAAAATTGATTACCTCTGATTTTTTTGTACAGTTCAATTCTATAGTATTCAAGGAACATTTTAAGACCAAAACAAAAAAAATCGCCTCTACGTTTTTTTTTAAATCATAAAATAAGAAAAGTAGTTTTTCAATTAATTGTTATAACTAAATATATTTATTATTTGTACTATCATTTGATAGTTTTACTTGGAAAGTTTTCCGGGAGTTTTGAAAATTGTTAGTTTTATTGATTTCGATGTGCTCTTTCCGAATTTCAACTTTGCCATTTCGTATCTTTGCCGCTCGCGCCGCCATATTGGAAAAATGGCGTCTAATAATAGTTTTTATCGTAAAACGAGTTGTAAAGAAGATATTGTCAAAAAACTATTACTAGGCGCCATTTTTCCAATATGGCGGTGCGAGCGGCAAAGTTACGAGGTGGTAAAGTTGAAATTGGGAAAAATCACATCGAAATCTATAAAATTACCAATTTTCAGAACTCCCGGAAAACTTTCCATGTAAAACTACCAAATGACTGTACTACTAATTCTGAATGTTTGATTATTGTTGACAAGGAGTGTGACGTCACAACCCTGAAATGTCACCTGCGAGCGTTTTGGCGTCAAATTCAAAATTAGTTTTAAAAGAGACAATTTTTGCGATTAAACCTTTATTTTCTGCAGAAATATGTATTCTTTTGGAAATAGGAGGCACGTTAGAATTGTTAGATCATCAAAGAATAGTTTTTTTTAAATTAGTCATCGTGCTTATTATTAGTTTGTATTAAAATTCATATAATAGTCCAAGAGCTGATCGTCACCTCGACTAAGGTGCTCGTTACAAAGCTAATTTTTTTTATATCGTTTATTTAATGATAGTAAAGTATGAAAACCTACGTCTGCCGGGGCTAGCGCGGTTGCATAAAACCGGAAACGGGTGTTTACTAGAGAAGTTTTGGAATTTTTCGAATTATTTTTGAAACGGTGCACAGTAGAAAAAAATGTTTTAGATCAAAGTTGTAGAAGGTTCTTTTATCTATAATTTATTACATCCGTTTCCGGTTTTATGCAACCGCGCTAGCCCCGGCAGACGTAGGTTTTCGTACTTTACTATCATTGAATAAACGATATAAAAAACGAGCACCTTGTCGAGGTGGCGATCAGCTCTTGGACTATAAGTAACTGCTAGAGAGATAATTTGTATACTTTAAATCTTATAATTAGCTAAACTTTTTGTGATATCTTATTATATTGCTCAATAGAGTATTTGACAGTATTGATAATAAATTCCAAAATGTTGAGAAGTAAAAATAGTATAAGTTAATTATTATAGTATTTACTATAACAGTGCTTTCCAAAATTTCGGGGCCACCTAAATAACTTTTAAATGGTTTGAAATATAGGATTGAAATTTATAGAGATACAATAGAATCACCAACAGATTCCCGGAGAGCGAGGAAGGGGGAGGGAAGAAATCTTAAATGACACTTGGGGTTGAGTGAGAGCTCATTCGAAAGGGCTTACCAAGCCAAAAATAACGCGGGATCGCCGAGGTCTTTACGATTTTTTTCGAGGTTTTATGATCGTTTGAAGATTTCTATTGTGATTAGGTTAAATGCATTTTCAAAAATGTAAAATTGTTTATTGCAAGTCGTGTCATCATTGTGTCAAAAACTCTTTTTTTAATTTTCAAAAATGTATTAAAAAAACATAAATCTCTATAAATTTCAAACCTATATTTCAACCATTCAAAAGTTATATAGGTGGCCCATAACTTTTGGAAGGCATTGTATAATAACTCTCCCTTACATCTTTTTGTATCGGAGTTTAAAATAATAAAAAATATTTAAAATATTGTTTCTTTTTGGTACTATTAACTAGTATTAACACTGTCACGTAATAAAACGATCGAGACATAAGTACTCGAATGTGTTAATTTATCATACATAATACACGCGTGTAGTAGTAGTGTGTGTTTTGTACGCTAGAGGGCAGCACAGGCAACGGTGTGGCACGCGATAAAAACACACGACGGGCCGCTAATCACCGGACTCGTTCACTTGTTAATATCCTCAGTGACGACCCGTGCGAGTGAGATAATAAATGTAACACGAATTAAATTATCTCACTTCTTCACATCACAAGCTATACATATTTGTGTGTTAAATTGCTTCTGTTTTAGTTTCTCAAGGTTATATGAAATTCGTCAATCATTAAAATCAGTGAAATCGTTGAGCACGTTCGAAATATTGTAAGTTAGGATATCATTTATAAGGAGCGATAGTTAAAATACAAAATCTATGTTATTGAATGCAAACGATAAGAAAACTTAAATAACCTTTAAAGGACGAGGATTTTTACGTTAAAATCGATATTTTTTTATTTATAAAATTTGTACATAATATCAATTAATTTCTCACATGGCGTACTCGACTAAATTGTTGGTCGATATAACGACCAGTCCCGTCCGTAACAGAGAGTCCACTGTAAAAAAATCAGTTTGGACGATTTGAGGGGGTTTTCTTACGTAATTTGATGAGCTGAATACGAAAAAAAATATGAAAAAAATCTTGGAGGTAAACTTGACCTTAAAAACCGCAAAGAAGTACTCCAGCTTTCGCTCTTAGCGTAACCCAGGATCAACAACGTGTATGTGGCGAAAATATGATCCCTTTAGAGTGCTTGATTTTCGTGAATCTCCTTGCCTCTCACGTTGGGGTGCTTGATTTTCTTGAGTCCCCTTGTCACTTACGTTGAAATACCTGACATTATGGTAATAGTAAATATTCCACAAGAAAGAAACAACGAAGTGCTGGTAGGAACTAACGATTATTTCAATTTTCAGCCATTTAGGGAGCATACTCATACTACGTGACCCACTTTTATGTTTTTTACCCCCCCCCCCCCCCGTATTATATGCCAATGCCTCCTCCCTCTAATTTTCACGTAGTAATTCATAAATATGGTTTTAAATCATTTTCTGCAAACAGAAAGTTAAAAAAAAATTAATTTGGCTCATATTTGTCTTTACTAATACGGCGTATATGCGTCAGTGTTGCCACCTGTGAGTTCAAAAGCGCTAAACGCTGCGCGTCATATTTGAATATTCAAAAAAGCGCGAGATTTCACTAGAGGATATTGACTACGTGACGAAAACCCGCCCCTATGACCAAGCGTGGTATTTTGAAGACCCCCCTTCCCCCCTGAATGAGTCACGTAGTATGGGCACGTTCCCTTGCATTCACCTTGAAGATGATTTTTGCGAGACGTTCTAATTAATTAAGCTAGAGCTTTGAAATTTTGTATACGTGTATAAATCCGGTGACAATGCAATATAGTATATCCATTACATTATAGTATATGGCGATTACCTTTTTCTTCATAACCATCTTGATATGGGTTTTAAATGAAAGGGTTTAATGAGATTTACCTGTTAGTAAGTTAGTTAGTTAGTCATTTAGTAACTAAAAATTTGAAAATAAAATTATATTAAAAAATACTTTCCAAAAACAAGCTATTATTAAAAATGCTCTAAAAAGTAAAAAAATAAATTTCAGGTTTTTATGACTGAAACCAATAAAAACGTGGGGCGCTATAAAGGCAAATGTATGAATAAAAATTCTTATGTAAAATAAGAAAAGTATAAATTGATATAATTAAAAATTCATTAGTTCAAATAAATACATACAATTTTTGATAGCAAATTAACAATTTTATAAATACAACTACCGGAATCCCGCGGCTTCGCTCACGTAAACTTCGAAACTAATTAGAACATTCCATATGTGATAGGAGATGACATATTACATTTTTTATATTGATTTTTATTCATTACCTATAAAAAAGTAAATATCTCGGATCTTAGTTAAAAATTGTAAAATGTCTACCCTCGTCATTAGGGATTGAATATCGAATTATTTTATTGCAGATAATTTTGCCCGACATGTTTCATTCGGTGAATATAAAAAAAATATCTTACAAATTTTTCCACCACCTTAACACCTTAGGGGTTAAATTTTGGAAAATTCTGAAATAATGGTTTCATTATTTATATTGTAGAGTATGTTCGATAAGTTTTAATTAAATGCGAACAAAAAATATTTTTTTATATAAACTTTGACACCCTGTTTATACCCATTAGGGGTTGTATTTCAAATAATCCTTTCTTAGTGGGTGCTTACATCGTAAAAGGAAGGAACCTACGAAATTTCACGTTTCTAGGTCCAGGGGTTTGGGCTGTACGTTGATATATGAGTGAGTGGTTAAGGACAAACTCTTTTATAGATATATAGATAATGAAATAATTAATTAATTAAAAGCTATACATTTGCCTTTATAGTGCCCCGAGCTTTTATCGTTTTTAGTATTAAAAACCTGATTTTATTTTTATTTGTTAGTGTATTTTTAATAAAAGCTTGTTTTGAAAAGTATTTTTTTACATTTTTTTTTCTTAGTTTGACTCACGATTTCCAAGGAAGTTGTTTATTAAAATAGTTTTATTTTGATATCAATGGAACGTTTAAGCAATAGTGTTTTTTTTAAATATGTCACTGGTAATGTATGAAATTCGGCATTGTATAGAATTCCTAGGTATTCTATAAAATGCAATACAATTACCAGGCAATGTATGAAATGAATTTAAGTATAAAATTTCCTAGGCATTGTATAGACTAGAAATATAAACATAAATAGGGGAACCAACCAATTTTGGTTCAGGCACAGATATTGGCTTACTTTATGTAATAAAATACTAAAATACTGATTATCTTACTTAATACTGGCCTAATATGTTTTTAAATGACTAACTAATATCTTATATTGTTGTATGTTTTTTATTTTAACAATTTTAAATCATATATTTAATATTCGTCTGAAATAATATTTTATTTTATTTATTATAACAATAAATAAAAATTATTTTATACTTTGCCTGAAATCGTTAGGCATTGTATAGAATTCCTAGGAATTATATAGAATACCTGATTTACATGTAACATATACATATGACGTAGAAATGAAATTGTACTCAATAAAAAAATAATTTAACAATAAAGTTTGTAAGAAAATTCAAAAATTGTGAGAAACCCTACAGATTTAGATAAAATGAATGATTACAAAAAAGAATCTTTTTAATAAAAACTTTACAATAAATGAAAGAAAATTGAAACCGGAAATCAAGGAGCTGAGATACAGTCAATTTGATAACTCGAATGGAAGCCATCATTGATAACCGCAGTTTTGTGCCTTACACTGATTTTCATGTGGCTCCCTACCAAAAATCTCTCTTTTGATTTTATCTATTACCACCACTGAAAGTAACATATTCCAATCAAAAAGTGCGGTATTTTATCTTTATTTGCCATCTACCGCACACATTATGTAGACAAGTACATAGGTTTTATTTTGAATATACGATACAATAAAACAATTTTTCATGAAAAATAAAAAAAAAGAACATTTCATAAAAAATTATATTTTTATTTCTCCGAAAAAATATTACTATTATGTACATCATACAATTCTATATTTATTACACATTCTTAAAATCATAAAGTTGAAATGGAGCAAGCATTACGAGACAAATATGTATAGACGCTATTGGATTTGATCATAAAAGAATTCTTCATCTCACTTTAAGAGGAGAATATTATCGATGAGTAGACATTTCTTTTTTTATGACGGGTAGTTATATCTATATGTATGTCTCCTACAGGGTCAGACCTAAACAATTCAGTTTGGGTTATTACAAATTCTATATATCTTTTCTTATTTTTTAAGCAAATAAATGATTCAAATTCAAGTATACTACATATACAGAGTGACCCATTTTAAGTGCACACCTCTAATAACTTTTTATGGTGAAATGTTATCAAAAAACTTTTCAGATAAAAGTTACACGGTTTGGAAAGGGACATAGACGTATGAGGATGAAATTTTTTTAGGTGGTGTTTTCAGGGTGGTATGAAGGTCAACATCATTTTTTTTAAATAGGAACCTATAGTTTTAATCAAGTAATTTTATTTTATGTGAAAAAACACGTATCTTTCATTAAAAACTTTTTTCGAAAAACTTAAACCTTTTCAAGATATCTAACAAAATAATTCGAGATTTTGAACTTTCAATATTTTTTTACTCCCAAACCATCAGGTTTAGGGAAAAAGTATAAAATACAAAAAGTGTTTATTTTGGTCTAATAAAATTTAAAAAATTATTCTAATTTTTTTTAACAATTTTTTTTTTTGCTTAAATAAAATGAATTGAAAAAGTTTTAAAATTTTAAAATAAATTTTTTAAATAGTCTTATTAGATCAAAATAAACATTTTTTGTATTTGGTACTTTTTCTCTAAAGTTGTTGGTTTCTTGGTAAAAAAATATTGAAAGTTCAAAATCTCGAATTATTTTGTTAGATATCTTGGAAAGGTTTAAGTTTTTCAAAAAAAGTTTTCAATGAAAGATTCGTTATTTTTCACGTAAAATAAAATAACTTAATTAAAACTATAGGTTCCTATTTAAAAAAATGACGTTGACCTTCATATCGCCCTGAAAACACAACCTAAAAAAATTTCATCCTCATACATCTATGTCCCCCTCCAAACCGTGTAACTTTTATCTGAAAAGTTTTTTTAATAACAATTCACCATAAAAAGTTATTAGAGGTGTGCACTTAAAATGGGTCACCCTGTATAAGCAATAAGTATGCTAGTTTTGAAATAATAGGCATACTTATTTAATGATAAAAATACAGGGTGAGTCGTACCAGGTGGAATTAACTTAAACAGTTGATCGAGAAAAATATTTCAAGTAAAAATGTCATATAAACATGTGTCCGGAAAGTTTTTGTAAGGGAGCTACGGACCTTGAAAGATTTTGTCTAAAACATCATTTTATTTAATATCTGGAAACCCCATTGTGATCCAGTTATAAAATTTGATACCCGGTTAAGTATTAATACGTATTCTCGATTTCCAGTATCAAACAATGATTCTTTAGGGCAGTGATATATGGGGCTAATGGGCCCTTTGATTTTTACCTAGTATTTTTTTGTTATTAATTTTTTCCTATATTTGTCACTTTTATAAGATCATATGCCACAAAATACATAAAAATATACATTTTTGATTTGTCATAATATCAACTGTTTACGTGAAACACGATACCTAGTTAGATAGTATAGCAGAATTTAACTTAAACGGATGCTTCAAATAACTCGTTATTTTTTTGTTCTAGGATTAAAAATAAGAAAAACATTAAATGTTAAAAATTTCTCATTGACTTATAGCCAGTTGTATTACTGTAAAACGTACTTTACTAATTTAACTAAAAAAACGAGTGTCAAATATAGAAAAAAAATTTAACAATGCAAGGTAAAAATCAAATGGCTCACTAACTTCATACATCCTCGATCTAAAAAATCATTCTTGGTTGATTAGTACTGGAAATCAAAAATATTAAACTAAGCCGGGTATTAAATTTCATAACTGTAGGTATCATTGGGGTCTCAACATATTAAATAAAAACAAATTTTAGGCAAACATTTTTTAGGGGTCTGTAGCCCATTCACGAAGAATTTCCGGACATATAAACTATTTTGCTTGAAATATTTTTCACAATAAACTGTTTCTAAAAAAAGTATGTTTCAATTTTTATGACTCATCTCTGAATATGACAACCTTATTTTTCGTAAATAAAAGTTAATTTCAGTAAATTAGATGAACATCAACTTATTTTTAATGCTTATTGATCAGCTCTCTGACAATCGTTTTACCCCTCAAATGAAAACTCCAAACACTCGCTTCATTTTGAAATATTTACATAGCGTGGAAATTATTTTTTACTTGTATTGTTTTAATTATTCTAAAATTATCAAACAATAAAAAAATATTTTTTTATAAATGTCCAATTTATTAAATAAAATTCGATTGAGATCAGTTACAAGTTCATAGGATGGCAATTGTTTATCATCCCGAGTAAAAAGGAACACACGGCCGCACGCTTGCACGACGCGGACGGTAGCACTAGGTTCTTTTGTAAAACAAACAGGACCGCATCACGGCTGTAGCAATATAAATTAAATAATACAGTAAATTCTTTTTTTTTCGGGAGGGGGGGGGGAGATATAAAGATCATGCCTCCCTGTAAAATAAGAAAAAGAAAATTTTTAATAAAACATTCCGTTAATAATATAAATGTTACCGGCAATGTATGAAACTTGTATAAAATTCCTGGGTATTTTATATAATGCCTAACATTCACCAAGCAATGTATAAAATGAATTTAATTATATACATTTCCTAGGCATAGTATAGACTAGAAATATAAACATAAATAGGGTGAACCAACCAAATTTGGTTCAGGCACAGACATTGGCTTACTTTATGTAATAAAATACTAAAATACTGATTAATTATTTATCTTACTTAATACTGGTCTAATATGTTATTAAATGACTAATTGTAAGTAATATCTAATATTTTGGTAAGTTTTTTATTTTAACTAATATTGCACACCCAAGCAGGCCCTGCTTGGAAGTGTGTTCTATTATCGTGCTAAAATTTTTTTTCGTATATAAATTGATAAAATGAGCATTATATCTTAAATTTCTTCTGTATCCCACTTACATTTTTACATTTTCTGATAGAAAACATTACAGTCCCCATTTATACTTAGTTTAATATCGATTGGTTTTAATTTTCTGTTATAAAAATATAAATAAAGTTCAATTTGTTGATTTAACCCCCTTTTTTGATAAAAACGCCGAACTGCAGGTTACAATTCTAAATAAATTTGCACAAATCCTTTTGAATTCACTTCATCTATTATCAGAATAGAACCCTATTAAAACTCAACAAAATTGAATAACTAAAAGTAACGAAATTTACAGTTTATTTAAACAAAAATTCATATTTTGACAAGAATTATTTTTACAAATATAGTATAGCTAGGAGAAGTTCAAGAAACATACGTTAGGCGCTAGTGTCGCTATTTCTTCATGTGTCATTGCAAATTACATGTATTATAATTATTATATTGTGTTAATTAATATATAAATACATGTACATCGATACGTGCTGTATTTTAATTATTTTATTCAAAGCCAATCAATCTTTTTAATCAAGATAAAATCTGGTAAGTTTGCATTTTTAAAACAAAAATATATAATATATAACCTAACTTGACTTTTTTTAGATAATGTATGTTTCATTTTAAATGCTAGATATCAGGTGAACACAGCTGTTATCGCTGCAATATGTGGATGTATTTATCTTTTTAATTATTATTATTAATTAATTAATTTACTTTATACATTTTACAAAAAAAATATTTTATATAAAAATTGTAAATTAAAATGATTGTTGTTTTATCACAATACATCCTAAATTTAAATAAAAAAGGTAATAATCAATTGATATCAAGATTCATTGTTGATTTTCTAAAAAATCTTAATGAGTGATAAACTTCATTTTATATATTTATATAATATTAATTACCTCCAATATTTTTTTTAAATATCCTTTTAAGTTTCACCAATTATATTGTATCGTATATATTTGATATTATAAATTAATACATTTTTTTATGTTTAAGGGGTGTGCATTTTATGGCCTAGCCATAGTATTTTATTTTATTTATTATAACAATAAATAAAAATTATTTCATACATTGCCTGAAATCGTTAGGTATTGTATAGAATTCTTAGGAATTATATACAATGCCTGAATTACACACTTTGCCGGTAACATAAATAATAATTATGGAACATGGAACAATGAAAGTCATCTAAGTTCTCCTTACTGTGGCAGTTTTTAGGGTTCCGTAGAAAACTAGGAACCCTTATAGTTTCTCCATGTCCGTCCGTCCGTCTTCAAAAATTTTGAGATAATAACATGAAATTTGGTATACGGTCGTAGATTGATGACCCAAAAACAGAAATGATAAGATTTTTGAAAATAAACATTTTTTATACCCCCCTTTCATAAAATGAAGTGTTTTCAAAAAAAAAAATTCACCTACACCATTGAGTGGAGTATCATTAGAAAGGTCTCCTAAAATGCAACAAAAAATGTATTAGAACTTTTTGATTTTAACCCTTTAATCACGATGTATTTGCTCTCCAAAGTCGTTAAAAAAGCGTCCCCCCGCCTCTATTTTCTAAACTATCAATTTAAAAAATCTGAAAAAATTCCAGAATGTAGCTTTTAATTAGTACTATCACTGAAAATCATAACGAACATTGTCAAAAATATTTTGGACCCCCTTTTCATAGATTGAAAAGTGAACTTTCATTTTTTTCCCTACTTACCCTATTGAGTGGGGTGTCATTTAATAGGTCTCATAAAATGCAATAAAAAACGTCAAATAACTTTTTGATTTTAACCCTTCAGTCGCGATATATTTGCTTTTTAATGTCGCTGTCAGAGCGTCCCCCCCCTCTATTTTCTAAACTATCGATTCCAAAAATCTGAAAAAAATTCAGAATGTAGCTTTTAATTAGTACTTTCACTGAAAATTATAACGAACATTGTCAAAAATATTTTGGACCCCCTTTTCATAGTTTGAAAAGTGAACTCACATTTTTTCATTTACCCCATTGAGTGGGGTGTCATTTGATAGGTCTCCTAAAATGCAATAATAAAAGTCAAATGACTTTTTGATTTTAACCCTTCAGTCACGAAAATTTTGAAAAATACTTTTTATAAATCGTAGTGAGAATGACTACGGAACCCTATCATGTGCGTGCCCAACACGCACTTGCCCGTTTTATTTTGTATATAGAATTAAAAAATGCTTATACATAATTCTAAAAATAATTTATATATAAATTATTTGGCTAAATCTAAGAAGCACTTTTTAATTTATGCAAATTTAACTTAAAGTTGAGCCATCGGAAAATAATAAATTAATGTAATTTTAGAATAATTTAAAACATACAAAATAATTTACATGGCGGAACTGAGCTAGAAGCATTTAAAAATAAGTTGATTTCCATCTAAAAGTTTATTAAAATTAGAAAGTGGCATTTGCACATGTAGTATGTGCAAGCAATTGGCTATTTGCACATAATGTATATGTACCAAATTAAGTTAGGTTGCTAAGTTAGGGTAGGTAAGTGTACGTTAGGTTAGTGGTAAGTCTAAATAACCAATTGCTATTGCATAAACGGCATGCGCAAATAGCAAATAGTCAATTAAATACATATATCGCGTATGTGCAAATAGCCAATTGCTTGCTCATACTGCATGTGCAAATAGCCTCATCCTTAAAATTAACATATGAGTAAAAAAATTATTGAAAATCCGAAATCTTTAATTGGTTTGTTATTTACCTTTTTCATACATATAATTAGATGCTGTAATAAAAAATATAAGATTCAATTAAAAAGATATATCATAATAATAATAATAAATCATTGATATTATTTTTTTATGCACATCTTTGGCACAGTACCTTTCGAATGATATGTTTCATCCCCTCTCCCTTTTATAATAAATGCTCAAAAAGGTACGACAATAGGGTATTTGACACTATTAATAATAAAGACTAAAATGTTCTAAATAGTGTAGCATATATTACTATAATTAACAATCAAGTGTTTTTTTACGTGAAATAAGTCAGTATTTTAATAATAAACCTAATTTTAAAATGAAATATTTAATATAATTGTCACGTGATCGCAAACACGTCTAAATGAATTGCCACTGGTATGACGTCACTTTATGCTATAAACGTCAGAATACTCGATCCCTATTGGTTGATTTCAGTTTATTTATCATAATGTGACGTCACGCAACCACGTGACTTTGAATGCGCGTTTTGGCGGGATTTTTTTCATTTAAATAGAAAAATATTATTTTCAGCGGTTTTTCAACATTATTTTGGAAAAAGATACTATGGAAGTATCTATTGTATACATACGCACAATTTACAATATATTTTAAAATTTAGTCAAATACCCTATTGTCGATGTTCACGTATTAATATCTATATATTTTGCTGCTTTGTATTCAACTAGCCCGTACCTTATTTAAGAAATGTATGTATGTATATGTTTGTGTATTTCCACGTTTGAAAGACTTCATATGAGACACTTTTTCTTATATTATTTCTTTTACAAGCGACTCTATAAAAACTTTCAACAGTGGTGATAAATGCTATTTACTGGAATTTCCCATAGGCATTATGTTTTGGTTGAGCTGCATGGAAATGCTAAGATTCCTTTCATTTTTTACAACTATTTTCTATTTATGTACATATTTCATATATATTTATTTATAATAAAATATGAATTCTTTAAAATGCAAATGCTATTTGAGACACTTATTAAAAATTGCAGAGTTACTAAAGTTTAGAAAATTTGACAAGTGCGAGTAACACTCGTGCCTCGAGGTTCTGTACTGCTATATAAAATTTATTTACAATCACAGTTTTGCATTGCTTATTAACAAAAATTATAAAAATATTGAAGGTTAATCTTCAGAGGGCCGGGATTTCAGTGGACATTTCGCCCTTAGAAAATTGGTATAAAAGGTATCTTATATCATTAATTGATAATAGGCAAAGTGTCGATCACTGGGTGAGCCAATATATTGGCATTCCGGCCTGGAAGGGAACAGCCCGTGTTAAAAATTTCAAATTCAAAAATATATTATTTTAAATAGTAGGTATACATAACATTTTTTCATTATACAAATATACGTTTTCGATGTATTTTTCGACGCTGAATCCAAACCTGACGTCAAAAATACAGTAAACTCAAAAACAACCCCTATTATAGGGTAAAAACTATCTCTTTGCCTCGCGTGAATTTTTTAATCTAAAAACAAAAATTGAAGATTTTCTGGTGCACCAAAATATTGGTTTTCCGGCCCTAAAGAGGTTAATACGACGTATCGGTTTTAACAACACAAAATGAAAGTCTAACTGAATTCCATATAATTGTATTTTTACCGGTTATTACTCTCTAAACCTGAAATAGTGAATTTTCACTAATTCACAGTGTATATTCACTATTTGCCACAGCTAAAAGTCGGCCACTTGGAATTAGTGCATATACACTTATGTACCCAGTGAAATTCACTGTTTTCATAAGTACATCATTTCACTGGGTACATAAGTGTATATTCACTAATTCCAAGTGGCCGACTTTTAGCTGTGGCAATTAGTGAATATACACTGTGAATTAGTGATAATTCACTATTACAGGTTTAGAGAGTGGATAACTGAAAAAAATTATTAATATTTATTTATCTAAAAACAACATATAAACTATAACAAAATAGAAAAGTATGGTAAAAAGATATAAGCTTACTGAGAGTCATTGTAAGTTGTAAGTAATGGATATTACTTACAATTAGAATAAAAGTGAGGTTAGGTTGTTTATTAGCCCACATAAATTGCCAATTCTTCTTAATGGAATGGTAAAAGATTCTAAAAGTTTATTTACATTGAAGAGCAGGCAGAAATTTTAATACTTTAACATAATTTTTAATATTAATTCTAATATAATGTTCATAAACATAGTATGGAAAATTTTGAAATACACAAATGAGGTTAGAATCTATTTTCGCGTTTAAATCATTAGTATGTTATATCTTTATTTTATTGGGATTATTGTATTTACAACAGTGATTGTTGTACAAACAATAAAGCGACAAATTCCAAATTAGAAAATATAATCAATTCTAGACATCTTAGCAATCATAAAATATGGTTATAGTATATATCGAGCAAAAAATAAATTATTTATGAACATAATATAGTTATAAATATGAATTCCATTGAAGAAACTATAAATGCTAATTATTTTACACAAAATTTAATTAGTTTTATGTTTTATAAAAATCATGAATTAATTTTATATTTACATTACAAATCATTGGTTATAACCTATAAATAATGTCCACTGATGATTACATTTAATATAAATTTCCTTCTCATAATAAAAAATAAATAAATGAATAAAAGCTATATATTATATAAACCATATCATGATATTAATTAGAAAAACAAATGTAAATTTACCTTATTAATCACGCACGATAAAAGCACTCACACAATGTAATCGTAAACTCTAAAATGGATGGCAGTCAACAACTGTCATTTACGACGCATGCGCAAAAAAGTCACTGGTTTATCAGTGGAATTCTCTTTTTTCCAGTGAATTAGTTGATCACTGGGAAAAACAGTGAAAATTTCACTATTTCAAGTTTAGAGAGTACGACTATCCGTTTTTTACGACCAATATGACCGGTCCTTTCGATGTCGTTATAACCGGTTTCTACTGTAAATCTATAAGATCTTTTACAATAGAACAATATAGATATTTAAATAATACCAATGTTTGCAATTAAAAATTTAGTAAATTTCAGTGGCGTGGGCTTCTTACATGGTAACCACTATGTTGTTTATTTATATACCTACATAAAATATAATAACATGTCCTGACTGACTGATTCATTATCACCGAACCTAAACTTCTGGACCTAGAAAGGTAAAATTACATGGTTGTCTTCCTTTTATGGTGTTACCATCCACTAAGAAAGGATTTTTCGAAATTCATTACCTATTGGAGTAAAAGGAGGTATAAAAGTTCGGATTTACTTATAACTTAACATAAGTACTCTACAATACAAATAAAAATAAAAATCTCTATGGTTATTTTGCTAAATATATTTAAAATAAAACGGACAAGTGCGTGTTGGGCACGCACATGATAGGGTTCCGTAGTCATTCTCACTACGATAAGAGTTATAAATAAAGAGTTATTTCAAAATTTGCGTGATTGAAGGGTTAAAATCAAAAAGTTATCTGACTTTTACTATTACATTTTAGAAAACCTATCAAATGACACCCCACTCAATGGGGTAAATGTAAAAAATGTGAGTTTACTTTTTAGTCTATGAAAGTGGGGTCCAAAATATTTTTGACAATTTTTCGTTATACTTTTCAGTGAAAGTACTAATTAAAAGCTACATTCTGGAATTTTTTCAGATTTTTTGAATTGATACTTTAGAAAATAGAGGAGAGAGAACGCTCTGACAATGATATTAAAAAGCAAATATATCGTGAATGAAGCGTTGAGACCTATCAAAAACACCTCACTCGATGAGGTAAGTGGGGAAAAATGTGAGTTTACTTTTCAGTCTATAGAAGGGGGGTCAAATATTTTTGACAATGTTCATTATAATTTTCATTGTAATGAAATGTAGCTTTTAATACTAATTAAAAGCTACATTTTGGGATTTTTTCTGATTTTTTGATCTGATAGTAGAAAATAGAGGGGGGACGCTATTATAATGACTTTGGAGAGCAAATACATCGGCATTGAAGGGTTAAAATCAAAAAGTTCTGATACATTTTTTGTTGAATTTTAGGAGACCTTTCTAACGACATCCCACTCAATGGGGTAGGTGAATTTTTTTTTGAAAACACCTTTCATTTTATGGAAGGGGGTCTACATTTTTTTAAAAATCTTCTTATTTCTGTTTTTGGGTCATCAATCTACGACCATATACCAAATTTCATCTTATCAAAATGTTTTCAAGACGAACGGACGGATATGCAGAAACTATGAGTTCCTAGTTCTTCGGAACCCTAAAAATGAATTAGAAAAAAATATTTTCAACAAATTTTTTTTTGTTTGCAAACCAAATAAAGCTCCCAAATAAAAATACAGGTTTTTATCTAAGTAAATAACTACAAAAAACCATCATATTTCTCCCTTGAAACCAAACAACATTTATTTAAAAGTTTTATAGGTACATATACAATCCCTAGTTTTCGAGTTATTTTGTTGTCTCAATTTAAATGCAACCCTGTATAGATAATAAAATAATGATACTGTCAAAACTGTGAACCGTAGAATTGTGCTCGTTTGTATCAAGTTTTGAGAAACGAGTGAATGTTTCTGTCTGTTTACACCACCTTTATTAGTTATCGACATATTTTCTTTAGGGTCATTTTTCTTCAATAATCGGTAACGACATGTAGTCCAGAAACAAAACTTTATTTTCGTTCAGAGAATTCTCCAGCGACACGTATTTAGTAAATCTCTGACGAGGTTTCGTCTATAATTTCATCTCGAGCTTTTTCAAAAGATTACATATTTCTTCTTTATACAGAAATAGTAATGTGGCGTCTTTTAATAAAATTAATTATTTCACGAAAAGTGGATAAGTTTTTCTTAGTTTATTACCTACTGCACAGATTTTGTATGATTGGTTTATAAAGATATTTAACCCTCCAGTGGTTACGTCTTAAATAATTATATACCTATATATACCAATTTTAAGGGGTCATTTGAAATTATAATTTTTAAATAGATTATCTAAAAGATATACCTATACTATTACTCAAAAACTGATAATTGTTAATAACATAAGTATAGTTTATCAGATTAAAAATGTATGTACTGTTTTCTGTTATAATAATTTTCTTGTTTAATTTATTACACAAATTAACTACTCGCCAAGTAAAGAAAAATTTTAATTTTTGTTTACTTCACCTTTTCCAAATGTATTTCAGAAAGCATCAGTTGTATTTCAGAAAGCATCAATTGAATTTCAGAATAGTCAATATTATTTCAGAAAGCGTCAATTATATTTCAGATCAGTCAATTGTAATTCAGAAAACATCAATTGTAGTTCAGAATTTTAATAAATTTTTGTATTTTACATATTGTAGGTACTATGTACTAATTTTTTTCAAGTACATAGTACTTATTATAATATTATATTATATAAATAATTATTTAATTAATTAGCACCCAGCCTGGCATATAGCTCATTGTTAAAGCAGTATGCTTGGTGTAAGTACTCGTATGTTGTACTACGCGAACACGATCACCTCCAACTATGGTCATTTTTAAAGAAAACGCAGGAATATTATGGTTTGCCAATTTTCATGTATATAAAGATTTTTCGTTTTACAAATAATTAAAAATTTAATATTGACAAAAAAAATATGAAACCTAATTTCCAAATTCTGAAATACAATTGACGCTTTCTGAAAAACAATTGTCGCTTTTTGAAATACAATTGATACTTTCTGAAATACAATTGACTATTCTGAATTACACAGTGGCGGATTTAACGGGTGGCAAATGAGCAGTTGCCGCCTGGGCCCCCGTCTGAAAATTCTCTCAAGGGCCCCTTCAGATAAGAGTCCTTGTATGTGAGCCTGTTCAGATTCTGCTGTGTAAAAAAAATTCAATTCCAATAATTTTGCGTGCCACTTTATCTGAGGAAACAATTAATAATTTCAGTATTTTGTACATCGAAAGAGACGTAGGTAACAAAATAGATCTGAATTCGACAATCGAAATATTTGCACAACAAAAGACGAAACAAGGTTATAAAACAATGTAACCTAACATGAAGTATGTGTGTAAACAAGAGTTAAATGTATAAGTCGAAATTTATAAGTGAGATTGCCGATAACAATTCATACAATAAATAATTAATAAATAACAAAACAAAACGTTTGGTTGAAGCAATAAAAAAATTAGTTAGGAAGTCAGAAGACAACTAAAAATTTATTAATGTATTAATAATATAATTAATAATTAATTTGAAGCTCTCAATGAATTAATGTTTTTTTCACATTAATCAATTTTTGAATTGGTGCAACCAAACAATTATTTAAGTGAAATTTTTTTACTCAATAAAAGGACCCCTCGGTACGTTTGCCACCTAGCTCTTTTCCCTTAAATCCGCCACTGGAATTACAATTGATGCTTTCTGAAATACAATTGACTATTCTGAAATACATCTAACGTTGTCTGAAATACAATTGGAACAGGTATAATTATAATATCATATTATTGTACATTAGAGGAAGTTTGTCAATATCGTACCATTTTTTCGTTTTTTCATTCTAGGGGATTCAGTTAATAAATTAATTATTGGCAAAATTTGCATTGTTCCATGTAGTTTGTACTCTCTAAACTTGAAATAGTGAAATTTTCACTGTTTTTCCCAGTGATCAACTAATTCACTGGAAAAAAGTGAATTCCACTGATAAACCAATGACTTTTTTGCGCATGCGTCGTAAATGACAGATGTGGATGTGGCTGGCATCCATTTTACAATTACATTGTGTGAGTGCTTTTATCGTGCGTGATTAATAAGGTAAGTTTACATTTGTTTTTCTAATTAATATCATGATATGGTTTATATAATATATAGCTTTTATTCATTTATTTATTTTTTATTATGAGAAGGAAATTTATATTAAATGTAATCATCAGTGGACATTATTTATAGGTTATAACCAATGATTTGTAATGTAAATATAAAATTAACTCATGATTTTTATAAAACATAAAACTAATTAAATTTTGTGTAAAATAATTAGCATTTATAGTTTCTTCAATGGAATTCATATTTATAACTTTATTATGTTCATAAATAATTTATTTTTTGCTCGATATATACTATAACCATATTTTATGATTGCTAAGATGTCTAGAATTGATTATATTTTCTAATTTGGAATTTGTCGCTTTATTGTTTGTACAACAATCACTGTTGTAAATACAATAATCCCAATAAAATAAAGATATAACATACTAATGATTTAAACGCGAAAATAGATTCTAACCTCATTTGTGTATTTCAAAATTTTCCATACTATGTTTATGAAAATTATATTAGAATTAATATTAAAAATTATGTTAAAGTATTAAAATTTCTGCCTGCTCTTCAATGTAAATAAACTTTTAGAATCTTTTACCATTCCATTAAGAAGAATTGGCAATTTATGTGGGCTAATAAACAACCTAACCTCACTTTTATTCTAATTGTAAGTAATATCCATTACTTACAACTTACAATGACTCTCAGTAAGCTTATATCTTTTTACCATACTTTTATATTTTGTTATAGTTTATATGTTGTTTTTAGATAAATAAATATTAATCATTTTTTTCAGTTATCCACTCTCTTATTACTATCTTATTATCACTAATTCACAGTGTATATTCACTATTTGTCAC
The DNA here is from genome assembly GCA_949319165.1 of Sialis lutaria. Lineage (NCBI taxonomy): Eukaryota > Metazoa > Arthropoda > Insecta > Megaloptera > Sialidae > Sialis > Sialis lutaria. The sequence continues at coordinate 2,634,020 of OX439234.1, read as the reverse complement.
AGCTAAAAGTCGGCCACTTGGAATTAGTGCATATACACTTATGTACCCAGTGAAATGATGTACTTATGAAAACAGTGAATTTCACTGGGTACATAAGTGTATATGCACTAATTCCAAGTGGCCGACTTTTAGCTGTGGCAAATAGTGAATATACACTGTGAATTAGTGAAAATTCACTATTTCAGGTTTAGAGAGTAGTAGTAGCAGTCTTTATGTAACTCGGAAACTAAAAGTGATATAAAACTTCTAAATACACCAAACAATTCTAAACGAAAAAGTGCTTTAAGAAACCGCAAACAAAAAGTACCTATTTGTATGTACTTTGACAAAAAAGCTATAGCCATTTAAAGAAATTCCGAATTTTCAGTTTTTGGGTATAACGCCTAAACCACAAAATATTATAATTTTTTTTTATTGCAGTAGTACTCACCCCTTTCCTACAAATAATTCATCTCATTTAACGACATCTGTATCTCTTACCGTTTAGGATATCCCCATGCATTTCACGCTTATCTTGGACACCCTGTATATTGTAGATAACATAACTTTAACTATATTAACATTTCATTAAATTGAAAATCTACTGAATTGCCAATGCTCTACAGTACTCTAATCTACACTAAAATTTGTATATTACATCAAATAAACTTTTTTTAAACGATTGTCGTTTTATCATCGTAGTTCTACAAGTGCAAAAATTATTATGCGTACATTGTACATGAAATTCAGGTTAGTTTATATTATTCACAATGGATGGTTAATACATATACATACACAGAAACTGTATTGGACCAAGAAAACCTTGTTTTGTATATAACGAAAACAATATTTTCTTAATATAAGAAACATACTCTTAATCCTACTACGTTATTCCTTCGTTCAAGAATACTATAGTTGGTTTAAGAGATTATTACTTATCTTAAGAAAATATTGTTTTCGTTATATACAAAACAAGGTTTACTTGGTTTGAGAAATCCTTTCTACCAGTGTATGTATATAACCTGTTTTCTTTAAAATAGCTGTGATACTTTCCCCTATTCTATCCTAGTGTGTCACTATCAATGCAATGGTGTAATGTCTGATAAACTTTTTCAGTAATATTTTCAAAAATACTTATTCAAAGTAATAGAAGTAAATATCACAATAAATGTGTTTTAGCACCATTTACTACTAAATTATTTAAAAAAAAATCGGTTAGGGACGTGAGACTTGGTGCTACAGCTTTGGGATTTTATTGTTGATGTTGAGCAAAATTAAGTTTTATTGTCCATGAAGGCTGATGAAGGTAATATCATCACAAAACTATTGAAAAAAAATTCTACTGTAGGCTTTCGTGGCCGTTGTCCATAGTAGCTAACTTTTCGGGCTGTTGTCCATGTTGTCTAGTTTTTAACCTTGACGTTTCGACTCTCATGTCGGAGTCTTCTTCAGAAGTGATTCTGAAACTCGTTTCTGAAGAAGACTCCAACATGAGAGTCGAAACGTCAAGGTTAAAAACTAGACAACGTGGAGAACAGCCCGAAAATTTAGCTACTATATTGAAAAAATTCATTGTAGAATTTTTTACCATCTTTTAAAAATTGTTCTATTAATTATCGCATTATGTAGGTGTACATAAAAATCTTTTTCTAACCGCAAATAAATAAATATTTTTTAATAAGTTTTGAAACGTACATCGAATGTAATTTATTTTTATTTGGTTATTGAATTTGAAAGTTGAGAATCTCGATAACTTCTTTTAATTTTAACTTGAAGTTCTCTTCAAATGTAGCAAACATTACCTTGCAAAGTTTATTTAAATTTGTCGCTTGTTGAATTTATGTATATTCTAGACCATTTGTTTTGCCAGTGTCTTGTAAATTTGCAAAGTTCAATGTATTCACTTTTATTTTTAGTATTTGAGTTCCACTTCATTTCTCTTCTTTATTACGTTAACATTTTCTTTTACGGATAACTTTCTTCTTTTTGAGTTACTTATTTTCCACCAATTAATTTTGATATATTCATAAAATTACTTAAATCCTTTATTTTGTATTCTGCTCATCTTTTAAAGTTATACCGGGAAAAGTTTTATTTTTATTCATGTTTAATTAATTGACAAATTATTTGGAATGTTGTTATTATTTACATAATGTAAAATGTACATCTTACATTTTCAGTTTGATAATTTTTTAAATTACAATTTAATATTAAGGATACACTTAATAAACAGGCAAGTATGTGTTAGGCACGCTCATTATAAGGTTCCGTAGTCAATTCCACTACGATTTATTATTTCAAAAATTTTCATAAACAATTTTTGCTACAGTTTTCGTTATAATTTTCAGTGAAAGTACTAAATAAAAGATACATTCTGGAATTTTTTCAGATTTTTAAAGTGAAACTTTTATTACATCGTCTCAAACTTTTTGGTCTGTGTGTTGCATGTCGCTGACAAGCTGGAACAAGCAGCCATTCATTGTATGACAGTTTATGTACTGTGTGCTATTATACATATTTAGTAAGTTTGAATTGTAATTTGTCAGTGTTTAATGTAAATGTTGTTATTTATTTGCTTTTGGTAAAAAACGACACAGCTAGTGAGTCCAAAAAACTGATCAACGAGAAAGAATAGTGCAAAAATGAATGACGATGAATTAATTTTACGCCGTAAAAAACAGAACGCCGACAGAGCACGTGCTTATAGAAAAAGGAAAAAGATCTTGGTTTTTATATAGAATTTATTAGAATTATTAGAACTTTTTGCTGGTGCATGTTGTTGTTTATGGATTTATTTCAATTTTGAGTGCTTGAATTTATTATTCCGAAAATTTTTAGTTAAATGTCTATAATGTGAAAAAAAGTTTCACTTTTACCGTGGTTTCATAAAACCACACAATCCTTTTTTTTAATTTATAGTTTAGAAAATATAGGTGGGGGGACGATCTTATAATGAATTTGAAGAGAAAATACATCATGATTGAAGGGTTAAAAACAAAAGATCTTGATACATTTTTTTATGTATTTTTGGATACCTTTCTAACGACACCCCAATCTATGAGGTAGGCGAATTTTTTTATAACACTTTATTTTATGGAAGGTCTAAAAACTATTTTTTTCAAAAATTTTGTCATCTGTTATTTGGGTCATTAATCATCGACCGTATACCAAATTTGATGTTATAATATCAAAATTTTTACAAGATGGACAGACATGGAGGAACTATAAAGGTTTCTAGTTTTCTACAGAACCCTAAAAATGTAGGTACATTATATCTTATATAGGTACCTACACTCATTTAAATATTAAGGGGATCCAATACATTTATATTTAAAATTTTTTTTTCTGTTTTTGGGTCATAAATCTACATATGTATGTACCTATCTTAAAAGCTATATAAATGAGAGAATGGGAGTGCTGTGACATACAGACAGACATACGGACCGACCCAAACTATAAGGGTTTACTATGGAACCCTAAAAACACATAAAAATATCCTGATATTACAACTGTTTTAATTTTCATTTTTTTCTGTGTGACGAAAATTAGACCCTTTGTTAACGTATTTGATATTTTTTTACATTAAAACTCAAATATCGCAACACCAAAGAATGCTATAAATAAATAAAAAAAATATTTTAAAGCTGACAGGATCCATCAATATGGGTTACGGCCTTCGAGCGAAAACACCTATAGGCTTAGGCCTACTATAGAATGTTCATTGAATGTTCCATTTTGGCTAATGGGAGGAAAAGGTTTTTGTAATTTCGATTTGAATATTTCCTGGTTAGAAATGTCAAATTCTTTCTTCATTCTCCATGCTTGAAAATGTGTATTGAGGGGGGGGGGGGGCATGAGAAAACTAAATCTAGTTTTTATTTTGCGATATAATGAAGTTGTTTCCCATACAAAAATTTGCTGAAATACGTCTAAAATTAAAAATTTTCTATTTGTCATACTTTTCTTTTGTAAATATTTATTGGGAGTTTTTTTGTACGAGAATACCTAATCTGATGTTTATGTTGAGATAAAATTTACTTTTGACACACTTTGTATATAAAAAAAAATTATTGTGTACTTATCACATTGTTACAATCAGTAAGAGGGCCTATATATTGGACTCAAAACACATATCTTTATAGAATCTTCAAGAAATTCATGAATGTTATAGAAAGTTCGAAAAAAATGCCAAAATGGAATTGTATTAAATATTCTAGAAATATTCAAATTGAAATTACAAAAAAACTTTTCCTTCTATTAGCCAAAATGGAACATGCTATGGAGCTAGTTTATGGTAGGCCTAAGCCATGGTATAGGCGATTTCGCTCAAGGACCGCAACCTATACTAATGGATCCTTGTGAAAAAAATTCTTAAAAAATGGTTATTAGTCCAGGTTGTCTAGACCAGGCTTGTCCAACCCGCGGCCCCTGAGCATAATAGGATTAAAAAAAGTGAAATATGAAAATTCCATTTTTTGACATATAAAAGTAGAAATATAATATTTCTATTTTATAAAATACTAGCTGACCCGGCCACGCGTTGCTGTGGCTAACGTTTTTGTCATATTACATTGTTGTAAACTATTTAAGGGGAACGGTAGGAAAACATCAGACATGGGCGGGAAAAATACTACGGGAGTGGGGGGTTTTAGGGGGGAAAAGAACCCCCTATCTCCCATAGGAACCGAGATATTTACGATTTTGTACCTATATAATGAATGTGAACCAAAACAAAAGAAAATTTAAATATTTCACCCCCTTTCACATATGAAGAGTTTTAATAAAATTTATTTGATCTGGCGGGAAAAATACCTTGGGGGTGGGGGTTGGAGGGAAAAAAACAACAACCTTTCTTACATAGGAGCCGAGATATTTAAGATTTTAATATTATAATTGCGAAAGTGGATCTGTCTCTCTGTCTGTTTGCTATTTTTTCACTGCTAAACCGCTGAACCGATTTTGATGAAATTTTGCAGGGAGATAGTTTACACCCTGAGAAAATACATAGGCTACTTCGAATTATTTACCCAACTGAACTTAATGTATTTTCACTAACCTAAATTCCACGCGAACGAAGTCGCGGGTACCCGCTAGTAGACTAATTTGCAATAAAATAACATTGCGATCATAAATTGAGATGTAAGCTATCCTATCTTTCAAGTTGGATCAAACTGCACACGGTGTACAAATTTGATAAAAATCGGTTAAGTAGAATATTGCGATCATAAATTGAGATGTAAGCTATCCTATCTTTCAAGTTGGATCAAACTGCACACGGTGTACAAATTTGATAAAAATCGGTTAAGTAGAATATTGCGATCATAAATTGAGATGTAAGCTATCCTATCTTTCAAGTTGGATCAAACTGCACACGGTGTACAAATTTGATAAAAATCGGTTAAGTATAATATTGCGATCATAAATTGAGATGTAAGCTATCCTATCTTTCAAGTTGGATCAAACTGCACACGGTGTACAAATTTGATTAAAATCGGTTAAGTAGTTTAGGAGTCCATCGCAGACAAACAATGTGACACGTAATTTATATATATTAAGATAAATTATAGGTACAGAGATATAGGTAAATAATTTTATAAACTGATTAAGTCAATAACGAAAAAAAAAGTCTTCAATTTTTTTGCGGCCCTTAACAAATTTTTTCGCTATTTTTTTGCGCTCTACGGCCCACAAAGCTCAAAAGGTTGGACACCTTTGGTTTAGGCTAAGAGTACCTAAAATATGAATTTTTAGGTACAGTTATGCTACTGTAGTAGTTTAAATATTTATGTAATTATGTGAACAAAAAGAACTAGAAGAACGATCTACTTCCATTAACCTTTTAAGGACGGGAGTGGTTGAAATATCAATATTTCTTTTTTTGCCATTTCGGCCCGACAGTTAGCATACATTTTTTTTTGATGCACTGAACACGAAAAAAACAGTATTATGTCTCACAAAAATCATCTTCAAGGTGAATGTAAGGCCAAAAATTGAAACTATCGTTAGTCCCTGTGTATTTCTTGTGGAGGATTTACCATTACCATAATGTGAGGTATTTCGACGTGACTGGCAACGTTGTTGATCCTGGGTTACGCTAAGAGCGAAAACCGGAGTACTTCTTTGCGATTTTCAAGGTTAAGTTTGCCTCCAAGATTTTGTCATAATTTTTTCGTATTCAGCGCATTAAATTACGTAGGGAAACTCCCTCAAATCGTCAAAACTGATTTTTTTACGATTATCGACCAGCAACTTAGTCGGGTACGCCATGTGAGAAATTAATTGATTTTATGTACAAATGAAAATAAAAAAGGTAAATTTCAACACAAAAATCCCTGTCCTTAAAAGGTTAAAGACAACTGTATATACCGGGTGTCCCAGATAACTTTTCCAGCATGGGGATCTCAGTATCTATAAGAGATACAGGTTTGGTTAATTGAGATGAAATATTTGTAAGAAAGGGGTGAGTATTACGACACAAAAAAATACTCTGCCTTGTAAATGCACGGTGCTTCCTCGTGTTAAATTCATCAAAGGTAGTTAATTATTGAACAATTTAAATAAAAACCGATAAAGTATTCATATGAACTGCCTGTCATTGGTTAACCATTTAATATTCATACGATTTTAATAAAACATTTTAATTTTACATTTTTCTTAATACGTGCCTGGTTATTATGTCGTATATTTTTAATTTTTTGACAATTTCAATCAAAATTATTATTCTTCTGCTATACGAATGTCAAAATGACATTTAAAACGTCAAAGTAACATTTAATATGTCAAAATAAATAGCAAATTTAAAAAAACAAATGACGATTTTTATAAAGCAAATTGAGATAGATCTTTGTAAGGGAATATTTTACAACAAAAGTAGGTGACCTATATTACAGAGAATTGAATGCTCTACAAAAAAGGTTCTATAAAATTTTCACGTTACATGTGTCTATCTTGAGATATCTTCAAAAAATAAATCTTTTTGGATGTCACCCCTCCCCCTTACACACAATTTTAATTATTTTGAAATGGGACCGTCCTCAAGCCAGACCCAACCAACCAACCAAGTTTCATCACTATCGGTTCAGTGGTTCATGAGTTAAGCGTGTGACAAGGATTGGGGGACAGACACACAGACACACAGACACACACACACACACACACACACACACACACACACACACACACACACACACACACACACACACACACACACACACACACAGACAGACAGACACGGAACAAAAAGTGTTTGTCTTGACCTGAAACGGATAAATAAAGTAAAATTTTTGAAATCGGAGAACAAATTTTGCTTCCTCGCAATATCGAAGATACGAGAAGCTACGTTATCGTTTTAAAACGAGAAAAAAAATTTGTTCTCCGATTTCAAAAATTTTACTTTATTTATCCGTTTCAGGTCAAGACAAACACTTTTTGTTCCGTGTCTGTCTGTCTGTGTGTGTGTGTGTGTGTGTGTCTGTCTGTCTGTGTGTCTGTCCCCCAATCCTTGTCACACGCTTAACTAATGAACCACTGAACCGATATTGATGAAACTTGGTTGGTTGGTTTGGTCTGGCTTGAGGACGGTCCCATTTCAAAATAATTAAAATTGTGTGTAAGGGGGAGGGATGACATCCAAAAAGATTTATTTTTTGAAGATATCTCAAGAAAGACACATGTTACGTGAAAATTTTATAGAACCTTTTTTGTAGAGCATTCAATTCTCTGTAATATAGGTCACCTACTTTTGTTGTAAAATATTCCCTTACAAAGATCTATCTCAATTTGCTTTATAAAAATTGTCATTTGTTTTTTTAAATTGCTATTTACTTTGACATATTAAATGTCACTTTGACGTTTTAAATGTCATTTTGACATTCGTATAGCAGAAAAATAATGATTTTGATTGAAATTGTCAAAAAATTCAAAATATACGACATACTAACCAGGCGCGTATTAAGAAAAATGTAAAATTAAATTTTTTTATTAAAATCGTATGAAAATTAAATGGTTAATCAATGACAGGCAGTTCATCTGAATACTTTATCGGTTTTTATTTAAATTGTTCAATAATTAACTACCTTTGATGAATTTAGCACGAGGAAGCACCGTGCATTTACAAGGCAGAGTATTTTTTCTCGTTTTAAAACGATAACGAAGCTTCTCGTATCTTCGATATTGCGAGGAAGCAATATTCATAATTCTATGTGGTTTAAGCGGTATACCCAAAAAACTGAAAATTCGGAATTTCTTTAAATGGCTATAACTTTTTTGTCGAAGTAGATAGGTCCTTTTTGTAAGCGGTTTCTTAAAACACTTTTTTGTGTAGAATTGATTGGTGCATTTAGATTTTTTATATCACCTTTAGTTTCCGAGTTACGAGCCCTAATTTTAGTTTTTCTTATGGGCCATTAAGTTGACTATAGCATATTTGAACGTGTTTTTCACTCTTCTTTACAACGATGTGTCACTTGCCACTTGCCATACTTATTATCGAAAAACAATTATAATGTATTTTGCTTCCTCGCAATATCGAAGATACGAGAAGCTTTGTTATCGTTTTAAAACGAGAAAAAAAATTTGTTCTCCGATTTTAAAAATTTTACCGGATCTATCCGTTTCAGGTTAAGACAAACACTTTTTGTTCCGTGTCTGTCTGTCTGTCTGTGTGTGTGTCTGTGTGTGTGTCTGTCCCCCAATCCTTGTCACACGCTTAACTCATGAACCACTGAACCGATATTGATGAAACTTGGTTGGTTGGTTGGGTCTGGCTTGAGGACGGTCCCATTTCAAAATAATTAAAATTGTGTGTAAGGGGGAGGGGTGACATCCAAAAAGATTTATTTTTTGAAGATATCTCAAGAAAGACACATGTTACGTGAAAATTTTATAGAACCTTTTTTGTAGAGCATTTAATTCTCTATAATATAGGTCACCTACCTTTGTTGTAAAATATTCCCTTACAAAGATCTATCTCAATTTGACTTAAGAAAATCGTCATTTGTTTTTTTAAAACTGCTATTTACTTTGACATATTAAATGTTACTTTGACGTTTTAAATGTCATTTTACATTCGTATAGCAGAAAAATAATGATTTTGATTGAAATTATCAAAAAATTCAAAATATACGACATAATAACCAGGCGCGTATTAAGAAAAATGTCAAATTCATTTTTTTTATTAAAATCGTATGAAAATTAAATGGTTAACCAATGACAGGCAGTTCATCTGAATACTTTATCGGTTTTTATTTAAATTGTTCAATAATGAACTACCTTTGATGAATTTAGCACGAGGGAGCACCGTGCATTTACAAGGCAGAGTATTTTTTAAATAGTTCATTGTTTTCAAATATTCGTTTGTTATTTTGATTGTTGTTATTGTGATTTTTGTTTACAATTTTTGTTTTTCATGGCTCACTTAAATGTTTGTAATAAAATACTTAATAAATATCACTGGCATTTATTATATCGACTTATTTTCGAAAATAAATGTGACATGTGACATATCGTTGTAAAGTAGAGTAAAAAACTAAAACACGTTCAAATATGCCATAGACAACTTAGTGACCCATAAGAATAATTAAAGTTAGGGCTCGTAACTCGGAAACTAAAGGTGATATAAAAAATCTAAATACAACAATCGATTCTACACAAAAAATGCGTTAAGAAACCGCTTACAAAAAGAACTTATCTACTTTGACAAAAAAGTTATAGCCATTTAAAGAAATTCCGAATTTTCAGTTTTTTTGGGTATACCGCCTAAACCACATAGAATTATGAATATTTTTTGGTGTAATAATACTCACCCCTTTCTTACAAATAATTCATCTCATTTAACCAAACCTGTATCTCTTATAGATACTGAGATCCCCATGCTGGAAAAGTTATCTGGGACACCCGGTATAGGGAGTGATCTAAAATACCAAATTCTACCAGATACAATACATTCGACGTTATATAATTATATAATGTGTTCTACATACATCTATTCCCAATTATCTGCAGCATCATTTTATATATGTACTACATGTACTCACATCGTATATGATTAAGGGTTGTAATATCCGTTTAATTGACTGATAAATTATCTAATCAATATTATCGGATATTGACTTTCCTCGGATATCTAATTAACTTATTTTATCGTGTTAAAGTTCAATACACTCTACTTACTTGTATTTGTTACATTGCCTGAGAGCTATTTATTGTAAAGCAGATATTTGTAACAAATAAGTGTAGAAGGTATGAGATTTATTGTGGGAAAAAGTGAGACAATTTATTAAATAGAAAGGATCATTTTTTATCAACCATTAGCTTGAATCGAAATTTTAATATTAACCTCTAGAGGGCCGGAAACCCAATATTTTGGCGCACCAGAAAATCTTCAATTTTTATTTTTAGATTAAAATACATCGAAAACGCATATTTGCACTTCCAAATAAATAAAAATCGTTCACGCAAGGCAAAGGGGTAGTTTTTAACCTATTTTAGGGGTTGTTTTGCCGGTTTAATGTATTTTGACGTCAGATTTGGATTCAACGTCGAAAAAACAACGAAAACGTATATTTGTATAATGAAAAAAGGTTATGTACTATTTAAAATAATATTTTTTCGAATTTGAAATTTTTAATTTACGGGCCGTAAATCCAATATATTGGCTCACCCCGTGATCGACACTTTGCCTATGATCAATTATTATTGATATAAGATACCTTTTATACCAGTTTTCTGAGGGCGAAAAACCCCCTTAAATCCCGGCCCTCTAAAGGTTAAAATAAATAAAACGGTGTTGGGCACGCACATAATAGGGTTCCGTAGCCGTTTTCACTAACATTTTCAAATTGATAATAAGTATCAAGACTAAATTTTAAGTACACACAAAAAAATATTTCGAGAGATACTTATGCGTCTTATAAAAAATTTTGCCCGTATAAGTTTTATGGTTTAAAAGTAGACATAATATGGCAATTTTTAATTTTCGTTTGGTGAATTATTTCAAGGTCATTTGAAAGTCAATATTATTTTTTAGGTCGGAAAGTATTTTTTTAATTACAAATAAACAACTTTTGACTGAAACAAATTTTATCGAAGTAAAATGTTTATGATATTATTAACAAAATAATAAATAGATTTTATGTTATTTTAATTAACTTTTTACCTACTCAGAATCTTTCAATATTAAATGGAAATTGGAAGAGATAAAATGTGTTCATTTTTACGAGACGAATTTTAAAAATAATTTTAGAATTTTTTTTTTCAAAAAATGTTTCGGACAATAGTTTGTTTTCATTTATAGAATACGATGGCAAAATAAAAATATATGTTAGTATTTTATAAAACGATTTTGACCTTCAATTCATTTTATAATCAATAATAATAATAAATTATAACATTTTGTTTCTTCCGTGAAACCTTACATCTATCTAAGGTTCAGTAGAAAACTAGAAACCCTTATAGTTTCTCTCTGTCCGTCCGTCCGTTCGTCCGTCTGTCTTTATAAATTTAATACCGATTTAGATGAATTTTGGTATATTCAGGTATACAGACGTAGATTAATTACTCAAAAACAGAAATGGTGGAAAAAAAATTTTTTTTTGACCCTCATAGACTGAAAATTATAATAAAAAAAAACACTTATCTTATTTAAATTGAGTAGGGTATCATTAGATAAGTCTCCTAAAATGCAACAAAAAATGTTTTGGGACTTTTTGATTTTTACCCTTCAGTTACGATAAATTTGTTTTTCAATATCGTTATCAGAGCGTCCCCCCCCTCTAATTTCTAAACTATCGATTAAATAGCACAACTCTCGAAAAATCCCGTTGAGTCGACATAAAATATACATCCTGTATAGGATGTATATTATACAGGGTGTCCCATTTTAATCTATCACCACCCTAATTTTTTTTATCTATCAATTAAATCAAAAAATGCTTCAAATAAAAGTTGTTTGGTTTTGAGGGGGACCCAAAATGGCAATTAATTAATTTTTTATTTTTTGGACGTCTTCATGGTCAAATAGGCCCAACTTTTTTTTTCAAATGAAAACCTATATTTTTTATTACGGTATCTTATTGTTTGGAAAAAAACAAGTAGCTTTTGTTTCAAAAAAATTTTTGTATGACTTAATTTTTTTTTAATATTATACAAAATAATTTCAGATTTTAGATATTTACTAATTTTTTACTCCTGTATAATTATATAATTTACTGGTTTAATATGGATAAAAATTAGTCTGTGCTAATATTTGATATCTGCTAACTCGATATGTGCATGTCTGACACAAATAGATTAGTTAATCTGATTAGTTTTTTTATGTGATTGAGTCGCAAACGAACAAACAACCAAATATTTTCTATTGTTTTGTATTATTAGAATAATTTAAAATGCATTCTTATTAAAGATTATTTAGGTATCAATGTTCGAAAAATATAATATTATACTATCAAAACATTTGTTTTATTAAAAAATTAAGTAATATTATAAGTATATCTCTATACATATAGATATACATTTGTTTTCTGTAATTACCAGCATTTAACCAATACTTTGGTATAATTTATTATTCCATTAAGTCCATAAATATCTTCTATTTCGATTACTACTATACATACACGTGTGCCTTTTCGCCAATTTACTAATAATTACTTAATGAGAACATTCAAGTAAATTGCTAGTTGCATAAAAATTGGGGATAAACAACAATGTACACGTTTGATCTAGTGTTGAAATAACTCTCACAATGACGACTTTAAATAAAATGTTTTTGCAGCCGAAATTTTTTTCATTGGAGTGAATCTTGGAAGTGTTCCGAGTGTTTTTCTATAAAAATCAAAATAATCCATTTTCCAGTTTTTGAAAAAAAAAATTGTTTTTTCAAAAACTGCTCTATGGATTATTTTAATTTTATAATCAAAATATTACCAAATAAGTTTCAGTTTATTTGAGCCGGTAGTTACTGACTTGAAGGGAGGGGGGGGGGGGGTAAAATAAATTACCACTTGGAACCTCTTGCTGACGCCATTTTTGAGTTAAAAAATATATAGTCAAATTCTGCTGATTGATATATGTATCCATCTACATTTTGATACGCCTATTTTTTTTAATTTCCTTTAAAGCCCCCCAGCAGGTGCCTTTTTTGATTAAGAGGAAAATAAGAAAGAGTGTAATTACACTGGTTGGCTTACGCATTTTGACGTGCAATATGCTTTAGTATAAACATTTTTTTGCCTAGCTTTATCTCCTTATAATCTTTTATCTCTAACATTTTCTTTTACAAATCTTTTGAACCATAATCTTTTTCCACTGATGGGTCAGTCCGCGGTGACGGTCGTGACATTTCAACTCGGATTGGAGTTCATTATTTCTAAATAATACTAGTAAATAACATGATTTTACTTTTTTCTGTAGATCTTAATGCAATACATGTATATTGAAAGAATAAAAAGTCTACAGTTATTTTATAAAAAATTGCCAGCGTTCAAAGCTCTGTGACGGTTGTGACGACAACTATTGCAAGTTTTGCAACCTCTATCCAAAAACACGAAAGCTTAGCGAAAATATTGAAGTTACTTTATAATAATCATACTTTAATATGTTACGAATAATTTATTTTTTAGTTACACAAGAGCATCAGGAAAATACGTAATCTATTTAACTGGTTTTTACTCAATAAACATTGTGACGGTTGTGATAGAAAATTGTGACGGTCGTGACACGTTGAATAAAAGGATACAATAAGAGTACTATTTATGTGTTTAATTGCTTATAGAAATTATGAACTAATACTTATAACAATTATTTATCAAATACATCAATAGACTAGATTAAATTTATAATAAATGCGGTTACCCTTAGTCATTATTGTTGGTGAGGGTAATTTTTTTTTAATTCGGTCAAACGTCACGTTTGATATGTAATTGTCAAAGACTTTTAATAGTTTGCCACGAGCGTCACTTATTGTCAAGTAAGTTATTGCGATTTCACATTATTTGTTGTCTTTTTCGAAAAAAATTTTTTTATAATATTTTGATAATCTTTTGGTTTATGAAAATTGATGTTAAATAGCCTGTTAATTTTATATTTTAGTATTAATTTTCGTAAAATATTTTTTTACTATCTGGTATCGATTACCGCGGACTGACCCTGATGAAAAATTCAATTTTCTGAAAAAAAATTATCATTGTAAAATATTATAATTCTGCTTAGTTTTCGAGTTATATTTAAAACATTGTTGAGTGACTAGTTTACCCCTCCCCCCCCCCAAAAAAAAACATAAGGGTTAGTTTAGTAGCTTTTTGTGATTTAATCATCTGTAGGTGTCAAACAAACATATAAAACAATAAAAACTCTTGAACGCAATTGTTTCTCTGTAAAACCTCTAATCAACAGCCTACATGCACAAATGCACACTTTCTAAATTTGCAAAAAATATATAATTTTGTTCGTTACACAAAAATATAAATAAATTTTCAATTTGTGGAAAGCAATGTTTATATTTCAAGCTTTAAAATGATTTTCTATTTATTTCTGTACATTGATTTTGATCATAATTACATAGCTTTAAATATTTATTGATAATTTTTTTGTATAAATATTTTGTTCACTGAATTAATTCGGATATAACTACCTAATGTCCTAATATAATGTTTTTGAATTATGTCCGGTATTATAAAGGACCTAGTAAATTTGCAAGCTTGCAAGTACTCATAAATTAGGTTATTAATTTTGTTATAGTATCTATGGAATTTAGAGCAGTGATACTTCAATGTATTGTAACACATTTTTTTTTTTTAAATAATAATAATAATAATATATTTATTCATTAAAACTTTCTGTACATTGTTATTTACATTTTCATATACGGAATTTGTCTCACCCAACTTGGCATAGCCAGTGCTAGGGTGAGATTATGTTTTTGCTATATGTTAACGTATACATATGCTACAACTGTAGATGGTAGTAAACAATAAAGTTGATTGATGAATAATAAAACAAAATAAAATAAAATAAAAAGACAGTAGATAAAATAGATTATTGTTTGAATATATTTTTCACAATTGTCGTTTTGAAGCCAAATAGTGAGTTTTTTATTAAATAAAAAATTTGTAACATGTTTTCATAATAGCACAACTGTTTTAATACCTACCGTTGGTGTTTACATACAACGCATGCGCGAAATCTGTCAAAGTCATCAAAAAACTCGAAGAGAACTGTCATATAAGTTTGGTCTCTCATCTGATGTCCGGTATTATAAAGGACCTAGCAAATTTGCTAGATAGCAAGCACTCTCAAATGAGATATCAATCTTATATGACAGTTCTCAGTAAGTTGGTTTTTACCGTTTTTTTACGCAAGGTTAGTAAATACACTTTAGTAAATATACTTTACATACCTTTTTTTACTTCCTATGTATGAAACTATCTATCTAAAACTTTAAGAGAACTGTCATATAAGTTTGATACCCCATTCGAGAGTGCTTGCAAGCTTGCAAATTTGCTAGATCCTTTATAATACCGGACATTAAGATTATACGTCTAGCACACTGTAAAAAAAGATTTGGTTTCAAAAATTTTGTTTTTAATTTATATATTCAGAACACATGTACCTACATTTCATGAAATATTTTACTTTGTTAATTATTAAAAGTAAAAAAAAGTTTAATTTATTTTGAAAATTGAAATAGGCAGAACGGTATATAATAGTAATCTGTACTAATTTGCTGTAATGACAGAGTTAGTTTTTCATTATTTTGAATAAATTGCACGTGAATATATTTGTTTTATAATTATAATATTATTTAAAAGGATTGAAGTTTCGAATAATTAGCTTTTAAAACGTCTCTTTATAGCCAATTGTGTAGAATTTTAATAAATAAAGCAATTTTGGTAAGTTCTCTTATTTACCGTGTGTTATAAACTCTATTTTTAGTATCCAATCGCTCAAAAACCATACGTCCAATATTTTAAATAAAAATTAGTAAAATATATGAGCTATCCATAAATAACATATTCCAATTTTAGACTTTTATCTATACATTGCTCTAATGATCGAATAACTTTAAGAATACTTTTATGAAATAAAAGTTAGGTTAGTTTTTGCGGTGCATAATCACCAATGTTCGGATGAACTGGAAGCTGATCATCTGGAAGTGTAAACCTTGATTCAATTAGTTGAACAACCAACAATGTTGATTCAATCAAAGCAGAAAAGCTTCAGTTTATTATCCGTATTGTCCAACACAAACCACTTCATCCAAATTGTACAAATCCATTAATAGAATAGCGTGTCTGTTTTATTTGTAAAAAGCACTTGTTTCAGAAATGCTTCCTTTACATTTACTCTATTATAGAATATCTATTGATTTGAGTTCACACAAGTGAAAGACTTTCATCGTGTACTAAATAGGATTTTTATAAAATCATTTGAGTAGGTACTTAGCTATATATTTATTAATAGAAATGTCTTTTGAATTTAAAAAGTAGTTGCATCTTTAATAGGAAGGAGTTGTTTTAACATACGAATAGTTTCCATAAAATACATAATATTATGTGGTATGTAAGGGTTAATCAAACTATTGTTGAGAATAATAAAAAGGTCAAGGTGATTAAGGCCATAGGCGCCGACTTTTCATTTAACCTGGGGGGCGAGATTTTCATAAAAAAATTTCCTTAAAAAATTTGCAATATCCAACTTTCGTAATAATGACAAAAATTTCAGAAACGCAACTAATAATGTGAAAAAAAAAATTTTTTTTCATCAAATTATTGTAGTTTCAATAAAAATCGATCAAACTTTAATTATTTTAAATAATTAAAAAGTGGACATTTATATCTTTGAAATTTTTTTTATTTGTCCATTAGTTTTTTTTTTTTAATTTACAGAGGCTCATGAAACGTAAACGACGATTTTAGCTGAAAATATAGTAAAGTGTAGAAAAGTCGTAGAATTTTTTTTAAAACTGTTGATCTAACTAAGCTTTGTAAAGTTAATAAAAGATGTTTGAGTATTAATTTCCTTTTTGAAGAAATTTTTAGTGATCATTTTTACTCAAGTGACAAGTATTTGAATATTTACACCTTTTTTAAAGTAAAAATCTTATTGACAAAAGTATCTTTAATTTAAAAGAAACTAGAGTTCAGCTGCACAGGGGGGCAAAGCCCCCCTGGTATAATATCTGGGGGGGCGATCGCCCCCCCGTAGTCGGCGCCAGTGATTAAGGCTAAACAGGATTCTTCACTATTACACTGGTAGAAAGGATTTCTCAAACCAAGTAAACCTTGTTTTGTTTATAACGAATACAATATTTTCTTAAGATAAGCAATAATTTCTTAAACCAACTATAGTATTCTTGAACGAAGGAATAACGTAGTTGGATTAAGAGTATGTTTCTTATATTAAGAAAAATTCCTAAAATGGGCTAAACTAAAACCACTTACCTACCATTAACTATGACACCCTCTTGTAAAATATATAAAAGATATTGACAAATATTTTTTAGAGGGGGAGGTGCAAAGAAGCCATAAAGCTAGGCACCAAAAACATATTTTTTTATCAGTGCATGTGGCACGTCAAAATGTGTAACCAAACTAGTGTAATTTGACCCTTTTTCTTATTTTTCTCTAAATCAAAAATGGCGTCTACAGGGGGCTTTAAAACAAATAAAATAATCTGCCGTGTGCCACGGGACTTTCTTATACATAATAATGACAGTGAACAGTGTACGTGATTTTTATTTTAGTGAAGGATATTTCTGACAAACTAATAAAATATAGAAAAAAATGATAGGGACATAAACTATAGAAATATTATTATAAACATTATGTATAGAACGAATTTTGTTTAACGTAATTACTAAGACGGAAACGGATGTTTATTCTTGTCATTTTTTTAAATTTTGGATTTATTTTTGAAATAAGACAAAAATGTTTTAGATAAAAAATGTTGAGTATGTTATTATCTATAATTTATTCCCCATACATTTTTTCCAACACTTATGATTTAGCCAGAAATATTTTTTTTTAATATTTTTTAGAATAATCTATACTGGGTCATTTGACCGTACGGATCACGACTCATACGGTCAAGTCACCCGACAACCACTGCAAAATAAATGAAATAGAGTATACAGTGTTTCTTCTCAGAATTACGTATAAGAAAGACCCATGGTACCTATGGCAAACACGTACACTGTTCAGTCTCTGTAATACGTATAAGAAAGTCTCATAACACCCATGGTAGATATTTCTTCTCTGTTATGAACCATTATGAAAAAAAATTAAATTTGTTTTTTCGAAAAAATTAATAGAACATAATATTACCTACAATTTTCAACTTGGTCATTTTTCTCTAATTCGCACTGTTTCAATGTAATTCGAAAAATTCAAAAATCGATGTAGGTAAACATCCGTTACCGGTTAAATGATCGTTTTCAAAAATAGGAAGTTTTCATCCCAGGAAAAAATTAATCTTAAGTATAAAATTCCACCATTCTACGATTTGTCTTATTTGAGTTACAGCGTTTACAGACAGACAGACAGACAGACCGACCGACCGACAGACAGACAGACAGACAGACACACAGACATCAAGGCGAACATAGTCAAAATGGATTCAGGGAAGGTCAAAATTGATAATTCCATCAAAATCCGGATTTCGAAAAAAAATCGCGTTCACTATACTTACTTATACTATATGAATATTTCATATACATAGGTATAAGAAAGTAAAAATTGTATACCAATGCGTGTGGGGTATCAAAATGTAGATCTCAATCAGTAGAATTTTGCCCTATTTTTAAATTTTTTTATTTTACTCAAAAATGCCGACAGCAACGAACTGATATAATTTGATAACAGTTAAATATAAACAAAAACTATACTTTGATAAAGCCTAATCAACATAATTTGTTTTATTGGCTTTTACTATTATTTAAAGATGTATGGTTTAATACGTGATAATGCTACCCTCAATTCTTTATCATTATTTCCAATATTTCACGTTTTTTTAGTTTTAATATTCGTAAATGTTGAAAAAATCAGTTCACACAAATATGATGCTGAAAACTGTAGCAAAATTGTCTGCTTTTATAGAAAAAATTGGGTATTCGGTTAGCAAAAAAATCAAAAATTCCTCAAAGCCAGTTCAGAAAATTTTAATATGAACCGTCGACTAACTAATTGCATGTTTTTCTTCATGAAACAAAACTGCAGCAAATGGATTTCTAATCAAACTTTCTGTATTTAATGAAGGAAAGTAATATACAATATATTTTTCATATCACATGCATAGAAACAACTAGTTTTGAACCCTGTTTTGCCAGTCGAAACAAGACAATTTCAGACCAATGCGATTGTACCGAGCAGAAACAAAGAAACAACGTTGTATCTGACTAGCAAATTTATTAATTTTAAATCTGTCAGAATCGCATTTGTAATAAACAAAAGCGAATCTTATTTCTGAATAATTCTATTATTAAAATAGTATAAGATATTACTGCGCTATTTGTCTGAAATAGTCTTACTTCGACTGGCTACAGAAATCAAAACTCGTTGTTTCAATGCATGTGATATGAAAAATAGCGTGTGTGGCACGGGATGAAACAAAGACGATTCCAGACCAGGGCGATGACAGCCCTCGCTTCACTCGGGCAGTCAACTCTCGCCCTAGTCAGAAATCGTCTTGTTTCAACCCTTGCTACACAATATACTATTTCTAATAATTTATTGTTCAGTGAAACAACTAAAATATAAAATCTAATTTAGATATACATAAGATAGGATTATCATATTTTTAGGGTTCCGTAGAAAACTAGGAACCCTTATAGTTTCTCCATGTCCGTCCGTCCGTCTTGAAAAATTTTGACATAATAAAATGAAATTTGGTATACCGTCGTAGATTGATGACCCAAAAACAGAAATGATAAAAATTTTCACCTACCCCATTGAGTGGGGTGTCATTAGAAAGATCTCCTAAAATGCAACAAAAAATGTATCAAAACCTTTTGATTTTAACCCTTCAATCACGATGTATTTGCTCTCCAAAGTCATTATAAAACCGTCCCCCCCCCTCTATTTTCTAAACTATCAATTAAAAAAATCTGAAAAAATTCCAGAATGTAGCTTTTAATTAGTAGTTTCACTGAAAATTATAACGAATATTGTCAAAAATATAACTATACTTATAGTAAGTTAGTAATAAGTTAATTACTTACTGAAATTAATTTCAGTAAGTAATTTAATGAAATAATAAAAGTTAAATGACTTTTTGATTTTAACCCTTCAGTCACGAAAATTTTGAAATAACTATTTTTTATAAATCGTAGTGAGAATGACTACGGAACCCTATCATGTGCGTGCCCAACACGCACTTGCCCGTTTTATTTATTATTTATTTTTTACTATTTCGAGGAACACTTGTAACATGTACGCGGAACACCGGTTAAGAACCACTGCTATAAAAACTACCTTATACTGTGATAGATGTATAATGTATATTCTTTATTATATTTTTACATACATAAAATAAATGAAATTTAAATTTGGGTGCAGTATATTTTGCCCTTTCGCATGAAATACGCGTTACAAATAAACAAGTTAAATTTTTCAGAAATCTCTTTATAGCTTTTAAACAATTCGGCATTTTTAGTTCGTTGCGTTTTATCATACAACTAGCGTGCTTTCTA
Organism: Sialis lutaria; assembly: GCA_949319165.1. Taxonomy (NCBI): domain Eukaryota; kingdom Metazoa; phylum Arthropoda; class Insecta; order Megaloptera; family Sialidae; genus Sialis; species Sialis lutaria. The sequence continues at coordinate 2,613,361 of OX439234.1, read as the reverse complement.
ATGATCTAATAAAATGTTGGAATTTTTTTAGTTTTAAAGCAAAACTTTTTATATCAGCTTTTAACATACAAATTACTTTGCTTCATGTTTAATTAGTCTTTTCTAGAATTTTTAAACATGATGAATTTTAAAATACCCTCTAACTTTTATTGAAGATTATCTGAAAAGATATTATTTTATAATTATATTGTACATTCTACTGAACATTTTTTAAACGATTTTGACATTTTTATGAAATAATTAAGCAATGTAGATCACAAAAAATAGTAGGTATTCGTTTTTGATGATACATGATTTTTTCAGAATTTTCGGTGAATATTTAAATTGTTTATTATACAGGCTGGTCCGGTTTGGGATATATATATTTTAGGAACTGATTTCCTGACTCATTGTGAGTAAGAAATTATGCGGGAAGGGGGGGGGGGGTCTAACTTCAACACCCTCTGAGCTACAGGATGTTTAAAAAATTTCCTTCAGAGTAGTTTTTACAACAAAAATTATCTCATAACTTCCAAAGTAACGTATCTAGAACAACCAAAATGAGTCAGTTTCATAGGTAATTAACTAACATATTTTTCAGTATTAAGGTTATTGCTATTCCTGTTTTTAGTTCCGAGTTATAGCTCATCAAAGTCGAAAAATATCTTCTTTTTTTGAAAATTTTTATGAAAATGACATTGTATTCCAAAAGTACCTCTAATACGGGGTATTTTTTTTTGTTACGTCATAATGTTACCTACAAATTCACTACAGAAAGTTTAGACCAGGGTCTTACAGTTTTCCAGTTATAAATTAATCCCCAAAGTAACTATTTTACTACCTGCCCTATTAAATGAAACAGTCATAAAATAGTACATAATTTTATTTATTTTTATTGTTTTCCATAAAAATAATTATTTACCGGAAAACTGTAAGAACCAGGTCCAAACTTTTTGTAGTGATTTTGTAGGTAACATTTTTATCAAAAAATTAAAAAAAATACCCGATATTAGAGACACTTTTGGAGAAAACTGACATTTTCATAAAAATTAAAAAAATAAGATATTTTTCGACTTTGATGAGCTATAACTCGGAACTAAAAACACGAATAGCAATAACCGTAATACTGAAAAATATGTTAATTAATTACCTATGAAACTGACTCATTTTGGTTGCTCTAGATACGTTACTTAGGAAGTTATGAGATAATCTTTGTTGTAAGAACTACTCTGAAGTAAATTTTTTAAACATCCTGTAGCTCAGAGGGTGTTGAAGATAGACACCTCCTTCCCGCACACTTTTTTACTCACAATGAGTCAGGGAATCAGCTCCTAAAATATCTGTATCCTAAACCGGACCATCCTGTATAAGCCAGCGAGCTCGCTCTATTTCATGAATGCGGGTATTCGAGCGTCTATCACGCTTAAACTAAAAAAAGCTAGACGTATGCTCTCGCTGACTGAAATTTTGTGGTCTAGAAAAAGTTTCGAAGCATTTTCGTATATTGGTAAGTTCTTGCTACGTAAGCCGTAACAGGTGAAAAATTCCTATCCATGTAACTTTGGCAATTGTTTATAATTTTTTAAAATAATTGCGCAATACACAAATGTTCTTTATGGCCCAATGAACAAACCTGCATCAACCAAATAAGATAATAGCATCAATTATGGGCACTTGAAGAGCAAGGTATACTGTTTTTTAGGATTGTTGGGCTTCTTGTTTGAAATTTTCATGAATTCATGTTACTAATAAAACAGTAAATAAATATGTTTTTTTATTTTACCTATTATTATTATAGTTTTTTTATTTTGTTTATGTTTTTTCTCCAGAAATGGATACAGTAAAACCAGCAATGGGCACCCAGTGATGGACACTTGCTAATGGTAACAAAATGATCAGTACTACGACACAAATGTTATAAAATAAAGAATGGTAAAATTATAAACAATGTAAAACAGATGCCTTGAGATAATTAATAAATACATTAAACTAATAATTAGTTAAAAAGTCCACCATTTTGACACCCATTGGCCGATTCTTATCAAATTAAGCTGTTTACAGTTAAGTATCTATAGATTAACCCATTACTTGTCAGTGTCCTATTTATAGAACATCTTTTTTCTATTTTTTTTTATTACTTTTAATTGTATTTTTAACATTTTTTATTTGTAAAAATAATAATTTCGAAAGCTGCTACAGCTGACCCTAAATTGTTTATAAAAAAAAAATTTATCGGTGAGAAAAAACCTTCCATTACTAAAAAATATACTTAAGCAACATGTGTTAAAAATTGAGACTGATCGGTTCAGCAGTTTCCGAGAAATCATGGTCACCGACATTAAGATGTCTTTACAAATATGCATGTAACTTCGAAAATAATCGCCGGATTGACTTGAAATTTTCTGTGTGTACTTAAATATACATATGTATGCACATTACGAAAATTAAATAAAAAATATATATTTTTTGAAAATTCTAACTGTATGAATAAAAAATTAAATTAAATGAAATTTTTTTTCTGATTTTTATGATTTGCTGAAGACTGAAGGATGTAGAAGCGATTCTGACCCCGGATTTATGCCCAGGAGGCCAAAACACTTTGGGTAGCATATGTTACATGTAAAATACAACTATTCATGATATTAATGTAAATTCGGACAAGTTAGTATTCAATTAAAAATGAAAGTTCGACATTCAAGCCTTAATAGTATGGGACGGAGTCGACGGAGACCAGGATGGACTTTAGATATGTTTATCTGCATACCAGCTTTAGTTATAAACGTAAATTGGGGCAAAATAATCTACAATAACGAAAATTCGATATTCAACCCCTAATGCCGGGGGTAGACAGTAGACAGGAGGTGGATTTTTGCAATTTTTAACTAAGATCCGAGATATTTACGATTTTTTATAGGTATTGAAGAAAAATTAATTTAAAAAAAATGTAATCCCCTATCACGTATGAAGGGTTGTAATAAGTTTCGAAATTTACGCGTACGAAGCCGCGGGAATCCGCTAGTAGATTAATATTCAGTAATGACCCTGGATAAGATTATTACATTGTTTATATGACAATTGTACACAAGTATATAAACAATATCTTTCATCTTATTGCACACCCCAAGCAGGCTCTGCTTGGAAGTGTGTTCTACTCTCGTCCTAAAAATTTTTTTCGTATATAAATTGATAAAATGAGTATTATATCTTAAATTTCTTCAGTATCTCACTTACATTTTTACATTTTCTGATAGAAAACATAACAGTCTCCATTTTTGCTTAGTTTAATATCGATCGGTTTTAATTTTCTGTTATAAAAATATAAATAAAGTTCAATTTGTCGATTTAACCCGCTTTTTTGATAGAAACGCCGAACTACAGGCTACAATTCGAAATAAATTTGCACCAATCCTTTTGAAATCACTTCATCTATTATCAGAATAGAACCCTATTAAAACTCAACAAAATTGGATAACTAGAAGTAACGAAATATGCAGTTTATTTAAACAAAAATTCATATTTTGACAAGAAATTTTTTTACAAATAGAGTAGTTGCTATTTATAATTTATTAATAGTAGTAGGCGCTATTTCTTCATATGTCACTTCAAATTCCATAATTATTATAGTCCGGACGTTAAGAACTTTTCCTCTGCACTTTTTGATAGAAGCATGAAATTTGGTATGGTTGTATATTAAACCTTCCTCTACAAAACTAGAGACGGCGACATTTCAAAAACGCGTGTGGTCCCCATTTTAGGGGCAAAAATGTCTCCTCGGGTTTAGTTTTTCATATTTATCTCACAAATGGTTATTCGTACAAAAAAATAGAGGAAGTCAAAAATAATGTTCATTAAATTATAAACAAAAGTTGTTATTATATATTTTACGATGAGAGTAACCTAACGCCATATAAATGGGGGTTCAATATATGAGAAAATTTTCGCGCGCGATAAAACTCGCGTTCTTCCTCAAATATCTCGTAAACAGCTTTTCTCATGTGGAAAATGTATATGACAAATATTAAAGAGCAGACAATTCCCTATCAGATATGTTAATCTGTTATACTATAACATTATGTTTTAATGAATTTTGTTCACTATGAGTAGAATAACATACATGGCATTTTAAGAAAAGTAACAATTCTCGCCCGTTTTTTCCGTTATATATAATTAAGCACTTTCAAAGTTATTTAATGGGTATTCTATAATAATTTATAAATATATATAGAAGGAACAAGAGAAAAAATTGTGTTAAATTGGCCTACATTTATCAATATATTAAAAATTAATTATTTGGAAAAAAAATATTTTTTTTAATTATAAAGTACATCCTGTATAATGTATTATGTGTATTTATGTTATCAATATTGCAAAACACTAAAATTTTAAATATTTATAGGCGACAAACATGTTTTTTATTATTTTTTGCTGGAAAAACATGTATTAATACTGGCGCTGAATCACTTGATAGCCCCTATTTGATACACAAACCTTCAAGCGCCCAAAACTAGGGATGAATAGATTCGTCATTAAATTTATAATATTAAACAGTTAACTATTATTTACTAGTGATTATATTTTTTGTGTAATTTGAAGTTGAAATTAACGACAACTAGTCGATAACAGTAAAATTTGTGTCCGATATATTATTTTTTGTTTTAAATCTTGTGAACGGTCAATTGGATGAAAGAAATGTATAGGAACTAAATTGTTGACAATGAAATTTTGAATAATATTTTGTTATGTTTCATATGTCAAATACTAAAGTTTCCGAGTAAATAAAGGTCAAAGTTACAAATTAATTAATGTATTATGTGGTCGGTGTAAAGCAGGGCATTTTTGCCACACAATATTTTATGACCAGTTTTTTACAATTAAAAAAAAATGTAGAAAATATGATAGAGTGGACATACATCTATCATATATACATTTTACTTTTACAAAAAACATGATATTTTTATTGTTTCACATGATTTCTTAGCATTGCTATTTTGTATGATATTTAAAGTATATATTGTAATTATTACTTTTAATTTTTATTCCGGCCGTTAACAGCGGATGTTTAGGAATTCAAGCTTGCGTTTCATGATAGAAGTATAAAATTTTATACAGTTGTACATCAAATCCACCTCTACAAAACTAGATGTGACTCCACACTCAAATCTTGTGGGGTCCCCTATTTAAAGGTTAACATATCTCCACGAGTTTTGGTTATTTTATTTTATTTTTTGCAAACGGTACAGTAAATATATACATATATTTATATGTGCATATGATTCGTCCTTTTATAAAAATGTGATATTTTAAATGTGTAATACGATTTTTAATATTATTATTCTGTAAGAAATTTTTTTTAAATTTATTATATCATTTTTTGCTTCTGTATACTTAAAATCAATGCATCCAAATGAACGGTCAATTGGATTAATAAAATTAATGATATTATAAAATATTTATTATACATATAGTTTGTTCTTAATAAAATTAAGTACAGTTTTTATTAATTACAAGATAGGTATTTTTATATTTACTAGACAAACAATATTGTAGGGAATATGAAACCTACAAAATAAAACAAGAATATTATAAAACAAATAAGAAACTTTTGACTCAATCATTCTGAATACATCCATAATAATATATCGGACACAAATTTTACTGTTATCGACTAGTTGTCGTTAATTTCAACTTCAAATTACACAAAAAATATAATCACTAGTAAATAATAGTTAACTGTTTAATATTCTAAATTTAATGACGAATCTATTCATCTCTAGTTTTGGGCGCTTGAAGGTTTGTGTATCAAATAGGGGCTATCAAGTGATTCAGCGCCAGTATTAATACATGTTTTTCCAGCAAAAAAGAATAAAAAACATGTTTGTCGCCTATAAATATTTAAAATTTTAGTGTTTTGCAATATTGATAACATAAATACACATAATACATTATACAGGATGTACTTTATAATTAAAAAAAATATTTTTTTTCCAAATAATTAATTTTTAATATATTGATAAATGTAGGCCAATTTAACACAATTTTTCTCTTGTTCCTTCTATATATATTTATAAATTATTATAGAATACCCATTAAATAACTTTGAAAGTGCTTAATTATATATAACGGAAAAAATGGGCGAGAATTGTTACTTTTCTTAAAATGCCATGTATGTTATTCTACTCATAGTGAACAAAATTCATTAAAACATAATGTTATAGTATAACAGATTAACATATCTGATAGGGAATTGTCTGCTCTTTAATATTTGTTATATACATTTTTCACATGAGAAATGCTGTTTACGAGATATTTGAGGAAGAACGCGAGTTTTATCGCGCGCGAAAATTTTCTCATATATTGAACCCCCATTTATATGGCGTTAGGTTACTCTCATCGTAAAATATATAATAACAACTTTTGTTTATAATTTAATGAACATTATTTTTGACCTCCTCTATTTTTTTGTACGAATAACCATTTGTGAGATAAATATGAAAAACTAAACCTGAGGAGACATTTTTGCCCCTAAAATGGGGACCACACGCGTTTTTGAAATGTCGCCGTCTCTAGTTTTGTAGAGGAAGGTTTAATATACAATCTTACCAAATTTCATGCTTCTATCAAAAAGTGCACATATTACTCAAAATATCGCTCTTAACGTCCGGACTATTATATTGTGTTAATTAATATACATATAATATACATAAATACATGTACATAGATACGTGCTGTATTTTAATTATTTTATTCAAAGCCAATCAATCTTCTTAAGCAAGATAAAATCTGGTAAGTTTGCATTTTTAAAACAAATATATTATATACGTCATATAACCTATAAACGTTACATTGTTGTTTCATTTTAAATGCTAGACATCAGGTGAACACAGCTGTTATCGCTGCAATATGTGGATGTTTTTATCTTTTTAATTATTATTAGATATTAATTTATTTATTTACTTTATACATTTTACAAAAAAATATGTTATATAAAAATTGTAAATTAAAATAATTGTTGTTTTATTACAATATTTAAATAATAATAATAATCGATTGATATCAAGATTCATTGTTGATTTTCTAAAAAATCTTAATGAGTGATAAACTTCATATTATATATTTATATAATATTAATTACCTCCAATCTTTTTTTCAAACATCCTTTTAAGTTTCACCAATTATATTGTACCTGTACCGTATTTATTTGATATTATAAGTTAATACATTTTTTTATGTTTAAGGGGTGTGCATTTTATGGCCTAGCCATAGTATTTATTCTTATTATTTAATCTTTCCCGTTAATAATATCTTATCAATATTATAATAATGTCAATACCTACGAAAACTTAGCTAATTATTTGTAATTAATAACAAATCAATTACATGTACATTTTTAGGGTCCATGTCCGTCCGTCCGTCCGTCCTGAAAAATTTTGTCATAATAAGATGAAATTTGATATACGGCCGTAGATTAATGGACCCAAAAACAGAAATGATAAGATTTTTGAAAATAAAATTTTTTTAGACCCCCCCTTTCATAAAATGAAAAATTCACCTACACCATTGAGTGGGGTATCGTTAGAAAGGTCTCCTAAAATGCAACAAAAAATGTAACAGAAATTTTTAATTTTAACCCTTCGATCACGATGTATTTTCTCTCCAAAGTCATTAAAAAAGCGTCCCCCCCTCTATTTTCTAAACTATCAATTAAAAAAATCTGAAAAAATTCCAGAACGTAGATTTCAATTAGTTCTTTCACTGAAAATTATAACGAACATTGTCAAAAATATTTTGGACCCCCCTTTCATAGACTGAAAATTGAACTTACATTTTTTCCCCACTTACCCTATTGAGTGGGGTGTCATTTAATAGGTCTCGTAAAATGCAATAAAAAACGTCAAATAACTTTTTGATTTTAACCCTTCAGTCGCGATATATTTGCTTTTTAATGTCGCTGTCAGAGCGCCCCCCCTCTATTTTCTAAACTGTCGATTCAAAAAAATCTGAAAAAATTCAGAATGTAGCTTTTAATTAGTACTTTCACTGAAAATTATAACGAACATTGTCAAAAATATTTTGGACCCCCTTTTCATAGATTGAAAAGTGAACTCACATTTTTTTCATTTACCCCATTGAGTGGGGTGTCATTTGATAGGTCTCCTAAAATGCAATAATAAAAGTCAAATGACTTTTTGATTTTAACCCTTCAGACACGAAAATTTTGAAAAATACTTTTTATAAATCGTAGTGAGAATGACTACGGAACCCTATCATGTGCGTGCCCAACACGCACTTGCCCGTTTTATTTTTTTAATTTACACGTGTCAAATATATAAGATTTACCTAGTTTATGTTTTGTCACTTAAATTTATTTTAAAAATTCGAACAAATTTCCTTTCGATCAAATGTTGTTCGAACAAATTTCCATTCGAACAAAATTCCTTCGAACAAATTACTTTCGAACAACTTTCCGAATACGAAAGTAGACGTATCTTGCATAAAGATCTTGGCTTCTGGGTGTAAGCCGCGTCGATTTGGTCGTTTTACTGGTCAACGTTTCGTCATACATTGCAGTGGACATCTTCAGTTCTGAAGACTTGTGTATCTTGCATAAATCAATAATTATTTTTTCACGATAGAAAATTTCAAACTGAAACAATTTATGTTTATATTTAATACACCGTTAATCTTTTCCCTCTTTAAGGTAAATTTAGTTTCATTTAAGCGCATCTCTATATGGTATTTAAACATCCTGTACATATTTTTTTTAATTATACACATTCAGTTACATGGTATTTAAGCAATTCTCAGTTTCCCGCCAACACTTGTCTCGTAGTGGTGCTAATGTTTAAACGCAAACTATTAAACTGCGGCTGTAACGCATTAAGAACACAATTTATGTGTGAAGTTGCAGTCGAGTTGTAAATACCAAATACAGCGCGTTATGTTACACATAGCTCGCGTCCGCCAAACCACGTGCAAATCAATATTTAGAGGTTACGGAACAACTTGTACTTGGCGGCCATATTAAATTATTACGTGATATTAAATACGTGAACATAAAATCATGTTTGTTACATACATAGGGGAAAGTAGCTATAATTGTAGATACTAACGCCTTAATCGTACCATAGCTATTTTAAAGAAAACCGTTATACATATTAACCATTAATTGTAGATAGTAGAAACTAAACCGTATTCCATGTGCGCATAGTATTTTTTACACTTGTAGAAGATACTATATTAAAACGATAATCGTTTAAAAAAAGTTTGTTGTTTGATGTAATATTATAAAAACTTTTTGTAAGATTGTTGAGCATTGGCAATTCAGTAGATTTGCAAGTTAATGTAGTATAAGTATAGTTATGTTATCTACAATATGTAATAATTACCAATTCCAGTTTTATTTTGTTCAATTAAGGTTATAATTAAAATTTATTTATAAAATGTCAGAGTTACCAATATCGTACAATGCACTGTTGCTTAAATCGTACTTAAAAATAGACCTTTAAAACATTTCTGTGATTTTTTTGTTTCCTAATGAAAGACCAAAAAAAGGTAATTAAAAAGCAAAAAAAAAAACTGGTTGAAACATTTCTTAGGGACCAGCTTATAATCCCAGATATATTTTTTCATCCATTTTCTGTGTATTATTATATGAAGTACGATTTCTGAAACCGCAAGTACGAATTAGGAAACTTGATTCCAAAATAGTACCGTTTGAAATACTTCAGAAAAACGTTAATATTATGTATTTGTGATCAATTTATCACTCCTAAAAAATAATTTGAGTACATTAAGAATGAAACTATATGGAAAAATGCAAACTTTGTCAATAATTAATTGAGTCCGCTAGAATGAAAAAACGAAAAAGTTGTACGATATTGGCAACCTTCCCCCATACGTATATGGTTGGGATATGTCATATAAACTTGTAGATTGATGTTGTTTACGGAGTTCTGATGAATAGTTTGTTGTTGGTACCATACTTTAAGAATGACTCGTTCGGTTTTTGATAACCTACGGTTATATTTATTTTTAGCCGACTCCAAAAAATAAGACGGTTGTTAATTCAGTTGTATATATTTTTTATATGTTCGGGCATAACTTCGACAAATATGCATCGATTTGAATCTGACCATGGACTTATGCCTCAAAAGGAAACTTTGAAAAAGTAAAACAAACTGTTGAATTTAAGTATAATATATTTTTCAGTGTTTTTAGGGTTTTTTTGAAGTCAGTTTTACTTTTTTGAAGTTTTTTTATACAATATTAATTTTTATGAGATTTAAAAAATAATGGTTTATTTTTCAGTTATTACATGAACTTATATAACATTGTAGTACTAATTCATGTTTCAACGTTATATAAAAATATAAAATACGTACATAGATATAGGCTTGTATTTAAATACACTTTTTTTTTTAAATAATAAACTTTTTTATTTAATCGTTTTCACATACCGGGTGGACCGTTTTAACGTTTAATGGAGAATAACTCGACCGGTAAGTGAAATAATAAAAAAGTTTTCAGATAAAAGTTGTACAGTTTGGAGGGGGACATAGATGTACTTAAATGAATTTTTTTAGGTAGTGTTTTCAAGGTGGTATGAAGGTCAACATCATTTTTTTAAATGGGAACCTATAGTTTTTATCAAGTAATTTTATTTAACGTGAAAAGACACGAATCTTTCACTGAAAACATTTTTTGAACAAATTAAACCTTTCCAAGATATCTAACAAAATAATTTGAGATTTTGAACTTTCAATATTTTTTTACTCAGAAACCATAAATTTTACAGAAAAAGTACAATTAACAAAAAATGTTTATTTTGGTCTAATAAAACTTGAAGAATCATTTTTAAAATTTTAAAACTTATCCTAAAAATTTTTTAACATTGTTTTTTTTTTTGCTTAGATAAAATAAATTAACGAAGTTTTAAAATTTTAAAAATAATTCCTTAGTTTTGTTAGATCAAAATAAACATTTATTGTTTTTTGTACTTTTTCTCTAAAATTTATGGTTTCTGAGTAAAAAAATAATAAAATTTCAAAATCTTGAATTATTTTGTTAGATATCTTGGAAAGGTTAAGTTGTTAAAAAAAAGTTTTCAATGAAAGATTCGTGTCTTTTCACGTTAAATAAAATTACTTGATAAAAACTATAGGTACCTATTTAAAAAAATGATGTTGACCTTCATACCACCTTGAAAACACTACCTAAAAAAATTTCATCCAAGTACGTCTATGTCCCCCTCCAAACCGTACAACTTTTATCTGAAAACTTTTTTATTATTTCACTTACCGGTCAAGTTATTCTCCATTAAACGTTAAAACGGTCCACCCGGTATAACAAATAAATACTGTACGAAAAATCAATTATTCAACATTAAACAAATACAGGTTGATTCATTACTGTCGTGCCAAACAGTAGATTAAGAAAAATATTTTGATCAAAAAACTTCTAATGAACATGTGTCTGGAAATTTTCGTGATGGAACTACAGGCCTCCAAAGATTTTACTAAAAATGAGTTTTTATTTAATATCTAGATAACCCTTTGTGATAAAATTATGAAAGGTATTCTGTTTAGTAATTATAAGTGTTATCGATTTCTCATATTAACTTGTTATAATTTAGACTAGGGATGTATGGGGCCAGTGGACCCATCGATTTTTATCTAATATTGTTTGTTCTTTAATATATTTATAAAGTTGGACACTTATTTAAGGTTATATGACACAAAAACATACTTCGCTTATTTGTCATAGGATAAACCGTTTTCGAGAAATACCAATGGAAAAGAAAGCATGCAGATTTTAACTTAATACGGATGCTTCAAATTACAAATAATAAATTTATATTCTTGTTCTATGATAAAAATTAAGACAAAAAGTTAACATAAGTATATCTCAAAAATGCATCATTATCAACAAATAGCCATTTTCAGTTTCGTTTTTTAGTCAAATTATTCAAGTACGTGTAACAGTAATACAACTAGCTATAGATCTTAGAGGATTCATATTAGGAGGTTTCTTTATATGAACTTTTTTCTTACTTTTAATCATAGAATAAGAATATACATTTATTTTTATTTTTATTTTATATACATTATAATTTGGAGTATCTGTATTAAGTTAAATTCTGCATGCTTTCTTTTCTATCGATATTACTCGAAAACGGTTTATCCTATGTGTACGCGCCGATAGGGCGCGCAGTCATGCGCAGTGGTTTTACCGCGTTTGAATACGCCACCATGTTGGCTGGCGTGAAATACTTAAGTCAGATTCGTGAAACCCTTTATCAGCGACGGTTAAAAGATCCGTTGAAACTCCTATCGAGATAGATTGTTATTTAATCAATAAAATCCGTGTAAACGCCTAAGAGCGACGGGGTAATAATCAATATAGTTTGAGAGACAAATTAAGTATTTATACAGTTTAGTTGATAGTTTATATTTATTTTGATAATCGTTTATGTGAATGTTGGAGATATATCTATACTTCGTGATATATCGAATTGTTTGTTTATTTGTTATTATTGTGAAGTTACTGGTTTAGTTTAATTAAGTGATTGCAAGTTATTATTGTTTTGAGGCACATAATAGTGATTTAAGTTTGGTTATAAAGGAACGTGCTTGCTTCAGTGGATGCTGTACCGGTTGGAGATATTACGATTTAATCCCATGATTCCATTCCCTTATTATATCCTATATATAATCTGTATTGATGGGCCGATCCAGCTATTCAAAAGGTAAGCAGTTTTTTAGTATTATTAATGTGCCTAAGTCTGAATCAACGACTTTTCGTTTAGAGTTACAGTCCACTTTTACACTCATCTCTCGATTTCGAAACCTTCGATTTCGCAACCGCTTGATTTCGAAACGGGCCAAACGCGCGATATGCCAACCTTCTCCAATCCCCTCCATAATACTACCGTGATTGCTATCTCCGCGCGTAATTTAAATTCACCAATCAACGTTAAGGTCGGCACGGTGGTGGGGACCCCTCTCGACGTTGTCAATTCAAGCGGTTCAATTACCAACAACGTTGTGAAATCGAGCGATGAGTGTATATTAGGTGCGAGACGGAGACGGAAGGAAACACTATGACAAATAAGCAAAGTATATTTTTGCGTATTTTGTGACATATAACCTTAAATAAGTGCCCAATGTTCATTGGAAGTTTTTTGATCAAAATATTTTTCTCAATCTACTGTTTAAGGGGGATAGCCACTGTGACGGGTAAAAAACTTGTCAATGTTTGGGAATTTTTTTCACAGATATAACTAATTATTTTTGAATCAGGTAAAGGACATTTTATTAAGTATATATTCAACTTATATAATATAAATTTTTATTGAAAAATTTTAAATATTTACAAAGTTATGAGCCTCGATGTGACGACCAAAAAAAATATTTTTGTCTATGGTCGACTCGAAATTTCGAGAAAGGTTGTATTAAAAAATTAATAAAAATTTTATCAATATCTATATGAATGTAGCTATCGTTGCACGTAGCCGTTTTTTTTATTTTATTTTTTCACAAAATGGCGATCGTTTGAAATTTTTTTTAATTTTTAAGGCCTAGTTTTTTTAATTCGAGCGGTTTTAAAAATAGTAATTATCAAAATTTCAAAAATCGGCTACGTGCAACGATAGCTACTACAATTACGAAAATTATTAAAAAAAAATAATTGAAATCGGTTTATTAGTCTTTGAGGAATCGTGTCGACCAGGTCGAAAAATGTTATTCCCGAGATAAACGTGTTTAATGTTTTTGTTGTCATAACTGGCTGTGCTACCTCGTCTCACTAAATTAACTGTAACTCCGTCAATTTTCAAAATTTAAACTCAATTTTTTGTATACATATTTATGAATATGTAAACTTAAAAAAAATCTAAGAAAAAAAAATTATATTTTTTTTCCGTCACAGTTGTCATCCTCCTGTTTTTATTATGGCATAACCGGTCGCGCTATCTCGTCTTACTAAATTGACTATAATTCAATTTTCGGAATTTAAACTCAATTTTTTGTATACATATTTATGAATAAGTATACTTCAAAAAAATGTACAAAAAAAATTTTTTTTTCTTTTTTTCCGTCACAGTGGCTATCCCCCTTATGTTTGGCACAATACTGAATCACTCTGTATATTGAACTTAAAACAAATTATATCACTTTAAATAAATAGTTTACACTAAAAATAAATACACTAACAAAAATAATACTTTGTACTTGACCTCAATTTAGACCTGTCAGATTTAAAAATTACATATTTTTGATGTATTTGTTGTGACATTTTTATTTCTATATTTTTACCTTACCTACCACTAACCTCCTTCCTTTGGCCCAAATAACGGGTATTTCAACAAGAGGTGTCATTTTAAATTTAAAAAAAACGCAATATTTATGTGAAAAGAACTAATAATTTTATTTTAATCCAAAGTACAAACTCTGAGGTTAGTAATGGAACACAATATCTGCCAAATGTCCGCCGCGGGTCTTCTTGCATATAACCATTCTTTTGATGAAATTTTTCATCACATTTTCGCATAATTGCGGCTGTATCTCGCGAATAACAGCTCTAATATTGTCTTTTAGTGCTTGAATATTTGCTGGAGCATTGGCGTAGACTTTATCTTTAATGTAGCCCCAAAGAAAAAAGTCTAAAGGTGTTAAGTCGCACGATCTTGGCGGCCAATCAAAGTCTCCATTTCGAGAAATCACACGTCCAGGAAATTTTTCACGCAATAGAGCTATTGTTTCACCAGCTGTATGGCATGTGGCGCCGTCCTGCTGAAAATAAACGTCGTTTACGTCCATACCATCCATTTCAGGCCCAATTCTTGTGATCGTCTCGAAATGGACAAACCTGGGTTTTCAGCCACACTCTCAGCTACAGCTGCGATATTTTCAGCTGACCTAGCCGAACGAGCACGAATTGAAGTCTTTACATCACTAACTTGTCCGACACGTTCGAATTTATCGATTAATTTCACTATAGCTGTGCGAGAAGGTGCTTGATGATGACCAAAAACAGTACGAACTTTACGAATCGTGTTCGCGATATTTTCACCATTTTTGTAGTGTATTTTCACTATTTCAATGCGTTCTGCGAGTGTGTATCGATCAATATCTGAAAATCTCCTAGTGTTCTCTGTCAAACGTCATCGAATAATAGTTATATGTTGACAGCTGAAAAACTGGCAGACAATTTAAAATGACACCTCTTGTTGAAATACCCTGTATATTTGATATTTTAAATGTGATTTTTGTGATTTTCTATATTTTGTATCGATTAAATATTCGCCTTATGTATTAAAAAATAATAAAAATTTATGTTTCATGTACAAACTAAATACTACTAATATTACCAAATATATTATAGTGCAATTAAATATAGCCCACATATATATAGAAAATTTTCCTTTAGCTATACCAATCAGTATAGTTTTAATTAATATCAAAAAAGTATAAACAGTTTAAAAATTTTATTTTGTTTGTAAAAAATATTCTTAATTGTCTAATCATTATTGAATAATAAATCTTGTTAAAGACTACTGCATTCTTCGTTGTCAACGTCAGGCTCTGCAAATAATTAATTATATTTTAATTGCTCATTTAGCTACGCTAGAAACATCGGTAAATAAGAATTGAGTAATGAAAAATTAATTTATTTCGAAAAATGTAATTGTTTCTGAGATTTTTTTATATAAATTATTTGTTAGTTATTTCATAAAATTCAAGAATGTTTCTTTGTTTAATTTTGAATTCTAGCTTAGGTATATGAATTGAATAGGTACATAAAACATGTTTTTTATTTTATTTAAAACTAGCAGATACCCGCGACTTAGTTCGCGTGTAATTTAGGTTAGTGAAAATACATTAAGTTCAGTTAGGTAAATAAAATAATACAGATTTTTGTATGATAACACTGGCCGACAGCCATTTTGCTGCAGGGTATACAATAACTTTTTAAGGGTAATTTGGACACGCTGAATCCGAAAATGACCACCGTTTTGCTCAATCAGCTCTTGGTTTTACGGTATAGCAAAAAACATGTTTTTTGCTATATGCAAACATTCAAATTCGTATATATATTTTTTAAATCAATGACTTCAACCAATTATCATTCAGATTGAAGCTATGGGTCCTAATTGAACTAAAAACTCTTAAATTATATACATTATTAAAGTTATTCCCTTCGAAAATCATGTTTTAAAAGAAAAAAAAATCGATTTTTTAGCAAAAATTCAGCAATTTTCAAAATTCAAAACGCTGTAACACAAACAATTTTTGCCCAATTTTAATGTTATTCTCTAAATTTGTAGCTTTATCTATCTTCTTTATTGTGTTAAAATTTCAACGTAATCGAATGAAAATTAGCGAAATGGTACTAAAATCAACTGCGCGTGACAAAATTTAGTATTTCGGTCATATATTTTTTAAATTAAATACTTCAACCAAAGATCATTCGGAATGCAACTATGGGTCCTAAGTAAACTATAAAGCCTCAAACTATACAATTTTTAAAGTTATTCCCTTCGAAATTCATGTTTTAAATGAAGAAAGTTCGATTTTTTTGCCAAAATTCGGCGATTTTTAAATTTCAATGCATGTTACATAAACAATTTTTGTCCAATTTTAATATAATTTACTTAATTTATTGCTTTATCTATCTTCTTTATTGTGCTAAAATTTTAACGTAATCGACTGAAAATTGGCAAAAAGGTATTAAAATCAACAGCCCGTGTCAGAATTTAGTAGTTCGGTCATAACCACTCCTGGCGTTAAATAAATTCTTTAAACAGTTATTAATTAAAATACGTATTAATTTGAGTTTCGAAACGAAAATTAATGACACTTTTTAACAAAATTAAAAAAAAAAAAAATCATTATGTGTAAGAAAAACTTCTTTTCAGCGATTATCTTGGCATAGTAATTATTATTTTCGAAAAAAATATATGAAATAAGTAAAAATTTATTCATTACTTTGTTCACAGAATTTATTTTACGAGCCATACATACGCCAGGAGTGAAAATTACCGAACTACCAATTTTGACACGCGCAGTTGATTTTAGTACCATTTCGCCAATTTTCATTCGATTACGTTGAAATTTTAACACAATAAAGAATATAGATAAAGCTACAAATTTAGTGAATAACATTAAAATTGGACAAAAATTGTTTGTGTTACAGCGTTTTGAATTTTGAAAATTGCTGAATTTTTGCTAAAAAATCGTTTTTTTTTCGTTTAAAACATGATTTTGGAAGGGAATAACTTTATGAATGTATATAATTTAAGGGTTTTTAGTTCAATTAGGACCCATAGCTTCAATCTAAATAATAATTGGTTGAAGTCAATGATTTAAAAAATATATATACGAATTTGAATGTTTGCAAATAGCAAAAAACATGTTTTTTGCTATACCGCAAAAACAAGAGCTGATTGAGCAAAACGGTGGTCATTTTTGGATTCAACGTGTCCAAATTACCCTTAAAAAGTTGTTTGCCCCGCAGCAAACAAAAAAATTTTTTTTGTTGGCCTGTGTAATCAATAAAACAGGTCAAATGTTACATACCCATTTTTTTATCTAATACATTTTTCGGGATATAAAGTAGCCTATGTCCTTCCTCAGGATGCAAGCTAATTTGCTGCCAAATTTCATTATGATCGGTTTCGCGGTTTAACCGTGTAAAAACAGACACAAAGACAGATCCACTTTCGCATTTTTTATAATATAAAGTATGGATACAAAATCGTAAATATCTCGGCTCCTTAGTAAGATAGTTTTTCCCCCTAACCCCCCCACCCTTATAGTGTTTTTCCGCTGGATCAATTGAAAATAATTACGACCCTTCATATGTGACAGGTCGTGAAATATTTATAACCAAATTAAATTTTTTCCCACACAAACATTCCCACCCCCTTGCAATTTTTTAGGGGATAATTTTTTTGTATGTGATTTCTTAAGATGTAAGCTATCTCCTTGTCAAATTTCATCAAAATCGGTTCAGTGGTTTAGCAGTGAAAAAATAGCAAACAGACATAGAGACAGATCTACTTTCGCAATTATAATATTAAAATCTTAAATATTTCAGCTCCTTTAAGTAAGATAAGTTGTTGTTTTTTTCCTTCTAACTCCCACCCCCATGGTATTTTTCCCACCAGATCGAATGGAACTTATTATAACCCTTCATATGTGAAAGAATGGTGGAATATATATATTTTCTTTTGTTTTCGTTTACATTCATTATACAAAATCGTAAATATCTCGGTTCCTATGGGAGATAGGGGGTTGTTTTCTCCCTAAAACTCCTCACTCCTGTAGTATTTTTCCCGCCGGATCGAATGAAAATAATTACAACCCTTCATATGTGACAGGGGGTGAAATATTAAAAAAAATCCCATACAAACATTTCCACCTCCTTTTATTATTTTGATTGATATGCTTATATAAAAAATTGAGATAGTAATTTTATTCGAAAATCATAGAATAAAATCATAAAAAAGAAAACTAGTCTCAAATTAAAATGATAAAAAGCAGTTCTTGCCGCGCCGGCTGTATTGCTCCTATTTCAACAGTTCATTGTCGGTAGTGATTCAAATTAGAATCTAAATTATAAAAGTTGTTGTGACAAAATACTAACCGAGATTACTTCAATCAGAAAAACGTATTAAAAGTACAAATATCGTTATACAAATCAATATTTTGTTAATACAGTTGTTATTTTTTTGTCCCTTGGGTGCTTCCACTCCAACTGCGAATCGCATGACACTAAAAATGATATAATAATTGAACTATATTAATACTGAAACAAAAAATGGATACAAATAACTCAAATTATTTAAATTATACTTACTGAAAGCAAGTAAATTTTACTTGATCTAACTGTAAGTAATTTAACTAAATTATTCACGTTGAGTTCAATAACCCAGTTATTTATAAGAACCTAATTGATCTAAATAGTTTATTGATACAAATCAATGTTATATGATATAAGCTGTATATTATGTGTAACTATAGTTTGCGTGAAATTTAGGTTAGGTAGGATCTGTCAACCATAGAGAAGAAGAAAAAGAAGAATGTTAAGGTTGTTGTTCACTGAAAGTCATGGCATCTAGCGGAATTTAGCATGAACTACAGGGTTTTACTATGTCGATAATAAAGAACAAACAAATCTGGCAACAACTTACAATATTAGACAAGAATAGAAGATTTATTTTTAACAATATTATAATTATTACTATTGCTGACAATAGTAATAATTATAATAACAATAGTAACTATTATTATTACAAATAAAAACATTAAATGTTAATCAATAATAACTTGCTATTTACAATGGGCGTCAGTTGTCATTACCACGTTTTTATATTTCGAAGAGCGCGCCGAATACGCTGTTGCCATATCGTATATTTACGTCATGTATTCGGGAATTTATCAAAGTTAAAAATTAATAATTATTTAAGTAGATGGTAAATCATTCTAGAATTTTATATATAAATTCTTTAATAACCAATCTATAACATATCCGTTTTTGGTTAAAATCTGATGTTTAGTTTTAATACACGAATTAAACGAATATCGAATTCCAAGTGGATCCCTGTGCTTGCAATGTATAAGAGGCCAACTTTGCACGTTTATAATTAATAAACGAAATGGTAAACTGACCTGAATTTTTTTTACAAATGTGAACTAGCTTACTTAACACAATAATAATATTTTAACAAATTCTGTAGTGATCGATTTTGGTGAACAACAACCTTAAGTAAGTTAAACAGATTTCTGTTATAGTCGATAAAAATGATCACTAGTACAAATGTTATTTATACCCATTTATATTATAAAATTTTTCTGGGTATAATTTTCAGGATTAAAGTAGTGCCTATATGCCATTCCTCGGGATGCAAGCTATCTCCCTGTCAAACATCAAGATCGATTTGGCGGTTTAGATGTGAAAAGGTAATAAACAGACAGACAGGCGCACTTTCGCATTTTTAATAATATATTAATAATAATTATAATATTATAATAAATAATATTGATAATAAATATTTTTGATCGAAACATTTACTAAGTTGACTCCAATTCAAATTCCACCTTTCAAGAAATAAAACGGGTAAGTGAGTGTTGGGCACGCACATGATAGGGTTCCCCATAGTCATTTTCACTACGATTTATAAAAAATAGTTATTTCAAATTTTCGTGACTGAAGGGTTAAAATCAAGAAGTCATTTGACTTTTTTTAATGCATTTTAGGAGACCTATCAAATGAAACCCCACTCAATGGAGTAAATGAAAAAAAATATGAATTCACTTTTCAATCTATGAAAGGCGGGTTCAAAATATTTTTGACAATGTTACAAAAGTACTAATTAAAAGCTACATTCTGGAATTTTTTCAGATTTTTGAATTGATAGTTTATAATGAATTTGGAGAGCAAATACATCGTGATTGAAGGGTTAAAGTCAAAAGGTTCTGATACATTTTTTGTTGCGTTTTGAGAGACCTTTCTAACGACACCCTACTCAATGTGGTAGGTTCATTTTATGAAAGGAGGGTCTAAAAATTTTTTTTTAACCTTCACATTTCTGTTTTTGGTTTATCAATCTACGAAGTATACCAAATTTCATCTTATTATGTCAAATTTTTTACAAGACGGACGGACGGACAAATAGGGTTCCGTAGAAAACTAGGAACCCTAATAAAAACAAATATTGAGTTGAAGAGAAAAAATAATTTGTTAAAAGCATTTTGGAAGACTTGGTTCAAATAGTTATTTAATTATTAATAATTTTATTATTAATTATTGATTACTGCACAAACATTTTATCTATTTGAATCAAATAATATTTGTTCCCAATATTTTTTTTTTCAGTGTACTTTCCGTATGCTACAATAAGCCTACCAACTTCTGAGCACTAGGCAGATTTTCTGAAAACGTTATTCATGTGTTGTGTATCATGGAAATCATAGTCTTAACCTCTACATCCGAGAATAAAGGGTAGTAAAATCTTTAATGAACATGTAAAAATTTGTCAAGACATACACCAGTGTATACCATTAGGGTTCCGAAGTATATACTACGTGGACTGTTTAGAGGCACTTACAGGTGCATATTTGAGTTAAAAATAAATAAAAAATAGGATCATATTCTATTAATTCAGATCTACATTTTGACACCCCACAAGCCTAGATATGAAAATAAAAAAATTCCATGACGCCCCTTCCTATTATTTCAAAATTTGAAATGATATTGTTGATTTTAGTATTTGTCGTTACTAGTATTATAAAACCCCCATTACCAATTTTTTTTCAGATTTTTTGAGTCAGTATTTACAGAGCTAGAGAGGGGGTGGACAAATTTTTGTTTACTTTAAGCCCCCTGCAGGCGCCATTTTTAATTTGGAAAAAAAATAAAAAATAGTGTCATATTTTACTCACTGAGATCTACATTTCGACACCCCACCAGATAAAAAAATAAAAATAAAAAAATGTATGAAATGTTATTGGTGACTTTAGTATTTGTCGTTGGTAGTCTCACCAAATCCTCATTACCTAATTTTTTTTCAGATTTTTCGAGTCAGTAGTTACCGAGTTAGAGGGGGGGGGGGTGGACAATTTTTTTTTGCTTGGAGCCCCCTGTAGGCGCCATTTTTGATTTATAAAAAAAATAAAAAATACTGTCATATTCTACTCACTGAGATCTACATTTTGACATCCCACACGACTTGGAATACATTTTTTTTGTTTTTTTGAATTTGTTTTATTAGGCGCCATTTTTGATTTATAAAAAAATAAGAATAAGTATCAAATTACACTAGCTTGGTTACACATTTTGATGTGCCACTTGCCATGGTATAAAAAAATATATTTTTTTTGGCTGTCTTTAGCTTCTTAGCACCCCCCCCCAAAAAAAATATTTTTCCAAAATATTTGTACATATTTTACTAGAGGGTGTCATTTTACATATTCAGTAAAAATTTCAAAGCTCTAGCTTATATAGTTTACGAGCTATTGAGCTTTGAGTGAAAAGGACGGACGGACGGACGGACGACAAAGTGAGATTAATAGGGTTTCTTTGGAACCCTAAAAAGGTGTATTTTTGCCTCATGTGAGTTTTAATAAAATCAACTCAGGAAGTGAATTTATGTAAATTTTTGTGATTTTCTATATTTTTACTTAACCTATCTAAACTTTTATTCTTTGGTCCAAATAGATATAATAGATGTCTTTTTTGTGATTTTCTATATTTTATCCTAACGTAAAAACTAATACCTAAACCTCCTTTCGCCCCAATAGATTTGTTATTTTTAATGTGGTTTTCTATATTTTAAAACGATTAAATATTCGCCGCTTATGCATTAAAAAAAGTATTTTTTATGTTCACGTGTATAAAATGTATATTATAAAGATTTAAGTGTGAAGTATTGAAATTTATGTTCGATGTAGAAAATGAATACTATCTAAATATAGTACAAGTAAATATAAATCTTATTTATAGTTATTTCAAATGAATCTAGGTAATTTGTTCGAATGTAATTTGTTCGAAAGTAATTTGTTCGAAAGTAAATTGTTCGAAAGAAATTTGTTCGAAGGAACTTTGTTCGAATGGAAATTTGTTCAAATAATATTTGATCGAATAATTTTTTAAAAATATGTGACAAAATGCAGACTACGAAAATCTTATATATTTGTCACGTGTAAATTAAAAAATATACATGTAATTGATTTGTTATTAATTACAAATAATTAGCTCAGGGCCGTGTTATTATTTTTTTACAAATTTTATTATAAAATACAAAAAAACTTAAACACTTTAAAATGTGTACTTATAGAAATATGTTTTTTTATAACTAAGAATTATATTGTTCTTATCGTAACTGGCCTCAAATTGTTAAGGGTGTTGCTTATAATAATACAGCCCTGAGCTAATTATCTGTAATTAATAACAAATCAATTACATGTATATTTTTTTAATTTACACGTGACAAATACATAAGATTTTCTACATTTTGTCACATATTTTTTAAATAATTTTAAAAATTCGAACAAATTTCCGTTCGATCAAATGTTGTTCGAACAAATTTCCATTCGAACAAAATTCCTTCGAACAAAGTTCCTTCGAACAAATTTCTTTCGAACAAATTACTTTCGAACAAATTACATTCGAACAACTTTCCGGATACGATTTCAAATAAATAATAAAAATTTAATAACTAATAAACAGCATAAAAACATATTTACACTCTCATAAATAATACTGATTTTGAGCTGTCGGACTAATTGTAAGACCAAGTCTGCTAACAATAAAAACTTATAAAAAAATAAGCATACAACAATAGAAACTTCTGAATAATTATAAAAATAATATAAAAAATATCTTCCACATATGAAGGTTTAAAAAATGTGAGTAAACACCTTTACAAAAACCGAGAACATTTTATGTTTCTTACTAAATTGAAAACACATCCCTTTGTTTGATAGAAGACATTGTGTAATACAATTCAACTACTGATGTATGTCATAAAAAATAAATTGCACTTGTAACAATCGAAATGTGATGAACTTAAATCGCCTTATATTGTCAACATTTTGAGAAAAAGAAAACAAGCGTTCTGTGTCGGAAAGAAAATTATTATAATTGCGGGGTTTTCAGTTATGATTCAGTGGCGGGTTTAACGGTAAGCGGACTAAGCGACTGCGTGAGGCACCAGATACCACAGGGCTCGAAATTTCGCAGTAATCAATTTTTTTTTACAAAAAAATTCAATTTATTTACATGTGGGTCAGTCCGCGGTAATCGATATCAAATATCAATATTTTACGAAAATGAATACCAAAATATAAAATTAAAAGGCTATTTAACATCAATTTTCATAAACCAAAAGAAAATTAGAAAAATTTTGGTTAATTTTCAAAATATTTCAAAAAATTTCCAAAAAGACAACAAATAAGGTGGAATCACAATAACTTACTTAAGAATAAGTGATGATCGCGGCAAACTATTAAAAGTCTTTGACAATTACATATCAAACGTGACGTTTGAGCAAATTAAAAAAAATTACCCTCACCAACAATAATGACTAAGGGTGACCGCATTTATTATACATTTAATGAGCCTATTGATGTATTTAATAAATAATTGTTATAAGTATTAATTAATAATATCAATAAGCAATTAAACATACAAATAGTACTCTTATTGTGTTCTTTTATTCAACGTGTCACACCCGTCACAATTTTCTGTCACACCCGTCACAGTGTTTGTTGAGTAATAACCAGTTAAATAGATTACGTATTTACCTGATGCTCTTGTGTTACTAAAAAATAATTTATTCATAACATTTTAAAGTATAATTATTATAAAGTAAGTTTAATATTTTCGCTAAATTTTTTGAATAGAGGTTGAAAAACTTGCAATAGTTGGCGTCACACCCATCACAGGCCTTTGAACGCTGACATTTTTTTGTAAAAAAAACGTAGACCTTTTATTTTTCCAATATACATGAATTACATTAAGATCTACAGAAAAATGGTAAAACCATGTTATTAACTAGTATTATTTAGAAATTATGAACTCCAATCCGAGTTGAAATGTCACACCCGTCACCGAGGACTGACCCATGTGGCATATGTAGGATGTAGGTATGTATCGAACAGCCAAAGAAATTTCTTACACATTTCCGAATACTGAAATATTATTGAAGATTTTTCTAACAATTCCCTTATCTAATGCGTCCGGAGAAAGATTATTTTCTGTTTTACATAGAGAAAAACATTATTTAAGGAATACAATGGGAGAAGAAAAACTAAATAACTTTTTTTATTCTGTATACAGAGCAGGAAAATTTAAACCGAATTGACACTGTCAAAATAATTAATGATTTTGCAAGAAATAAAGCAAGATCCTATGGACATTCATATAAAAATATTTTTTAAATTTTATTTAAAGTATAACGATGATTTTCATTACTTTTCTTTTTTGTTAATAAGTTTGATGAGAGTTTTCTTGCAACTTTTGTTACTAACCTCAAGTTTGAGGGTCTCAAAATTTATACAGCTTGGGGCCTCTACTTTTATTTTGACTAGGTAAATAATTCACTGCTGTCTAGAAAGTTTTTTTAAAAAGATCAATTTTATTTTATTTATTTTTAATTTTTTTACATTAAAAAATTTGTTTGTTTTTTAAATTATACAAGATGTTTAAGAAAAATACAGATTAAAAAAAATGTTTTTTCTTTTTTTACAATTAACAATTTTTTGCGTTGAAAAACTGAAATTATAAAAAAATGTTTTTTTAATCAACTTTTTTTCTAAAACATAATTTTTTCAAAAGTTTTTAAAGTAAAAAAATTGTAAAAAGGAAAAATAAATGACCTTAAAATTAAAAAAAAATTTTTTGAATTTAAAAAAAAAATTCTGCAAAATGCGAATCTGCAAATAAATAAATATATTTCCATTAGAAAAAAATAAGCTGGCCCCAATATGACCTTAAAACCTCCATTCAAGGTAAAAATTGTTACCTCCATTGGTTTTGGCCCTCCAAATCTTGGAAACTTTTGTAACAAACATTTTCCGAAAAAAGTCTTAAGATAAAAAACTGATCCTGTATTTATTGGATTTACCTATATTACAAGTTATACTTGTTATTAGTTTATATAGTTTACTTTTTAAACGTAATATAATTTATTAAATCTTATAATTAGACAATTATTAATATACACCATGTAAACATGTATTAAAATAAAACTGCAAAAAACTACATTCTTTTTATTTTATCGTACATTTGACACATAATAATTCAAAATAAAATATTAAAAGAAATAATTAAGTCTACGTCGAAAATAAATGAATCCGCTTTTTTGTTAATAACTTTTGATTAATTATTTTCAATATGTGGCTGTAAGATGCTTTTTATAATTTAAAAATGATACTTGAGTTGACATTTTGAAGAAGTTACGAGGAAGGTTATTAAAAATATTGATTTCAAGAAGCAGCAAGACGACGCTGTCTAAATTCTGTTGATTTATGTTTCTTGTAGAGGCCATGATAATATCGCAATAATATAGACTGCTGCGAATAAGATTTTCTCTCCGAATGATAAGTTTCGCATTTACATACATATATATACATATATTTACATATGTAGTATAACATTTAACGAATAAAGTTGAACTTCTGTGTAACTATTCGTATATGTATTATACATAGCACTATAAAATATTGAAGAATTGATTTATCTATGTACCAAGTATTTTATAATCTCAGTTTATATAAATGTGTAAAATACAATCTTAAATATACTGAATCCGAAGGAAACTTTAGTATAACACGGTTTCGATTTAATGGAGTTTCAGCAAAACTCACCATACACGGCATTTATAGGTTTCTATTAATCTCACTTTGTCGTCCGTCCGTCCGTCCGTCCGTCCGTCCGTCCGTCCGTCCGTCCGTCCGTCCGTCCGTCCGTCCGTCCGTCCTTTTCACTCAAAGCTCAATAGCTCGTAAACTATATAAGCTAGAACCTTGAAAATTTTACTGAATATGTAAAATGACACCCTCTAGTAAAATATGTACAAATATTTTGGAAAAATATTTTTTTGGGGGGGGGGGGGGGTGGCTAAGAAGCTAAAAACAGGCAATATTTTTTTTATCAAAACAAGTGGCACATCAAAATGTGTAACCAAGCTAGTGTAATTTGATCCTTATTCTTATTTTTGTATAAATCAAAAATGGCGCCTACAGGGGGGTTTAAGCAAATTAAAAAACAAACAAAAAAAATGTATTCCAAGTCGTGTGGGGTGTCAAAATGTAGATCTCAGTGAGTAGATTATGACACTATTTTTTTATTATCAAAAATGGCGACTGCAGGGGGTTCCAAGCAAATTTTTTTCTGCCCTCCCCCCCCCCCAGCTCGGCAATTACAAGCTCAAAAAAATGGTGAGACTACCAACAACAAATACTAAAGTCAACAATATCATTTCAAATGGAGAATTAGGAGAGGGCGTCATAGAATTTTATTTTTATTTTCATATCTAGGCTTGTGGGGTGTCAAAATGTAGATCTCAATTAGTAGAATATGATTCTATTTTTATATTTTTTACTTATTTAAAAATGTAAGTGGTTCCAAATAGCCCACGTAGTACATACTTCTAACTTCGGAACTATTATAGCATACATGTCTTGACAGATTTTTTTTTATTTTGTCTTCAAGAAACCTGAATAACACAAGAAATATTTATTCATATTGTAAACAACATCTCAAAAGCCTTATAGATATAAATCTAAATTTTCTGAAATCACTCATGTGTTATTAAAAAGGAAAAACTTATGGCTATTATTAAAAACTTTACAAACTGGAGTTCATACATATATTTTATGTAATTTATATAAAAAATATTGCACGTTGAAATAGGTTGACTGTAAAAATATTAACTTCACGAGAATGTTTTATGTAGAAGAAAAAAAGGTCAGGTACAACTGTTCTAGTTTAATACATTATTCACAATTTATATGACGGATTAGCGATACGTCTTGCGAATAACCGTTTAATAACAGACTAGAGAACACCAAGCCACCCGCGCCTATGCGTAGATAGAAAACAGGAGTGGATTAGTCCTTATAGTCGTTGTAGCAAATAAAAAAATAATTTAAGGGGGGTAGCTACTGTGACGGGTCAAAAAATTGTCAATGTTTGGGAATATTTTTTACAGATATAACTAATTATAAGGACGTTTTATTAAGTATATATTTAACTTACAAAAATACTAAATATTTACAAAGTTATGAGACTCGAGTTCACTCTATATTTCGAGAAGGGTTATATGAAAAAAAAAAATAAAATTTTTATCAATATCTATAATCTATCTATATGAATGTAGCTATCGGTGCACGTAGCCGTTTTTAGGGTTCCGTAGAAAACTAGGAACCCTTATAGTTTCTCCATGTCCGTCCGTCCGTCCTGAAAAATTTTGAGATAATAAGATGAAATTTGGTACACGGCCGTAGATTGATGATCCAAAAACAGAAATGATAAGATTTTTGAAAATAAAAATTTTTTAGACCCCCCTTTCATAAAATGAAAAGTGTTTTCAAAAAAAAAATTTCACCTACACCATTGAGTGGGGTGTCGTTAGAAAGGTCTCCTAAAATGCAACAAAAAAATGTATCAGAAATTTTTAATTTTAACCTTTCGATCACGATGTATTTTCTCTCCAAAGTCATTAAAAAAGCGTCCCCCCCTCTATTTTCTAAACTATCAATTTAAAAAATCTGGAAAAATTCCAGAATGTAGATTTTAATTAGTAATTTCACTGAAAATTATAACGAACATTGTCCAAAATATTTTGGACCCCCCTTTCATAGACTGAAAATTGAACATACATTTTTTCCCCACTTAGCCCATTGAGTGGGGTGTCATTTAATAGGTCTCGTAAAATGCAATAAAAAACGTCAAATAACTTTTTGATTTTAACCCTTCAGTCGCGATATATTTGCTTTTTAATGTCGCTAAACTATCGATTCAAAAAATCTGAAAAAAATTCAGAATGTAGCTTTTAATTAGTACTTTCTCTGAAAATTATAACGAACATTGTCAAAAATATTTTGGACGCCCTTTTCATAGATTGAAAAGTGAACTCACATTTTTTTCATTTACCCCATTGAGTGGGGTGTCATTTGATAGGTCTCCTAAAATGCAATAATAAAAGTCAAATGACTTTTTGATTTTAACCCTTCAGTCACGAAAATTTTGAAAAATCCTTTTTATAAATCGTAGTGAGAATGACTACGGAACCCTATCATGTGCGTGCCCAACACGCACTTGCCCATTTTATTTTATTTTATTTTTTCACAAAATGGCAATCGTTTAATTTTTTTTTCATTTTTAAGACCTATTTAAATATATAATTATCAAAATTTCAAAAATTGGCTACCTGTACCGATAGCTACTGCAATTACGAAAATTATAAAAAAATGTGAAATCGGTTCAATAGTCTGAAAAATCGTGTCATTCAGGTCGAAAAATGTAATTTCGAGATAAACGTGTTTAATGTTTTTGTTATGTCATAATCGGCCGCGCTACCTCGACTCACTAAATTGACTGTAACTCCGTCAATTTTCGGAATTTAAACTCAATATTTTTGTAATTTTTTATGAATATATATACTTTAAAAAAATGTAAAAAACATTTTTTTCCGTCACAGCGGCTTTCCCCCTTATTTTTTTTTGAAAAAATAAATAGATAAGTACTGATAATTTTCTTCCGATTTCGGCATAACATTAAATTATCCCACTGTTTTTTGGTTTTTCTCACTAAACATTCAGAGATATGGGCAGGGGGCAGATTATTAAAAAAAAAAAAAACTACTGTAGAAAAACGGTATAACGACCTCGAAGGGACCGGTCAAATTATGTGGTAAAAGCCGATATATAGTCGCAATAACCGGCTAAAATACAATTATAGTAGATTCAGTTGGACTTTAATTTTGAGTTTTTAAAACCGGTACGTCGTTATAACCGGTTTTTACTGTATTATGTAAACATCATTGGCTGTTTATTTATAATCTGTTTGTCACAAATTCCGTATTATAAAAATATTTTTGGTGTTGTGTAGCTTTTTAAAAATAATTGTTCTCCGGCCTACTATATCTTTCCCAAAATTATACGACTAATGTTCAGTATCATAAAGGACCTAGGTAATTTGCTAGCTTGCAATCACTTTAAAATGAGGTATCAAACTTATATGACAGTTTCCTTGTAGTTTTATGAAGACTTTGACAAGTTTCACGCACGCGTTGTATGTAAACACCAACAACGGTATTAAAACATATATGATAATAACCGCGTACGGTCAGAGTCGCCAACTGTATTTAGCCAATGTAACTGCTCTAAATTCCATAGCAAATCCATAAATGCTATCATAAAACTAATACCTCATTTGTGAGTGCTTGTATGCTAGAAAATTTTATACCGAACATAAGTCGAAATTAGAAATTTAAAAATATGAAAATAATTAGTTGTTTCTGGCGGTAGCGATAAAAATCAGACAGTCCGTTTCTGGAGTCAGAGGATGAGAAAAGGAAAGTAGAGGGTCTGTTATAAAAATTTAAATAAAATCTCACCACGGGAACATCGAATATAAAGTATGTGACCGACAATCGATAGTGTTACACATTTGTAGGAAATGTGTTACGATGGAATTATCACGAGTAATAACGCACATCCGTCCCATCTTGGGAAGATCGTGTGACCCCAGTGGCGGATACAGTAAAAAAGATTTCAAATTTTATATGTTTATAGATAAAATTAGGTACTCAATTTTCTGAGGGCGAAATAAGAAGTCATATATTAAAAAAAGTGTGTGTACTTATGTATGCGCGTTAGAAGTTATACTTCTATGGCATAGTGACATCTAGCGTGCAAACGGGGAAGCGCCTGTGGATAAGTCATGAAGAATAGAAACAGGAGATGAAACTTGAGTGAAAAGGGTAGGTTGAAAAGCGAACCTGGAGTGAGCGGTCCGCATTTTTCGGACCTCTGCGCAGAAGTAAAAAAATTACATTGTGCGCAGTCAGTACTCTGTTCATTTGTATATTGCGGTACGCACACAACTATACGGTTGCGCAGTTAATTATTGCGCAGAGGTCCGAACACGAGAGACCACCCACTTCGTTTTTTAATTAAAATCGCGGTTCCTATTATTCTGAAAATTAACAGATATCTTTGTAAATTAAAAAAAAATGTATGCTCAAATTTTCATTAAATCCTCTGTCACATCACTTTGAAAAGTCCTGTCATGTCTAGAAATTAGTTTTCATAAGAATGCATAGTAATAGTTGTTTATTAACTTCCCAATAGGGAGTTATTGTAATTGGTCCGAAAATCGAAATCAAAAATTTTAACATATTTTCATGTTTCAAGGGCATTAGAGTATATTGACACTATTTTTAGAAAAATGTCTGTGTGTGTGTGTGTGTGTGTGTATGTACGTACGTACGTACGTACGTACGTACGTGTCATTTTTTTCCGGGACGAAATCTCGCGAACAAAAAATGCTATTGACTTCGTTGGGGTGCTAATCGAAGCGTCTTGACGTGAATATGATCTGAAAGAAAGGATTTTTCGAAATTCAACCCCTACGGGGGTAAAAAGGGTGTTTTTTTTCATTTTTATTTTTTTTCTTGGTCGAATTTAGTCGGAACTTAGAATAAATACTATACAATACAAATAATGAAACGTGTATTTAGTATTTATTTTTTATATGGGTCCAAACAGCCATTAAAGGGATGAAAACCACCATCAAAATTTGAATTTCATACTAATAAATACATCTAATAATTCATGTTGCCTTGGAAACAACACAATTCAAAATTCAAACTGTCAGATTAGTTTTTCTAAAAATGTGCATTATATTATTGACATTATTAGGATATTAGAAAACTAATATTCATAATACAAAGGGTGAGTTTTATTTCTGATAAATTCCATTAAAATTTTTCATATGCATATTAAAAAAAAAAATTTACAAACTATAACATAATAATATTAATTATGGAAACAATAAGTAATCAGTATTCAAGTATTGTAAGTCATACCATGTTGGGAAGTTGATTGTGTGGACCTAAAGGATCGCACCCCACAGCATTATAAGTTATATAGTTTAATTTTATATCCCCGGGTAAAATTGGATCCGACAGCTAGTTTAATATCTTTTAATTAACTACTCTCCTAATGATCTTAAAATTTTCAAGGAATTTTAAAATATAAGTTTTATCGAAATCTTTCTATTATTTTTCCACGATCTCAACCTCCTTATCTTTTAATTTTTAGTTAAAAAACCGACAAGTTACTGTGAAAACCGTTTTAAATTATATAATTTATTGTATCAAAAACGAGATTGAAGAAACAATTTCATTCTAAAACTGTAATGCTGCTTTTCCATTGTCTGAGGATTACATTTTAAGGGTTCCGTAGAAAACTAACTACCCTTATAGTTTTTCCTTGTCCGTCCGTCCATCTTGTAAAAAATTTGACATAATAAGAGGAAATTTGGTATACAATCGTAGATTGATGCCTCAAAAACAAAAATGATAAGATTTTTGAAAAATTTTAGACCCCTCTTCTATAAAATGAAAAGTGAGGTGTCGTTAGAAAGGTCTCCTAAAATGCAACAAAAAATTATCAGAACTTTTTGATTTTAACCCTTCAATCACGATTTATTTGTTTTTCAAAGACATTCTGAAAGCGACCCCCCTTTATTTTCTAAACTATCAAATCAAAAAATCTGAAAAAATTCCAAAATGTAGCTTTTAATTAGTACTTTCACAAAAAATTATAACAAATACTTAAACATATTTTGGACCCCTTTTCTATAGACTGAAAAGTAAACTCACATTTTTTTCCACTTACCCCATCATTTGATAGGTCTCCTAAAATGCAATAAAAATGACAAATAACTATTTGATTTCAACCATTCAGTTACGATATATTTTTTTTTAATGTTGTCAGAGCGTCCCCCCTCTATTTTCTAAACTATCGATTCAAAAAATCTGAAAAAAAATCAGAATGTAGTTTTTAATTAGTACTTTCACTGAAAATTATAACGGACATTGTCAAAAATATACTGAAAAGTAAACTCATATTTTTTTATTAACCCCATTGAATGGGGTGTCATTTCATAGGTCTCCTAAAATGCAATAATAAAAGTCAAATGACTTTTTGATTTTAACTCTTCAGTCACGAAAATTTTGAAAACACTCTTTTTTTATAAATCGCAGTGAGAATGACTACGGAACCCTATCAACTTGCCCGTTTTATTTAATATATGTAATACCGGGTGTCCCAGATAACTTTTCCAGCATGGGGATCTCAGTATCTATAAGAGATACAGGTTTGGTTAAATCAGATGAATTATTTGTAAGAAAGGGGTGAGTATTATTACACAAAAAAATATTCATAATTCTATGTGGTTTAGGCGGTATACCCAAAAAACTGAAAATTCGGAATTTCTTTAAATGGCTATAACCTTTTTGTGCAAAGTAGATAGGTATATTTTGTAGACGGTTTCTCAAAGCACTTTTTTGTGTAGAATCGATTGATGTATTTAGATTTTTTATATCACTTTTAGTTTCCGAGTTATGACCCCTAACTTTAGTTTTTCTTATGGGCCACTAAGTTGGCTATGGCATATTTGAACATGTTTTTTACTCTACTTTACAACGATATGTCACATGCCATACTTATTGTCGAAAATAAGTCGATGTACTAAATGCCATGATATTTATTAAGTATTTTATTACAAACATTTAAGTGAGCCATGAAAAACAAAAATTGTAAACAAAAATCACAATAACAACAATCAAAATAACAAATGACTATTTGAAAACAATTAACTTTAAAAAAAATACATTATAATTTTTTTTTGACAATAAGTATGGCATGTGACATATCGATGTAAAGTAGAGTAAAAAACACGTTCAAATATGCCATAGCCAACTTAGTGGCCTATAAGAAAAACTAAAGTTAGGGGTCATAACTCGGAAACTAAAAGTGATATAAAAAATCTAAATACACCAATCGATTCTACACAAAAAAGTGCTTTAAGAAACCGCAAACAAAAAATACCTATCTACTTTGCCAAAAAAGTTATAGCCATTTAAAGAAATTCCGAATTTTCAGTTTTTTGGGTATACCGCCTAAACCACATAGAATTATGAATATTTTTTTGTGTAGTAATACTCACCCCTTTCTTACAAATAATTCATCTCATTTAACCAAACCCGTATCTCTAGTAGATACTGAGATCCCCATGCTGGAAAAGTTATCTGGGACACCCGGTATATAATTTAAAAAAAAATAATACCTTTAGTTAAATTTGAACCATAAATTAAATATTATACATCAGTTGTTCAATTATTTATTATTTTGTTTGTTCAAAATAATAACATTATTTATTTGTGATGTACTTACTTACTGGACATTGACGCGCCTCTGGGTCCAACACACATATCAAACACGTTATTACAGCATTACTGGATAATAACGAACATCCGTCCAATCTTTGTTAGACATTCACATAGTTTTTTTGTCGGGGAAATGGCGACCGTACCCAGCCGGTGCTTTATTCCGCCCCGATGCCGTGTGATGCGGATCTTGGGGCTACCTCTCACCTCATCCATCACTCGCCTTCTGCGTGCCCAAAGCGTACGTGTTTTAACCCATCTCATAGTTTTTATATTGATATTGAAAACTTTGTCTGTCGAAACGAAATTTATAACGTTTTTTTAAGTTTGTTTTTTGTTTTTACAAAGAAGTTTCGGTGTGTTAAGTTATATATAGTGATATAATACTTTTGATTCTGATTAATTTGTATGTTTTTAATGTTTATAGAGATAATTTCTTCCTCGCAATATCGAAGATACAAGAAGCTTTGTTATCGTTTTAAAACGAGAACAAAATTGTTCTCCAATTTAAAATACTCTGCCTTGTAAATGCACGGTGCTTCCTCGTGCTAAATTCATCAAAGTTAGTTAATTATTGAACAATTTAAATAAAAACCGATAAAGTATTCAGATCAACTGCCTGTCATTGGTTAACCATTTAATTTTCATACGATTTTAATAAAAAAATTTAATTTTACATTTTTCTTAATACGCGCCTGGTGATTCGTATATTATGAATTTTTTGACAATTTCAATTAAAATCATTATTTTTCTGCTATACAAATGTCAAAATGACATTTAATATGTCAAAGTAAATAGCAGTTTTAAAAAACAAATGACGATTTTCTTAAAGCAAATTGAGATAGATCTTTGTAAGGGAATATTTTACAACAAAAGTAGGTGACCTATATTATAGAGAATTGAATGCTCTACAAAAAAGGTTCTATACAATTTTCACGTATCATGTGTCTTTCTTGAGATATCTTCAAATCAAAAAATAAATATTTTGGGATGTCACCCCTCCCCCTTACACACGATTTTAATACTTTTGAAATGGGACCGTCCTCAAACCAGACCCAACCAACTAACCAAGTTTCATTAATATCGGTTCAGTGGTTCATGAGTTAAGCGTGTGACAAGGATTGGGGAACAGACACACACACAGACAGACAGACACACACACACACACAGACAGACACGGAACAAAAATTGTTTGTCTTGACCTGAAACGGATAAATAAAGTAAAATTTTTAAAATCGGAGAACAAATTTTTTTTCTCAAATTGCCCCAATTCTTGTCACACGCATAACTCATGAACCACTGAACCGATATTAATGAAACTTGGTTCGTTGGTTGGGTTTGGTTTAAGGACGGTCCCATTTCAAAAGTATTAAAATCGTGTATAAGGGGGAGGGGTGACATCCCAAAATATTTATTTTTTGATTTGAAGATATCTCAAGAAAGACACATGTTACGTGAAAATTTTATAGAACCTTTTTTGTAGAGCATTTAATTTTCTATAATATAGGTTACCTATGTTTGTTGTAAAATATTCTCTTACAAAGATTAAATAAATGAGAAGTGGTATATCAAAACGTTTCTTTTTAGAGTACAAAAATATTTTTTGAGTTTCCAAACATTTTGGAAAATGGACAAGAGACGTTTTGAAATTCCAAATACATATTTTAATAATAATATTTATTTTGTTTGTAATTTCTTAGCTGTAATTAAATCTTTATTACATGTAGGTAATAGTTCCTATGCAAAATAAGATAATTATTATATTATTATAAGAAAATGTTTAATTTAGTTAAGTAGCCTTATACATAGAAGATGAAAGAAGTTATAATCGTACTACCACCTAAATCGCACTACAGTTATTTTAAAGAAAACCGTTGTACATATTTACCATCTATTGTGGATAGTAGATATTTAACCGTATTCCATGTGCCCATAACAATTTTTACACATGTAGGAGATATTCAAACGACAATCGTTTAAAAAAATGTGTTGTTTGATGTAATATTATACAAATTGTAAAAGTGTAGAGTGTAGAGCATTGACAATTCAGTAGATTTTCAATTTAATGGAATATAAGTACTCGTATAGTTATATTATCTACAATATGTAATAATTACCAATTCCAGTTTTATTTTGTTCAGTTCAGGTTATAATTAATATTTATTTATAAAAATCCGAGTTTCCAATATCGTACATAAAAAAGTTCATTTAAACATTTCTGTGATTTTTTTTGGTAATTTTAAGTTAATTAAAATTTAGCTAAAAAAAATCTGGTCGAAAAAAACATTTTTTAGAGGGGCCGCTAATAATTCCAGATAAAAACTTGATATATTACATTAATTCATTTTTTTTCATCCATATTCTGTGTAATATTATATGAAGTACGATTTATGGAATCGCAGGTACGTATAAGAAATCAAAATCGTACCGTTTGAAAAGTTTCAGAAAAACGTTAATATTTGTGTTCAATTTATCATAATAAAAAAATAATTTGAGTAGGTACAGAAGAAATGAAACTACATGGAACAATGCTTTTGCCAATAATCTACATATTAATTGAGTACGCTAGAATGAAAAAAACGACATTTGCGATCTTCCCTTATATTACGGTCTATAATTTCAGTCGTAGCTCAAAACTCTAAAAAAAGTTCTATAATTTTTTAAAATATGTCTTAATCATTAACATAGCCTTTTTAATACCAATTATTTTTTTAATTTTTAATTAATACCTACCTTATGCTTACAATTAGTTTTCATTTCTATCTGTACCGTTTAGATACCATCGATTTGAATGGTTTATTCCATAGATTTGAATGGTTTAAAAATAAATATTGATAACTATGAATAATATATAAAGCAATAAAATATGATGATACAGTTTATTAATAACAAGAAAATCAAACCAAGTAACGCTGAAGCATCCGTACGCATAATATAATTTTATTCTGGTTTAGCACATGATGTAGATTCTCTATCGTATGAAATACACACTTTATCATCAAATATCAATTCTCTTGAGTAAACTTTTCAGACTGTAATCCTCAGAAAACTTTCATGAAAAAGAAGGTTAATATAAAGCGAAAAGTTACACGAAAGAGCTGCGACCTTGAAATGAAAACTAATATAATATTGGAGCACTTTTTTTTTCTTTAAAATGTGTTACTTTGTTAAAATATAAGTACGTATTTGAACTTTTATTTATATTCATGGTGCATAAAATTACTTTCTTAATTATTCAATTTCAAACGATATGTGGAATTTTAAATGACAAATTTTATAGAGCTTTTGAAATAGGTAATACTTAATACATATTAATAGATATTATTATTATCGGTATAATCTATATATATATAGCATGAGTTCTTTTTTATATTAAGACTGCTTGATATCTGGAAAAAAATGATTTTTACGGAATAAGTTTGTTCCAAAGTTTCAAGATTTGGAGGAGCAAAACCAATGGAGGTAACAGGTTTTACCTAGAGTGAAAGTTAATTTTGGGGTAAGCTTACTTTTTTCTAAAAAAAAAACTATTTAATTTTTTGCAGATTCGTATTTTGCATAAAAATTAAACTTTTGTCTAAGAAGTTTTTTAAAAAACTTAAATTTGAAGGTAATTTATTTTTAATTTTTTTTTACATTATAAAAATCTTTTTTGCGTTCAAAAATTTTGAAATAGCTGTTTAAGAAAATTATTTCAGTTTTTCAACACAAAAAAAAATTAATGTAAAAAAAAATCAAATTATTTTTTTTAAACTGCATTTTTCTTAAACATCTTGTATAATTATTTCAAAATTTTTGAACGCAAAAATAATTAAGCAAAAAGGGAAATAATAAATTACCTTAAAATTAAAGTTTCTTTTTTAACTTTTTAGACAAAGGTTGTTTCTTTTTGTCTGCATGAAAATAAATAGATTTCCATTTTAAAATTTAGTTAACCCCAAAATTGCCATATTTGAATTGCCATAAGAATTACTATAGAGAAATTGCGGTTTTGTATTTTAATTTCAGCTCTGACCAGTATTAATAAATCATTTAGGAAAAAATACAGTGATAAACTAGATTAATTTTTCTATGTTATGACACTTAATTTTTTTATATATTAATAAAAAAAATCTGAAAATGTGTGTATTTTTCTTGATATGATAAAACTCAATATATATCAAAAATACTTGAAAAATACGGAGAAAAAAATATACCACGACATAGATATTTGTTTAAGCTTTCTAATTTTATAATAATTCTGCAATTTTCATTTGAAAATATTGAATGTAAGCCTAAAAACATAAGAACTAGTTCTATCCTTTGTAGCTTCATCTCTGTTTAGTTTCGAGAATATCCCATTTTTCATTCGATCGCCAATTGCCACTGAATTACTTGTATCTGTCATTTTTCCCCTCAGGGCTAGACTTGTGCAAATAAATTTTGTTTTCTACGGTGGCGACATCTCGTAGAATTTAGTTTCGGAAAAATAGGCATGAACAGCCTTAAGTGAAACATTTGTGGATATTTTGCGTTTTCACCAAATCAGAAAAAAAATCGTCGAAAAGGTATTTTCACGTACGCTACATAGTTAAATATTCAGCGATGAGTGAAAACAATGTTTAATAGGTTTATTTCAGATTAAATTTATATCCTCAGGTAATACCAGGTTTAATGCGCTAGTTAATTTTAATACATATTGTATGTATACAACTACAATGAAAAAATTGTTTCAAATGATATTGTTTTGATAATGTGTAGGACAGTGATGGGCAGCCTTTTTAGCTCAGCGTGTCAGAATTCTGAAAAAAATCTAGCTTAACTCGGGAGCAGTGTCATATCTGGGAAAATCATTTTTTGTACTATTTATTTAAGTTTAGGTACTTGTCTATTATAGTCCCCGTTGTTTGAAAAAACTAAAGTCACTAGGAACGAAAAAATATCTGTCTGTAGATAGGTCATGTATTTCATATACTCGTATGTAGGGACACTTTAATAAGGGATAAGTCAATGTTCCGGAAATTATAATATAACTATGGAAATAATACAAATTTTTGAAACTTCCGCCGGCAATATTAAAAACGGACACGGAAATTGTGCAAAAATAACGGTATTTTATAGATGGCGTTAGAAGACAAAAATCAAAAAAATAATTATTTTGACAGTTACTGAATATTTACATTTGCCGAAAAATAATAATTCAAACTGAAATGTTAATAGTATTAAGTTACTATTATACTTATCAATGAAAGCATTCATCTGGGTACATTATTTATAATTAAAATACATTATATTCTACACATTAATTATTTTATAAATCAGGTTATGTATGATAAATTATTTTTTAATTTCGTTATATGTAAGTATTACCTTTTCTATTCCAGATTATGTTTACAGCAGGTACTTAACCCCTATAAAAATACCATTGATGCGCACCTAGTTATAAAGATGTTTTTTTTTAAATAAAAACGGACTTCTAATTTAGTTTAGAATACAAAATAAGATAAAATGTTTAATTTATTATTATATTACAGTTCAAAATTTATATAATGCAAATATTAATCTTCATTAAATGCAAATCCACAATCATATAATGATAAAAAATTAGAAAAAAAACTTTTTTAAAAAACAAGCTTTTACATATAATAAACCTACATATGCACTAAAAAGTAAAAAATAAGTTTTTTTTTCACAAAGTCTTCCAGAATTCGTATGACTAAAAAAGCTTGTGGCGTTCATTTAATATTTAATGTAATATTTAGAAATATAAAAAATGTCTAAAATATCAATATAGGAAGAACTACATTTTCTACTATAAATTAATATTTTCAAATCTTACATTAAATTGCATTAATATTATGTTAAAATGCATGTATGTATAATGTATATGCATATACATTAATATTTGGAAATCTTGATTCAAATTATAATTTTTGGAAAGGACAAAGTACCTTTTGCTAGTTTAATTTAGTATTTCAAATTACTTCATTAAATTCCTGGTTAATTTATCGCACATGAAAGAAATATTTAGTATTCTAGATTCAACATGGGAAAAAAGTCTTAAAAGTATTTTATCTACCTTAAAATATTATTTCAAAATATTACATGAAATATTTGGAGTTCTAGATTAAAAATAGAATTAAGGGCTAAGAGTTTCTCAACGGAAAAACTACATTAAGCTACTTTCAATGAATATTTCGAAATATTCCATAAAATTTCATATACATAATTTATATCAAATATAATATAAAATATTATATCCTGTGAATATTTTGATATTATATTCAACATAAAGGAAAGACTACCTTATCATCTTTCAATTAATATTTTTAAATTGTATACATTAAATTCCTGGATAATTTGATAAAAACTACAGGGATATTTTGGCTTCAAGATTTATCATATGAAAAAGGGCTAATAAATACCGAAAAGAAATACTACCTTATCTATTTTATAAATTAATATTTCAAAACATTAACATACATTGAGTTTCAGGTTTATTTGGTATCAACATTACATTAATATTTGATCTACTATAGATTTTTCCAATATTGATAATTTAGACATTTTTTATATTTCTAAATATTACATTAAATATTAAATGAACGCCACAAGCTTTTTTAGTCATACGAATTCTGGAAGACTTTGTGAAAAAAAAACTTATTTTTTACTTTTTAGTGCATATGTAGGTTTATTATATGTAAAAGCTTGTTTTTAAAAAAAGTGTTTTTTCTAATTTTATTTTATCCATTTTTAGTCAGAAGTTATTTATTTTTTATTATATTATATTATATTCATTGCATCATAAGACCAGGCCCAGATAGAGGGGGGGCTAGGAGGGCCATATGGCCCGGGTCCTGGTATCAGGGGCCTCGGCGCCCTGAAAATTATTTATACTTTACATTTTTACATATTTTTTTGATACTAATACTATTTTTAATAGAGATTATTTAAAAAACATAAATATACTACAAAAAAAAACACACCTTAATTTTAAATAGAAAGCAAAAAAAAAGATAATTTTCTTTAAAACAACCCACGGTTTTTAATACTTAATAATATCAGGAAGATATAAGAATTTTACTGGTGCAAAGGTTGTTTGAAATGTCGTTACGCTCGGGTGAAAAGGGGGGTGTATGGGGCCCCCTTAAAATGTGGGTTAGCCCAAGCCCCGTTGAAGCTCTCTCAGGGCCTGCATAAGACTAAAAACCCTTTTTTTAAAACTGATCGAAATATATTGATTGAAATACATAGAATTAAAATTACACTTTTATGAAAATTAATATACGAAAGTGTCTCTGAATACATTAAAATATTACCTCACAATCAGAAGAAGGCATTTATAACATCAAACGTTTTTTTATTGTATATTAGCTTCTTTAGAAATGAAGCGCAGATCCAGGGGAGGAAGCATAGTGAAATGACCCACACAAACCTAAAAAGTAAAGCAAATTAAATAGAAAAATGCTTATTAAATATACTAAAGTAACTTTTTTGTCTATTTCACAGACCATGACCCCCTCCCCCATTGCAAATTTAGACTCGCGTCTCTTAGAAAAAACAATATTTAGATCTACAATTTATATTTAATATTTTTCAATAATGTCATAACAATATAATACAAATATGCTTATAGGGAGGGTGATATAATAATAATTTAATGGGATACTATAATACATATTTATACAGGGTGTTTGGTTCGGCGATACGAATATTTTGAAGGAAGGTAGAATGAGTCATTTGGAAGTGATTTAAGCAAATATACCTATATACAAAGTGCTACAGTTTTTTTATATCGGCCTTTTTAGTAAATTTTTGAAA
Organism: Sialis lutaria; assembly: GCA_949319165.1. Taxonomy (NCBI): domain Eukaryota; kingdom Metazoa; phylum Arthropoda; class Insecta; order Megaloptera; family Sialidae; genus Sialis; species Sialis lutaria. Next base: position 2,571,618 of record OX439234.1, on the reverse strand, counting down.
AAACCCAGATTTATACATGTTAACGGCAATACTTCAAATGTTAGAGTGCCCATATTTTTCAAACATGATTTTTATATTACTTAAATGTCTATGCTACACTATCAGATCAAAATAAAATTTATGAATAACAAAAACAAAAAATGGCTGCAGGTTAACATTTGAAAACTTTTAAAACTTGAATAAAATTAATTCTTTAAAAAATTAATTTATAAAATCTAGCGCACTTACAGATCTTCAAATGATTTTAAGAACTGCTCTATTTTATACCCTTTCGAAAAACCTATCGTATTACTTACATGAACGGGCTATTTTTGTGAAAAAAACATACATTTATGTGAAAATAAGTAAGATTTTTACATTTTTCCAGTGAGTTGATCCAAGTATGCTAATCTTAATAAGTCGTAAAAAAACATGATGCGGGTACTTTTCAAACATTTTTTTTATACTCATTGGACAGAGTAACACTTACTCCTGTACAAATGCTTGAAAATGATGACCCTTCAGACTAATGACGATTTTTTTTCGGTTTTTGGTAAATTTTGGTAAATTAAGCACACTAGGATCAACTCACTGGAAAAATGTAAAAATCTTACTTATTCTCAGATAAATGTAATTTTTTTTCACAAAAGTAGCCCGTTCATGTCGGTAATACGGTAGGTTTTTCGAAAAGGTATGAAATAGAGCAGTTTTTAAGACCATTTGAACATCTGTAAGTGTGCTAGATTTTATAAAATAATTTTTTAAAGAAATAATTTTATTAAAGTTTTATAAATTTTCAAATGTTAACCTGCAGCCATTCTTTGTTTTTGTTATTCATAAATTTTATTTTGATCTGAAAGTGTAGCATTGACATTTAAGTAATATAAAAATCTTGTTTGAAAAATATGGGCTCTTTAACTTTTGAACTTTCGCCATTAATATGTATAAATCTGGGTTTTCTCAAAAATTTCCTAAAAAGGCCGATATAAAAAAACTGTAGCACTTTGTATATAGGTATATTTGCTTAAATCACATCCAAATGATTCATTCTACCTTCCTTCAAAATGTTCGTATCGCCGAACCAAACACCCTGTATATAGGTAGGTACATAATGAAGAAATAAATCAACAAATTCTTTTCTATATGTCAATATAATCACTACAAATAAAATTTATAATACATACCTGATATTTATATAAAATTCGATAATTTTTCAATAATTTTCTTCAATTTATAATTTATAATCTTCAATAATAATTATCATTTCTATTATTATAAATTATTTGTATTACGAGTATTATATTGCAAAATATTTTTACAAGACATAATTTAATGTTATTGTCGAAGCAAACCATGGTTACGAAATAATTTTGATTATGGAGTATATACATAATCATCTAGTAACCATGTTATTTTATTATATTAGATACATCAAAAAAGACCTTATAATAAAATAACATAGCTATAAAAATGATAAAAAAGTGCATTGTCACGGAGAATACACCATATTTGAAAATTTGACGAAAATCGTACGACGGGAAGTTGGTTAAAAAACGGTTCTAAGATTCGTGTTACGAGACATACATACTGACATACATGTGAAGTTAAGTAAAAGCTTGTAAAAATAAGTTTTTTTTTCACAAAGTCTTCCAGAATTCGTATGACTAAAAAAGCTTGTGGCGTTCATTTAATATTTAATGTAATATTTAGAAATATAAAAAATGTCTAAAATATCAATATAGGAAAAACTACATTTTCTACTATAAATTAATATTTTCAAATCTTCCATTAAATTGCATTAATATTATGTTAAAATGCATATATGTATAATATTGTATAATGTATATACATATCAAATATGTATACATTAAAATTTGGAAATCTAGATTCAAATAGGACAAGGAACCTTTTGCTAGTGTAATTTAGTATTTTAAATTCCTGGTTAATTTATCGCACATGAAAGAAATATTTAGTAATCTAGATTCAACATAGGAAAAAAGTCTTAAGAGTATTTTATCTACCTTAAATTATTATTTCAAAATATTACATGAAATATTTGGAATTCTAGATTCAAAATAGAATTAAAGGCTAAGAGTTTCTCAACAGAAAAACTACATTAGCTACTTTCAATGAATATTTCGAAATATTCCATAAAATTCCATGTATGTACATAATTTATATCAAATATAATATTCTGTGAATATTTTGAAATTATATATTCAACCTAAATGAATATTTTCAATTAATATTTTTAAATTGTACATTAAATTCCTGGATAATTTTATATAAACTACAGGAATATTTTGGCTTCAAGATTTATCATATGAAAAAGGGCTAAGAAATACCGAAAAGAAATACTACCTTATCTATTTTATAAATTAATATTTCAAAACATTAACATACATTAAGTTTCAGATTTATTTGGTATCAACATTACATTAATATTTGATCTACTATAGATTTTTACAATATTGATATTTTCGACATTTTTTATATTTCTAAATATTACATTAAATATTAAATGAACGCCACAAGCTTTTTTAGTCATACGAATTCTGGAAGACTTTGTGAAAAAAAACTTATTTTTTACTTTTTAGTGCATATGTAGGTTTATTATATGTAAAAGCTTGTTTTTTAAAAAAGTTTTTTTTTCTAATTTTATTTTATCCATTTTTAGTCAAAAGTTATTTATTTTTTTACTATATTAAAAAACATAAATATACTACAAAAAAAACACACCTTTTAGAAAAAGTACTTAAAAAAACCTCACGGTTTTTAATACTAAATAATATCAGGAAGATATAAGAATTTTACTAGTACGAAAGTTGTTTGGAATGTCCTTACGTTGAAGCTCTTTTAGGGTCTGCATAAGACTAAAAACCCTTTTTACTTCCATGTTCGAAGAAATGGAAGTATTGTTATTACAATACGTCAAAAAATCTTTAGTTTTTATTTTAAAATGAACACTAACGTTTTGATTGTATATTAGCTTCTTTAGAAATGAAGCGCAGATCCAGGGGAGGGGGCATGGTGAAATGACACCCCACACAAACCTAAAAAGTAAAGCAAATTAAATAGAAAAATGCTTATTAAATATACTAAAGAAACTTTTTTTGTCTATTTCACAGACCATGACCCCCCCCCCCCTCCATTGTAAAGTTAGACTCGCGTCTCTTAGAAAAACAATACCTACCTATTTAGATCTACAAAATTACACTAACATAAATTAATTTATATTTAATATTTTTCAATAATGCCATAACAATATAATACATATACATTACATGTATGCATATAGGATGATATAATAACAATAAAATGAGATACTATAATACATATTTATGTATACAATAAAGCTAAAACGTCTAAAACTTTTCTATATGTCAATATAATCACTACAAATAAAATTTATAATACATACCTGATATTTATATAAAATTCGATAATTTTTCAATAATTTTCTTCAATTTATAATTTATAATCTTCACTCAGCAGTTTTCATTATAATAAATTATATTTTCATTATATAAATTATTTGTATTCGGATATTATATTGTAAAATATTTTGACAAAACAGAATAAATGTTATTATCGAAGCAAACCATGGTTACGAAATAATTTGAATTATGAAATAATACTTGATCACGAAGGCAAGTTATTTTATTATATTAGATACATCAAAAAAGACCTTATAATAAAATAACATAGCTATAAAAATGATAAAAAAGTGCATTGTCACGGAGAATACACCATATTTGAAAATTTTATGAAAATCGTACGACGGGAAGTTCGTTAAAAATCGGTCGCAAGATTTGTGCCACGGGACATAGTGACATAGTGACATAGTGACATACATGTGAAGTTAAGTAAAAGCTTGTAAAAATATATTTTTACAGTGTAATATTTTTTCAATTTGTAGATTTTGACAGTTGTTAAAATTAAACATAATATCGATTTCGCGATGATGAGTTACCTAAAAAAAGATAAATACATTGAGAACCTTATGAGAAATAATATTCGTAGACAAACACGCTATTTTTTTATTATAGAATCATAATTATGTATTAAATTGGAAAATTTTAATTTTAGGTTATATGTTATACTTATATTTTTATGATTGTTGGATTTTTGTAGGCATTAATAAGGTACCTAAATAAAAATACTTACTTGTATAATGTAAATATTCGTAGGTAATACTAACTTATGAGTAAATTTGATAAGTTAACTTCAAATTACTTATTTTAAAATAAATTTGACGTAAATTTTCGTATTTGAAAAAAACTGACATTTTAAAACGGAAATGCCGGAAGTCGTAATTTTTAAATTACGGAAATCGGATATAGAATTATAAAGGAAACAGTGTTCGACCAATCCGCATCTTGACTAGTCGTTGGCGCATCCCTTATTTAAGTGTCTCTACTCGTATGATGAAATCAGCGCCAATGTGACTATAGTTTGTACTATTAATTTCAATATTTTTAAATAGGTAATTATTATTATACATATATATTATATATGTACTTATATGTCGCAGCCGGATTGTAAATTTAGCTGTTTTATAAAGCGGCTAGCCGTTTTGTAAAATAGTTAAGTTTAAAAGCGTGGATTCAATCTCCGCCTTGGTTAGGGCAATCTAGTGGGGCAAAAGGGAATTAATATAGTATAAAAATGAGGATTCAATTTCCACTGCAACGAACTGTAGGAATTTGAACATGTATTTCATTTTGTAAAGTTATTACAAAACAGTTCATTGCAGCAGGGATTGAATCCCTGTTTTTATACTATATTAATCCCCTTTCGCTCCAATAGATTGCTCTTACCAAAATTGTAATTCAAAATTATTAAATCTTTACCTTTTCATAAATTAATTAGCAACAGAATACCTATATGTATAATAATTACCTATTTAAAAATATTGAAATTAATAGTGCAAACTTTACTCGCATTGGCGCTAATTTCATCATGACATTTGCCTATCTACGACCATATTATGTTATGTTCCTTGTGACTTTAGTTTTTTCAAACAACGGGGACTATAATAGACAAGTAGGTACCTAACTTTATTATTAAAAAGCAAAAACAAATAATGATTTACATTAATTACTTCTGTGGGATGCGTATCACCGAAAATGTATTGTCGTGTCACCCCTGACACGCGTATCATAGGTTGCCCATCACTGGTGTAGGTAGTACCTACAAATACAATAGAACAGGCGCCAAGTGACACTCCGTTTCAAAAACTGGTAGGATTCATAAGAGTTGGTGATTTACATTCAGAAAGATGTTAAGAACGAAATTCTGAAGGTAGACGGATTTTTTGTTTGTTTGTTACGTGCATTATAATTAAAATTTATAAAAAGTTGATGCTGCACCGTTTTTAATTTTGATGAAATATTATATGTATTAGTTAGCAGAATCTGTAATTAGAAGTTTTTTGATGATCATGGGTTGGAGGTGGTTAGTGGTTACCCTCGTAAGATATGAATATTTCGTCGATTTTCAACGCTATAGTACGCGTTCTAATTAAGCAATTATAATGAACTTGGTGTCATTTGAAAGCCTAAAGAGTCTAGTTTCAAATAATTTAACTCAATTTTGAGTTTAGGTTATTTTAGTTGTAGATGTTCATAAAATAAATTCGTATAAATATACAGTATTTTTAATTTGAGAAATAACTCAATTTTTGCTTTAGAAGTTTGGATATAAAATGTCAATTTAAATTCATGTACAAAAAATAATATAATGACAGGAAAATAGACGAAAATATGAATGTGTTCAAATAAAATTACATCAAAAACTTTGTTTACTATAGCTTTGAAGTTTTCCACTAATGGAGTTGTTTTTTTATTTGACATAATTATATGCTGATCGTATTATATGCTCGATATTTGTATACACATAAATAGAATTGAACAATGTAAATACTAGGGATAAAATTAAAACCTATAATACCAGTTTATTTATTATGTAATTATACATCAAAGTATGTCATTATCAATTTCAAATACCCTGGTTATATTTTTTGTATTAACGAGACACATTTTGGGAACGGGTTACAAAATACAGTCCAATTAATTTTTATATCAAAAGTTATGAATGAGTCATTACGAACAAAAGTTTCAATTACTTTGTAACTTTTTAACTATGGAATATTGAAAAAAGGTGTCTGCATTTTTCATTACCTTATTGTAATTTCTTATAACAATCATAAATAAACTTTTATTACTGGGTGATGATTCTTATCTAAATGTGTAATACGCTGAATAAAGTATGAAATGAAATTATTTACTTAAGTAAAGCAACAATTTACTATAGTTGTTGCTTTAAATTAGTGCTAGGATATTAAAAATATTCGTTTTTATTTTTTCAATAGTATAATGAAAATAAGGTTGCCAGTAGCACAAGGTATGCAAAGAGGACTCGTTCATTAAAAAAAGAGGACAAATTGAAAAAATAAAAAAGTGTATATTGTATCAATTAGATTTTTATTTCAAATGCCATTTAAAATATATTGAAGACCTTTTTTTTCATTGCTTCCAACCCGAAATTTTTTACTGTTAGTACTTTTGGCGACCTTTTTTACGTAGGTTAACTTCTTAAAAACCCCGGACACATTTGAAAAATCCCCCCAGATGCCCTTAAAAAGAGGACACTGTCCGGGGAAAAGAGGACGGATGGCAACCCTCAATGAAATTGAAGATAAAATAGGTTAATTAAATTTGCATATGTAGAGCTACGGTCTGAGAGACCACTTTACTTTTCTAATTTGTGAGATTCCACGCGGTCTGTGAGTCCATGATAGTGTTATGTCGTTCTGATAATCATACGGATGAAGCTTCATTTTACAGGAAATTTGTTCCAAAAACAGTAAGATTTGTCACCTATGCCCAATATAACTGAAAATAAATTCATATTATACCTGTATCTTAAATATTAAGGCAGTACTGCTGTGTGAAGCCTACAATTGTAAACTTATTTTTCGTTATAAAATAATAATAAAAAAAATTGCAAAAATTGTGTTTTTTTTGTTGAAAGTCAATAATAAAAGAAATTATTAATAAAAGTAAATAATTTTAGGTAATACGATAACTACTGTAAATAATACAGTAAAAATCCGGGACAGGTCAACTCGGCGCATCCAACTCGGCGATGGTCAACTCGGCGACGGTCAACTCGGCGCAGGTCAACTCGGCGCAGGCCAACTCGGCGACGGTCAACTCGGCGAAATAATAATAATTAGTAAATACATATATATTTTAACTAGAATTTACACGCGGCTTCACCCGCGTGTTTTATGTATAAAATAGTTTTATCGGCTCGTATTTTAACAAGGGGAATGGGGGTATGAATGGAAAAAATGAATGTTTATTTTTTAAATAAAAAAAAATTAGACACAGCAATTCTGCCAAAAAATAGAAATATATTGGTAGAATTATCAATTTTTATAATGTTTGTTATATCTGAATGTCATTTTTTTACAGATGAGTTGTCAACAATTAAACATTAAGCAGCTGGAATAGTTTATTGTTTGATTTGAATAAGAAACAACGGATAATCATTTTTCATTTGTTATTTGTTATTTTATGACAATGAGAAAATTTGCCACCAAATTTCTTAAAACCTAAATGTTTTGAAACTATTATTAAATTATATGCTATATTCATTATTTAACAGAATTTTGTATAATCTGAAATATGAGTTTAATTTCAAAAAATGATTGTTGCAAATTATAATATTCAGATTTCAAATTTAAAGAAATCGTCACAAATTGTAAATGAAAAAAATAAGGATTAACTTTTTTTATCCATACCCCATCCCTCCCGTTCAAATAGGGACCGATTAATTAAAAAATGTATACATAATACACGCGGGTGAAGCCGCGGGCAAATTCTAGTTTAAAATAATTTTACTGATAATTATTATTATCGCCGAGTTGGCCTGCGCCGAGTTGACCTGCGCCGAGTTGACCGTCGCCGAGTTGACCATCGCCGAGTTGGATGCGCCGAGTTGACGCGTACCCGTAAAAATCGGTTATAATGATATCGAGGGGTCATATTAAGCCGTAAAAAGCGGTAAAAAGGAATTTATATGGGATTCAGTCGGACTTTTATTTTGAGTAGTTAAAACCGATAATTATGTTGTATTAAACGGTATCGTTATAACCGATGTCGACTACTTTGAATTTCGGTTTACAATTTTCATAATATACTCTCGGTATATTTTACAAAATACCCGGGAAAAAATGATAAGATATAACGAGATATTATAAGATATGTTCGCATCTCGTTATATATGGTAATATCTTAATTTTTGAGCCTAAAATATATTAATTTATATAGATATATCTGATAATATATACTAATATCTTAATATATATTGGCCCTCAGATCCGAAAATATATTGTTATATATATTGATATATAGTAACATCTTAATATGTATTAGCCCTCAGATCCGAGAATATATATATTTATATATTGATATATCTGCTAATATATTACGATATCTTAAAAATATTATTTTGAAATGAGTTCGCTTAGCTTAGAATATATTGTAATATATTATTATATATAGATATATCTGCTAATGTATTATTATATCTTAATAAATTTTATTTTTTGAGTTATCATAGCCAAGAATATATTGTAATATATATTAATATATGGACATATCTGATAATATATAATCATATCTTAATATATATCAGCCCTCAGATGCGAAAATATATTGTTATATATATTTATATATTGGTATATCTGCTAATATATTATCATATCTTAAAATAATTTTATTTTATTTTTTATGTAATATGTAAACGCCTGGTGGTAATGTATTTGTAAATAAAGTGGCTGTTACTTTTTTAAATTAATAAATTTATTAAATGATTAACATTTGTTATAACAAAATATTACATTTGACCAATATCAATGGTGATAGGAATCCGGCAGTAAAAATTTGAGGATTGTAGCAGTTTGTATTAATTTTTTACTTATTAAATGTAGATGGTATTGACGCACAAATAGCAGCATTCTAAGCGAAGAACCGCGTTTTTGAATTCAATAGTGATGCTGCTGATGGAAGACATCTTGTCAAAAGAGCAAAATTAAAAAAATTACCAACAAAAATAAAACTTTTCAATATTCATCTTGCAATAAATCGGACAGCAAAAAATTTGTTTGTACTTTTTTAGATTTATTTTAGTTAGTTTTTCTTTCTAATCCTTAATTTTTAGTTGGATTATTTAAAAAAAAATTCTTAGTTTCTCAAAAATAGTACCTACGTACATAATATGAATTGGGCAAAAAAATTAATATAATACCTTCAAAATTCCCAAAAACTAGCTTTTTTTGTGGTGTATAAAATACACCACGCGAGTAACTGTGTTACGGTATTTCACGCGAGTAATTAAGGGTTAAGAACAAATAAATACTGAATAAAAATCAAAAGGTCGCTGGCCCCACACTTCTTTAGTCTAAATAATCATTACTTGATACTGTAAATCGATAGCACGTATTTATACTAAAACGATTATCAAATTTTATATTTATATCGCAATGAATTCTGAAGAAATAGAATAAAATTTTTTAAATACCCTGAAACGGTAAAATTAGATTAAAGAGAAAAAATTTTGACTAGAATATAAGCTAAATTTTTCTCCATCTGAACTGGCATCCCGGGCGGTAGCCCAGTCTCCCTCCCTGATGTTAAAAATATTATATAATATTAAATTAATAATAATAAATATAAAAAATTCAAATATCAACCATTCTTTTTTTCTAAAGTTCACTTGACTTGAATTTAATATTGCACTCGCGTGATTTGTATAGTTTTGTATATACATATATTCTAATTTCGCGAAATAAAAGAAAGTAAATTTTATTTAGAATTGCCCATATACTCAGGAATGATAAAGTTATAACATATATTTTTGTTTTAAAAATTCACAGTTGACATGTCACCCAAATTTTCAATATAATTTTATAAATTCAAAACAAAAACATTTAAACAAAATTTTGGACAGTGAAATATTTTTTAAAATAAATTTTATGCATTTCTCTACAAAATTAATATCTTTTAGTTTTACTCTATATTTAATAGTTTTTGAGATATTTTGTTTTCAAAAAAGTACATTCATCAAATTTTAAAATAGGTAGTGGATATTTTTGGTGAAAATGATGTTCCCACGCATTTATCTAAAAATTCTACAACTTGTGTTGACAATTTTTATACAAACATTGATGAATACATTTTTGAAATTATAATAATCACTGAATTCTATGATCACACCAGTCAGGTGTGATAATTTCTCAAAAAATACCATTTTTAGTGATATTAATAGACCAAAATTTAACTTGTCAGAGAAATATATAAACTGCATTACAGCCAAAAACTCAAAATTCGTGTTAAGCAACAAGGTTGTGCAAAATGTATTCTTACAAGTGTATTAGTTTATATACATTTAATTATTAGATATGGAATTTTATTTTGGTGCTTCTCTTCTCATACCTATAACATAGTCAAAATACAAAAGAAATGTCTTCGTATTATGGCCAGATATGACCCAGGGAACACTGCCGTCCACTGTTTATATAATACAAAGTTTTAACTATAATCGATATTAATTTATTAGAAAATGAGTTATTCATAAAAAAAAACTGATTTATGTAATATAAATGACCATAATTACAACATAGAAACAAACACAATATGAAATCTATTCAAACACGTAAACAAATTGTTAATAGAAATGTAGTTAACAATACAATTAAAATTTTCAATAAAATTCCTAAATCTATAATAGATCCGTCTGTTGAAGAACTGAAAATTAAGAATATTTAATAAGCAAATGTCATTACATATTGGTTTTCTTCATTTATATACTATACATTAGAGATGTGTAATTCATGAACGATTCGTTCTTTTTGAACGATTCTTTTCGGTGAACGAAACGACTCGAGTCAGTATTTTAAAAAAGATTCGTTCTTTTTTTATTATATTGTAAAATATAAAAGAAAATAGATTCGTACACTATTTTTTGTGTTAGTTAAAATATTTAGAAAGAAAACAATCGTTATTATTGATATTAATAAAATAATCAATTAAAAAATATTTCTCGATAAATGTAATTATAGAAGTGTATTTTTCAACAACTAAACCAGAGACAACTTTTTAAATTCGAATTGTTGCAAGGAAAGAAACTGTTACAGTTTAGCTCTGAATGGCAGCGGCGTAACATTCGTGTATTTAAGATACATATGTATTATTTTGAATTGTAAAGTTGTTTAATAAACAATTTAGATTTAGATTATATAGCCGTAGTTCTTAAAATGTGTGTTATTATTACACATTTATTACCACTGCTCTAAAATCCCGAGAATATTAATGCATTTTAATTTTAGCATTTGTTTTCGAGCGAATTATTTACATATAATACCTGACATTATAAATCAATTTATCTATAAAGATTAGCATGGTAAAACGTCTGAGAATAAAAGTTATATTAAATATCAAAGTCAAAATAAAACTATCAGCAACAGTTATTTTAAGTAATATGATAAATTTACACAATTATTATAATAATGAACAAAAGTAAACATAATTTGTACGCCACTGATATATCAAGCAACGTACGGCGGCCAAAAAGTAACAATGTATTTATTTATCCATTCTGTCAGTGATCGAATACGTTCGGATTTTGTCGTACCGACTTGCACTCACTGACTCACTTGTATACAAGTCCCATACGAACGATTCCTGTACTGAACGATTCAAAACACTCGTCACTCGCCAATTCATTTTCGTAAGTGAACGATTCATTGAACGAATCAGTTGGAACGAATCTTTTTACTGAATTGTTTCAAATGACTCGAGTCACTAAAAAGACTCATTTTTCCCATCTCTACTATACATACATATATTTCGGATTTCTTTAATAGTCAAAAGATTTATATACAGTTTTTGTATATATTTTTTTATTTTATTAATACGGGCCTCAAATATTACTTAATACGCATATGGATTATTTTTTTTAATTGATTAAATAATATTTGAGTATGTTGTATATATGTAATAGCTATAGATACTATGTTCGTAAAAGCTGGTGTGACTTGCCTCTCACTAGCAGTGTAATTTCACTTTGAATCAGTATATAAGCAACCAACGAACTGTATACATAGGTGCATTCAAGTAAGTCAATACGGACGTAAGTAAATGAAGCTGTTATATGTTTAGTTAATTATATATGTGACATTTGATTATAGATTCAGTACGAGTTTTCCCTGGTTGGACGATTCTGTAGTATTGGGTGGGATACATTATAGATGGATACCCCCCCCCCCCCCTATGCATATATTATAAGATATTATAATATATTTTTAGATATGCCAAGATATACAAATATATTAACATATATGCTAATATATTGTTATATATGTCGAGATATACTTGTATATTAACATATATACTAATGTATGCTAATATATTGTAATATATGTCAAGATATGCTTGGAGCTTGAATTTGGCACGATCCAAGAAGGCATTAGTATATATTATAATATATAACTATATCTTGCTATATATTATAATAGATTATAATGCGTTCTTGGATCGTGCCAAAATCAGGATCCAAGCATATCTGACCAATTGGATCTTATAATATATGCTAATATCTTATCATTTTTTCCCGGGCGTAGAAAACTAGGAACCCTTATAGTTTCTCCATGTCCGTCCGTCCGTCTTCAAAAATTTTGAGATAATAAGATGAAATTTGGTATACGGCCGTAGATTGATTTTTGAAAATAAAATTTTTTTAGACCCCCCTTTCATAAAATGAAAAGTGTTTTAAAAAAAAAATTTACCTACACCATTGAGTGGGGTGTCGTTAGAAAGGTCTCCTAAAATGCAATAAAAAATGTAACAGAAATTTTTAATTTTAACCCTTCGATCACGATGTATTTACTCTCCAAAGTCATTAAAAAAGCGTCCCCCCCCCACTATTTTCTAAACTATCAATTTAAAAAATCTGAAAAAATTCCAGAACGTAGATTTTAATTAGTACTTTCACTGAAAATTATAACGAACATTGTCAAAAATATTTTGGACCCCCCTTTCATGGACTGAAAATTGAACTTTCATTTTTTTCCCCACTTACCCTATTGAGTGGGATGTCATTTAATAGGTCTCGTAAAATACAATAAAAAACGTCAAATAACTTTTGGATTTTAACCCTTCAGTCGCGATATATTTGCTTTTTAATGTCGCTGTCAGAGCGTCCCCCCCTCTATTTTCTCAACTATCAATTTAAAAAATCTGAAAAAATTCCAGAACGTAGATTTTAATTAGCACTTTCACTGAAATTTATAACGAAAATTGTCAAAAATATTTTGGACCCCCCTTTCATAGATTGAAAATTGAACTTTCATTTTTTTTCCCACTTACCCTATTGAGTGGGTTGTCATTTAATAGGTCTCGTAAAATGCAATAAAAAACGTCAAATAACTTTTGGATTTTAACCCTTCAGTCGCGATATATTTGCTTTTTAATGTCGCTGTCAGTGTCCCCCCCCCTATATTTTCTATTGATTCAAAAAATCTGAAAAAAATTCAGAATTTAGCTTTTCATTAGTACTTTCACTGAAAATTATAACGAATATTTTCAAAAATATTTTGGACCCCCTTTTCATAGATTGAAAAGTGAACTCACATTTTGTTCATTTACCCCATTGAGTGGGGTGTCATTTGATAGGTCTCCTAAAATGCAATAATAAAAGTCAAATAACTTTTTGATTTTAACCCTTCAGTCACGAAAATTTTGAAAAATACTTTTTATAAATCGTAGTGAGAATGACTATGGAACCCTATCATGTGCGTGCCCAACACGCACTTGCCCGTTTTATTCTAATTGTAAGTAGTTCTATTTACCAGGTATCTAACGAATGATCTTCTTTGTTTTTCTGTCAGGGGGAAGCGGTCCCTGAAAAATAATTGTTCAAAAGGGAGTACCTAGACCACATAAGTTTAAGAACTTTGAAATTTATTTTCAACCATATTTTCCAAAACTCCGGTTTATATTTTTGATAACGTTTTTAAACATCAACTATCAAATATCATTTACCTTACCTAATATTAGGGGAGAGTTGGGCACATTGAGGCACAGGCCACAATGGAACATTTTGAATTCTGGCGCCATTATCCATTATATTTAATTCTAGCTTGTTGCATTGGATGGCTATACCTTATTTGATATTGTGAAATAGTTTTTATATCACTAAGTTTATTGAGAGGTTTAAACTTAATTTTAATTTCAGTAAAAGTGATATTACTGTAATATTTTATTATCTGTTATAATAGATACATTATACAGTGTGTTAAGTAAGAGCGTGTACGACGTTACTCGCAGTTGGTGAATTATAGAAACCTAAATCTTTTTTCATTAGATTCAAAGTACCTACACCTATTGCGCTTTGATGAAAAAATTTCAGTCTATGTCGATCTTTTGTCAGAGAAACACAGAAAACGCAATTTGAGTGACGTGTACGTGAAACGTTTTAAAGCCGTGTTTTTTTGCACGCACCCAAAAGGGTCAAAAAGTTTCCGGACACACGTTTACAAAAACTTTATTTTTTTAATTTTCTCAATTGTTAACCAAATTTGTCAAGTACATTAGCACGAGCACGAGTGCCATTATTTTTGATTTCCTGGTTAAACGGCCATATGAGCATAGATCGTCGGTTTTGACCCGGAGTCTCAGGGTTTGTATACGGTTTCTCCGGGCTCCGGGTTTCGTTAAAATTTCTGCCGGATCATACTGCGTGTACAAGTTCTGATTTTATTACATTGTAATCGGTACCTACCGTCACAGTTATGCCGGTATGTGTCAATTTTGACTTTCCAAAAATCATTTCAGGAAAAACAAGTGATGTAGTGGTTTTAAATTTACATTTGTTCCAAAAAAATGTAAACAAAAAATTTAAACGACTGTTTGAAATAGCGTGGAATTACCCAAATATAAAATATGAATGCTTTTAAATAGAATGTGTACCTACATTTATTGGAATTTAAAAAGAACAATTTATAAAATAAATAACACAAGTATCTACTGCAATATAGTTATGTACTTTGAAGAGATAATCAATACAAAAAGAAACAAACTCTTTTTTCTTCTATTTTTAGAATCTTGACTTCCTTTCTGGAAGCACCTTCTATCTGAGAGATCTGCTGGATATTGGAAAAGGGAGGAGATCCATTTGTGTATGTTCGTCTTAAACATACCGAGTAAGTTGAAAAACTTCTTAAGCCATTTTTCTCTACCATTTCTATGGATTTTAAATGTATACATAATATATAGGTATATACTACGGTGTAGAAGTAGATACTACATATTTTGTATAACTACATAAACTACATATACTTAACTATATGAAGAAAAATTTAAATAAAATAAATTATAGTTAATCGAAAAGTTAACTTCGTTAATCGTTAAAGCGTTAAAATTCCGAAAATTTAACGGAAGTTACAGTTAACCGTAAAAACGGATTAACGAGTTAATGCCCACCTATGAGTAAGACCTGTCATTTTTAGGGTTCCGAAGAAACCCTATTAATCTTACTTTGTCGTCCGGATCAACTAAATTTTTCAAATATTTTTACTATTTTTAAGTGTTTTTAAATAGCTGTATCTCCGCGAAAAATAGTCGTAGAAGTGTTTTAAAAATACTATTCAAAAGCTTGAACATTTTAGTTTTTCAATCATTTATTAAGAATTTTATTATCTTTCAGAATAATATTCTTTTTTAAGATGAAACGCCAAAAAATCGGACTTCTTTCTTCATTTTTTTTTATTGTTATACGATTTTTTTTGACCAAGTTATGTGAAATCAAAGTAAAAATCATATGTTCAACTTCGAGCACTTATAACTAGGGAACAAATAATCATAAAAAAATTTAAGGGCAGATTTGGAAAACTGAAAATATTTTCTTTAAAGACTTTAGTTGTTCATTTGATACAAAATTATTTTAATAATGTTAAACTCATATGAAAGTGACCTAAAAAATCGCATATTTTTTATAAAACATGGGAGAGCTTTAGGGGAAAATCACGGGATCATTACAGTGGCTATGTTTTTATTAGTTTTTTTTTTTATAAGGAAAAGCTATTTTTAAATAGCTTGAAACATATAATAGCTTACATGCACATGTAAGTGACTCCAATCAGTCCACGTAGTATATATGTACTTCGGAACCCTAATGGCATACAGCCGTGTATATCTTGAGAGATTTTTTATTTCATTTTGTACAGAACCCTAAAAATGATTTTATATAAGCTTTATAGACCAGTCCCAGAGCTAAATAAGAAAGTGTTCATACAACGCAAATTATTGGATAAATGGTTTCATTGAGGCTTAAACTTAATACATTAAATTCTGACCGGAAGGCATTAGAAAAGGCACACATATGTGCTATTTTCCACGTTTTGCATTTTATCTCTGACCCTATCACAAAATCCGACAAAACTGTAGAATACGTTTTTGTTCTCTATAAAATCACAAAAAAATAAAACAAAAAGATTATTTCGCTACGCTCATTTATTTCGGACATATATGCTAAATCAAAAATTAACTGAAAAAGTACAAAAATCACGGTTTTTCGTATATTTTCTCGCACATTTTTTTACGACTCCTATGAGAAAATTGTATAAGATTTAATTTATAATAGACAGTACAACGAATAAAATGAGCTCTAAGTAAACTCTCTACCACAAATAGAATCGAAGATATGACGTTGTAAAATTGGGTCTCCGCGCATCATAAATATATTAGCATTCTACAGTATCTACAGGTCGTAATTTAATAGATCAAAACAAAAATGATTGATTGACCCGTAAGCAAATAAACATTGCAAATTCATTAGGGTTCCGTAGAAAATTAGAATTCCTTACAGTTTATCGATGTCCGTCCGTTCGTCCGTTCGTCTTGTAAAAATGTTGACATAATAAGATGAAATTTGGTATACGGTCATAGATTGATGACCCAAAAACAGAAATGTTAAGATTTTTTAAACAAAAATTTTTTTTTAGATCCCCTTCCATAAAATGAAAAAAGTTAAAAAAAATCACCTACCCCATTGAGTAGGGTGTCGTTAGAAAAGTCTCCTAAAATGCAATAAAAAATGTATCAGAAGTCATTATAAAAGCGCCCCCCCCTCTATTTTCTAAACTATCGATTCAAAAATTATAACGAACATTGTAGAAAATATTTTGGATCCTCTTTTCATAGACTGAAAAGTAAACTAACATTTTTTTCCCCACTTACCCCATTGAGTGGGGTGTCATTTGATAGGTTTCCTAAAATGCAATAATAAAAGTCAAATGACTTTTTGATTTTAACCCTTCAGTCACGAAAATTTTGAAATAACTCTTTTTTATAAATCGTAATGCGAATGACCTACCATGGAACCCTACCATGTCTGTGCCTAACACGCACTTGCCCGTTTTATTTTTATTTTATTTTCTTTATAATTACATACATAAAAGTATAATATAATATTGATGGATTTCACGATAGGGTTGGAATTAGAGCACTAAATAATGTACACATACGAATTATGATACGCAGAGACCTAATTTTACAACATCATATCTTCGATTCTCTTAATAGTAGAGAGTTTACTTTGAGCTCATTTTATTCGTTTTATAGCCTATTATACATATATTACAATCTACATATTGTTTATTTCAAACATAGGTTTATTTAAAATTTCCACAGCATTAAAAAATCCACTCGCACTAATTATGCTAACATTTACTGCACGTACGTAATTATGATTGCCTCCATTACATGTAACGTGTCCCCATACAACACGCGTTTTGTGTACAAACCCATGACCATCTAGACGCGCGCAATGTGCTAATCGTATTCATATTACGTGCACAAACATCCACATTTACAACCATTATATCTTATTGTTCTGTGGCAGTGGTTCTCAATTTGGGTTTTCGTATACATAATAAGTACGTACACATACCTATATTAGTGAATCTATGATAACATTTTTTTCCCTTTTTTTTGCTTTTCAACTATATTTATCTACATTTAATTGTAATGAAAAAGTTTAAGGAGGTCTATAAAAAAACATTCTTCTAAAAGGTGTCCATATAAGAAAAAGGTTGGGAACCCCTGATTTAGACAGTGCGGATTGATTTTTGGTTGATTGTACATAGTGCAGCCAAGTCCCACACACACAGCCGTATTTTTACATTTATTAATCAATATCTCCGATTATATCATTAACTTCCTCGCAATATCGAAGATACGAGAAGCTTTGTGATCGTTTTAAAACGAGAAAAAAAATTGTTCTCCGATTTTAAAAATTTTACCGGATCTATCCGTTTCAGATCAAGACAAACACTTTTTGTTCCGTGTCTACCTGCCTGTGTGTGTGTCTGTGTGTCTGTGTATTTGTGTGTCTGTCTATTCCACCAATCCTTGTCACACGCATAACTCATGTACCACTAAACCTATATTAATGAAACTTGGTTGGTTAGTTGGGTCTGGTTTGAGGACGGTCCCAAAAGTATTAAAATCATATGTAAAGGGTAGGGGTGACATCCTAAAATATTTATTTTTTGATTTCAAGATATCTCAAGAAAGACACATGTTACGTGAAAATTTTATAAAACCTTTTTTGTAGAGCATTCAATTTCCTATAATAAAGATCACCTACATTTGTTGAAAAAATATTCCTTTACAAAGATTTATCTCAATTTGCTTTAAAAAAATCGTCATTTGTTTTTTTTTTAAATTGCTATTTACTTTGACATATTAATAAATTATCCTTTGACGTTTATAATGTCATTTTGACATTTGTATTGCAGAAAAATAATGAAAATTAAATGGTTAACCAATGACAGGCAGTTCATCTGAATACTTTATCGGTTTTTATTTAAATTGTTCAATAATTAACTACATTTGTTGAATTTAGCACGAGGAAACACTGTGCATTTACCTGGCAGATGTTTTTTTTATACACTTGCTAAAAATAATATATAAATTAATTTGCAATATCGCGTCACCGCCTGTTTGGCTAAACATAGCGACCTTTCAAAACCCTAGTGGAGTGACTCTATAGACAACCCTACCAATCGATTTTGGTAGATTTCATTTTTTTAAATATTTCAGATCAAAAGTCGATTTAATACAACCGATCCATTATCTAAATTTGTTCATTCGAAATATTTTTTAGATTTTACTAAACATATATATGAATCCCACATTGGCGAAAATACGCTAAAATATGCCCAAAACTTATGACTTATAAACAAATAATTAGTATGTTATAATTTTAGCAATTATTAGCAGTTGAAACTTATCAAAATCGCTTGCCTACACTTCTATATTCCTAAAAAATGCGCATATTTTAAGATTCTAACTGACCCAGATGGAATCAAATTAACATACAATTGTGCATTACAGATTTTTGCCAGTTTTATTGTGATTTTCGCCACTGTGCATCCCAACGTAACTTTCCAGTAACTGATATTTCAGGTTAACTTTAACTTCAACACAGACGACAAACACAAGAACAGATAGTGTTTATGCTACGCATGTTCAAAAATTAATTAAACAATTAAGATAGGTATTACCATAGGCCCCTGGAATACTATATGTCCTTTTTAAACTTCCATGGATCACTATGGAGTCCGACTGGACCCCATTGGGAATCCTTGATCTAAAATTCTAAACTAATGATGGTCTTCCACTAATAAAACAAAGTTCTCCTGTTATACTGTAGTATGGGTATTATTGTTGTAAAAAAAATTAGGTGATTATTCATTTTTTCTTAAATATTTTGAAAAGTGTAAAAGTAACGCCAAGAACAGTAATAAACTAGCTGTCGGATCCAATTTTACCCGGGGATATAAAATTAAACTATATAACGTATAATGCTGTGGGGTGCGATCCTTTAGGTCCACACAATCAACTTCCCAACATGGTATGACTTTACAATACTTGAATACTGATTACTTATTGTTTCCATAATTAATATTACTATGTTATAGTTTGTAAATATTTTTTTTAATATGTATATGAAAAATTTTAATGGAATTTATCAGAAATAAAACTCACCCTTTGTATTATGATTATTAGTTTTCTAATATCCTAATAATGTCAATAATATAATGCACATTTTTAGGAAAACTAATCTGACAGTTTGAATTTTGAATTGTGTTGTTTCCAAGGCAACATGAATTATTAGATGTATTTATTAATATGAAATTCAAATTTTGATGATGGTTTTCATCCCTTTAATGGCTGTTTGGACCCATATAAAAAATAAATACTGAAATACACGTTTCATTATTTGTATTGAATAATATTTATTCTAAGTTCCGACTAAATTCGATCAAGAAAAAAAATAAAAATGAAAAAAACACCCTTTTTACCCCCGTAGGGGTTGAATTTCGAAAAATCCTTTCTTTCAGATCATACTCACGTCAAGACGCTTCGATTAGCACCCCAACGAAGTCAATAGCATTTTTTGTTCGCGAGATTTCGTCCCGGAAAAAAATGACACGTACGTACGTACGTACGTACACACACACACACACACACACACACACACACACAGACATTTTTCTGAAAATAGTGTCAATATACTCTAATGCCCTTGAAACATGAAAATATGTTAAAATTTTTGATTTCGATTTTCGGACCAATAGGGTATTTGACTAAATTTTAAAATATATTGTAAATTGTGCGTATGTATACAATAGATACTTCCATAGTATCTTTTTCCAAAATAGTGCCGAAAAAACGCTGAAAATAATATTTTTCTATTTAAATGAAAAAATTCCCGCCAAAACGCGCATTCAAAGTCACGTGGTTGCGTGACGTAACATTATGATAAACTAGCTGTCGGATCCAATTTTACCCGGGGATATAAAATTAAACTATATAACTTATAATGCTGTGGGGTGCGATCCTTTAGGTCCACACAATCAACTTCCCAACATGGTATGACTTACAATACTTGAATACTGATTACTTATTGTTTCCATAGTTAATATTACTATGTTATAGTTTGTAAATATTTTTTTTAATATGTATATGAAAAATTTTAATGGAATTTATCAGAAATAAAACTCACCCTTTGTATTATGAATATTAGTTTTCTAATATCCTAATAATGTTAATAATATAATGCACATTTTTAGAAAAAATAATCTGACAGTTTGAATTTTGAATTGTGTTGTTTCCAAGGCAACATGAATTATTAAATGTATTTATTAGTATGAAATTCAAATTTTGATGGTGGTTTTCATCCCTTTAATGGCTGTTTGGACCCATATAAAAAATAAATACTGAAATACACGTTTCATTATTTGTATTGTATAGTATTTATTCTAAGTTCCGACTAAATTCGACCAAGAAAAAAAATAAAAATGAAAAAAACACCCTTTTTACCCCCGTAGGGGTTGAATTTCGAAAAATCCTTTCTTTCAGATCATATTCACGTCAAGACGCTTCGATTAGCACCCCAACGAAGTCAATAGCATTTTTTGTTCGCGAGATTTCGTCCCGGAAAAAAATGACACGTACGTACGTACGTACATACGTACGTACGTACATACACACACACACACACACACACAGACATTTTTCTGAAAATAGTGTCAATATACTCTAATGCCCTTGAAACATGAAAATATGTTAAAATTTTTGATTTCGATTTTCGGACCAATTACAATAACTCCCTATTGGGAAGTTAATAAACTGAAATCAACCAATAGGGATCGAGTATTCTGACGTTTATAGCATAAATTGACGTCATACCAGTGGCAATTCATTTAGACGTGTTTGCGATCACGTGACAATTATATTAAATATTACATTTTAAAATTAGGTTTATTATTAAAATACTGACTTATTTCACGTAAAAAAACACTTGATTGTAAATTATAGTAATATATACTACACTATTTAGAACATTTTAGTCTTTATTATTAATAGTGTCAAATACCCTATCAAAATTACCCTATTACAATAACTTCCTATTGGGAAGTTAATAAATTATATGTACAAAATTATAAGTTCAAACGTTTCGGTGGTACGCGGTTGCTACTTCATACGTGAAATTTCGCGATTTTCTTTGATTTGATGGGCTACTCTAAATAAGTTTAAAGGTATTTTCTTATTAAACTACCGAAATGCAAAAAGAAACGCAGTTTTATTAAATAATTAAAAAATAATTTAATTTTAAATAAATTATTTTCTAAATTTATTAAAATAGTACTTTTTCAAGGAGAAAATCGATATATTGGTTGTATGAAATCTTCTTAGGGAATTTAAAAGTAAATTATAACACGATTTTTCAAATCGACGACATTCTTCCATATTTTAGATAACAAAGTTCCGTTCGTTTTTCGTTTAAAAACTTCTTGCAATTAGTTTTTACAATGTTCCAATGAGTAGTATTTCTTGTATTAGAATGAGTTCTGTAAGGAGCGAAATTAATGATAATCTGAGGGATTAAGGCCGCAGGTGAATGGAGTAAGAAGGGATGTATGAGGTGGGACGAAGTGAGATGCGAGTCAAGTACAGGTATGTCTCGTCTCGGTTTCTGATCTCGACATTTATTACTAACATTCTCGTTGAAATTTAAATTGTCTCATCTCGTAAATAAATAACCCTGGTCTCGGTTTCGTTTCGAATTTTTTATTAAAAAAATATTTTAGTTAAACATTAATAAAACACAGATATAATAGCAGAAAAAGTTTTCAATAAAAGGTTCGTGTTTTTTCACATAAAATAAAATAATTAAATAAAAACTATAGGTTACTATTTAAAATAAAACAGGCAAGTGCCTGTTGGGCACGCACATGATAGGGTTCCGTAGTCATTCTCACTACGATTTATAAAAAAAGAGTTATTTCAAAATTTTCGTGACCGAAGGGTTAAAATCAAAAAGTCATTTGGCTTTTATTATTGCATTTTAAGAGACCTATCAAATGACACCCTACTCAATGGGGTAAATGAAAAAAATGTGACTTCACTTTTCAATCTACGATAGGGGGGTCCAAAATATTTTTGACAATGTTCGTTATAATTTTCAGTGAAAGTACTAATTAAAAGCTACATTCTGAATTTTTTTCAGATTTTTTGAATCGATAGTTTAGAAAATAGAGGGGGGGGGACGCTCTGACAGCGACATTAAAAAGCAAATATTTCGTGACTGAAGGGTTGAAATCAAAAAGTTATCTGACATTTTTTATTGCATTTTAGGAGACCTATTAAATGTCACCCCATTCAATGGGGTAAGTGGGAAAAAAAATGAGAGTTCACTTATCAGTCCATAGAAGGGGGTCCAAAATATTTTTGACAATGTTCGTTATAATTTTCAGTGAAAGTACTAATTAAAAGCTACATTTTGGAATTTTTTCAGATTTTTTTAATTGATAGTGTAGAAAATAGAGGGGGGGGGCGCTTTTTTAACGACTTTGGAGAGCAAATACATCGTGATCAAAGGGTTAAAATCAAAAAGTTCTAATACATTTTTTGTTGCATTGTAGAAGACCTTTCTAACGACACCACACTCAATGGGGTAGGTGAAATTTTCATTTCATGGAAAGGGGGCCTAAAATATTTTTTTACAAAAATATTATCATTTCTGTTTTTGGGTCATTAATCTACGACCGTATACCAAATTTCATCTTATTATCTCAAATTTTTTGATGACGGACGGACATGGAGAAACTATAAGGGTTCCTAGTTTTCTACGGAACCCTAAAAATGATGGTGACCATCATATGACCTTAAAAACATCACCTTTAAAAAAATCATTCGAGTACGTCTATGTTTCCCTCCAAACCATGCATCTTTTACCTGAATTTTTTTTTGATAACATTTCACCATAAAAATTTATCAGTGGTGTGCATTTAAAATTGGTAACCATTATATTAGATAGTATTCATTTTGTACATCGAACATAAATTTTAATATTTCCCAGGAAAAAAACGATCAAATTCAATTAGATCCAAATATTTTTTGATCTGTAAAATGGTTATCTAATTGGATCTGATCGGATCCAATTTGTTCTGATTGGATCCATTTTGATCTGATCAGATCCAATTATTAATACTTTTTTCTTGTTAATATTAAATGATGAATTGTCCAATTGGATCTGATCATATCAAATTGGACAACTCATCATTTCATATTAATAAGAAAAAAGTATTAACAATACCTACCTTTATACAAACTGAAAACATGCTTCTCTGGCGAGAAGTAATTAGCGATTTTTTTGATCCAATCAGACCAAATTGGATCTAATCAGATCTGATTAGATCCAATTAGATCAGTTTGGATCCAATCAGATAAGATTGGATCCAATTGGATATAATATCGGATATACAATTTTTTCATCAAAAGTGAAAAAATATATCTGATCAGATTCAAACAGATCTGCTCAGATCCAATCAGATTTGTTCAGATCAATCAGATCTGCTCAGATCCATAATTTGGTCCACTCAGATCTGATTAGATCTGATCAAGTCTTTCTTGATCAAATTAGAACTGATCGCTTTTTCCTGGGTTTGCACTTAAAATTTTATATTATCAACTTTATACACGTGAATATCATACAATATTTAATCGTTTTAAAATATAGAAAATTAAAAAAATCACGATAAATAGATATACCTATCAAAAATATGTCATTTATAAATCTAACACGTCCAAATTTAGGTCTAGTGCAAAGTATTCTTTTTTTAGTGCAAATAATTTATTTTCAGTAGAAACTATTTATTTAATGTGATATAAATTGTTTAATGTTCGATATATTTGTATATATTTAATATTTCATTTTTATTAATTTTAAAAAATATATCGTCTCGGTTTCGACCCGTCAAAATTTTAGATAATCTCGACTCGGTAAAATTTTAATGATATGGCTTCTGTCTAGTCGTTCGAATTTAATACAATCATAGGTATCTATCCATATATGCATATAACATTACATATGCCGTATTTTGAAAACCTTTACAAACTTTCGAACAATCAATTTATGTAGGTCACTTAAACTAAATAATTATATAAGCCACAAGAAAACAAACATGTGTTTCGACTTCACTATAAGTCCTCCACAGGAGCCTAATAGTTCAGTCTGGAACTGTTAAGTTTGTGATTATTTTTAAAAATTAATAGTTTTCGAGTAAAAAGTTATTGAAAATCCGGAAATTTCTATTTGCCTTCCTCTACCTATATCATAAAAAGTGGATATTTAAAAAAAAATTAATTACGAATCTGCAACAAAAAATATGGGTCAAGATTTGAGAAAGAAAATTTTAACCTAAAAACCCATCAAGGTGATCTTTCTTAGATTACCCCATAATGTCAATATTTATCGCTCCCGAAAAAAAAGTAGTAGAATTCATATTGCGCTTGCACACATATACATATACACAATTAACACACACACACACAGAGACAAAAGATCTCATTGCCTCACAGATCGAGCATATCACGTAGCGGTAGTGCGAGATTGTAACGAATTCCGAATCCACAAAAGCAAGGTTGCTGATTCGTTGAGAGAATTGGCCCGCGCGTCAGACTTAATGCCTTTATTTAAGTGTTCTTCGGTGGATCCGTCGTGGAATTGGTTGTCGTAAATCAGAGCCGTGAGATTGCGATCAGTTTACATTGCTCTACCGTGTATCTCAATTTCAGTTAATTTCACGTTAGATTGAATACGTAAAGCTTTTCTTTATTTGCCGTGTGTACGTTTTTACAGTACGTGTGGTTTTATTGTAAGATTTCTGTTCGATAAACACATAACTGCCGTCTTGTATATGTTTTATGTGCAATATAACTAATGTTGTAAAAAAAACATCAATAAATTTCAACCAAAAAGATCGCCATAAAATTGGGTTAACTTTTAATGAATGTGATGACGGGTATAAATGTTTATGTTATATTTTTACTGTTATAAAAACTATTTATGAAAAAAAAATACCGGTAGGTCGAGTTAAATTGAGACAAAACTAAAGGTTTTTCAGGGAAAATTTAAGGACAAAAGTTTCAGGGTTAGAAAGGAGAAAACCAATGAATTTTAACATTGAGTAAAAGTTTAAAAGTCTTCTTAAGGGCAACTACATTTTTTTTATTGGAGACCTATTTCTTTAATATTCATAATTTAAAAAAATCTTTAACCAAGAAATAATTTTCAATAACCTCAATTTTAAGCGAAAAAAAATTTTTATTGAAATTTTTTTAACTTTATTTTTATTGAAAAAGTCTAAAATTATTTTTTATTATTATTACCATACATGTTTAAGAAACAATTCAAATTAAGGAAAGATTTTTTAATGGAAAAAAGATTATTTTTTAATAAAAAATTGGGTTTTTTGAAAAGACTTTCCAGACAAAAGTTGCTTCTTTTTTCTATAAAATACGAATCATTAAAAAAACAATAGGTTTTTATTTAAAAAAATGTAATTCTCAAAATGGCATTAAAAACTCCAATAAAGATCAAAAATTTTACCTCCATTGATTTTCCCCCTCTTAACCATAAAACTTTTGTACCAAACATTTTCCCTGAAAAACTTTATTTTTCAAGATATTTGCTTGTTTCACATTAAATATACCACCAGGTATAATTAAATTTTAATTTAAAGTCGGTTTAATTTTTTTCCTAATTAAAAAGTTTTTTATTTTTCACTTTTGAGTGATGTACCTATCTTCAAAGTCCATACTCAGATTCCAATGAAATTTATAAGGAAACACCTCAAGAGTATACTCTTCCAAACAAACAAAAATTGTCCAAATCGGTTTATATTTGTCGGAGTTATGCCCGAAAATACAAAATAAGTACCCACAGCAGAATTAAGAATCTCCTTTTCGGTCTGGGGTTCCCAACCTTTTTTATACATAGACACCTCTTAAAAGAATGATTTTCATTACGGCTGTCCTTACATTTTTAGAATCTAGAAAATATAAATACAGGGTGATTCAGCACTGTCGTGCCAAACTTGAACAGTAGATTGAGAAAAATATTTTAAGCGAAAAACTTCCAATAAACATGTGTCCGATTTTTCCTTAATTTAATATCGAGAGAACCCTTTGTGATAGAATTATGAAATTTAGTACTTGGTTTAGTAATAATATGTGTTATCGATTTCTAATATTAATCAATTATATTTTAGACCAGGGCTTTATGAGGCCATCAGTGGGCCCATCGATTTTTATCTAGTATTTGTTTGTTCCTTAATTTTTTCCTGAGTTGGAAAAGAAAGCATGTAGAATTTAACTTTAACACGGATGCTTGAAATTACAAAAAATAAATTTATATTCTTTTTCTATGATTAATGGTAAGAATAAAATTCATGTAAATAAACCTCCTAATATGAATCCTGTAAGATCTATAGCCAGTTCTATTACTGTTACATGTACTTTATTAACATGACTAAAAAAACAAACTAAAAATGGTTATTTGTTGATATGAATGCATCTTCGGAGGTATACTTATATTAACTTTTTGCCTTATTTTTTATCATGGAACACGAATATAAATTTATTATTTGTAATTTCAAGCATCCGTATTAAGTTAAATTCTGCATGCTTTCTTTTCCATCGATATTTCTCGAAAACGGTTTATCCTATGATAAACGAGCAAAGTATGTTTTTGTGTATTTTGTGTCATATAATCTTATTGGTGTACCAACTCAGGAAAAAAATTAAGGATCAAACAAATACTAGATAAAAATCGATGGACCCACAGGCCCCATACAGCCCTGGTCTAAAATATAATTGATTAATATTAGAAATCGATAAGACATATTATTACTAAACCAAATACTAAATTTCATAATTCTATCACAAAGGGTTCTCTCGATATTAAATTAAAACTCATTTTTAGTAAAATCTTTGGAAGCCTGTATTTCCCTAAGGAAAAATTTTCGGACACATGATTATCGGTTTTTTGCTTAAAATATTTTTCTCAATCTACTGTTCAAGTTTGGCACGACAGTGCTGAATCACCCTGTATACTACAATTTTGTCGAAAAAGTACATGTGGAAAGTAAAAAAAAATAATTTAGAAAATTTTATCATAGAAATCCAATAGACCCCTGGAATACTATAAATACTATATAAAATACTATAAATACTTTAAAACTTCCATAGACGCGTCCCCTCGTCACGTCTGTCTGTCAGTATGTGCACGATTTTCTCAACAATTATACTTTTAATTTTATTTCAGTTTTCACTAATAGACAATAGATAGTGTAAGGTTTAGGTTTATAGTTTGTCGATATTTTATTATGTAAATCTCATCGAGTCGGAAAAAATCAATCATCGGAGACGTATTGTGTTGTGTAAATAGTGAGTAAGTAAAAAAACACCGTTTAATAGGTTTATTATAAAATTTATATCTCCACCACACTTTGTTGTAATAATTAATTTATCTTAATTCAATTTTTATATAGCTTAAGCTAATTCAAAAGATAGGCTTTCGAAAAGTGAAGGTCTCAACAAATTCTGTTCAGTTTTATGTCAAACTAACAACTACAGTAGAAACCGGTTATAACGACATCGGTTAATACGACGTATCAGTTTTGATGAATCAAAATAAAAGTTCAACTGAATCCAATATAATTGCATTTTTACCGGTTCTTACGACTATTCGCTTTTTACGACCAATGTCGTTATAACCAGTTTCTACTGTTGTTATATTAGTCTGAAAAGTTTTTTTGTTATATATATTTAACTGAATGCACATAGGTACTTTTTATAGGGACATATGTACGTTTCAACTTGTAATTTAAATAACGTTTTTAAATACAAATTCAGTTTGAAATTATTCAACAACTGTGGAACCTTTTTCAACAGCACGTTCAGAGAGGGCCCAACACATTTAAATTCGAATTATTCAATGTGGATTGTAGGTACAATCCCTTTTATCTCTGCTTTGTGTTGCAGCTTCTCTATGTAGGTATATGTACAACGTAGGTACATCTATCATATTAATGTTAAAGTACACAATCAAATAATTATATATAAATTACTTCTAACTACATATGATGTATTGCACACCCCAAGCAGGCTCTGCTTGGAAGTGTGTTCTACTCTCGTCCTAAAATTTTTTTTCGTATATAAATTGATAAAATGAGTATTATATTTAAATTTCTTCAGTAACCCACTTAAATTTTTACATTTTCTGATAGAAAACATTACAGTCTTCATTTTTACTTAGTTTAATATCGATCGGTTTTAATTTTCTGTTATAAAAATATAAATAAAGTTCAATTTGTCGATTTAACCCGCTTTTTTGATAAAAACGCCGAACTGTAGGCTACATTTCGAAATAAATTTGCACCAATCCTTTTGAATTCACTTCATCTATTATCAGAATAGAACCCTATTAAAACTCAACAAAATTGGATAACTAGAAGTAACGAAATTTGCAGTTTATTTAAACAAAAATTCATATTTTGACAAGAATTATTTTTACAAATAGAGTAGTTGCTCGGTAGTTCATAAGATTACCGTAAGGCGCTATTTATTCATACGTCACTTCAAATTCCAAGTACTACAATTATTATATTGTGTTAATTAATATATAAATACATGTACATCGATACGTGCTGTATTTTAATTATTTTATTCAAAGCCAATAAATCTTTTTAATCAAGATAAAGTCTGGTAAGTTTTCATTTTTAAAACAAATATATAATGTACATATACATATAACCTATAAACGTTACATTGTTGTTTCATTTTAAATGCTCTGCTAGACATCAGGTGAACACAGCTGTTATCGCTGCAATATGTGGATGTATTTATCTTTCTAATTATTATTATTAATTAATTTATTTACTTTATACATTTTACAAAAAAAATATTTTATATAAAAATTGTAAATTAAAATGATTGTTGTTTTATTACTATACATCCTAAATTTAAATAAAAACGGTAATAATCGATTGATATCAAGATTCATTGTTGATTTTCTAAAAAATCTTAATGAGTGATAAACTTCATTTTATATATTTATATAATATTAATTACCTCCAATATTTTTTTCAAACATCCTTTTAAGTTTCACCAATTATATTGTATCGTATTTATTTGATATTATAAATTAATACATTTTTTTATGTTTCAGTTTAAGGGGTGTGCATTTTATGGCCTAGCCATAAATTCTATGTTATTAAGGGGTTAGGTGTAGTCAGAATTTTCAAAAAATCGATTTTTGTTTTTTGCATTTTTGGAAGCTGCTACAACGGCTGAAGAACTATTATAGGTATGGCCCAAGAATAGTTGACTCGGTGTAAGTAATTAAATAATACGTATATTACTTTACGTAAATTGAGTGTAAAACTTCAAATTCGTTTTTCTCAAAACTATGTTTTTTGAACTGGTGACAACTGTAGCTCGAAAACTGCTCCGTAGATTTTAATGAAATTTATACAGCTTTTTGAAAACATGAAAAACTAGTGCCTGATCGAAGGATTTTTTTTTAATTTCGATTTGTTATAAACAATTAACTGTTGGTTTTTTCCCGAAAATCTGGAAAAAAATTTCCTGAGGCCGCCATTTTGTTAATTTAAAAAAAAAGCTTCGATCAGGCACTAGATTTTCTATTAATAAAACTATTTTTTTTGTCCGATTGATTTTATATGAATCTCCAAGGATAAGTGATGGTCACCGCAAGGAGCTACGGTTGGAACTGGACAAACAGTATTACTTTTAAAATTGTTAATTTTTTTTTCTAAAATTTCTGTCAAGTCAAGTCGAAACCTTATTTAATGATGCTATGTTTTTACTTTTATAAAATAAAATAATTTACTGGCAAAAAAAAATTATTTAAAATTATCATTTTTTCATGTGTCTGACTACACTTAACCCCTTAAGTTGTTTTTTATGTACAGTAGCACACATATACTAGATACTTATACACTTACATACTCATATTTATCAAACAACACGCTTTTTTAAAACGACTGTCGTTTTAATATCGTATCTTCTACAAGTGCAAAAAATGTTATGCGCACATGGAATACGGTTTAGTTTCTTATATCCACAATAAATGGTTAATATGTATGTATAACAGTTTTCTTTAAAATAGATGTGGTACGATTTAGGCCAGGCGATAGTACGATTATTGCTACTTTCCCTTATATCATTTTAAATATTTTTTTTAAATCATTATAATTTTTTTTATTTAAATTTGTCATGTAAATTCTACAACACGTATAGAAGTAGACATGTGATACAGCATATTCAGATAAGAACATGAACTGGAAAATGTAGGTACTCAGGCGTCCCTTTGTACAAGAAAACGAGATCCTCATTTTTACCGCTGAAACAAGTTCACAGAGAAATATTTATATCTATCGACATCACGGCTCGTTGATACGTATCTTTGAGAGATGGATTAGTTATTAAAGTAGGTACTACACTGTTTCCTCAATTTTATTTATGTAGAAAATTTTGTTTAGACTTTAAGTGGATATTAATCATTAATAAAAATATTAATTATAAAAATTACTTATATACAATATACACTCTGTACATTAATTAAGGGGACACCTAAAAAATAACTAGTTTGCAAATTATTGTAATTTGGTCAAAAATTAACTAAGAAAATTTACACTACTTTACGATGGTCTAATTTGTTCCTCAACATTTTTACATTTTTTAACTTTTTTATGTAATTTATTAAATTTTGAAGAAAAAAAACTGCATATTTTGAAACTTGACGGGAGTGCATTAGGCCTATTTCACACATATACGGTTTCATTCGGTTCGGTTCGTTTTCGGTCGCTGCCGACAAGTGTGAAACGATGATTCAGTTAATATTCGGTACCTAATAGAAACCGTACAGAACTGAATACTCCCTCCACACGGATAGATTTCATCAGTTTTCAATTCGTGTCCAGGGAACACAAAGCAATGAACGCGTTCACACATACTCGATTTAGTTTCGGTTTTAACCTGATAGCGAGTGTTATTTTTTTTTAAGTTTTGTCGCGGATTTTCTAATAAAATGAGCGGTTTTCTAGATGTTGATGTGGATCGTCTTCATGCTCTTTAGCTTCTGAAAATAGTGTATAATGCTCCAAATTCCTGCATTAAAGTGATGAGAGGGTGCTCGCAATGAATTCTAGTATTCCTCCTTCATTTTTAAATTTTTTATAGAGAAACAACGTGGCAACAACTTGCTTTCTCTCCATGATAACTACTGAGTTTACGGAAAAATATAAAACCTAATATGAACCGTATGAGAACCGTGTATGTGTGAAAGGGTTTGATTCGTTTTCGGCTGAAACCGAAAACGAACCGAACCGAATGGAACCGCGTATGTGTGAAACAAGGCTTACTGTAGAAAATGAAATTTTAAAATAACCTTTTTGTCGAGAATTTTAATATCTTAAAATCGGTATTAAGGAATTTTTTTTGCAAAAAAAATTCGCAAAGGTATCGCAATTTTAGTGAAAATCAGGAAAAAATTATAACGAATACTGTAGCAAAAATAGTTTATGAAAAATTTTGAAATAACTAATAAATTTATTTTTTCATAAATCGTAGTGAGAATAACTACGGAACCCTATCAAGTGCGTGCCCAACATGCACTTGCCAGTTTTTTAGAACAATAGTATTGCACTTTTTGTTTTAAAATAACTCAATAATTACTATCATGAATATTTAATAATTTTTTAAAAGTGGGTTAATTATTTTTAATATGAAAAACAACAATGAGATTTTATTTAATTTAACATAAATTGGAAAAAAAATACCAGTTTAATGAAAAAGAATATGTCGTTTTTAGCGATGGAAAATTTGAGTATGAGAAAAAAGTTTGTATCGAGAGCACGAGCGGTTGACAATATGTTGTGTGTTTTGTGGAAGAGAGGGGTGTGGGAGGGGGTCACGTGGCAGATATGTGAGCCAGAGAAGCTCTCGATGGCGGCAGGTGACACTCGTTTGCAGATGTTTGTGTTTGTAGTGAAACATTCTCGGCAAGTTTTAAACTACTTGGAATTTATGTCAAATATTTTAATATAACAAAGTTGTACAGGGATTTTTGTTTTGTTTTTGGTTTTGGCAAATTATTTACGAATCAAAATTAAATTAAACGTTACATTAAAAAAACATCATTTTATTTTATCCAACAGTTTTTTAACTCATAACTATTATTAGTCAACGCTCATAAAATTAAAATTTTACGAATAAAATATGTATAGGTATATGCCATAGGAGCTACAAAACTTTCTTATACGTAATACTGTCAGTATCACGTATAAGAAAGTCCCTTAAACTGAGTCTTACAGGTTTTCAGTTAGGTATAAATTTATATAAATTAATCCCTAAAACGACTATTTTGTTAAATGAAAGTCAAACAATTTTTTTTATAATTACATCATTTTATTGTTATTGCTGATTTACATAAT
Source organism: Sialis lutaria (assembly GCA_949319165.1). Taxonomy (NCBI): domain Eukaryota; kingdom Metazoa; phylum Arthropoda; class Insecta; order Megaloptera; family Sialidae; genus Sialis; species Sialis lutaria. The sequence goes on along the minus strand of OX439234.1, from coordinate 2,538,197 downwards.
TTTAATACTAATTATGTAACTGTAAAAAAATCGTATATCTGTTTCAATTATCAGGTAGAAAAATAGTCAGCCATATCGAAACTTTGTATAATTAGTTCGTAGGTAACATTATGACGCACCAAAATAATGATGAAAAATATCAGATACTTTTGGAGAAAAATGTCATTTTTATTAAAAAAAAAACATCATATTTTTTACTTTGCAAACAATAAAGTCTTGGCATCTTAGGACGCCGCGCCGACCGCGCTGGCCGCTCCGGCCGCCAGACACGCAATAATTTTAACCTTGAAAATAATATACACACATCAGTATTGCGTGTCTGGCGGCCGGAGCGGCCAGCGCGGTCGGCGCGGCGTCCTAAGATGCCAAGACTTAATAGTACGTCTGGTACATAAAAAAACGCTGCACTTTATTGATTGGGGTACGCCACTTTCTGTGGCCATACGTAAGGTCAAAAGAAAGATTTTAAAATAGAGAGCCACTTTAAAATCCGTGTAGAACTCTGTTACATGGGCAATCAAAGATAACCCCCACCAGCGTTTTAAAATGAGCTTTATCTCAGCTTCTAGTTATCCGATTAAAATTTTCTTTTGTTTATTTTAAAGTTCTTACTGCAAAGATTATTTTTTGTCATTATTCATTTTTCCCTACATCTTAAGGGTCCCCCACAATTTTTGAAAATCTGAAAATTTAATTTTTATTACAAACTTTTTTCGTGCCCAATATGATTTTTATACTTCATATAAAAAAGAAAGATATATTTTTCAGCATTTCAATGATATCAAGATAATACTGTTAGTGAACAAATACTTTGGAAATCGGCAGTTAAACTAAAAAAATAGACTAATTTTGGATTATTATATTCCATTTATCTGAAAAGTTCATAATAGAAAATAAAATGTTTATTACAAAAATTGTATGGTACGTTATTTTCTACAGTTTTAGTTCCATTCATTTTTTTGTATCTCTTACCAAATAAAAAATATATATATTTTTTAATTTAAGTTAATTTTTTTTTCAATTTTTTTTAAGTTCATAATAGAATGAAATGTTTATAATAAAAGTTGTAGAGATCGTTAATATCTATAATCTATAGTTTATGTTCTATAACTTTTTTATATTTGTCATCAGTAAGCTAGAATAATTTGTTTTATATAAGGAGATATACGTACAATTTTTTATTGTATAAGAAAGTTCAGTGAATTTCATGACAGATTTGACAATTTTTTACTGTCCCATATGAGAAATTTGACCCCAACAAAAAAAAAATTCATATAATAAAAGGTATACTTAACGTAGAATAATCCAAAATTAGTCCATTTTTCTTATCTAACTCGCGATTTCCAATAAAGTTGTTCATTAAAATAGTATTATCTTGATATTAATGAAATGCTGAAAAAATTATCTTTTTTTTTATATGATGTAAACAAATTATATTTGGCACGATAAAAAGTTATATAACAATTGAGTTCGTAATAAAAGTAAAATTTTCAGATTTTCGGAAATTGTGGGGGACCCTTTAGATTTAGAGAAAAATGAATAATGATAAAAAATAATATTCGCAGTAAGAACAAAAGGAAATGGAAATCGGATAACTAGGAGCTGAGATAAAGCTAATTTTATAACACCGATGGGGGTTATCTTTGTTAGCCCATATAACAGTGTTTTACACAGATTTTAAAGTGGCTCCCTATCTGAAAATCATTCTTTTGACCTGGTGTATGACCACTAGGGTGACCACAAAAAATCTATGTCGGAATTTTGTTCGTCTGGACCCCACAAAACGATTCCCCTTTCCAGATATTAAGATAGCCGAAATTTGAGCTCGATTAAACGACCTTTACCCGTGCCGCTCGTCGCTCAAAGTTTGAAAAAATACAAATTTTTTGCCGAAAAGCTGACATATGGAGCCATAACTCCAGAATGGTAAATAATAAAAACACGCTTAATATCTCAAAAGAAAGCTAATGTTGTTCTTCAAAATTTATATTCTATACATAATAGTTGTTATTTTAAGTCAAACCGAGTTACAACAGCCTTTAGCCCCAAAAAGGTGACCTGGTACCACTAGGAGCATACTTCGTATATTTTGTTATTAAGTGATAAATTTTGCTTTTTTTTGGTATATCTTTGAGTTTTAAGTAGAAATATAATAAAAAAACAAGTAATACTGATAACCTAGCCCCAAAAAGGTGACCTGGTGCCTGGTACCCAGGGTCGGATTTAAAAATTTGCCGCCCGTAGGCAGCTGCGAAAATTTGCCGCCCTTTTGGATTGAAAAGTGAAGTTTTAAAAAAAAAAAACTGTGTCAATGAAAATGTGAAGACTTTTTTTTTAGCTCTTTTAGTCAAAAAATTAAAAAAATTCCATAAAAAAAAATCTGAAGATCTTTTTTTTTAGCTCTTTTATGTTTATTTTTTTTCTTGCCAAAATTTGCCGCCCCTAAAATTTTGTCGCTCTAGGCACGTGCCTACCCTGCCTGTATCTTAAATCCGGGCCTGCTGGTACCACTAGGAGCATACTTCGTATATTTTGTTATTAAGTGATAAATTTTGCTTTTTTTGGTATATTTTTGAGTTTTAAGTAGAAATATAATAAAAAAACAAGTAATAGGTACTGATAAGTCTAGTGACATTTTTTTATTTTTAAATATAAAAATCAGGTATATAATACATACAAACAGACACAGAAAATATACAGACGTATTACCTACATGAGTTGATAATTTTACATAGTTATCTAATCTATTCTAGAGGTTTTGTTAAAGTAGTTTTTGAAAAGTCAGGATATAATGCTCGGCATTTGCTTACAACTTGCAGGACATATTGCTTTTGGTCTTCATCTTTTGTCAGAAGGTTATTAAAGTCGGTTATTAATTTAACACCACACTCAGCCATATCATTAATTACTTTTAATGTTTTGACAATTTTCAATCTTTCTTGGAAGTCATTATTTTGAGGCCAGGTGTTTGGATGTTGTCTTAGGAAATCTGTTTTTATATAATATTATAATATTAATATAAAATATTTAATATATAATATTAAATAAGGACATATTGCTTTTGGTCTTCATCTTTTGTCAGAAGGTTGTTAAAGTCGGTTATTAATTTAACACCACACTCAGCCATATCATTAATTACTTTTAATGTTTTGACAATTTTCAATCTTTCTTGGAAGTCATTATTTTGAGGCCAGGTGTTTGGATGTTGTCTTAGGAAATCTGTTTTTATATAATATTAAATCGGTCAAAAAATGTAAACGTTTCTTTGGTAAGTTTTACCAATCCTCCATCAACTACCTCTTTTAATTTTTCTTTCTTAATTTTGGATTTACAACCCCAGCGTGCTCTTCTGTGCTAGTGAGAAATTTATTAGCCATTAACAACTTGGTGGGATTATCGTTTTTTGATCCCACCATTACAGACGATGAAAAAATAAACATAAAATTTTACCTGAAAGAACTAAAAAAAAGGTCTTCAGATTTTTTTTTATGGAATTTTTTAATTTTTTGACTAAAAGAGCTAAAAAAAAGGGCTTCACATTTTCATTGACACATTTTTTTTAAAAACATCACTTTTCAATCCAAAAAAACGGCAAATTTTCGCAGCTGCCTACGGGCGGCAAATTTTTAAATCCGGCCCTGGGTACCAGGTCACCTTTTTGGGGCTAGGTTATCAGTATTACTTGTTTTTTTATTATATTTCTACTTAAAACTCAAAAATATACCAAAAATAAACAAAATTTATCACTTAATAACAAAATATACGAAGTATGCTCCTAGTGGTACCAGGTCACCTTTTTGGGGCTAAAGGCTGTTGTAACTCGGTTTGACTTAAAATAAGAACAATTATGTATAGAATATAAATTTTGAAGAACAACATTAGCTTTCTTTTGAGATATTAAGCGTGTTTTTATTATTTACCGTTCTGGAGTTATGGCTCCATATGTTAGCTTTTTGGTAAAAAATTTGTATTTTTTCAAACTTTGAGCGACGAGCGGCACGGGTTAAGGTCGTTTAATCGAGTTCAAATTTCGGCTATCTCAATATCTGGAAAGGGGAATCGTTTTGTGGGGTCCAGACGAATAAGATTCCGACATTTTTTTTCCTCCTCTATGAGATCCGGTCACCCTAATGACCACAGAAATTGGCAAACCCCAATCAAAAAGTGCAGCGTTTTGGCTTTATTTGCCACGTACCAGACGTACAGATACGGCTTAGTAATAAAAGCAATACTAAAAATATGTTATACTCTGACAAACCTTTTTTGAACACCCTGTAGCTTAGAGGGTTTTAAGATAGACCCTCCCCCCTTTATTCGATGTCCTTGCCAAAGAGATCAAAATGTGCGTGATCTAATATACTCGCTTAGGACCAGTTATCTTTGAACACAATGATAACACTAATTGATTTAAATAATTTCCTTCGATAGAATAGTGATTTGTATTAAAAGGAAATTATAAATTAACTTGATGAAGTACACTCATAGCTCTATACAATGACGGTGTCGGTAATTCAACCGCTCCATATAACGATGACTAGAGGGGCCTTCACCACCGTGTCGACGAGCGAGAAATGTTTTTGGAATGCCTATTACGTTCTAGCTATGGTAGGGATAGGGGAAGATCGTTCCATAGAACGGTTGTCCAGTCGTTGTATGGGGCGGTAGTTAAGTATAAGGTCGTTGTATAGAGCGGTGAGTGTAGTACATTAGAAACTTAAATGTTTAAAAAATCTGTGAATTCCCAAAAAAAGTTATATTGCAGAAAAAAATAATTTATAATCCATAGTTCATAACTAATATTATAAATATGAAAGTAATTATGACTATCTGTTTGTTACATTTTCACGGCTAACCGTTGAACCGATATTAATGGAATTTGTCAGGGACATAGCTTGGATCCTGAGGAAGAATATAGATGCAATCGCGGATAACAGCTGTAATTAATAAAATTATAAATAGATTTTTTTAAATAAATAATACATTTTTTTACTTTTAATAGGGAAATGTTTTTCCATTTCTTCTAAATAAATAAACTAAACTGGTCGTTATAAATCAAACACTATAATTTTTTCTCAACCCACGAGTCGAAATACTAGCAATAAGATTCAGATACAAAATCAATCTTATCGAATAAAATTGAATCAATTTGACTGACAACGTATACGTATATATTGAAAACATAAACGGATGCAAAGGATTAATAGACGCCATGCGGCGATATAAAGTTCTAATGTATTAAATAGGATAAATTCGGGTAAATGGATTCAATCCATTAGTATCGAGAAAGAGTTAATTGTTTCCATTTAAGCAAATGACACCCGGAGGGTATAGATGTATTGATACATTGTAAATCTGAACAACAAATTCATTCTACCTTCATTTACTTATATAGATAGAGAATGTGTCGTATTTACGCTGAAAACAATTTACAGTAACAGATTTCCCTGTTGGACATTTAATAGCAGTTTAATGAGGTGATGGGATAAAAATAGATGTTTTGTTTGAGGTTTTCACAATGATTGCTGCTAAATGTTTGTCGATATTGGATAATGACCAAATGACCATATAAAATCTATATCTATAAAAGAGTTTGTCCTTAACCCAGCGATTCTCAACCTGTGGGGCGCGCTTCCCTAGGGGGGCGTGATAAAACTGAATGGGGGGCGCGAGCATATTGAGAAAAAATATTATTAAAGAAGTTATTTAATTTACTGAATTAAAAGCAATAAAATACATTCTGGCATGAATAAAAAATAAAATAAAATACACGTTTACATTTACACTGATATACATATAATACGCTCATAAATTATAGGATTGTATCAGTGCTGCACAGTGTATTTATTAATTAACTTATCAATATTAAATAAAAACAAGCTTAATAATTATAAGTGCCTTCTTTGGACCTGTCTTCCAGAGCAAAGTTTTTTAAAAGAAGGTTTAATATTAGAAATTGACAATTTGAAGCATTTTTTTATATTTCGCTGAGATCTATTTTTCAGTGAAAATTATTGTATGAGGGTAGGGGAGAGGGGCGCGATGAAAATTATGATTGAAAATTGGGTCGCAAATACTAAAAGGTTGAGAAACGCTGCCTTAACCACTCACTCACTTACTCACTCATATATCAACGTACAGCTCAAACTCCTGGACCTAGAAACGTGAAATTTTGTAGGTGTCTTTATTTTATGATGTAAGCACCTACTAAGAAAGGTTTTTTTCGAAATTCAACCCCTACGGGGTTAAAACTGGGTGCCAATGTTTATTAACAAAATATTTTTTTTGTTCGCATTTAATTGAAACTTATCGAACATACTCTACAATTTTTTTTTTTTTTTTTACTTGAAAAACGGAGAAACTGTGGTTTCTTAGTCACTTAAACTAAAAATACACCTTAACCAAGTAGTCACATCATGCAGTGAAATTCAAATAAATTTACAATTTTACAATCACTTTTAATAATCAATGGAGGAAAATTGATAAAATATAAATAATTTCTTGAACCTTTTGAAAATACGAGTACATGGTTACCGGATATCCATGAAAAGGTTCGGGTTCAGAGTCAGGTTCGCTTACTTTGAAATATACAGGATGTTCCAGACCACCCGTCCACTATGTTTTACGCCCAAACTATTGAAGATAGAGTTTTATGAAGAAAACCCCAAAATTTGAGATCAATTTTCTAAACAATTGAATGTATGAAAATTTTTGTTTTACAAAAGTTTCTTACTTTTTTATGGTATTTACAACTATGTAATTTTGAATATACCGTTCCATTTGATTTTACTGAGAAACGGACATGTACCCCCCAAACTACCTCCCAAGGAGTGGTTTTAGGGGGTTGAAAATATTTTCCTGAAATTCTTTAGGGTCGATATACATAGTAAAAAAAAATTCATAAAACTCAATAGTTTGGGCGTAAAACATAGTGGACGGGTGGTCTGGAACATCCTGTATATAGCGGTTCCGTTCGGGTTCAGGTTCATGAAAAATACGGGTTTTTCGGGTTTATGGTTCGGGTTCAGGTTCAGGTTCCTGCTTAGGAGCATAGTAGCCGATATATTTACGATTTTGTAACATAACATGCGAAATATGTATCGATGTTTAACTATTGAAATCAAACACACACAGGTTCCTAAAATTGTGAGTTGGTCAAAAATATCATTTTAGTCCCTTATAATTATAATAAGTAGGTACCTTAAAGTGTCCCTTATCTAATGGCTCAAACATAAAAAATACGTATAGTTTTAAACAGATACGAATATTGGAAAGTCCTTTAATATGTATGAAATATATTTATTTTTAATATATCAAAGTTTTAAATAATTATCAAACATTTAACACGTGATGGGAAATTGATTTTTTTAAATTTTTGTTATCAAAAACTATAAATATTTTATAATTTAGTAATTATTTATGTAATTAGTTAATGTGGTCGATATATTAATTTAAAAATTAATTAAAATGTTATAAAAAACAGCAAATGACTAATAAGTTAAACTATAAATATTTTGTAATTTAATTTATTTCTGTCAGTGTTTGATTACGACTAATTCGACTAACATTAACACTACAATCATGTTGTCTACTGTGTTTTTATCTTTCTTTGTGTTATTTATTAACACGTCTACTTGTTCATCTCCCAATATTAACATCAATGTAAGTATTTATTTATTATATTGTTAGAAATTTAATAACGTCTTATTTATTTATATATATTTTCTAGATTAAAACAAAATCCAACGATACATTCTATCAAGATGATCCTCAGAATCCAGTTAATATATTTAATATTGTAATTAATGTCGATGGTGAGTTTGTTTTTAAATACATTAATCTAAATAATTTGTTTATAAATAATGTAATGTTTTGTAATTATTTGTTGAGCAGGTAAGGATGTCGATATAAAGAAGTTTATAAAAGTCAGTGATGATAATACTGTGGACCCTGTCTTGAATGTAGTAAGTATTTATTTATAATTGTTACAACTATAAACTGATGTTTAATTTTATAATATAATATCTATTATAGAATAATACAAATCAAGTGAAGACTACAATTCAGAATAAAGGTGAGTTTTTATTTGATAACTATAAATTAAGGGGGATGGCCACTGTGACGGAAAAAAATATAAATTTTTTTTCTTAAATTTTTTGAAAGTTTACACATTCATAAATACAGGGTGTCTAAATACCAGGGGACACCATGGGGATCTCGGAAACTATAAGAGATAGAGATTCGGTTAAATGAGAGAAAAGTTACCTTTAAGAGGGAACAGTTCAATGGTGCATTTACATTTTACAAAAATTTCATAGCTTACTAGATATTAGCCAAAAACCATTTTACTCCGAAATCTTTCATCGTGAATATTTCTTAAGCGACTTGAAATTTAAAAAAATGTTTCAAATAAATGCTGTAGGGTTTAGTATTGTCTATTTAAAAATATTTTTTTAATTTCCAGAAATCTCATTGTTTTTGAGATATGATACTAACTTATGTTTTCTTAAATGGAAGCAATATGAAATTTTATAATTTTTGAACAGAAGATTTTATTACCTTTTCAATGATATGCAGCTTGATATACTTATTTTTCAAAATATCTCAAAATATGATGAGATAAATAAAAGTACTTTTTATTTATTTAATACACTGGATCATCCTAAGATGGCTATGACAATTAACAATAAGATTAAAAAACAACTGAAAATTTACTTATAAGACTCTTTAGTATTCTTACAAACAGGCAAAATAATAATTTCTCAATTGATTTAAAATTCTCATTGTTGACAGCCATTTTTGATTGGAAATAAAAAAAATGTGTTTTAAAAAAAATAAAATAGCTTCTTGTTTTTTTTATATATTGTTGTCGATAGCCATAGCCATCTTTGGCTGGTATTTTGTAATTTAATAAATAGAAATATGTTTTCTTTTTATAAATAAGTAAATTTTCAGTTGTTTTTTAATCTTATTGTTAATTGTCATAGCCATCTTAGGATGATCCAGTGTATTAAATAAATAAAAAGTACTTTTTCATCATATTTTGAGATATTTTGAAAAATAAGTATATCAAGCTGCATATCATTGAAAAGGTAATAATATCTTCTGTTCAAAAATTATAAAATTTCATATTGCTTCCATTTAAGAAAACATAAGTTAGTATCATATCTCAAAAACAATGAGATTTCTGGAAATTAAAAAAATATTTTTAAATAGACAATAAAACCCTACAGCATTTATTTGAAACATTTTTTTAAATTTCAAGTCGCTTAAGAAATATTCACGATGAAAGATTTCGGAGTAAAATGGTTTTTGGCTAATATCTAGTAAGCTATGAAATTTTTGTAAAATGTAAATGCACCATTGAACTGTTCCCTCTTAAAGGTAACTTTTCTCTCATTTAACCGAATCTCTATCTCTTATAGTTTCCGAGATCCCCATGGTGTCCCCTGGTATTTAGACACCCTGTATATATATACAAAAAATTGAGTTTAAATTTTGAAAATTGACGGAGTTACAGTTAATTTAGTGAGACGAGGTAGCACGGCCGGTTATGACATAACAAAAACTTTAAACACGTTTATTTTGGAATGACATTTTTCGACCTGGTCGACACGATTCCTCAAAGTCTAATGAACCGATTTCAATTTTTTTTTAATAATTTTCGTAATTGTAGTAGCCATCATTGCACGTAGCCGATTTTTGAAATTTTGATAATTACTATTTTTAAAACAGCTCTAATAAAAAAATAGTCTTAAAAATGAAAAAAAATTTGAAAAAAAGCCATTTTGTGAAAAAATAAAATAAAAAAACGGATACGTGCAACGTACTTTCATATAGATATTGATAAAATTTTTATTTATTTTTTTCATATCACCCTTCTCGAAATTTCGAGTCGACCACAGAGAAAAATATTTTTTTTGGTCGTCACATCGAGGCTCATAACTTTGTAAATATTTAATATTTTTCAATAAAAAATTATATTAAATAAGTTGAATATATACTTAATAAAATGTCCTTTACCTCATTCAAAAATAATAACTAATTATTGTGAATTAAATATTAATAATTGTGAAAAAAATTCCCAAACATTGACAATTTTTTGACCCGTCACAGTGGCCATCCCCCTTAAATAAAGTAATGTTTTGTAATTATTTGTTGAGCAGATAAGAAAGTTGAGAAGGAGTTAAAAGTCCGTGATGGTTATACGTTCTACCCTGGACATGGTTATTACAAATATCACAACAACAATGGGATCTACTGGCAAGATGCAAACGTCATCTGTATAGTAGAGGGGGCACATTTAGTTGTGATCAACTCTCAAGCCGAGGCGGATTTAGTCTTAGGGATCATGAAAAAAAAGAAAATAAACATTTATGCTATACAGGGTGTCCCATTTTAATCTATCACCCCCCTAATTTTTTTTATCTATCAATTAAATCAAAAAATGCTTCAAATAAAAGTTGTTTGGTTTTGAGGGGGACCCAAAATGGCGTTATTAATTTTTTATTTTTTGGGCGTCTATACATGGTCAAATAGGTCCAACTTTTTTTTCCAAATGGAAACCTATATTTTTTATTAAAATATCTTATTGTTTGGAAAAAAACAAGTAGCTTTTGTTTCAAAAAAATTTTTGTATGACTTCATTTTTTTTTTAATATTCAACAAAATAATTTTAGATTTTAGAATTTTACTAATTTTTTACTCGAAACCCATTAACTTTAGAGGAAAAGTGTAAAAAACAAAAATGTTTATTTTAATGTGATATAACTAGGAAAATTATTTCAGATTTTTTATTTTATTTTTTATTTGCTTTAATATTTTGAAGAGCAAAAGTTAACAAAAAATCCTGATATAATTTTCCTAGTTATATCAGATTAAAATAAACATTTTTTGTTTTTTACACTTTTCCTCTAAAGTTAATGAGTTTTGAGTAAAAAATTAGTAAAATTCTAAAATCTAAAAAATTTTTGTTTAATATTAAAAAAAAATTAAGTCATAAAAAAATTTTTTTGAAACAAAAGCTACTTGTTTTTTTCCAAACAATAAGATATTGTAATAAAAAATATAGGTTTCCATTTGAAAAAAAAAAGTTGGGCCTATTTGACCATGAAGACGTCCTAAAAATAAAAAACTAATAACGCCATTTTGGGTCCCCCTCAAAACCAAACAACTTTTATTTGAAGCATTTTTTGATTTAATTGATAGATAAAAAAAATTAGGGGGGTGATAGATTAAAATGGGACACCCTGTATATGTAGGCTTTTATAAAACGTCCACGAACAGTGAATTTTTCACTGTTTTAGGTAAATAACCAAATACAGTGAAACTTCTGAAAAACGAGCAGCATTTCATTATATTTACATTTGTTTTTATTTGTAAAAAAAACTAAGTAAACTTTGAGAAGTTTCACTAAAGATTCACTTAAAGTATATACATATAATTAAAATATTAGAAATTCTCGACAAAATATATCAATATAAAATAATATATTTGTTATTGTTTTACAGGTGGTCGCCAGAGTGATTCTGGTTATGTTAAATGGTACCCAGGTTATCCCTTGAAAGATGGTGACCGGCACTGTGGATTTATGTATAATGATGGTACACTCTATAATACATCCTGCTCATATAAATACGATTTTATCTGTGAAATATAAAATTTATAATTCAATATTTATAATGTACCTCTTGTTTAATGTATTCATGTACAATTGTACATATATCGACAAATAAATAATAAATATATATCTTAATCTATGTATGTTGTTTATTTACAGACATACACACATATGTGTATAAATAATTAGAGTTGATTATTGATAAACTAATTAATTTAATACATGTTGAGTTGATTTTCTTGTATTAATGTATACAGGGTGATTCAGCACTGTTGTGCCAAACTTACGCAGTAGATTGAGAAAAATATTTTAAGCAAAAAACTTTCAATAAACATGTGTCCGGAAATTTTTCCTTAGGGAACTACAGGACTTCAAAGATTTTACTAAAAATGAGTTTTTATTTAATATCTAAAGAACTCTTTGTAATAAAATTATGAAATTTGGTATTCGGTTTAGTAATAATAAGTGTTATCGACTTCTCATATTAACTAGTTATAATTTAGACTAGGGATGTATGGGGCCGGTGGGCCCATCGATTTTTATCTAGTATTTGTTTGTTCCTTAATTTTTTTCCTGAGTTGGCGCTTTTATAAGATTATATGACACAAAATACATAAAAACATACTTTGCTTGTTTATCATAGGATAAACCGTTTTTGAGAAATATCGATGGGAAAGAAAGCATGCAGAATTTAACATAATACGGATGCTTGAAATTATAAACAATAAATTTATATTCTTGTTCCATGATAAAAAATAAAACAAAAAGTTAATATAAATATACCTCCGAAAATGCATTCATATCAACAAATAGCCATTTTTAGTTTGTTTTTTAGTTATGTTAATAAAGTACATAATACAGTAATAGAACTGGCTGTCGATTTTACAGAATTCATATTAGGAGGTTTATTTATATGAACTTTATTCTTACCTTTAATAATTGAAAAAGAATATAAATTTATTTTTTTTAATTTCAAGCATCCGTATTAAGTTAAATTCTGCATGCTTTCTTTTCCATCGATATTTCTCGAAATCGATTAATCCTATGATAAACAAGCAAAGTATGTTTTTGTGTATTTTGTGTCATATAATCTTATTGATATACCAACTCAGGAAAAAAATTAAGGAACAAACAAATACTAGATAAAAATCGATGGGCCCACTGGCCTCATACAGCCCTGGCTAAAATATAATTGGTTAATATTAAAAATCGATAACACATATTATTACTAAACTAAATACTAAATTTCATAATTCTATCACAAAGGGTTCTCTAGATATTAAATTTAAACTCATTTTTAGTAAAAATTTTGGAGGCCTGTAGTTCCCAAAGGAAAAATTTTCGGACACATGTTTATTGTAAGTTTTTTGCTTAAAATATTTTTCTCAATCTACTGTTCAAGTTTGGCACGGCAGTGCTGAATCACTCTGTATAATTTATTTTTCGAAGCCAAGACAAACATAATCTCAGAGACGTAGCTATCGTTATAGAGCAGGTGTATTAATGATATACTGGGGGGAAGGGGGGGGGGGCGAGCTGTTTACCTCATATTAGTAAAATGAAAAAAATAAAATTAAATTGATAATAATTGATTTAAATATTGATAAGTTAATCAATACCTAGTGAAATAATTGTTGATAGTTTTATAGAGTTGTAGATAACTCCGTTATCTACAGCTCTACTTATTCCGTATCAGATTGAAAACCTCCGTAATTCACACAGAGTTTGAATCTGTTTACCTTACCTTTATTATATTGTAAACTAGCGGAATCCCGCGGCTTCGCTCGCGTAAACTTCGAAACTAATTAGAACTCTAACCACCTATCTACCCTCGCCATTAGGGCTTGAAAATATAATTTTTTATTGCAGATTATTTTGCCCGACACCACCATTATAACGTAAGCAGCGATACAGATAAACATATCAAAAACTCAGACCCTGTCTAGCCCCGCCATTAGGGGTTGAATGTCGAAATTTTTATTTTAATAGATGACTATTTTGCCCGAATTTACCTTTATAAGTAAAGCAGGTATAACAGACAAACATATCTAAATCCGTCCTCGTCCCCGCCCCATGCTATTAGGGCTTGAATATCGAACTTTCATTTTTAATTGAATATTAATTTGTCCGAATTTACTTTAATATCATCAACAATAATGAAAATAAATATATTAAAATTTTACCCCCCCCCCCCCCCCCATTCCCATAGAGGTTGAATTTTCGTAACTGATATTTGTCTTGTATAGTATCTACTTGTGGCATGTTTCATTCGGTGAATAAAAAAAAAATATATTTTACAAATTTTTCCACCCCTCTTAAACCTTAGTGGTTACATTTTGGGAATTGCTGAAATAATTGTTACATTATTTATATTGTAGGGTATGTTCGAAAGGTTTAAATTAAATGCGAACAAAAAAAAAATAATTTTTATATAAACTTTGACACCCCGTTTTAACCCCGTAGGGATTGAATTTCTAAAAATCCTTTCTTAATGGGTGCTTGCATCATAAAAGGAAGGCACCTACGAAATTTCACGTTTCTAGGGCCAAGGGTTTGGGCTGTACGTTGATATATGAATGAGTGAGTGAGTGAGTGGTTAAGGACAAACTCTTTTATAGATATAGATAAGTATATAAGAGACTTACTTCATCAATATGTATCCCTAAACTGCGTTGTTTTTTTTTCAAAATAATTTTTTTAGGGGGCTGTAATTCTCTTACAAAAAATTTTCATGTTTCGAATAAAATTTTTTGCTTAAAATATTTTTTTCAACCTACTGTATAAGTTTGGCACGCCAATTTTGAATTATTCAATTATAGGCTTCTTTCACATTTCTGAAACCTCTTAAGGAGTATTAGGAAGCGATAAAAAATCGAATCGAAGGTTGAAAAACTAGAAATTGTCAGTTTTAAAATGCATAGAAAAATTGAAAAAATCAAATGGATTTTACGTGTTAATATTCTATCGCTCGGTGGCACGTGTTAATAATTTTCAATCACTTTAAATTTTGAATACATTATTATTTTCGCACCTTTAAGAAATTTGGGGGGTGACCTTAAAGAAATTCGAAAATAAGTAAATTAAGGGCCAATATATGTATGATATTTTTTATTAAACAAAATATAATTTGTCACAAATATCATAACATTCTTTAAACGTGATATTTTAATGAAATTAGTAAGTAATTATATAAATAATCAAATAATTAAATCGAGACAGAGGTAAAGTAGTGGTTGATATCGATATGTATTTTTTTAATTAAAATTTTGTCAAAAACAAAAAAACAAATGAGTAATATGGTTAACTATAAATATTTTGTAACTTAATTTGTTTCTTCCTGCAATTTGATAACTATCGTTTTTATGCTTAAAAAATCTAAATAAAAGTCTCCACCAAATTTCAGCTTGAAGGGAATTTTTTCTTAGTTTAACCTCTATGAATTCAAAGGACTCAAATTAAAAATTTTCAATCAAAAATGCGACGAACTAAAGTTGAATGTAGAGGTATATATATAGTTCCATGGGCGTTTTTTTTAGAATTGTGAGTACTTTCACATAGGGGGGTAGCCGAGGTAGGTTAAATTTTGTACATACAATTTGGTTCACCCTATAGTAAATATGTATCGAGTTCAAATTTCGTAATAGAAATTTTTTTAAACTTTAACAAAATGTTTCGGTCAAAATTTTCTTCTTCTAATTCAAATTTATTTTTTTAAATACACTCACGGAAACAATTAAAGGACCACTTGATTTTATCGAAAAAATTGCTCATTTTCAGAGTAGTGCCAATAGGTCAAATATGATTATTTTTTTACATATAGGATGTGGAAATGGAAGGAAATTTTATATTCTTTTCGAATTCAGGAGTATTTTTGTGTTATTAAACGTTTTTTTATGACCAAACCGCGGTTGAATAAAAAATAAAATATTTGATTTTTTTTTGCAATTTTGAAAGTTGCACACGGGGATGTTTAAATTTTTTTTTCAACTTTTATGATAGACATTTTTTAGGAAATTTTCTCACTTTTAAAACGCTATTTTCAAAAAAAAATTAACATTTTTTGGTGTTGCGATATCTGAGTTTGAATGAAAAAAGTACCAAAATGTTTTAAATGACCATAAAAAGCCTAATTTGGGTCATACAAAAAGAAAAAAAAAGAAAATTCAATCTTAAGTAATTACCTATTGTCTAGTAGCATTTAAAAAATTATTCATTTTAACTTAACCCTTCAAATACGGAAAACAAAACCATGTTCGAATTTAAATAATCCTGTAAAAATGACCCTTTTTAATCATAGTTAAAATGTTAAGAACATATTCAGAAATTAAGATCTATCAAAGAACATGAAAATTAGACATGTTACCTTCAATTTAAATAAAGGTTCTAATAAAAAAACTTTTAATTTGACTGAGATATTGCTTTTTGAATTTTTTGCATACGTTCATTTTTTCACCGTACATTTTACAACAAATTTTTCTTTGAATTTTTTTTTCGTAAAATAATCAACTTTTGAGAAATTTTATAAGAGGGTAAAAGATTTTGTATTTTGTAAAAGAATATTCTTAAATTTTTTCAGATGTTTTGTATCAATATTATGGGATTATATTTATTTTTAATAGGGTATTTTATTCATTCAAACTCGAATACCTCTGTATCAAAAAATATGACAAACATTTTTTTAAAAGCATTTTAAAGCTGAGAAAATTGACTAAATGATGGCTATCTTGGAATTATGAAAAAAAATCAAACCTACCCTTGTGAAACTTCCATAATTGCAAAACATCAAATTTTTCAATTTTAATTCAAGTGCGTGTGATCATGAAAAATCATTCAATAACGCTTAATTAAATAGGTACTCTCGATTAGTAAAATTCAACAAATTTTCATTTAATTCAACCACTAATTAGCATAAAGTAACTGTACATTTTTTTGTGGCCACACGTAGTTGACTAAAAAAATTTATTAATTTTTGCAATTATGGAAGTTTCACACGGGTAGGTTTGATTTTTTTTCATAATTCCAAGATAGCCATCATTTAGTTAATTTTCTCAGCTTTAAAATGCTTTTAAAAAAATATTTGTCATATTTTTTTATACAGAGGTATTCGAGTTTGAATGAATAAAATACCCTATTAAAAATAAACATAATCCCATAATATTGATACAAAACATCTGAAAAAATTTAAGAATATTCTTTTACAAAATACAAAATCTTTTACCCTCTTATAAAATTTCTCAAAAGTTGATTATTTTACGAAAAAAAAATCTCAAAGAAAAATTTGTTGTAAAATGTACGGTGAAGTCTTAAACGTATGCAAAAAATTCAAAAAGCAATATCTCAGTCAAATTAAAAGTTTTTTTATTAGAACCTTTATTTAAATTGAAGGTAACATGTCTAATTTTCATGTTCTTTGATAGATCTTAATTTCTGAATATGTTCTTAACATTTTAACTATGATTAAAAAGGGTCATTTTTACAGGATTATTTAAATTCGAACATGGTTTTGTTTTCCGTATTTGAAGGGTTAAGTTAAAATGAATAATTTTTTAAATGCTACTAGACAATAGGTAATTACTTAAGATTGAATTTTCTTTTTTTTTTTCTTTTTGTATGACCCAAATTAGGCTTTTTATGGTCATTTAAAACATTTTGGTACTTTTTTCATTCAAACTCAGATATCGCAACACCAAAAAATGTTAATTTTTTTTTGAAAATAGCGTTTTAAAAGTGAGAAAATTTCCTAAAAAATGTCTATCATAAAAGTTGAAAAAAAAATTTAAACATCCCCGTGTGCAACTTTCAAAATTGCAAAAAAAAATCAAATTTTTTATTTTTTATTCAACCGCGGTTTGGTCATAAAAAAACGTTTAATAACACAAAAATACTCCTGAATTCGAAAAGAATATAAAATTTCCTTCCATTTCCACATCCTATATGTAAAAAAATAATCATATTTGACCTATTGGCACTACTCTGAAAATGAGCAATTTTTTCGATAAAATCAAGTGGTCCTTTAATTGTTTCCGTGAGTGTATTATGATTAAACTATCAATAATACGGGCAAATGCGTGTTGGGCACGCACATGATAGGGTTCCATAGTCATTCTCACTACGATTTATAAAATAAAGTGCCTTGATAGGTACGAGACTTTTTTATACATCATGACACCGAAATATTAAAATGAGATTACTTTTATAATGAAATATTTGATTTAAAATTTTTTACTTACAGAATGATTTTCAGTGAATGAAATTGATACATTCTATTTAATATTGACATTAAATACTAAACGAAATCAATTTAGATTAGTGATAATTAGTTCATACATAACTAGAATTTTTGTAGTATTCAAATCATTTTTAAATTAAAACCATTAAAATTAAAATTATTATTTTTTTTGGTTAATTCATAAGAAACAAAAAAAAGAATAGAACATAAATTATAGAAAATAATATTCTCTACAACTTGTACCTTAAATATTTTTTTTAATTACTACCGTTTAAAAAATAAATCGAAAAATTTAAACTTTTTAGAAAATTGATTATTTCCTAAAGCAAATTTGGGGGGGGGTGGATGGAACATAAATTATAGATAAAAGTACCTTCTACAATTTTGATTCAAAACATTTTTTCTACTGTGCACCGTTTCAAAAATAATTCGAAAAGTTCCAAATTTCTCTAGTAAACATCCGTTTCCAGTTTAGTGACGGTTTTCAAAAATAGGAGGTGCACATCTAGAGTATACCTTAAGTTTAAAATTTCATGTTCGTAAGTCTTACAGTTTTGGCTGTAGAGCGTTCACAGACAGACAGACACACACACACAGACACACATAGGCACACACAGTCAGACACACAGACGTCATTGAGTTAATGGTGGTATATGATTCAGGGACCCTCAAAACATGTAATTCCGTTAAAATCTCGAGTTTAGAAAGTTTTTTCATGTATAATTTATGTTTTATCCATTTTCCCCCCCAAAATTTGTTATTAGGAAATAATCGATTTTGTAAAGAAATTAATTTTTTCGATTTATTTTTTAAACTGTAGGTATTAGAAAAAAATATTTAAGGTACAAGTTGTAGAGAATATTATTATCTATAATTTTTGTTCTAATAATTTTTCAAGAAAAAAAATTGTGGAAGGAAATAATCATTTTTTTTTAAATTATATTTCAAACGGTTCATATCAGAAAAAATGTTTAGAAGAAAAGTTGTAGAGAACGTTATTTTCTTTAATTTATGCTCTATTCTTTTTTTGTATGTTTTATGAATTAACAAAAAAAATAATAATTTTAGTTTTCATTTAAAAATAATTTCAATAATCTAGTTATCTATGACAATGGAGGAATTTATAATTATCTGTCAAAATTGTCTAAGAAAATAAAAACATAAGTATTCAATAATCAATAATCCTTATTTGTTTTGTTATCAAAATTATATTATTAAATTTATTATATATCCATTGCATTCACTGAAAATCATTTTGTAAGTAAAATATTTAAAATCAAATGTTAAAAATTAAAATTAACCATATATTATCAATACTTCGGTATCATGATGTGTAAAAAAGTCTCCTGCAGTTTATTTTTTTTTAGACAAAAATATAATAATAAAGGAAAGTGCCCAAATCCGGACCCCCCCCCTAAAGCGGACCCCCGGTCTCCTGGCTCAGCATTCTTCTGAAATCTAGCGGGACCAAGTGAAAATAGTAGTTTAGACTAGCTTTTTATATTTTAATAATATGTCATGTTTATTGTTAATATATTTCAGAATTTTGTGGAAAAATCATAAAAATATGATTAATAGTACAGGCAATGAATGGAATAATTGCCCTGTTCTTGGAACAAATTAGGAGTGCGATGAAATTTGGTATCAATGTAGTATACATTAAAGTATGTCTGTACACAAAAGTCCCCATCTATAGGCCTTGTGGAAAATTTTTTAGAGCCGTTTGAAGTTTAATTTTGTTATTCTTGAATAACTTCAAGACAAATAAAGATACGGAGGCGTGCCTTATATACAAATTTTCAAAAATGTTTGCATTTCAACAATATTTCAAAATTTATTCCGATGTGTGCACCTAAATTGCTGAAAAGTTGCCGTGAATCCAGAAATTAGGCGCGTTTAATAAAAAAAATAAGTTTAAATGGATTTTTGAGCTCCTAAAACTGATAATAGAAATAAATGACCTGTATGAAAGTTATAGAGAATAAAATTTTACATATTTTTATGTTAACTGCAATATTCAAAGTGTGAATATTTATTAGATATTTCTTTTTTTAGGTAGTCGAAAAAACAAAATTAATTTAAAAAATCATATAAATAGTATGCTATGAAAATTAGTATTACATTGAAAATAACACGATATTATAGAAAATTAATGAAAATAAAGGTAAATTATAATTCCAATACTTCCATAAGACTTTAAATAACATATTATGATTACAATGTACTGAGGTGTACATTGTAGCCCCTCGATTGAATATTATTGTATGATTTAATAGTTTTAAATATGAATCTTCAAGAAATTTGATTTTATCTTTAAAATACGGATATTAGAGTAGAACAAAATCAGAGTGCCGTAAAATTGTGCATATATGTAGTACTTATATTACTTTACATGTGTGAAAAAGTCCTCACGAATTGGGTATGTGGAAAAAAAATTATAGCGATTTTAATGACGATTTGTTAAATTACAATATATCATAATGTAACTTATTATTACCCGTTTTTTATCTGAATATTTACATACTATGTATCTCTGTATAACATACACATTATGAACACTTAAATTATGATTATTTAGATATAAATTTTTCTTTTTTAAATCAAACGATTTTCAAGACATAAATTTATTTGTTTAATTCGATTGTATAAAAATATATCATATCATGTATTTTGTACCTGTTTGTAGATATGCTTATAACTTTTCTTTCGGGGTATCAATAAATGGGGACTATCATACAGACGTGGGAGATACATTAGTGAGTGCATCTGAAAAAGTCCTCAAACATTGGAGCCATAAGAAAAAAGTTATAGTTGTTTTATAACTACATTGTGGTAAATTATGATCTATATAACTTATTTACAGTAAATTTATTTATATAGGTAATTCTACCAAAAAATTAGAACTGACTTTTATTCCTATTTGACTATTGTATCGTTCATATTGAAAGAAAAAATCTTTTTTTTTAATTTCCATCGGGACTCTCCATAAAACATTCTTTAGTTTTTAAAAATAAATAATTTTACAATTT
The DNA here is from genome assembly GCA_949319165.1 of Sialis lutaria. Classification (NCBI taxonomy): domain Eukaryota; kingdom Metazoa; phylum Arthropoda; class Insecta; order Megaloptera; family Sialidae; genus Sialis; species Sialis lutaria. The sequence goes on along the minus strand of OX439234.1, from coordinate 2,517,322 downwards.
GTTCAGAATTTTGAGACTTTTATACATAATAGGTATAATATACCTATTTCTTTTTTAAATATTCGAAAGTATCACAAACATAATTAATAATGAATAACATATTTTATGGATTCTCGATGAGAATTTTTTGGAATTGGTCACTTCTATCTATATGAAATATATTTATTTATTTATATATTTTTTAACTAAATAATGTTTTATGGAGAGTCACGATAGAAAATAAAAAAAAATGATTACTGCTTTCAATATGAACGATACATTAGTCAAATAGAAATCAAATTTAGTCCCAGTTTTTTGGTAGAATCACCTATGTACTATACCTTAATAAATTTACTGTAAATAAGTTATATATGTAGATCATAATTTACCACAATGTAGTTATAAAACAACTGTAACTTTTTTCTTATGGCTCCAATGTTTGAGGACTTTTTCAGATGCACTCACTAATGTATCTCCCACGTCTGTATGAAAGTCCCCATTTATTGATACCCCGAAAGAAAAGTTATAAGCATATCTACAAACAGGTACAAAATACATGATATGATATATTTTTATACAATCGAATTAAACAAATAAATTTATGTCTTGAAAATCGTTTGATTTAAAAAAGAAAAATTTATATCTAAATAATCATAATTTAAGTGTTCATAATGTGTATGTTATACAGAGATACATAGTATGTAAATATTCAGATAAAAAACGGGTAATAATAAGTTACATTATGATATATTGTAATTTAACAAATCGTCATTAAAATCGCTATAATTTTTTTTTCCACATACCCAATTCGTGAGGACTTTTTCACACATGTAAAGTAATATAAGTACTACATATATGCACAATTTTACGGCACTCTGATTTTGTTCTACTCTAATATCCGTATTTTAAAGATAAAATCAAATTTCTTGAAGATTCATATTTAAAACTATTAAATCATACAATAATATTCAATCGAGGGGCTACAATGTACACCTCAGTACATTGTAATCATAATATGTTATTTAAAGTCTTATGGAAGTATTGGAATTATAATTTACCTTTATTTTCATTAATTTTCTATAATATCGTGTTATTTTCAATTTGGGCCTAAGTGCCGGAGCCTCGGCTCCACCCCTCTTACGAAATTCAAGTTATTTTCAATGTAATACTAATTTTCATAGCATACTATTTATATGATTTTTTAAATTAATTTTGTTTTTCGACTACCTAAAAAAAGAAATATCTAATAAATATTCACACTTTGAATATTGCAGTTAACATAAAAATATGTAAAATTTTATTCTCTATAACTTTCATACAGGTTATTTATTTCTATTATCAGTTTTAGGAGCTCAAAAATCCATTCAAACATATTTTTTTTATTAAACGCGCCTAATTTTTGGATTCACGGCAACTTTTCAGCAATTTAGGTGCACACATCGGAATAAATTTTGAAATATTGTTGAAATGCAAATATTTTTGAAAATTTGTATATAAGGCACGCCTCCGTATCTTTATTTGTCTTGAAGTTATTCAAGAATAACAAAATTAAACTTCAAACGGCTCTAAAAAATTTTCCACAAGGCCTATAGATGGGGACTTTTGTGTACAGACATACTTTAATGTATACTACATTGGTACCAAATTTCATCGCACTCCTAATTTGTTCTTTTTCATTCCATTCATTGCCTGTACTATAAATAAGTCTGTAACTTTTAACTACTGATAATACAAAAAATCTTATTCATCCAATTTTGTTCCAAATTTGATGTATTAACTTTGCATAAAATTCTTTGTTCAATTATCGATATTTTAGTTCATAAAAGCGAAAATTTAAAAAAATAAATGTTTATGGGTCTATAACTTTGTTGTTATTCATAATACAAAAAAGTCGATGGAGACTTTTTTATAGAATGTCAACCGTACTACAATTTTGCTAGTTAACATTTTGCCCTTACTCGGATAGTTTAGCTGAAAAATGCAAAAAACGCGAAAAAATGCGAAAATTTGAACTTCAAAGCTCTGTCAAAAATCAAATATTGAATATAGAAATTTGACTCAACGGGACTTTTTGTACTAAATTTAATACTCAAAAAGATCCATTCATTCATTTTTTTCAAAAATAATTTTATCACAGTTTGCAGGACAAAAAACTGTTAAAAAACCCCGTTTCCCATGTTATTTAGATGGGAAAACTTCCGTGGAGGACCTCTTAAAATTGGAATTTTGAGCTCCGCTTTTAACAGGAGCTTTGTTTGGGCATTTCCTGAGATATTTTGGGCTGAGAGCGAAAAAAAAAATATCGCCTTTTTTTGGCACACCCTAATATATATTCACAAATGGTAAGGTTTAGGGTTAATGTTTATTACTAAACCCTTTCATTTAGATGTTTGGTTAAAAATTTATTGGGTTAACAAAATTTTGGTTATAGTCGCGCAAACTGGACCACCTTAAGTTTCCTAAACCGGACCCCTTATTTTGTCATGTTTTTAAAGTCTGTCTGTATTTGTACATACTGTAAGACACCAGCATCCTCGTAGTATGATAAAAAATGTTTAACTCAATGTCTATTTCACCAGTGTTTACAAAATAAATGATTGAAAATAATTTCATTATTAAAGTTTTGGGATTGTACAAATAAGAAAAAGATAGAAAAATGCTGAACTGAATTTATTGGTTTCCTTGAAAAATATTTAACTAGATCCAGTTTTCCCCGATTTAATACCTTTTCCTATTTTTGTTTACTGTTATTTCGATTATTTTTACATGGAGTCCGATTTAGGCAACTACTTTTCAAATCGCCAAAGTGTAGGGTTTTTGAAAATATTTTTTTTGAATACTAATTTTTAATAATATTGACTAAGAATAAAATGTAAATGGTGCATAACATTTTAAAGTAAGTATTACATGATTTTAAAACGCATTTTTTTTACTATTTTCTGTTTTTTTTTTTTTAAAACAAAATGGGGGTCCACTTTTGGGTACTTTCCTCTATTTATGGCAAAAAACATAATATAATTTATGAATGTTTTTAATAGAAAGAAATAACAAAATTTAAAAATTCCGTTAAGTCCGGCCGGAATTTACAAATTCCGGCCAGAACCGGAACCGGAATAAAATCGTGAACTCCGGCCAGACCGGAATCCGGTACAGCCCTATATAAAACAATATTTCTATAGTTTGTGTCACCCCAATAGTGGCAACAACTTTAGGTTTCAAGGTCATTTTGAGGTCAACATAATTTTTACAAAGGCCATAGGGAGATAAGGATGCTAAAATTGCCCCCGGAGCTTTTCTGAACGATACTTTCAGGGCATGTTTGTACTATAATAGTACATCGATTTTGAAATTTTTAGATCTCAAAATCACTGGGGTTCCGAGTAAAAATTAAAAAAGTCGAAAACAGAAAAACATTTTTTTCTCTTAATTGGCTGCACCGATTTGAATAAAATTTTTATGGTAGTCTGATATCTATATGAGCACTCTTTGAAAAAATAATCAACTGTATAGTTTTGCATTATCATAGGAAAAAAAATTATTTTTTCAGAAAAATATTTTTTTCTATTGTTTTCCTAAAGAGTACAATTCTAAAAATATTTTTTTCGAATTCTTCATCAAAAAACACATAAAATATATTTTTTTCATATTTTTCCTAGAGGTACGCCATATCGAAAAAAAAATAAATACTGCGAAAAAGTTGTATTTCCCGTTCATTTAACTACAGTGCCCGAACACTGTGTCAAAGTTCAATATTTCATTTATTAATACAAATAGAAGAAAACTTTAAATGGAAAAGTTGTCAGGTTGGAGAAGCAGCAAATTTTGAAAATAGTTACATTTATACAGTGTGTCCCATAAGTGCGTTACAAATAAAAGTTTTGTTTTTTTAATACACAACATACTTTCTTAATTGATAATCTAAAAATACGATTATGAAGTTATTTTTTTTTCGAGTTTATCCTTAAAAAACACATAAAATATTTTTTTAATGTTACGCCACAATGAAAATAATAAATACTGCGAAAAAGTTGTATTTCCTGTTCTTTTAACTATATACATTATTATACATATACAGTTAAGTTGTGTCAAAAAAAATTCGCCCTCGTTATAAAAAAGGTAAAATAAATCCTCACCGAGGGATTATCCTGTAGTTCAATTTTAAGAGGTGCCGCAAAGGGGGGGGGGTCCGTTTCCCAATTAAATAACATAGAAAAATGATTATTTAGTACTGAAGTTATTATTACTAATTCATGATAACTGAATATCAATTACCATTAGTCAGTAATAATAACTTTAGTACTAAAGAATAATTTTTACAGGTTATTTGAATGGGAAATAACCTGTAAACCTCTTATCATTGTTCTTCCGGAATGATGATTTAATCTATGAAACAACTTTTTTTATGGAAATAAAAATAAATACTAATTTTATTGTGAAAAATTGACCTTTTTACAACTTTTGCAATAATATTTTTTTCTATTTGATTCTGTTATTGTTGGTATATATTATAATTTAAAAATAACGTTTTAATTGTTCATTGTTGCCAATTCATTATGGTGTTTAAAATATGTTGTCATTATGATGAGGCCGTTAGAGTTTGTGTTTCTATCCATTTTTGTTGTTAATAGACAATGTAAAACATATTATTTATGTAAAAATATACGAAATGGTGTATTTGAAAATTTTGAAAAAAATTAGGTTCAGAGTTTTGATACATCCTGTACATAGACTATAATTTCGCACATGTTTGATGTAGCTAATATCACAATAATAGAGCATATGCTAAAATTACTTCTAGCAAAGAACAAAAAAAATTGTTGTAATTAGAAAAATACGTGTTGAAAATATTCCAATTTTCTTACAAAAATTGTCAATATTTCTAAACCGCTCTGTATAATTCCACATATGCTTGTATCAAAATACCCAGAAAAATTAATACTTTTAGATTATCAATTCAGAAAGTATGTTGTGTATTAAAAAAACACAACTTTTATTTGTAACGCACTTATGGGACACACTGTATAAATGTAACTATTTTCAAAATTTGCTGCTTCTCCAACCTGACAACTTTTGCATTTAAAGTTTTCTTCTATTTGTATTAATAAATGAAATATTGAACTTTGACACAGTGTTCGGGCACTGTAGTTAAATGAACGGGAAATACAACTTTTTCGCAGTATTTATTTTTTTTCGATATGGCGTACCTCTAGGAAAAATATGAAAAAAATATATTTTATGTGTTTTTTGATGAAGAATTCGAAAAAAATATTTTCAGAATTGTACTCTTTAGGAAAACAATAGAAAAAAATATTTTTCTGAAAAAATAATTTTTTTTCCTATGATAATGCAGAGCTATACAGTTGATTATTTTTTCAAAGAGTGCTCATATAGATATCAGACTACCATAAAAATTTTATTCAAATCAGTGCAGCCAATTAAGAGAAAAAAATGTTTTTCTGTTTTCGGCTTTTTTAATTTTTACTCGGAACCCCATTGATTTTGAGATCTAAAAATTTCAAAATCGATGTACTATTATAGTACAAACATGCCCTGAAAATATCGTTCAGAAAAACCCGGGGGCAATTTTAGCATCCTTATCTCCCTATGGCCTTTATTTTTTTGCAGAATCTGGAAAGTAAAAATGAATTCAAATCTAACATAAATTTAATATTTTTATATGCATTATTTGTTCCAATAAACCACTGAACGTGTTATTTGAGAGATAACGCCAGAATGATGTGTAAAAGTGGTCGATTATTGGGTCCATTGTGGTGGTTACATAAATGATGTATTCCACACGAAATGCCATTGAATACCTACACTTCAAAATAAAATACAAACATTGAAATTTTTAATAGTTGTTTTACTTCATTTTAAATTTATTACTCATCATTTATATTTTATAGAGAATAACTTTTAATATAATGTATATACATTAGGGTGGTCCTTATTTTTGAACATTTGAATTTTGAACTCCGTACCCCCCAAATTTGTTCGTTTTCATGAGACTTGAATTCCTGTTAAATTTGGTCATGATCAACCAACCCCTTCCCGTGCCGACTTAGGGTTGAAAAAAGTCCAAATAGGGTAGTTTTATTGTTTTTTGCGTTTAATTAAAAAAATAAAGCAATTAGCATAAATATGTATATAACATTTATTGTAGAGCGTAAAATTGTCTATAAAAAATGTTCTCATAGTGTATCTCGAAAATCTATTATTTCCCATGAAAAATAATAAATTTTATTTGAAAAAAGTTATTTGTTGACGGTAACGTAAATATATGATATGAATGGTAGTCCAGTTAAAGAAGCATTTTGACAAGAAATTTTAAGGGACAAGCAATGTTATTGTTGATTATTATAGATTCTGGTGCGGAGAATTCGAAAAAAATAACCCGGACTAGAAAAAAGTTGTGCAACACCCTTAAAAATGGGGTTGAAGGGTGAAATCCCATTTCTATGTGTATTTTCAATTTATTTCAAAATCTAAAGAGACAATAAGGTATTTTTATGGTTGACATTTGTTGGAGACACTGAGATGAATCGATTGAGACCACATGTACTGAATTTGACCCAAAATTACCCCTTCTAAAATATTTAATATAGGTAAAAATGTTTATTTTTGGTGAAAATAGTTTAAAAATTAATAACTTCCGTTAAAATCATCCAAATGACTCGAAATTGGTCTCAAATTGTTCCTAAAAGTCCGAAGAATAATGAGAAACTATAAATTAAAAAAATATAATTAGTTTAAACAATGAAAATTGTTAATATTAGGGTAAGTGACGTAAATTTTTGAAAAATTGTCATTTTACTAAAATTTAATTAAAAACATAATTGTTAAATATTTTCTTTTATAAAACTAATGTGAATATCTTTGATTTGTATATACAAACAAAATGAGCCCCTCCCAAAAAATATTTAATCACTTGAACGGATACAATTCCACACAAAAATTCACCGAATTTTTTTGTTTTATTGAAATAATATATTTTTATGCATTTTCGCATACATTATTGTGCACTCATATGAGCCTTTATTAATGCATAAACTTGTAATTTACGTTAAAGCATACATAAAAGTAAGTTTTAATCATAATTTACAGTTTTATTTAAAAAAAATGTTTTTTATTTAAATTGTATACAACAAATGCGCTGCATTTTAGTGTGGAATTACATCCGTTCAAGTGATTAAATATTTTTTTGGGGAGGGGGGGTGTCTCATTTTGTTTGTAATTACAAATCGAAGATACTCACGTTGATTTTACAAAAAAATATTTAACCCTTATGTTTTTAATTAAATTTTAGTAAAATGACAATAATTTAAAAAATTACGTCGCTTACCCTTAAATAATAACAATTTTCATTGTTTAAACTATTAAATTTTTTTTAAATTATAGTTGATCATTATTCTTTGGAATTTTAGGAACAATTTGAGACCAATTTCGAGTCATTTGGATGATTTTAACGGAAGTTATTAATTTTTAAACTATTTTCACCAAAAATAAGCATTTTTACCTATATTAAACATTTTAGAAGGGGTAATTTTGGGTCAAATTCAGTACATGTGGTCTCAATCGATTCATCTTAGTGTCCCCAACAAATGTCAACCATAAAAATACCCTATCGTCAGTTTAGATTTTGAAATAAATTGAAAATACACATAGAAATGGGATTTCACCCTTCAACCCCATTTTTAAGGGTGTTGCACAACTTTTTTCTAGTCCGGGTTATTTTTTTCGAATTCGCCGCACCAGAATCTATAATAATCAACAGTAACATTACTTGTCCCTTAAAATTTCTTGTCAAAATGCTTCTTTAACTGGACTACCATTCATATCATATATTTACGTTACCGTCAACAAATAACTTTTTTCAAATAAAATTTATTATTTTTCATGGGAAATAATAAATTTTCGAGATACACTATGAGAACATTTTTTATAGACAATTTTACGCTCTACAATAAATGTTATATACATATTTATGCTAACTGCTTTATTTTTTTAATTAAACGCAAAAAACAATAAAACTACCCTATTTGGACTTTTTTCAACCCTAAGTCGGCACGGGAAGGGGTTGGTTGATCATGACCAAATTTAACAGGAATTCAAGTCTCATGATAACGAACAAATTTGGGGGGTACGGAGTTTAAAATATCCAAAAAAATTTCCTTCACCTATAAATAAGGACCACCCTAATATACATATGTTACCGGTAAAGTATAATTAAGGCATTGTATAGATTTCCTAAGAATTCTATACAATGCCTAACGATTTCAGGCAAAGTATGAAATAATTGTTTAATAGAAATTTATTACATACTTTTCCTTGGCATTCTATAGAATACATAGGAAATATATAGAATGCCATGTGTTATTAGAAAATGTATTAAATAAATACAAAATGATGTTATTAAAGCAGATAGATATTAGTTAACTAATTTTAAAAGGCAAAACTCATATTAAGGGCCTTACTTATTAAAATAACAAAATTACATAAACAATATTGGAACCTACTCCGTAATATGATTAAAAATTGTTAAAATAAAAAACAAAAATATTAGATATTATTTAGTCATTTAAAAACATATTAGTTCAGATGAGTATTAGTTAAGATAGATAATTTAGTATTGGCGGTAAGCTGCAAACCTTCAGTTATTGAGAATGATCAAATATTTGTTTATTATATATTTGTATCTGAAATATTTTAGTATTTTATTATACAGTGTGTTGATAAAGTAAGGAACAAAATTCATACCTCCGTCATTTATTGTTTTCAAGCAAAACGCTCGGACACGTCGATTAGTATTTTTAGTTGCGGATTTTTTGACATATGAAATTTGTATATAGGGTGTCTCAAGAAGAACATACGCAGACATAATTGATTTTTTTAAATGGAACACCCTACATATTATACTATTTTTGAATTATAGGATAAATTCTGAATACTTTTTGTACAGCATACTATATCTCTAAAATTAGCGGTTTATGGAATAATCACGTTTTAAATGTGTCTCAAGATGAATATATTATGCAGTCATCATTGATTTTTTTTAATGGAACATTCTGTATATTATCTCATTTTTTAATTGTACAGTAAATTCTGAACACTTTTTGTACAACTTACCACAGCTCGAAAATCAGTGGTTTTTGAAATAGTTTTATTTCTTTTGTATATTTTATTATTAAAGTTAATTAATTTTTTATTTATTTATAACATTTTTAACGTCATTATTCCAAAAATCACTGATTTTAGAGATATGGTATGCTGTACAAAAAGTGTTCAGAATTTATCGTATAATTCAAAAATGGCATAATTTACAGGAAGTTCCATTTAAAAAAATCAATGATGACTGCATATTATTATATTCATCTTGAGACACATTTTTAACGTCATTATTCCATAAACCACTGATTTTAGAGATATGGTATGCTGTACAAAAAGTGTTCAGAATTTATCGTATAATTCAAAAATGGTATAATATATAGGGTGTTCCATTTAAAAAAATCAATGATGACTGCGTATGTTCTTCTTGAGACACCCTGTATACAAATTTCTTATGTCAAAAAATCCGCAACTAAAAATACTAATCGACGTGTCCGAGCGTTTTGCTTGAAAACATTAAATGACGCAGTTATGAATTTTGTTCCTTACTTTATCAACACACTGTATAAAGTAAGTCAACATCTGTATTTAAACCAAAATTGGTTGGTTTACATTATTTATGTTTATATTTCATATATTGCCGGCTACCAGTTTTTTTTTTAACTTTTTATACAAAAGTTGTTCCCTTATTTCTACTAAGTACGAATCTACAAAAAATAAATAGGTTTCCATTTAAAAAAATTTGTTGATCCCAAAATGACCTTAAAACATTCACTCAAGATCAAAATTGTTACCTCCATTGGTTTTACCCCTCCAAATCCTGAAACTTTTGTACCAAACATTTTCTGTAAAAATCCATAGTTTTCCAGATATTAAGCAGTTTCAAGTTAAAAAACTCACCCGGTATAATTAAAATAATTTCATACATTGCCTGGTGATTTTAGGCATTCTATAAAATACCTAGGAGTTCTATACATTGTCGGATTTCATAAATTACCGAAAACATATATATTTGATATTTACAAAAAAATAATCATAATAACAACTTACCTTTACAATTACGTTGTTAAAATCTCTGCAAATAAATTGGCTAATAAATTAAAATTTGGATTGTTGATTAATTGTAATTTATCTCACAAACACAAAATTCAACCGGGGTAGTAAAAACTAATTAACATTTCAAAAACAATTACCCCATAAAATCAATATTTTCTATAAATTGTACATGATATGTTGAAAGTAAATATTATCGTAGCTTAATTTCAATGTTCAGATTTCGATCGATGTACATTAAAAAATTATACTTTACTTGATTTGTTTGTGGATCAACATGTCAGATTCTGGGAGTGTAATAACATTTATACGATTAAATATATGTTTTATGTATGTTCGGATATACGCTAGGAAAACATCGTTTCTATCGCCACTAAGTGGCAAAATTAAATGGGTTTTAGTCAAACGTAGAGAAAGCCAAACTGTCAAAAGTTATATAGAATAAATCTGCCAAGTAAATGGACAGTACTTTCTTATGTTTTCGATATTAAAATTTTAATTAGTTACAGCTAAAAGAAATTTCAAAATTGTTCATTCGTAATGTTGCGTTTCGAAAAATCGTGTTTCGAAAAACTTGCCGAATACTAGGTAATTATTGTTTCTAGCGCCACCAAGCGGCAAAAGTTAATAGTTTTGAGTTTCTGTCAAACGTAGAGAAAGCCAAAGTGTCATGAAAGTTATATAAAGTAAAAATAAATGTACAGTGCTTCCTAAAGGTGGCTACAGACGTAACTACAAGCTTGACAACACCGCTTGATCAATCCGTTTGTACAAGCATATTGAAGCGTGTGTATGGTAATTTTGCGCAAGCATTATGATTGCACAATCCGCTTGAAGATTGATTGCATTTTAATCATACCGCTTTTACAATCCGCGATTGCACAAGCTGTCTCAACGTGTGTACCAAGAACGTGTAGGTTTTTACAAGCAAACGTTAGCTGTGTGTCAGCTGTACATGTGATAACAAACTGCCGCTTGTACAAGCATGTGCTTGTGCGTGTGGTGGTGCAGCGAAATTGTGCGTGCTTGTACAAACGGATTGGTCAAGCTGTGTTGTCAAGCATGTAGTTACGTCTGTAGCCACCTTTATGTTTTATATTTTAAAATTTTAATTAATTACAGCTAAAAGAAATTTCAAAATTAATTAAAACTTGGTAAAATATTTCCTCAGTGCATATATAAAAAAAACAGCGAAATCGAAGCTTAGGTACATTACGTATGGTAACGCTCTTTTTGAAAGTATAAACAAATGTGGCAATGTGTCGCTTTTGACAGATGGTTTCCTAATGTATAACTCGGACAAATATGAATGGATTGGGATGTTTTTTTTTTGCTTGAAAGAGTATATTCTCGAGACGATTCCATATAAATATTATCAGAATCTGACTATGGACTTTGAAGATGCTTAAAAAAAAGAAAAAAAAACACTGAACACACTGAACACAATTCAGTTTAAGAGTTTTCGAAGTCAATGCGAAGCCAAAAAAAAAACATTTTTTGAAGAAAATAAACCCAAGCGACTATACAAACTGTTAAAAATTCTTATACAGAGTGATTTATAACTACTGTAATAAATTAAACAGTAGATCGAAGATGTTATTGTTAGCCAAAAAGTTTATGTGAACATGTGTCCGGAATTCTTCGTGACGGAGTTACAGCCTTCAAAGATTTTTCTCAAAATTAGTGTTTATTAAATAACTAGAGAACTGTTACAGTTACGAAATTTGATAATCAGTTAATTGTAAAAAAAATTAAAGAACAAAAAAATACTTGATACAAATCAGCGGGCCCACTGGCTCCATACATCCCTAGTCTAAATTATTATTGTTTGATACTGGAAATCGATAAAATTTACTAATAGGTACTAAACCGGTTATTAAATTTCATATATATGTACCACAATGGATTATCTAGATATTAAATAAACACTAATTTGGGGCCAAATCTTTGGAAAGCTGTAGCTCCGTCATGAAGAATTTTCGGACACATAATTTTTTTTTCTTAGAATAACATGCTCAATCGACTGTTAATTTTTGACACTAGTTGTAAATCATTCTGTTTACTTTTCATAGTAATAAGTTTTTTTTAAAGTCGGTGTTAAAGTTTTTTTATTTTGATTATACAATTATAGTAAAAATATAAATAGGGTAGACTGGGTACGGTTGAAACGGTGGACGGTTGAAACAAAGCGAATATCTCGACACCCTGCGTGATGAGATTAGGGGTACAAGGGGAGAACGAAATGGGCGACAAGTCGAAATACGAATTTTAATGTTGTGTCGCTCTTCGTGCGCTCTGTTTGTGTGTAGGAGGCCCTATTGTGTTTTTTGACCGAAAAGTAAGTATTTTTAGTTCGTACATTTTTGTAATTATTATGGTTTTATTAAAGTTAGAGTATTGAGAGTTTTGTATCGTTTTAATTGAAGTTTGTAGAATATGGCTGTATGATTAGTTTTTATTCAAATTGATTATCATTCTTACTGTGAACCGTTCTATACCTAGACCTATACCTTTTTTATACCTTTCTATAGAAGAAACATTTTTTGTGGGTACGGTTGAAACAGTTTATTTATTTAATTTTCTTGTTTCTTAGATGCCAAGGGTACGCTAAACGAAGACTACGAGAGGTCAGGTCGATTTATCAACGTACAAACATGCCTATGAAGACGTAAAAGCCGAATCTTTGTTAAGAACAGCGGTAGAAAAGAATGCTTAAATTAATGCTGTTGAATTTTGAGAAATATAATAGCAAGTAGTACACAAACATTACAAAAAAAAATCGTCACCAACATATGATTATTATATAATTTAAGTTGTACTTAATATAAACCTTTGAAGGCTAATTAAAAATAATGTTAGATTATAAGTTTTATAAGTATCGTGAAAGACTTGAATATTAATAAAAAAATATTTGTGATATTTAACTGTACCATTACGAGTCGTAAAATGTTATTAGACGATGAATAAAACATGTTATTTATTATATTTTGTATTATTTGCATGTGTTTCAATTGACCCCAGGCACTGTTTCAATCGACCTTGGCATGGGGACGGTTGAAACAAATTACAATTTTTTTTGTAATTTGATTTTATACATAAAATACAATACAGTGATCTCAAATAACATTGCCCATTAGTAGACAGATATATGGTCTTTTATTTAATATACTATATTTCCGCCATCGCTCGCTTAACTAATCCCGATGCAGTGGACAATAAACGCTAAAATGTTTCAACCGTACCCAGTCTACCCTATATGTATATTCAAAAAAATTAATTAATTGTATTTTTTATTTTACCGAGGCAATTGAGAAATATATGATAGGAGAAAAATAATTAAAACCCTCCAAATCCCCAAAATTAATCATTCTGATTTTGAATATGAGAATTTTTCTGAAAATAGTTCCAATTAATAGATTTTTTTTCACTTAACCCTTTTAAATATTCACAAAACTAAAGGGTTCTTTAATTTAATAGAAAGCTTTCTTATAAATAATAAATAACTGATCATTTGGAAATTGTATAATAGGTAAATTAATATTTTATATATAAAATTTTATTAGTATAAAACATTAATAAATACGTACTTATAAACAATTGTAAATAAAATGGTACAATTGAAAGCATTAATAACAAAACTATTATCTTTATACACATGAACATTATACATAATAAAATGTATCCTCAGTGCTGTAGTCCCCGTCATTGAAAAATAAGCTTTCTTCCATGAAAGATGATGAGCGCACGTTATCCCATCAGGATAATCCATCATCCGGCGACTTATCGTTCCATTCTTTGAAGCACCTGACAAAACAGGCCCGTCTCTCAATTTATTTTAATGATTGCATATTAACAAACCAGGGAGTTTAACAAATGCAAATATATTTATTATGCTAATTCTTTTGTCACGATTTATGATTTTGTTTTAGGTTACATGTAAAGGAATATGTTTGTTTTTAAGGATATCATTAATAAAGGTGTATTATTAAGAAATTCATCAGTTATTCTCTTGACGTTAAGCGTCGGATGATTTTATTTTGCTTCCTTGCAATATCAAAGAGACGAGAAGCTTTGTGATTGTTTTAAAATGAGAAGAAATAGTTATTCTCCGATTTAAAAATTTTAATTTGATCTTTCCGTTTCAGGTCAAAACAAACACTTCGTTCTGTGTTTGCATATTTGTGTGTCTGTCTGTCCCCTGAATCTTTGTCACACGCATAACTCAGGAATCACCGAACCGATATTAATGAAACTTGGTTGGTTGGTCGGGTCTGGCTTGAGAACGGTCTAATTTTAAAATCATCAAAATCGTGTGTAAGGGGGAGGGGTGACATCCCAAAATAAATATTTTATTAGATATCTCAAGAACGACACGTTACATGAAAATTTTATAGAATTCTTTTTGTAAAACATACAATTTCTTATAATATAAGTTACTAACGTTTGTTGTAAAATATTTACTTACAAAGATTTATCTGAATTTGCTTTAAAAAATCGTAAATTGTTTTTTTTAATTGCTATTTACTTTGACATATTAAATGTCATTTTGACGTTTACATTTCAGATTCAGATTGAATTTGTTAAATAATTAAAATATACGCCAAAATAATCAGGTGCGTCTTAAGAAAAATTTTGAAATTACATATATTCTTTTAGTAAAATTGTATAAAAATTAAATGGTTCAATAATTGTAATACCTATCGGTTTTTATTTAAATTGTTCAATAATTCACTGAATTTATTAAATTTGGCACTAGGAAGCACTGTGCATTTATTTGGCAGATATTTTTAAAACTATAAATTTTTTTATAGAAGAGTAGAGCAGTGAATTATAATTAATAATTGTGTATTAGCGACAATTCGTCACAAATACGTTGTGGGTTCTTATGCCGTGTTAAGACCAGAAAGACAAAACAGCAACACGGTGTTTGTTGGTGAAAATTGCAACAAACCCTATATAGTTTTGGTCTAAACACGACATTATACTTTATACAGGCTGACCCATTGTAATCTATCACCCCCATAATTTTTTTTATCTATCAATTAAATCAAAAAATGTTTCAAATAAAAGTTGTTCGATTTTAAGGGGGACCCAAAATGGTGTTATTAATTTTTGATTTTTTGGACGTGTTCATGGTCAAACAGGGCCATAATTTTTTGTTTGACTTAAATTTTTTTAATATTTAACAAAATAATTTTAGATTTTAGATTTTCACTAAATTTTTACTCGAAACCCATTAACTTTAGAGGAAAAGTTTAAAAAACAAAAAATGTTTATTTTAATCTGATGTTACATAGAAAATGATTGCATTTTTTTTAATTTAATTTTTTTTGCTATAATACTTTGAAGAGCAAAAGTTAAAAAAAATCTGATATAATTTTCCTAGTTATATCAGATTAAAATAAACATTTTTTTCTACACTTTTCCTCTAAAGTTAATGGGTTTCGAGTAAAAAATTAGTGAAAATCTAAAATCTAAAATTATTTTGTTAAATATTAAAAAAAAATATTTAAAACAAAAGCTGTTTGTTTTTTTTCTAAACAATAAGATACCGTAATGAAAACTATAGGTTTTCATTTGAAAAAAAAATATGTTGTCCCTTGTTGACCATGAAGTCGTCCAAAAAATAAAAAAATAATAACGCCATTTTGGGTCCCCCTCAAAACCGAACAGTTTTTATTTGAAACATTTTTGATTAAATTGATAGATAAAAAAAATTAGGGGGGTGATAGATTAAAATGGAACAGCCTGTATAATTTTTTTTTGTAATAAATATTTCGTCTCATCATATGATTAGTGTGTACATTAAAATACATATCAAGTACCTAGAAGGTAAAGGTAATAATTATAATAAAAGATATTAATTAAAATTTCAAATAAATAATTTATTGAAGTCAACAAAAATCTACCATGTTTTTACAATAAATTTCCCAGTAATGAACATTTAATTTGTATATCAGATATAATGTTTAATATTTAGATAAATATATTAATATCTATATACAAGTTTTTAAATAAAAATTGTACAACTTTTCAGATAGTATTCTTTTGAAATAATTTTACTATTCCAATATACAACTACGTAATTGTTGTACATTTATTTATTGACATTTAAATAATAAGATTTTGTTTTGTAAATTGTGTGGAAGACGTGTATTTTATATTTAAGTATCTAATAATTCAAATTGATAATATAAATAGTATATTAATATATTATAATAATAGATTAAATGTATATTAAACTATCTTTAAAAGTAGAAAATTATTCATAAAAGTATTATCTTAACTTAATTAATTGTGCTTATACTATATAACAAAAGTATTTAAGTAAGTAAGACCTCTTAAAAACGAAAATATTTTTAAATAAGGTACTGGCACCAATCTTGAACGCGTTAGGCCTATTTCACACATATACGGTTTCATTCGGTTCGGTTCGTTTTCGGTCGCTGCCGACAAGTGTGAAACGATGATTCAGTTTGTATTCGGTACCTAATAGAAACCGTACAGAACTGAATACTCCCTCCACACGGACAGATTTCATCAGGTTTCAGGGAACAGAAAGCAATCAACGCGTTCACACATACTCGGTTTAGTTTCGGTTTTAACCTGATAGTGAGTGTTATTTTTTTTAAGTTTTGTCGCGGATTTTCTAATAAAATGAGCGGTTTTCCAGATGTTGATGTGGATATCGTCTTCATGCTCTTTAGCTTCGGGAAAATAGTGTAGAATGCTCCAAATTCCTGCTGTAAAGTGATGAGAGGGTGCTCGCAATGAATTCTAGTATTCCTCCTTCATTTTTTAATTTTTTTATAGAGAAACAACATGGCAACAACTCTCTCCATGATAACTACTGAGTTTACGGAAAAAAATAAAACCTAATATGAACCGTATGAGAACCGTGTATGTGTGAAAGGGTTTGATTCGTTTTCGGCTGAAACCGAAAACGAACCGAACCGAATGTAACCGCGTATGTGTGAAACAAGGCTAAAGCGTAAAGTATAATTGGTGGCGGGCCACCTTTTTGTAATTCTCATCAATTTAATTACCAAAATCCGCAAATATAGTTTTTTTATCATAACCTTTTATTTTGTGTATAAAATGATAAGTTTACACAAACGTTATAAAATAAAGAGTCGTAAAATTTAAAACAATTTAAAGCATTTACATGAGAAAATACACTTTTCTTGATAGTGTGGCCCAACCGTGATAAATTATTTGTCCATTGTTTTTAAACAAAATGATCAATTATCATGAAATCACGCTGTAAGACAGTTATGTAATAGCAGTAGTCAAACATCAACAAATATTTCTAATTCAGTGTATTTAAATTAAAAATGTTCAATATTGGTGCCAGAAATATCAGACATTATTGAATTACTAGATAATTAAAAAATAAAGATACAAGTAGAATACATGTACCTTTAATTGATTAAATAACATTAAGTTATTATCTTAACAAGTATTTTAAGAAAATTAATTTCTAAAATGATGTGAAAAGCTGTAATCTCAATCTGTGTTTCAATTAATATTTAATTAATATACCATAGGTATATTTAAAATAAAGTAATACATAAAACAAAAGCGCTTTAATAAATCTGCCATTATTATCAAAAGATTTGTTATTATTTTCAATCAGAATTTACACAGAAATGTATAGAATATTAATTCTACAGAGAAATTTGATTTGGTAACTGTTGCTTTACGTTGTACAATCTTCATTATACAAAGAACACGTAATTGTATTATCTATAAAATATTTACAGAGATGTACATTCGCGTTTACAGAACCTGCGTCATAAAACTACTCTCAGAGATTATCGCTAACTTCTTCTATCAATTTATGATTCAATCTCAAACTTTATATTCTCGTCTCATGTATATATATGTTACTGTAAAAGCCCGAACTGAGGTAAAACCTAGGTTTTACCAACTGTTAATGGTAAAAGTCCGAATTTCGAACTTTTACCATCAAACACTCGGTAAAACCTAGGTTTTACCAAGAGACACGGTAAATGTTGAAAAATAGAGTACCTAGGTATCAAAAATATGTTAAAAAATATATAGAAAATCACAAATATTAAATTTTACTAACAAAATATTGGGGCGAATGGGGATTAATCTAGTATAAAATACGGGGATTCAATCTCCGCCTTGGTTAGGGCAATCTATTGGGGCGGAAGGGGATTAATCTAGTATAAGAAACGGGGATTCAATCTCTGCCTTGGTTAGGGCAATCTATTGGGGCGAAAGGAGATTAATCTAGTGTAAAAAACGGGGATTCAATTTCTGGTTTGGTTATAACCTAACAAAGGCGGAGATTGAATTTTCGTATTTTATACTAGAATAATCCCCATTCGCCTCAATATTTTGTTAACAAATTTGTGATTTTCTATATATTTTTTTAACATATTTTTGATACCTACTCTATTTTTCAACATTTACCGTGTCTCTTGGTAAAACCTAGGTTTTACCTCAGTTCGGGCTTTGACAGTAAGATATATACAAATATACATATTACATATATAGTTTACGTCACTAATATATGTTGTTTACAAAGCGTCAAGAAATACCCGGGAAGAAATTGTACATAGATCTACAGAAATCTGCATTTTGGGACATCATATTTTTCACTGGTTTTTGATCTGTGGAGACTTGCAATGATCTACAATGACATACAAAGATCTAAAACAATCTACAAAGATCTCTAAAGATCGTTGCAGATCGTAATAGAGATTAAAACGTTGAAAATTCATGATTTTTCAACATTCAAAAATCATTAATTTTCAACTTTACTTCAGAGATCGTTGTAGATCTTTGTAGATCATTTTAGATATTTGTAGACCGTTGTAGATCTTTGCAAGTCTCCACAAATCAAAAACCAGTGAAAAATATAATGTTATCTCAAAATACAGATCTGTCGAGATCCGAGTAGATCTCAGCCGATCTACAACTTTTTCCCCGAGTAGACAAAATTCGTGTTGAAATAAGTAAATTAATTTACAAATATCTACAATTCAGGTTGTTTAACATATGTATATATTATTGTGAGAAATCTAAATTTAAACTGAATGTAAATTATAATACAGTGGTACCTCGACATACGAGTGCCCCAACATACGAGTTTTTCGAGATACGAGCCGGCGAGCGAGTGATTTTTTGCTTTGAGTTACGAACGAAATTCGAGATACGAGTTCGGTTTTGTGTTTTTTTCTAAACGGCCTACAGGTGAAAGCGAGAAAAATGTAGCGAAAAAGACCAGTGAGGATATCTAATTTATTTCTTTACATTCTCTTTTTTGTTTTTGTACAATAAATATTTGTCATTTTTAAATACGTTTTTATTATTCAAAACCACGTAACAAAAATAACTGGGGTGACATTTTGGGCGTTGGAACGGATTAATGGTAGTTCAATTGTTTTGTATGGGGAAATTTGCTTCGAGATACGAGTAATTCAAGATACGAGCAAGGTTGCGGAACGAATTAAACTCGTATGTCGAGGTACCACTGTATTGTTATTTTAATGTCCGATATTATTATAGGACTTTTAAATGTAGTACCAAATATAAAGAAGATGTCTCATAGTACTTCATATAAATGGAAGCGACGCTTAAATAATAAGAGAAAGAAAACACATTCGTTCCTAAATGGGAGTAAGACGGAATAGGCATGATGACAGTAACAAAGTATCATTGAAATTATGATTTTAAATAATGAAATAGGATAAAAAGATTCTAAAAAATGTATTTATTATTATATTAAAAGCGAGATTATTATAATGTTTGTTAAAATAAAAATGCAAAATACAACAATCCACCATGTGAAATGGAACAACAAACAGAGCTAATGACGTCACGCATCAATAAACGTGATTGACTTTTATTTTAGATAAATATAAATTTCTCTTACAAGATTATTAGGTACATACCTTATTTAGGAACTTATATATCTATTTTGGAATTCATTTTTAACACACAAAATAATTAAATTATTGTCTAACTCTGAATGTTTGATTATTGTTGACAAAGAGTGTGACGTCACAACTCTGAAATGTCACCTGCCAGCGTTTTGGCGCGAATTTCAAAATTAGTTTTAAAAGAGTCAATTTTTGCAATTATACCTTTATTTTCTGCAGAAATAAGTAATTTTATGGAAATAGGAAACACGTAAGATAATCAGAATAGTTTTTTTTAAATTAGGCATTTTTTTTTAAAGTTGGAATAGGTCATCATCTTTTATTTTATCAAGTCGTGTGGGGGTATTAACCCGGGTAACACCGGGACCAATGCGCTAGTAAACAATAAATATAAGATTGTTTTAGTAATTCAAAGAATTTTAGAACAAGTTTTCCAAATATTATAATAATGAGTACAAAATTTAAAACTAATGAGGTTACGAATTTCGTAATTTAATGTACTTAACACTTTTTGTAAATCTGACAGAAAGTTAAAATAGAGTTATAAATAAATATCATGATGAGTAAAAAATTCTAAAATCCACTGTTTATTTTTATTTGTAAATTGATTCAGTTATTTCAATTATAAAATAATAGCATTGAGAAGTATTTGAATACAAAGGTGTGGAAATTATATCGGAAGTACATTTATTCAAAATTACCTACTTTATGTATCAGAATACATTATGTAAATCAGGTAAATAACTTGTTTATTCTGTATAATGAAACAGATTCGATATAAATACAGAAACCTGAATTATTCTTTTGCTGATTAACTGTATATATAAATGTTTTATTCAATTGAAGTAAAGTCTTTTAGTAACTTTACTCGTATATAAGAAAGAAGAAGATTATATTGAAAGTTTTATGACGCTGATTTTATAAAAATATATTATTCCATACCTTCTATTATTTTACATATATTTTATTCACCTATAAAATAAGTATATTATTAGTACAAAATAATTAATATTATATGTCGGCGCGAGGAATTTATTTAGTTCAAATTGGCGCTAAATACGTGGAGTGACGCAGTCCAATTAGAAGTCAGAAGTTAGAACCAATCAGTAGATCAGGAAATACGCTAAGTGGGGGTCGATTTGGAAGGGGACAAACAGAATTTGCGGCTGTGAGGGACAACGAGAAGGCAGTCATCGTTTGGGCCACCTATCGACAACTTATCGTGTTTTTAAATGTGTTAATTCACACCTGAACTGCAATCTCTTAGTTTGACAATTGCATTATGTTCTGTGTATTTATAATTGTTATAGAAACATTCTATTAATGCCGTTTTCGATAATTGAAAGTATTGTGAAGTTAATAAAAAGACAGTGTGTGATTTTGTAATTGTTACTTAATGATTCATGTTGATTAAAAGACAATATTGCGGATTTGTACTTGTTTTATTCATGATGACGAAAGTAAAGCAGATTATTGACAGTGCATGTGACGTGTGATGCCACCATATTACGTGTGAACCCACCACACTCCGACATCAGAAGTGCGATCTGCCAAACCCGATCTATCGGACCATCTAGACAAATTATTTGATTAGTATCGATTCCAATCGAATATTGTTCTCGCTAAACAAATTATTTGAAAAATTTTACACGTCAGCAACAGTTGAGTCATATTTGCATTACGTCATTTGATCCGAAAAATTATTTTGAAAAATTTTACACGACAGCAACAGTTGAGTCATATTTTCATTACGTCATTCAATCCAAATGGTGACGTATTGATCCAAGATTGTTGTGAACATGTTGATTGAGCCAAATAACATTGTAATTTAACTGATTATGAAATATCTGCGATGTGTCAGTTAATACGTTTGAACTAGAGGCTTTATATTCAAACAATGTCATTAACTTTAAAACCTTTGTTTTGAATTTGATATTAACATTCCTACTGCATCAATTATAGAAGCTTGAAATATTTAGATCACTCATGAGTATGTGTAATGAGTTTTTACGATTACGATTGCTTTCACGTTATTGTGTAACTGTGTGTGTTCGATCGTATCTACAATGAAGTCAAGGTAAACCACCTTTAAAGTGAATACGATTGTGTTTGGTCAAAATGAGAAGGTGTTTTGGTTTAAATGCTGCGATGTGAGCTTTTTACTTATCAATCGTACTTCAGATACGGTAATCAAACCAAATCTTCACTAACTAACAATGAAACGTGCTTTGAGACGAATCGAGTTGAACGACTCGAAATTAAGTGAATATATTGCGACAAATCTGGTCACAAGCTAACTTTTTTTTAAGAAAAGGAGTAACGAAGCTAAGAAAGTTAATTTGGCTTGTGTGTAATCTGACATTTCAACATCAATAAACATAGTAGTAAATGGTCACAAACTCGTCGCATTATTTCACAGTAATGCAGATAGTTTGCTCAAATGAATGTCACTCAACACTTTTTGCCGGGAAAACACAAAGATTACATCTTGATAAATATTTGGATACAGAGGTTTTTGATATGTGCATTTCAGAACTAAAATTTCCAATAGCTGTATAGACATCCAGTTTGAAGAACCTATCCAAAATAGTATCACGCAGCTTACGTCATATGGGACCTATTGTGTGTGAGAAAATCAAGTAAGTTATGATTTGTTTAGTTACTAATGGTACTCTCCATGCTAGTACGCCAGAATCATGCAGTCCAGTGATTATTGTCAAGAAGAACGGCATTGAACAAATGTGTGTCAATTAAGGTGAACTGAACAGCAATACTAGTCCCATTAAGTTCTCATTGTATTATTTCCAATCAAATGGATGGCTTCTTGGATGACATTTATTTTATCTGTCTTGATATGGCGGTTTCATCAAGTACCTGTAAAAGAAGATTATATTCATAAGACAGCCTTTTTTAACTCCAATTGTGTTTTTGTGAATACATCGTGATGCAATCCGATCAGCGTTCAATCATTAAGTTCATTGCCGAATGATATTTTAATTTACATGGATGGTGACCTTATCAAGTGTCAAATATTTAGTGTAGGTCTTCCCATGATCGATCAAGTTTTTACGGCACTGCAAAAAGTTGGAGTTTTTGTGAATCTTAAGTGTTTCTTCTCTAAGCGATCCGTAGAATAACCTGCCAACTTTTTATACAATGGTACTGTGAACTGTAAAGCCAACGAAACTGTCGCACAAGTTTGACAATCCTGCGGGTCGATCAGTTACTTCAAGTGCTTCATTTTATCTTTCTCTGAGTGCATGAGAGATTCATCTCTACAACCTCAACTTTGGTCCTTATCATTTCAAGAAGGCTTATCCATTGAACTCCATACAGATGCTAGCAGTGCAGGTCTAAAATCTATCCTTATTCAGATAGGTAAATAACGGACGAGAGTAAGTAGTAGCATGCATGAGCGTGAGAGCCACTGAACCCAAAAGTTATTATCGCTCATATGTATTGGAGACACTTCCAGTTGTATGCGCTGTCAAGCATTTGAGACGATACCTGTATAGAAGAACATTCAATATTGTGATAGATTGCAACGCTATTAAATCTTAAAATGCATAAACACGAGTTGCTACCGAGGATTCACATATGGTTGGCGTACCTTCAACATCACGACTTCTTAATCGAGTGTCATCAGGGATCTCAAATTATTCATGCAAACTTTTTCAGTCGCAATCCGATGGTGTACATCAATATGGCTTACAATGCGGATTATTGGCTCAAGTGGAGCAAAACCGTGATAAAGAATTGGCTACTATAACTAGAAATAGATCAGAGTGACGAATTATGTGAGTATTGCTTGTATGTTTTAGTATTATAGTGAAAACATAAACGATAAACCAGGGCGCAATAGCTGAAAAAGTAGTGTCCAGTTATTTACAAGGTAACATTATCAACACTTATCATATCTGCGAGAAGAATCCTGGGAGACAATCTGCAGAAAACTGTGTACTATGCAAGATAGTTAATGGTGCATCTAGAGCAAGGCAGGTAAAAATGTATCCTGTTGAAAGGAACCAGTTCCATTCCATGAATTCCACATCGATATGACGAGCAGGCTGATTAAACGCAACGATAAGCACGAGTATGTGTTAGTCGTTATTGATGCTAACACAAATTATATAAAGTTGACCTACGTGACAGATAGAACATGCTTTTCACACTCAAAATCTACTGGGCGTTCCGAAACAGATCAGTGATACCGTATTCAAGAGCGGAGTTTGGATATTATTGCAAGGAACATGACATTCTTTAACATTTTACAGTACCTGAAGTAAGTTGGTCGAATGACCAAGTGGAGCGAATGATAGTTGTAGTGAAGAACAATCATCCGCAATTATGAAAATAATTACTGAAACAAGGTGGCTCAATGGATTGCATTTAGCCATCATCTCTACAAAGAATAACACCAACTGATCTGGTTTAACTCATTTGTAAAGCAGAAGGTACTATTGGTAGAAAGAAGTTAGACAGCAATGTGCTGAAACGAAAGGAAGAAAAATGAATGATTCGACAAGCGAAAAACTTGAAGTCAGGCGATTTCAATAAAGGTGTTATTGTTCTTTTTAAAACGAATTCAATTTGGATTCGATCTTTGATATCTTGATGTTTATTTTTAGGGTTGCCTAGTTTTTGTTATCAAATGGACGATCAACTATGTCTCGCATCTAGGCCAGGAGACTGCATAAGCCAGGAAGCCGAATCGGCGGTAGATGACTCTATCGAGGTTGAAAACCAGCATGTCAATGTGTCGGCGATTGATGACTCCGCTGAGATTGAAAACATCATGTCGATGTTTGATCGTCTGCTACAATGAGTAACGGTGAGTGTTTCGTCGTTGACGAATATTTTTATGTTTGTATGAGTGAATTGAGTCTAGTTGGAAGGCAGATTCGAATGTTCTGGTGTAAGTGAAGTCAGGTTGCTGACTCCTTATTTTGCAGTTGTGTTTGTATGTGAGTCTAGTTGTAGGACAGGGGCCTCCTAGCTCAATTGTTCTGGAGTAAGTGGAAGTCAGGTTGCTGACTCCTTACTTTGCAGATGTGTTTGTATGAAAGTGTGGAGTCAAGGGGTGACGTGGGACCATAGGGCCTCCTAGCTCAGACAGTCTGGAGTAGTCGGAGGGCATGATGTTCCTCGATGCTTTGCAGATGTGTTTGGTATGTCTAGTTGTAGGACAGGTACCTACTAGCTCAAATACTCTAGTGTGTATGATGATGTGTTTGTATGAAAGTGTGGAGTCAAGGGGTGACGTGGGACCATAGGGCCTCCTAGCTCAGACAGTCTGGAGTAGTCGGAGGGCATGATGTTCCTCGATGCTTTGCAGATGTGTTTGGTATGTCTAGGTAGGACAGGTGCCTACTAGCTCAAATACTCTAGTGTGTATGATGATGATGTGTTGAACCTAATGAATTTTTGCCTTTTATTCATTATAGAATTCGATTTTGAATTCAGAGATAATGATGTTTTGTCAGTGAAAGACCGAGCGGTCAATGTAATTGTTATTGTGTGCAGAATACTTTGTGAGTTATTTTTCAGGGCATGTCGAGCGCGACCTGCTGCAGAATGGCCGTGTCGGCGCGAGGAATTTATTTAGTTCAAATTGGCGCTAAATACGTGGAGTGACGCAGTCCAATTAGAAGTCAGAAGTTAGAACCAATCAGTAGATCAGGAAATACGCTAAGTGGGGGTCGATTTGGAAGGGGACAAACAGAATTTGCGGCTGTGAGGGACAACGAGAAGGCAGTCATCGTTTGGGCCACCTATCGACAACTTATCGTGTTTTTAAATGTGTTAATTCACACCTGAACTGCAATCTATTAGTTTGACAATTGCATTATGTTCTGTGTATTTATAATTGTTATAGAAACATTCTATTAATGCCGTTTTCGATAATTGAAAGTATTGTGAAGTTAATAAAAAGACAGTGTGTGATTTTGTAATTGTTACTTAATGATTCATGTTGATTAAAAGACAATATTGCGGATTTGTACTTGTTTTATTCATGATGACGAAAGTAAAGCAGATTATTGACAGTGCATGTGACGTGTGATGCCACCATATTACGTGTGAACCCACCACACTCCGACATATATGTAATAAGTAAATAATACCGGATTATATGACTTTGCATATTTCGGCAAATTTAAAAACTTTTGTATTTTAATAATTTTCTATTGTTTTTGAATATTTCTTACAATTTTGGTGGATAAATACAGGCCCGGATTTATCATGCAGGCAGTGAAAGCACGTACCTAGAGCGGCAAAAATTAAGGGGCGGCAAATTTTGTTGGAAACTTGTTAAAAAAAGGTCTTCACACTTTCATAATAAATTTTAATGTAATTTTTATAAAAAAAACTAAAAAATTATATCAAAATTATTCCACCATTTAATGGGGGCTGCAATTTTCGCAACTGTCTAGGAGCGGCAAATTTCTAAATCCGAGCCTGGATAAATATTCAAAAACAAATATAAAAATTTGTTTTGACTGTTTATCTCACACTGCTATTTTCGTATTTATTTTTAAATTCAATAAAGCAGGTTACATTAAAAATATATTTGCAATAATATTTTTTAACCTGTTTTTTTTATTCAAAATTAAATTTTTTTTTTGAAAACTGTATTTTTAAATCAAGTTTAAAATTCATGGCATAAAAAGTCACAAAATTCAGTAATCTCCGATGTAATTGACATATAACTACATGTTTGTGCAAATTTTGCCTTTTTGTGTATATTTTAATTATTTTATATTGCATATAATCTGGTCTTTATAGTAATAAGTTATGTCAGTAGTGATCAATTGAAATTGAATTTCGGTTTTCATCTCAGTTTCGATCGAAACCTAAACTGAATATTATTAAAAGTAATTTTGATACAGATTTACTTAAGTTTTAACTCATTTTTGACTAGAAAAAATAGTATTAATATAATATATAAATAGCCTAAAATTAAACTCAAAACAACTACATATCGTCGCTTATCTAAGAACACCGCTCAAGTCGAAAATGAGCGGTTTTTACATTTTAATGTCATTGGATAGAGCTACTCATTGCGCGTCAATCTACCAATCACATTCTAGACGTTTCGGACAACAAGAGACCAGAATTAAAAAAAAATAGTGACAGCGCGCAAGCCGGTAGCCTATATAAAACATACACGGTTTTTTCGCTCTCCTGTAAAGTTGGTCAAAATGACTTGAGCGGTGTTGTTAGATAAGCAATGATATTAACTATGAATCATATGAATGAAGCCGAGTACATTCGATACGTGGCATAATGAAACGAACACAATTTCGGTTTCAGTTAAAAAACGCCCGAAACTGAAAACGAGCTTTCGGTCAATCACTAGTAATAAAATATCTCAAGTGATTTAAATGCAATTACATTTATTTCAGATTAAGAATTAATGTTAAAATTATATTTTACTGTATTTACATGAAATTAAGACAGTAAAGAAAACAAATTAATGTAGGTACTTTACAGTTTATGGAAGGTATGGAATATATGTATAATAATGTATATATATAATGTAAAACTGGAAATACTGTACGGTATATTTACGTCAATTTAAAAATGTTTCCAGTAACACAAAAGTGTATTTAATATTCAATTAACCTTTTCGAAATGGTTAATCAATAATTATAATTACTATCATTTATTCTTGTACGAAGAATTAATGTTACAACCACATTCAATCCATATAAATAAATATCGAAAAGGCTAATTTGATCTATTACAAATAAAACATTAATCAAAGTTTTGTATTTGTTTAATAAATAGGTACACATAAAGTTGTGTTTGTATCGGTATTATATATGTTACCTGTATTTTTAAACCCTTTGTGGTCCAGTAAAATTAACCTATTTTTGAAGTTGTACTTCTTTAGACGCATTTAGGGTGAAATTTTAGTAACGATGCGCGGGTACCATGTAAGGAAAACAACACCAGGAACTTAGTTTAGGTGTAGACTGTAGATAATACAGATATCTGTTATGATTGTCGGTAAAACAAGTTTTAACTTTTGTATTTGCACGCTAGATGTCACTATGCCAAAAAAGTATAACTTCTAGTGCGCGTACATAAGTACACACCTTAGACAAAGAAAGATATAGGACTAATAACACATTACTTAGCGATGTTAGTATATCGCTCCTCGAATCATTCGGATTTTAAAATTGTTTTATTATAAAATAAACTAATAATAAATGTTTTATATATTGTCTTTAAAAGTATTTCAGTGATAATTGATTAACAGAGAAGCGTCTATTTGGAACTATCAATTCTCATAAACTCATAACATACCAAATTCAATTGTAATTTTTTGTATATTATAAATTTTCAACTAACGCCTCTGAGATAGAAGTGACATTAAATTAAAGATGGTCGCCATTAAGTTTTGGTAACACTTTCATAATATACGGACTAGGTTAGGTTGTTATAACTATATGCATAGTCTTTCTTTATCTAAGGTACATACACTCACTTTTTTAATTTTATGATCAATATTGGGGATATTTACGCCAACGTATATGTAATTTTTTCATAAAATTTTCAGTAGATTAAAAAATAGTCATCAAAAATAGAAGAGATACAAAGATGGTTGACACCACCTGCTGTCTCCCTTCTAAGCACTGTGTACGGTTGAGATAGAACATTGTGTCTTCCTGCTCTATCTCTCTCACATGTCTATGGTTAAATCATAAGACTGAGTTTGTTATTAATTAATTAATAATAAATATGAATGATTTAAATTTATATTATTATTTAAATATCTTGAATTATTTTTTTGTTTCAAAAGTTTTGATATTTAATCTTTAAGGTAGTTGGTCCCTAAACAAGTTTTCGTTAGATTTTGTTTAAATTGCACAGGAATATTCCCTAGATTAATATCTGAAAAATAGCCCATTTTTATTAAAATTGACCATCTCAAAGTCATGAAAAACGATCTCAAAGTTTATATTTTTAACACAGCTTATATGGACTAACCGTACACTAACGTAACGTTTTATTAGATAAAATTTAAACGTAGCGTCAGATTTTCATAAAAAACTGACATGTTGTATATTTATATGAAAGAAAACAGTATACAAAAAATTGGAATTATTGACCATCCCGTTATTAAGATTTAACCAGATTTAACTACCAAACCATCACATAAATTACAGTATTGTTGACAATGTGGCAACAACGTATTCATTTGATTATAGTAAAAAATATACGAAATAATGAAATATTTTTTTACAAAATATGATAAGTGGATTGAAGGGAGTTATAATCGATTTCATTAATTATTAATATATTCAGTGATAGCTTAGATGATAAAATATAATCATTTGACAAGTAGTGAATAGTAGATAATGTACAGCGTTGCCATGATCATTTCACTAAATTCAAAATATGTACTCATGGCCTAATGTGATCACATTATGATGGACCAACTACCTTAATTATAAAATTTCAACAAATAGTAAATGTATGTTTATAACTCATATCATTGGACCATTAAGGGTAAAATAATATTTAAATGTTTTTTATGAAACACAACTTTTAATGTACATCGTAAAAAATAAAATATTTGACAAAGTTTTGAAACTGTATTCATCTCGGTTGATCAGAATAATTTACATTTAGTAATATTTCATTCGCAGACGTAACATGACAAGTTTTTTATGAGTTTTTTTAGCACCTAAAAAGTACTGCAACAATTATTGTATGTCTGTTCTGTAATCATCACTTCACAATTCATTAAACACTCACAATAAATGTGTCTCTTAAGTTCATTCAGTATATTTAACAAATATATTGTCCCATTATTTGTCTTTTCAATTCACTGATTTCATTTAATCTACACCATCACTGGAATAAAATATATTGTTGGGATTATGAGTGTTATTTTAGGAGAATTTGTATCAATATATAACTGTTATATTGTCGATTTTTCAACAATTAAATACAAAAATTACACCTACAAATAAAAATGTATTTAGTTTTGACAGTTGGTCAAATAAATAATCGTATGTAATGTAGTCATAAGTGGGCACAGTTAATCGAAAAGTTAACTTCGTTAATCGTTAATCCGTTAATAAAAAAGTTAACTTCGTTAACCGTTAAACCGTTAAAAACCTGAAAATGTAACGGAAGTTAAAGTTAACCGAAAATTTTAAAATTTAACGAAAGTTAAAGTTAATCGTTAAAAAGTTAATCATCCAAAATGTTTGAAGACCTTTTTTTTGCTATTTCGACAACTTTCTTATGTACTTTTTATCAAACAACCAATGTAACGGACTAAAGTTAACGTAAGTTAAATTTAACGGAAGTTAACAAAAGCGTTAACATTTTTTTGAGTTTACTTAAAAGTTAATCCGTTAACCATTTTGTTAACTTCATTAATTAATGATTAACGGATGAACGAGGTAATGCCCACCTATGAATGTGGTATTATTAACTTGTACTTTTAATGTTTGCCTATTACATTATTTTTGTAAATGCAAAAGTAATACAGGTAATAATGTCCGGTATCATAAAGGAGTTAGCAAACTTGCTAGCTTACAAGCACTCTCAAATGAGAGGTATTAAACTTATATGGCAGTTCTTTTTTAGTTTCATGAAGATTTTGACAAGTTTCATACACGCGTTGAATGTAAACAGCAACAGTGATGATATTATGATAATTATTTTATACGGTCAGAGCCGCCAACTGTCTTACAATATGTTGAAGTCAAGGTTAGTAAATGAATAGGTTGTACCATAATTTTTGACCAAACGCGTCATCCTGAGGAACATTTATATAGTAAAAAAAGTTTAACAACTATTTTTAACGTTAGAGCGGCGATTATCAACCTGTGGGGCACGCCAACTAGGGGGGGGGGGGGCGTGATAAAACTGAATGGGGGACGCGAGCATATCGAGAAAAAATGAAAAATATATTATTAAAAATTTATTACCTACTGAAAGAAAAGCAATAAAATACATTGTGACATAATAAAAACTAAAATACACGTTTACATTTATACTGATATAATCCTTAATATATATAAAGCTCAACGTCTCTCTGTCTGTCTGTCTGTCTGTCTGTCCGTTAGTGCGCTTATCACTCGAGAACCAGTTATCCGATTTACGTGATTTTTTTTTAATTCATAGGTACATTCTCTGGCCAGGTTATAGGCTATATTTTATTACGTTAGGTAACATAACAACTAAGCAGTGACGATATTAGTAAATCAAGTCGGAAAAAATTTTACCGACGGCACGCTGTTTTGCGATACGCTGCCTAAACCGTTGAATATAGAACAAAATAATGTATTAAAGAATTGTGTAGAATCAAAAGTGCTACAATAAAGTCTGCGACACCATATGTCTAACTTTTATATAAGCCACAATGACTGCTTTTATGTTACAAAGAAAACATAAAATATTTGGGTTATGTTTACATGGAGTTTTGACCTGCAAAACTTCAATCCTTATTGAAATAAATGATTTCATCGTCATAAGTACTTAATGTAGATATAATTTGCCCTTTACAGCATCCAATTTGGTGGTATAGTTTAGGAAATAACATTTAATAAGTTTTATACGGTAAAATATTATTAATAACGCGCGAACTAAATACGCCGGTATTCCATCTCCCTCGGCTTGGCCGTTGTCATTCGACCGTCAGTTTTGTTTCAATAATTAAATTTAAATTTAAGTGTTGTTTTTATTATTACAATAATAACTAATCGTGTTTGTACTTCATTTGTACTTAATGCGAGCGAAGCCGCGTGGGTACATCTAGTTCACTTATAAATAGGATTGTATCAGTACTAGTGAATACAATACTGGACCAAAATCTTAATACCGGTATTTCGGTATTTTTTATGTTCAAAACCGGGATACCGGTATAAATACCTTTTTTTAAATTCAGTCACCGAATTATTGTAAGCTACAAAAAGTTTGAGAGAGGTATTTTTAGAAATACTTTCAATTACTTTATTGAATAAATATGGCAATTTTTAACGGTTATGATAGAAATACCGTGAGTTCTAGATGACGTCAACAATAAGTATTTAAAAATTGAAAGTACTGACTAGGAACCGGAATGTCAACATCAAATATGTGAAAAAAAAGAAATATTAATTTTTTTCTAACTTTTTATCATCAAATCTCAGAGTTAAAAGAATTGATGTCATTTGCGATACAAAACTCAATTTCGGAAAAATTATCGCTTATAATCTGGAGGTAAAAACTCGATATATGTAATATTGCTTTAAAAAAAAAACTATTAGAGCTTCTATTATTGTCCTGAAATTAAAATAATTTTTAACATTGAGAGTTGTTACTTTTTTATTAAAAATAAAATATTTCCTAGTAAAATCTATCTCATATCGGGAAAATATCATAATTTGACACTACAATTACATATCACAAAAAAAGTTTAGCTATTAATAAGAAAATTTAAGTGTAAAAATCAACTTTTTAACGGTTATTTATACGTATTTTAGTACTAATTATAAATACCGAAATACCGGTATTATATGCATTAATACCGGTATTGTAATACCGGAGAAAATTGGCCGGGATCCCGGTTTTCTGTATTTTGGGAACTCGGTATTGTATTCACTAATCAGTACTGCACCATGTATTTAATAATTAACTTATTAAATTAAAAACAAGATTAATAGTTATTAGTGACTCCCTTGGCCTGTTTGCAGAGCAAAGTTTTTATAAATAAGGTTTAATATTAGAAAGCATTTTTTAAGTGAAAATTATTATATGAGGGTTTGGGGGGGGGGGGGGGGGGGCGATGAGAATTGTGATTAAAAATTGGGTCGCAAATATTAAAAGGTTGAGAAACGCTGTGTTAGAGGATTCCTCATGCCTCACCCCACCAGAGTTATGGTACAACCTGTGTATTTAGTTACTAACCTTACGTTGAAGTACCACTGCTCTAAATTCTATAGCAAATCCATAAATACTATCACATCATTAAGAATAAAGAGGGAGATGAAACTATACAGGCTGTTCGCGGGAACCGAGTGATAATTGCTAACTTTGTTATTATTGGAGCTAGAAGATCGGTTAAATGGACAAAGTATCAGTGTTTTTTCACAGATATATTGAAATATAACATTTGTTTAAATGGAAACCGCTGTATATTATTATTGGATATTATAGCTGAGAATGTTCTCTTTATAAAAGTGTTATACATGTATGATGGTAAAATTGATACAAAACAAGTTATAACAAGTATAAAATTAATAGAAAATATTGAAAAATAGTGTGCTATGTAGATTTAATGAAATACAAACAAAAGATAAAAAAAAATTTAACAATAATTTCGGGTATTTGTGCCTTATTTCGCCGATTTTTAACATTTTTGAGCATTATTCATAAGAAAAATAATAAATTATAATAAATATTTTTTTTATTTGTCAATTAAATTCAAAAACATGAAAAATTTGCGAATAAATGACATAAAAATCTGAAACTATTGTTTGAAATAATTTAATCATTTGTTTGCACTTTATTAAATCTGCATAGCACACTATTTTTAGATATTTTCTATTAATTTTATAATTGTTATAACTTGTTTTCTATCAATTTTACCATCATACATGTATAATACTTTTATAAAGAGAACATTCTCAGCTATAAAATCCAATAATAATATACAGGGGTTTCTATTTAAAAAAATTATTCATCCCGGAAAAACACTGATACTTTGTCCATTTAACCGATCTTCTAGCTCCAATAATAACAAAGTTAGCAATGATCACTCGGTTCCCGCGAACATCCTGTATATCTGTAATACAATTTTATGTGTCGAAATATGACCCCCGAAGTGGGTGGTCTCTCGTGCATGGACCGCTGTGCATTAGTTGACTGCGCATCCGTATAGTTGAGTGTGTACCGCAAGGTACAGAGTGGTGAATGTGCAAAAAATTTTGTGCAGCGGTCCGGTCCATAAAATACGGACCGCCTACTCCAGGTTCCGTTTTTTCGACATACCCCCTCCACTCGAGTTTCATCTCCTCTCTCTAAGCTTCATGTATCACATAATTATTACCTCATATGTGAGTGCTTACAAGCTAGTAAATTTTGCTAGCCCTTTTATGATTCCGGAGATAAGAATATATGTTTGAGTTTTTTTTTAATAATACAACGCCTTTGGTTACAAAAATAACAATGTATGTTGTTCCACAAAAAATAAATATATTATGACACTTATTTTTTGTCTCGGGTTTCATTTCACAAAGATTGACGGGAAAACACAGTATCAATTTTATTTCTCAGAATTATTTTTTTTTTTTATTTCCAACTGTCAACTAAGATTTTCTTTTGAAGAAATATGTTATTTCAGATTATTGGATTTAGATTCCTTATGGTTTACCAAAAAGGGCGTAGGTTTTAATATTACCTAGGATCGGTTCATCAACAAACCAGTAATATGGTTGTACGTTATGGTACGTCTTAACTTGAATATTTTACTTCGAAGTACGAACGAACCAAATGAGCATGTTTTAATATTTTATAAATTGTAAAAAAACATAGAATTTTGGTACAGTCGAACTGCATTGTAGTCTACACGTCGCGTCAGGCTCGACAGTCGTCAATGTTGTCCGTTTATATTTTTTCCCAATTCGAGTTTTTCCTCTCACACAGATTCATGAGCATTACTTAATGATTGGTCGACAAAAAACCAGGAGAAGGTGGTAAAAAATTGGAATACAATAAAGTTAGAGGTAGGACGACAACAACATTAAACGGACTACAATTTAACGAAAACTGTTATTATTTATTTATCTATAATAAGATAGTCTATGCTTTGGGTATTTCTCAGTGAAAGATATTTTTCATATTTATCTAGAATCCCCGGGAAAAATTGTAATTCTGCAGAGACCTACTCAGATCTCGATAGATCTGCATTTTGAAATAACCTCATATTTTTCACTGATATTTGATCTCTGGAGACTTGCAAAGATCTACAACGGTCTACAAAGATCTAAAACTATCTACAAAGATCTACAATAGGGATTGCAATCCCGGGATCCCGAATCCCGGGATCCCGGGATCCCGCCTAATAATTTGATCTCGAAATCTCGGGATTAGAGACACATAAATACCGGGATTTCGGGATTTTTAATAAATGAATTTGCATGTGCATTCTGTTATTTTTATGAAGATATTGTAACGCTAACCCATATAGAAAGTGAAATTTTTAAGTTTGGCGCCAACACATCTGGTTGCAATAAAGACGACCCTTTTAGAAACTGTACACTTGCAAGGGTCTACTGGCTGCATTGTCTTTTCCAAGAATGTGTAAAAAATGCATTTTAACAAATTTTAAGGATCGGTATACAATATATTTACCATTTACGTCAAGGGTGTATAAAGCTATCGACATAGAACTACGAGTAACAACACCACAGTGACTTCTAGTATCTGATTACATTTCCTTTTTCATAAATCTGAATATTAAATATTTATGGCCGTAATATCGTAATAAACACTGACTTGTAAAGTATCTACACAGTATAGATTTTGAACGGTGAATTATTAGTAGTTAATTATTATGGTCAAACATAGATAAATGTGTTAATAAAAAATATGTGAAATTAAATAGTGAACAAGAATTTTCTGTGCAGTGAAAATACTTTTTTTGTGTGAAGTTAATGGAAAATCTGCAAAATGCAAAAGATTCAAACAAAGAATTAAGATTCAACAAATGGACTTGTACGCATTTAAATTCTATTTATAAAATCAATTTATTATTTTTCCACGAAAGTTCACTGTATGTATATTTTTCATAATCATACGTAAAACCGTAAGTACACATTTCAAAATTAGTTTACAAGTTATTAAGTGGTTAAATAATTTTTTTACAAAATAAATTGTAATCCCGGGATCCCGGGATTTGAAAATGGTCCAATCTCGAAATCCCGGGATTGAAAATTTTGGTCGGGATTGCAATCCCTAATCTACAACGATGTACAAAGATCTCTAAAGATCATTGTAACCTTGAAAATTAATGATTTTGCAACGTTGAAAATTCATGAATTTTTTTTAGTCTATCACGATCTACAACTTTTAGAGATATTTGTAGGTCATTGTAGATCTTTGCAAGTCTCCACAGATCAAAAAATAGTGAAAAATATGTCTCAAAGTGCAGATCTGTTGAGATCTGAGTAGATCTCTGCAGATCTACATTTTTTTCCCGGGTCACTAAAAAATTACCCATTGCGAATTATTTTAATTTACGTAAACAATATTATAAATGCTATAAACACTACGATTACAGCAAACACTGCAAATGCACATGTATCTACCTGAAAACAGCGAACAAATTAAGTATTTGATTTACCGCCAAGCTTTGGAAAATATAGGATAGTGCGTTTTATTCGAATTTATGTACAAACTATACGAATATTGCTCATTTTCGGTTCGTTCGACGTAAAATGCTCAAGTAAAGACGCATCATAACATGTACAATTCGCCGAGAAAAGTGTATTTTTTTTCATCTAAGAAATAAATTTTGAAACATAACGAAGGTCCATAAACCACGTAAAGATTTTTTCTATAATTTATTAAACCCCCCCCCCCCCCTCTAATATAATGAATTTAAGCAATAGCATTTGACCTCCTCCTCCACCTAATGTTACGTAACGTAAAAACATATATTTTACAATACACTCAGCGCTCTATACAACGCCCTTCTACATAACGACCGTTTCATACAACGACAAGCCTACCGCTCTATGAAACGACCATCTCTTATCCCCGTCATGGCTAGAACGTACTACTCATTCCAAAAACATTTTTCACACGTCGGCGTG
Organism: Sialis lutaria; assembly: GCA_949319165.1. Classification (NCBI taxonomy): domain Eukaryota; kingdom Metazoa; phylum Arthropoda; class Insecta; order Megaloptera; family Sialidae; genus Sialis; species Sialis lutaria. The sequence goes on along the minus strand of OX439234.1, from coordinate 2,480,451 downwards.
GTGGTGAGGGCTCCTCTAACCGTCATTGTATGGAGTGGTTGAATTATCGACACCGTCGTTGTATAGAGCGGTAGGTGTATATTATGTTTTTTAAACTATTTCAATAAATATGAGTTAATCACTTAACACTGTTTTGTTTTTATTTGTAATAGCGAACGTTACGTAATATTTTAATATGACCCCCAACATGTAGATAAAAGAGCAGTACCCCCTCCCTCCTAAAAAAGAGTTACGTGGTTAATAGACGTTTCCGAATGTTTATAAATTATTTCAATTATTGTTTTTATGTTATCTTCGTTTCCCTATTTGATTGTATGGTTAAATAACCTCAAATAATATGACTTTAATGTTAAAAATAAATAAATAATAAGTGTACAATCATAGACTTATAAAATCGACTGAGCAATAACCTTACAAAATTGACCACTCTCTTGAAAGAGACAAAGCGAATGTGTACCCAATCCTTGTCTCTTTTCTATTGGTATGTCCTGTATATACGCTCCTCACAACAGCTCATGCGCTCCTGCAAACCTGCGACGTGACCAATTCTAAAAAGAGATAACTACAGGCTACTTTATCGCTTTGTCTCTCTCACACTTTTTCGCCAATATTTACTTCACATATGGATAGGGAATGCTCAGTCCATTCTATAAGTCTACACGGAGAAAATGAAACACCAATGAGTACTGTCAATGTAGTGGTTTTTAATCGTAAAACATCAAGCATTACTGTTGTGGCAGCAATGAATACTGTCAAAAACAGTACTCATTGCTGTCACAACAGTAATGCTTGATGTTTTACGATTAAAAAACATTACATTGACTTGATTAATGTTCTAAACAGTACTCATTGGTGTTTCATTTTCTCCGTGTATGTGTACAATTTACCCCTTTACCCTGGCATCTAATGATATACAGCATATTCGACGCATGGAAAACTTAATGTTGAAATACTAATTAATTATTGATATTGTCTTAGAACCAAGAACTTATAAATAGAACAAATTAAGCTGGGTTTATCTCTGTCTCGATTTAATTTCGAGATTGAAACCGAGAAAACCGGAAAACATATCGATTTTTTTTAGGTCAGAACATGATAACTGACATTTGGCCATTTTCTAATAAGTATTTATCCCAATTTGGTTTTATCTGTTCTTAACTTATATCTGAACAAAACATCAAAACTTTATTTTTGCAGTTATCATTTTATAACCTTAGACTATCGATATATAATCGAGCTGGGCCCCTATTTTCGAGTTTTTTTCATTCGTGATTCTAAACTAAAACTAAAAGTCACTGAGTTATTTACTAGAATCTCGATTGTGTAAATGATATATCGTATTCTCGAATCTCGACTACTCCTGGGCATGTGAAATTTAAAATCTCGAACGAAAAACTCGATTCGTAGGGGCTCTGGTATGGTCTGTTCAATATCTTACATGTAATAGTTTGATTGGGTTCGTTCTAAACAAGTCTTACATTCATTTATCCCAGTGTTGTTGTATTTTCCAGCGACGGTGTGAAATGTTGACGACATTATCACGAAACACTTAACACGTACATGTACATAATATGTAGTATGTAACAAAATGTGTCACTCACAGTCGCGCGCTTACACCGATGCCGGGTTTCAGCTGGGTGCAGAGCGCGTCGACACGGTCGTGGTAGCAGCGGCGGCGATCAAGAGTACTGCGCACGTCGCAACAATCAGAGGCGTTGCGGTGTGACCGCTCACCACGTGGCCCTCTGACGCCGTGCTCGTGTTGGCGTGTTGCATCGCGGCCGGCTGCTCGCCTGTCATAAATAAACACAAAACACAATAGTTAATTTACATTTTATATACTACATATGTAGAATTATGGATTGTACTGAAAGTATGGTCAACGCAATTTGAAATATTAATTATATTTTTTAAATAAAAAAAAACATTTGCCAAGTGATTGCACAGTGCTACCTCGTACAAAATTCACCAGAAGCAGTTAAATATCGAATAATATACAGTTCATGATGAAAGGAACAAATTCGTTTAAAATTCAGGGAATTGTTTTGTGGAAAAACGCTCGAACCCGTCGATTAGTATTTTTAGTTGCGAATTTTTCGACATAAGAAAATTGTATACAGGGTGTCCCAAGAAGAATATATGCAGTCATCATTGATTTTTTTAAATGGGACAGCCTGTATATTATGCCATTTTTGAATTGTATGGTAAATTCTGAATACTTTCTGTACAACATACCATAGCTCTAAAGTCAGTGGTTTTTGGAATAATTTTATTTCTTTTGTATGTTTTATTATTAAAGTTAATTAATTTTTTATTTATTTATAACTTTTCAAACGTCATTATTTCAAAACCTACTGATTTTAGACCTATACTATATGCTGTACAGAATGTGTTCAGAATTTATCGTAAAATTCAAAAATGGCATAATATACAGGATTTTCCATATAAAGAAATCAATGATGACTAAATATGTTCTTCTTGAAACACATTTCAAACGTCATTATTCAAAAAACCGCTAATTTTAGAGCTATGGTATGCGTACAAAAAGTGTTCAAAATTTATCATACAATTCAAAAATGGCATAATATATAGGGTGTTCCATTTAAAAAATAAATGATGACTGCATATATTCTTCTTGGGACACAACCTGTATACAATTTTCTTATGTCGAAAAATCCGCAACTAAAAATACTAATCGACGGGTCCGAGCGTTTTTTTCACAAAATAATTACCTGAAGTTTAAACGAATTTGTTCCTTTCATCATAAACGCACTGTATAATAAATAGTGATGTAAATACTTGTTCGTACTTGTATTCAGTGTCGTAACCAGAAGCTCGGGGACTCCGGGGCAGAATGTGTGTAAGGGATCCCCACTGAAAACTGAAGGCCTTTTTTTCATTGGCACCTATCTATTTTTACATCATATTAATTTGAACCTTTTTAAATTACTGTGGGGGTCCCCCATGATCTCTCTTTAAAGAAACAAAGCGATAAAGTAACCAATATCTGTCTCTTTTCTGTAGGTCTGTAATGACTACAAACCTGTGACGTGACCAATTAGAATTCAAGAAAGATACAGGTTTTGGCTACTTTATCACTTTGTCTCTTCGCCAGTATTTACTACACAGTTGGATAGGGAATGCTCAGTCCATTCTATAAGTCTATGGTTTCGTCCCACCTGTGCGATGCTAAGTTGACCATCGCTGAGTTGACCTATCTCGTTGTTTGTACCGCAAATAATTTCGTTAGTATCTCAAAGCGCTCAAATATACATATAATTTCGTTTCTCCAATTGTATATGTACAAATGTACATATAGTACCTGATTGTGAGCTCTTTGAGGAACAGGCGAAACTATTTGCTATATAAACGAGCACAAACGACACAGACTCTGATGACAATTTTGAAAATTATTAAATCTGCGATGATATTTTTGCATTTTCCATCGAGCCTTTGGATTAAAGAAATAATTGAAGGTTAAAATTAATTGTTTTTTTGAAAAACATTGTTTAATTATAGTTCAAATTGTTCATAACAGAGAAGAAATATCTGCCATGACTTTCTTATACGTATTACTGACAGTGAATAGTAATAGACGATTCCAAATAATTAGGTACCTATTTAAAAAAAATCTTTCTAGCTACCTATATCATTAATGTTGGAAAAAAATGTATGGGAAATAAATAATTTTTTACGTTTCGATGAAATAAACTTAGAAATATAATTCTTTATACAAATAAGGAATTATAGTAAAAGTAAAAACAATTTTATCTTCATTGATATGTTCGAAAACGTATTTATCTACATTATATTAACAATAAACATGTATGTGTGCTGTATTGTGTGCTATCCATACTTTTTTTTAAAGAGGATGAAATACTATGAAGAAAAATCACGGTTGCAATGTACCTACATTATATTGTTCTATCTTGTAATATTGTACATAAACTGTACAACAATATCACAGGTGTATTTTAGCAGAGCGCCATCATTTCTAATATAATAGGTTGAAAGAGAAAGGTAAATGTAGGCATATAAATATTAAATAAACTGTACTACAGGTAATCTTGAAATGCACGTATCTGCGAAAAAGTCTCCAGAAATATTTCTGTAGGTATAAGGAAAAAAACAACAACATAATATGAAACTTAGTTGACATATTAAATAAAATTTACTCAAAGTTTTTAATTATTTATACCAGGTTATGAAAAATTTTATCGCTTGAAATGAATAATTTAATATGTTTTCTGAAATTTGAATGTTTCAGATTTTTATCAACATTAAAAATGATTTATTTATCATTTTACCTCCATTTATGTTATCAGATAAAATGTTGTAATGTAATTAGAACCAACGAATTTAGTGGTATGTTTACTGTATTACTGTTTATATAATGAAAATATCACTAGTGTGCATATTAGAACCCGGTTATAACAACATCGAAGGGACCAATCATATTGGTCGTAAAAAGCGGATAGTCGTAATAACCGGTAAAAATGCAATTATACGGTCTATTTAAATTGAGACGAGCAAATATCTCGAAAATTAAGATTTTTCAGGGATAATGTTTGGTACAAAAGTTTCAGGGTTCAAAGGGGGAAAACCAATGGAGGCAAAATTTTTGACTTTGAGTGGAGGTTTTAAGGTCATTTTGGGGTCAACTTCATTTTTTTAAATGGAAACCTATTTCTTTTTTTTACATATTCGTATTTTGCAAAAAAAAGAAACAACTTTTGTCTAATAAGTTTTTTCAAAATCCTCAAATTCAGGGGCATTTTTTTAATCTATTTTATTATTTTTTTGTTTGTTTTTATTAAAAAAATTCGAAATTATTATTTATAATTATTAATTATGCATGTTTAAGTAACAATTAAATTTAAAAAATGATTTTTTTTAATTTTAGGATTTAAAAAAAATTTTTTTTTTATATTTTGAAAATTTTTACTAAAAAAAATAGGTTAAAATTGAGGCTTTTGAAAAAACTTCTCAGACAAAAGTTGTTTCTTTTTGTCTGCAAAATACGTATATGTAAAAAAAGAACTAGGTTTCCATTTAAAAAAATGAAGTTGACCCCAAAATGACCTTAAAACCTCCACTCAAAGTAAAAAAAATTACCTCCATTGGTTTTTCCCCTTCGAACCCTGAAACTTTTGTACGAAACATTATCCCTGAAAAACCTTTACTTTCGAGATATTTGCTTGTCTCAATTTAAATAGACCACGCGGTATATGATATTCAGTTGGAGTCGTTAAAACCGATACGTCGTATTAACCGATGTCGTTATAACCGGTTTCTACTGTATTTTTCTGTACTTCTGTATAAGGGCCCCAAGTAAAAATTTATTTAGTATCCAGCCCCTCTAACTCGGGAAATACTGGCTCAAAAAAAAAAAATAATTTGGTAATGGGGCTTCGGTGGGACTACCTCCGATAAACACCAAAATCAACAATATCATTTCAAATTTTGGAAAAATAGGGAGGATTTATTTATTTATTTTCATATCTAGGCTTGTGGGGTTTCAAAATATAAATCTCAATTAATAGAACATGATCCTATTTTTATATTTATTTCTAACTCAAAAATGTACCTGTAAGTGGCTCCAAACAGTCCACGTAGTATACAGGATGTCCAAAATAAGCGTGCAATGCATGGGGATATCCTAAACGGTAAGAGATACAGATGTGGTTAAATGAGATTAATTATTTGTAAGTAAGGGGTGAGTATTACAACATAAAAAAATATTAATAATTTTATGTGGTTCAGGCGGTATACCCAAAAAACTGAAAATTCAGAATTTCTTTAAATGACTATAACTTTTTTGGCAAAGTAGATAGGTCCTTTTCGTTTGCGGTTTCTTAAAGCACTTTTTTGAGTAGAATTGTTTGGTGTATTTAGAATTTTTATATCACTTTTAGTTTCCGAGTTACAAGCCCTAACTTTAGTTTTTCTTATAGGCCGCCAAGTTGGCTATATCATACTTGAACGTGTTTTTTACTCTACTTTACAATGATATGGCACATGTCATACTTATTATTAAAAAAAAGTAAAAACCTTTTTTTTGTAATAGTTTATTGTTTTTAAATATGCATTTGTTATTTTCGTTGTTGTTATTGCGATTTTTGTTTAACAATTTTTGTTTTTCATGGCTTACTTAAATGTTTGTAATAAAATACTTTATAAATATCACCAATATTTAGTACTTCGACTTATTTTCTATAATAAGTATGACATATGATATATCGTTGTAAAGTATAGTAAAAAACACGTTCAAATATGATATAGCCAACTTGGCGACCCATAAGAAAAACTAAAGTTAGGGCTTGTAACTCGGAAACTAAAAGTGATATAAAAATTCTAAATACACCAAACAATTCTTCTCAAAAAAGTGCTTTAAGAAACCGCAAACAAAAAGTACCTATCTACTTTGCCAAAAAAGTTATAGTCATTTAAAGAAATTCTGAATTTTCAGTTTTTTGGGTATACCGCCTGAACCACATAAAATTATTAATATTTTTTGATGTTGTAATACTCACCCCTTTCTTACAAATAATTCATCTCATTTAACCACATCTATATCTCTTACCGTTTAGGATATCCTCATGCATTGCACGCTTATCTTGGACATCCTGTATACTTCGGAACCCTTATATGTCTGCATACACCCGTGTGTGTCTTGACAGATTTCTTTATCTTTTATAATTTAGCTAGAATATTTTATAGACTATAGAGTGGACTGAGGATTCCCTATCTAACTGTGAAGTAATTACTGACGAAAAAGTGTGACAGAGACAAAGCGATTATGTAGCCAATACCTGTTACTTTCTAGAATTCTAATTAGTCACGACACAGGTTTGCAGTCATTACAGATCTACAGAAAAGAGGCAGGTATTGGTTACATAATCGCTTTGTCTCTTTAAAGAGAGTACTCAATTTTGTGAGACTGTTGCTCACTCCATTTTATAAGTCTATGTGATATTTTTAGCGCAATCCACGAATGTTAGATTTTCCATTCATCCGTCTGTCTTCCACTGCGAGATCTCGGCCCCCTGACCACCTAGAGACCTCGGGTTTTCGCTAAATAGTAGGTATGTGAGTCTAGTTTAGCCCATTTTAAGAATTTTTCCGGTCATGCCCCTCCCCCTCAAATTTTTTTTATATAGCTTGATGTACCTCATTGGATTCGGGATTGATTCACGAAACGATTGGCTAGGTTATTTTTTGAGTTGTGTCAAGTGGGTTGCGCGGCAACACCCACGTGCGGGTTTTGATAATTTTTTTTATATGATTTAGAAACATTCAGTACAGTATACTGCATAGGCGCCGACTTTTCATTTAACCTGGGGGGGGGCGAGATTTTCATAATTTTAGAGGGGGGGGGGGTAGTCCACTGCAATTAGATATTTCCACTAAATCGGGCCTCTATGAACCGATTTTAATGAAACCTTTTGCATTTGGATTGTTTCGATGGATAGGTCAAAGTTTATATTTTCAAACTTTACGCTAGGCCCTAATAATTTTTTTAGGGCCATTCCATTAAAGAGCCCCCAATGAAGTATGCAGTGACCTCTCAGATTTTGTTTAAATTTTCATATGTGATGTAGGCAATCAATAGGTAAATATATTCAGCAAAATTTTTGCGATCGGACATGTCGTTTGCCCGTTGTGAGTGACGAAAGTCGTCGCGCGACGCTTATTAGACCATTTTAAGTCTGTTTTTTTGTTGCCTTGTAGTTACACAATTAATTCTAAAAAGTACATGATTGTATTACACAAGGGCTAAACTAGAGATATGAGTAATTAGATCCTAGCATTAAGTATTTAGAGTGCCCCTTAGACCCCGTAAACTGATAAAATTTTACTAAACTTTAGATCTGTAAATTTTCCAGGAAAAAAATATTTGTTGGGGTTATAATTTATATACGATAATGTCCCAATATACTACAACATAATTCAGCAGGAATCATCTCCCGCAGTATCCTTAGGTCTGAGTATAGTACAGTCAATCTGGCGTAAATAAAATAGTAACTATGTATGTAACTATGTATAAAAAATGCACAGTTACCATTTTATTTACGCCAGATTAACTGTACTATACTCAGAGCTAAGGATATTGCGGGAGATGATTCCTACTGAATTATGTTGTAGTATATTAGGACTTTATCGTATATTAATTACAACCCCAACAAATATTTTTTTCCTGGAAAATTTACAGATCTAAAGTTTAGTAAAATTTTATCAGTTTACTGAGTCTAAGGGGCACTCTAAATACTGAATGCTAGGATCTAATTACTCATATCTCTAGTTTAGCCCTTGTGTAATACAATCATGTACTTTTTAGAATTAATTGTGTAACTACAAGGCAACAGTAAAACAGACTTAAAATGGTCTAATAAGCGTCGCGCGACGACTTTCGTCACTCACAACGGGCAAACGACATGTCCGATCGCAAAAATTTTGCTGAATATATTTACCTATTGATTGCCTACATCACATATGAAAATTTAAACAAAATCTGAGAGGTCACTGCATACCTCATTGGGGGCTCTTTAATGGAATGGCCCTAAAAAAATTATTAGGGCCTAGCGTAAAATTTGAAAATATAAACTTTGACCTATCCATCGAAACAATCCAAATGCAAAAGGTTTCATTAAAATCGGTTCATAGAGGCCCGATTTTATCATTTCGATGTTTTTCAGTCTAATTGCAGTGGACTAGGGGTGCAAAAAATTTCCTTAAAAAATGTGCAATATTCAACTTTCGTAATAACGACAAAAATTTCAGAAACGCAACTAATAATGTGAAAAAAAAAATTTTTTTTTTCATCAAATTATGGTAGTTTCGATAAAAATCGATCAAACTTTAATGATTTGAAATAATTGAAAAGTGGACATTTATATTTAATTTACAGAGGCTCATGAAACGTAAACGACGATTTGTGTAGAAAAGTCGTAGAATTTTTTTTAAAGCTGTTGATCTAACTAAGCTTTGTAAAGGAAATAAAAGATGTTTTATAGTACAGTCATTTGGTTCGAAATAAAGAGGTTACCTGGAAAGTTTTCAGGGAGTTTTGAAAATTGGTAATTATATAGATTTCGATGTGCTCTTTCTGAATTCCAACTTTGCCACCTCGTATCTTTGCCGCTTGCGCCGCCATATTGGAAAAAGGGCACCTAAAAGTAGTTTTTTGGCAATATCTCCTCTCCAACTCATTTTATGATAAAAATATTTATATACAAAATTAAACTAGAGAAACTTTCTTACAATTTATGTAATAACAATTTTTTTTGTAAAATCAATAGTTTTGGCGTACGAACGCCGCAAGCTATTATTCATCTACACATACACGTGTTTTGCGGATCAGGTTGCTCTGGAAGCCAACTTTAATAAAAAAATTGATTACCTCTGATTTTTTATACAGTACAATTCTTTAGTATTCAAGGAACATTTTAAGACCAAAAAGAAAAAAATCGCCTCGGCGCTTTTTTTAATAATTCATAAAACAAAAATACATAAATCGAGCACGGTCTTCTGGATGCCACCATTAATAAAAAATTTATTACTTATGATTTTTTGTACAGTTCAATTCTATAGTATTCAAGGAACATTTTAGGACCAAAACGGAAAAAATCGCCTCGGCGCTTTTTTTTATAATTCATAAAATGAGAAAAATCGTACTACAAAATTGTTTTCACTAAATATATTTATTATTTGTACAATCATTTGGTAGTTTTACCTGGAAAGTTTTCCGGGAGTTTTGAAAATTGGTAGTTTTATAGATTTTGATGTGCTCTTTCCGAATTTCAACTTTGCCACCTCGTATCTTTGCCGCTCGCGCCGCTATATTGAAAAAATGGCGCCTTTTTTGACAATATATCTTTTTACGATAAAAACAACTATTAGACGCCATTTTTTCAATATGGCGGCGCGAGCGGCAAAGATACGAGGTGGCAAAGTTGAAATTCGGAAAGAGCACATCAAAATCTATAAAACTACCAATTTTCAAAACTCCCGGAAAACTTTCCAGGTAAAACTAACAAATGATTGTACAAATAATAAATATATTTAGTGAAAACAATTTTGTAGTACGATTTTTCTCATTTTATGAATTATAAAAAAAAGCGCCGAGGCGATTTTTTTCGTTTTGGTCCTAAAATGTTCCTTGAATACTATAGAATTGAACTGTACAAAAAATCATAAGTAATAAATTTTTTATTAATGGTGGCATCCAGAAGACCGTGCTCGATTTATGTATTTTTGTTTTATGAATTATAAAAAAAGCGCCGAGGCGATTTTTTTCTTTTTGGTCTTAAAATGTTCCTTGAATACTAAAGAATTGTACTGTATAAAAAATCAGAGGTAATCAATTTTTTTATTAAAGTTGGCTTCCAGAGCAACCTGATCCTCAAAACACGTGTATGTGTAGATGAATAATAGCTTGCAGCGCTCGTACGCCAAAACTATTGATTTTACAAAAAAAATTGTTATTACATAAATTGTAAGAAAGTTTCTCTAGTTTAATTTTGTATATAAATATTTTTATCATAAAATGAGTTGGAGAGGAGATATTGCCAAAAAACTACTTTTAGGTGCCCTTTTTCCAATATGGCGGCGCGAGCGGCAAAGATACGAGGTGGCAAAGTTGGAATTCAGAAAGAGCACATCGAAATCTATATAATTACCAATTTTCAAAACTCCCTGAAAACTTTCCAGGTAAAACTACCAAATGACTGGACTATTAGTATTAATTTCCTTTTTGAAGAAATTTTTAGTCATCATTTTTACTCAATTGACAAGTATTTGAATATTTACACCTTTTTTTAAAGTAAAAATCTTATTGACAAAAGTATCTTTAATTTAAAAGAAACTAGAGTTCAGCTGCACAGGGGGGGCGAAGCCCCCCTGGTATAATATCTGGGGGGGCGATCGCCCCCCTCGCCCCCCTTAGTCGGCGCCGGTGGTATACTGGGTGTCCCAGATAACTTTTCCAGCATGGGGATCTCAGTATCTACATAAGAGATACAGGTTTGGTTAAATGAGATGAATTATTTGTAAGAAAGGGGCGAGTATTACTACGCCAAAAAATATTCATAATTCTATGTGGTTTAGGCGGTATACACAAAAAACTGAAAATTTAGAATTTCTTTAAATGGCTATAACTTTTTTGTCAAAGTAGATAGATACTTTTTATAGGCGGTTTCTTAAAGCACTTTTTTTATGCAGAATCGATTGCTGTATTTAGATTTTTTGTATCACTTTTAGTTTCCGAGTTATGAGCCCTAACTTTAGTTTTTCTTATGGGTCGCTAAGTTGGCTTTATCATATTTGAACTTGTTTTTTACTCTACTTTAGAACGATATGTCACTATACTTATTATCGGAAATAAGTCGATGTACTAAATGCTAGTGATATTTATTAAGTATTAAATTACAAACATTTAAGTGAGCCATGAAAAACAAATATTCTAAACAAAAATCGCAATAACAACAATCAAAATAACAAATGAATATTTGAAAACAATGAACTATTTAAAAAAAATACGTTATATTTTTTTTCGATAATAAGTATGGCAAGTGACATATCGTTGTAAAGTAGAAGAAAAAACACGTTCAAATATGCTAAAGTCATCTTAGTGCCCCATAAGAAAATCTAAAGTTAGGGCTTGTAACTCGGAAACTAAAAGTGATGTAAGAAATCTAAATACACCAATCAATTCTACGCAAAAAAGTGCTTTAAGAAACCGTCTACAAAAAGTACCTATCTACTTTGACAAAAAAGTTATAGCCATTTAAAGAAATTCCGAATTTTCAGTTTTTTGGGTATACCGCCTAAACCACATAAAATTATGAATATTTTTTGGTGTAGTAATACTCACCCCTTTCTTACAAATAATTCATCTAATTTAACCAAACCTGTATCTCTTACAGATACTGAGATCCCCATGCTGGAAAAGTTATCTGGGACACCCGGTATAAGAAAGTCACGTGATATCTATGGTAAATTGTGTTAAATCAGTGGTTTCCAAAGTGTGCGCTACGGATCTACAGGCTCATCAATTTTATTAATTTAATATTAATGAACAAATAATAAACGAACGAATTTCTTCAATAATGCAATTGTTTGACTTATTCATTACAAGTTATTAGGGGAAGGGCGCTATAGGAAAATCTTAGTCCAAAGTGTAGGAAAATATTCTCAAAATACTACTGTATACTTTTAATTTTTTAGTAAGAATAATAAATCTTTTTTCGATTAACATAATATAACATTTATAAAATGGTTAATTGCGAATGTGCAAAGTAATAAAAATACATACTGTGTAGCTTTTAATAATTATAAAAAAAAGATATCAATTAAAATTCATAATAAAATAAATGATAGTAAAAAACTGACTGTATCTAGTGTCTGTATTATTCTGCATTGTTTATGAACCAACATTTGTTTAAAATTTCAATCACTTGTCTACAGTAAACAATATACCAACATATACAGGTTTTCTATAAAGTGTGAGTGGAAAAGTAGACACGCAAACAGTTTCTCATTCGCAAATATTTAGCTAGTGATATACATGTGTGCGAACGTGTATCTATAACATACATACATATGTGTTAGTGTGTATGTATGTAGATGAATCTGTAATCTATTCGTTTTGATGAAAAATTTCATGATAGGTGGGATTCAGCAAGAAAAATAAAAAGAAGAATATATTTGTGTACAGTATTTGTATATATCGTGTGTTTCAGTGCCGTATTTTAATTTAATACTACATTTTTATATTTTTTCGTACTGCACTCCCGCAAAAAAGTGCTACAACTCAAAAAATGTAATATTTGAGATAAATATGTAAAATTATTCCAAATTACTATATAATTCTACTAAAAATTGTTATTATTGTACTTCGTATACCTACCATCAAAACTAGCATATTCTAAAAAAAATTAACATTTTTTATTATTTTTAAGGGGTTACATACAGTTAGAAGGCCAAAAAAAAGTGTTTTTTCAAGAATTTTTTTGGAGAAGACATTTATAATTTATCAATGTAAAAATTTGTACACATATTATGGTAACTTTTAATTGTATTTTAACATTTTTTATTTCTAAAAATAATAATTCCGAAAGCTGCTACAGCTGTTCTCCAGGAGGTCCTCTCAAAAAAGGTGCCTTGCGGTGACCACGATATCTCTGGACTGCATCTTTTAAAATAAAAAACCCAAACGGATTTCTTTAAAGTAATGTATAATCTTGTACTTAATCGAAGGAATAAGCAAAATAAAATTTTTTGACAAAATGGCGGTTTCTCAAAAAAAATATCGATTATATTTGACCTTTAATTGTTTATAAAAAAATTAATATTTATCGGTGAGATAAAATCTTCGATTAATTACTAAAAAATATTCTTAAGAAACTTATGTTAAAATTTGAGATTGATCGGTTCAACCGTTTCCAAGGAATAGTGGTCACCGACTTTAAAAACACAGATTTGAGAAAAACGCGCTGCCGCTCCGACCTCCTACATTCAAACGCTCTGAGACGTCTTTACAAATATGCGTGTAACTTCGAAAATAATCGCCGGATTGACTTGAAATTTTCTGTGTGTGTATTTAAATATATGTAGGAACATTACGAAAACGAAATAAAAAAATCGATTTTTTGAAAATTCTAACTGTATATAACCCCTTAACTCCGGCGTCCTACTTTCAAACGCTCTGAGACGTCTTTACAAATAAATATGCGTGTAGGTAATTTCGAATATAATCGCCGTATTGTCTTGAAATTTTGTGTGTGTGTGTACTTAAATATATGTACATTACGAAAATGAAATTAAAAAAAAAATAATTTTTTTGAAAATTCTAACTGTATGTAATACCCTTAAGTACTTAATACTATTTTTCAAATATCACAGGAATACTGAAATATTTAAATTAAATACTGTGTGTCAGTCCCTTTCCTATACTACCTATACAGCTTTGATTTACCTAAATTGTTATAATTTCATTTATTCCTATTTCCTCAAAACAACATTTTTTGAATTGTGACTTTTTTTTGCAGGGATGCGATATTACGAAGTTTAAGGATTAACTATAATATAAATAAATTTACATTAAAATGAAATATATGTATAAAATGAAACACACGCCGTTAGTGATCTAACTTGATATGAGACATTGGCATAGGTGGGCATTAACTCGTTAATCTGTTAATAGTTAATTAACGAAGTTAACAAAATGGTTAACGGATTAACTTTTAAGTTAACTCAAAAAAATGTTAACGCTTTTGTTAACTTCCGTTAAATTCAACTTCCGTTAACTTAGTCCGTTACAATGGTTGTTTGATATGAAAAATACATAAGAAAGTTGTCGAAAAAGCAAAAAAAGGTCTTCAAACATTTTGGATGGTTAACTTTTTAACGATTAACTTTAACTTTCGTTAAATTTTCGAATTTTCGGTTAACTGTAACTTCCGTTACTTTTTCGGAATTTTAACGCTTTAACGGTTAACGAAGATAACTTTTTTATTAACGGATTAACGAAGTTAACTTTTCGATTAACTGTGCCCACCTATGGACATTGGTCATAATTCGACATGACTTAATTATCATTTGTTAGTTTCGATGTAGATATAGTAAAAGAAACTGGCAATAATTAGCAGTTATTATTTTTGTTGATATCTTCTTAAAAATGCAAGGGCTTAAATATATATCATTGGAAGATGAGCAATTCATTAAAATTTCATTTCAATAAAATTTCATATCCTTATACAATATTACCTGCGGTCGCATTAAGAACATGGACATGTATGCTGGCGGGTCTTGCGTTCGACGGAAGACACGTGTAGTTGCCATCGTCACTCTTGTCGGCCTCGCGTAACGTGAGCACACTGGACGCACGGTCCGAGCGCACTTGAACACCGCGCGTCGTGTCGTAGTTGATCATTCTTTCCTCGTGGTACCAAAAAACAAACATCGGTGGTTCCGTGGCACCGCGGAGTGTGCACACTAGACGCAACGTAGAGCCGGATTTGATGTGAAGGTCTGGTGCACCCACTATTTCTGCAGCCGCTTCTGTAATACACAATATGGAAAAATTGTGAATAGTCTACAATAATAAACACTGTTATAGATGGGGAGGCAACGACCAAATGTGGTCATCATAGCAGCCCGCCAAATTTGTTATGAAATTTGTTAACTGGGATATAGGGAACTCAGCTAGATATGTCCTAAGATCAAAGGACGCTGCCTTTAGATAGGACTGCCCGTCAGATATGTAAAAAAAATAGGCAAAAAATTCATAACAACCCGTCAGATATTTATAAAATTTGTTAATTTTGATTTTTTATGAACTGCCATATAAACATCTGACGCCTTAATAGTTGCTTTATTTTTTTATAACAATTGAAACATGTAAAAAAATGACCGACATATTTATAGCCGCCCGTTCAAAATCTGTTTTATTCAATAGATTTAAGTTCTCTGAGCAAGAAAATAACTGTATCTGACACCTCAGTTGTTGCTTTATTTTTTTATAACAATTTAAATATGTAAAAAAATAACCAATTAATGAGTGTTTTTATTTTTATTATTATTATTATTATTATGTATTTCCAAAATAAGGTCAAACAAATCAAGCCTAACCACTAAAAAAAATGTTTTTACAACAGTAAAAAAAATGTATGTTGCCTGAGTTACGAAATTATCTGACGGGCTCTCCAAATCAAATGCAGCACTTCACGCGTCAGATGTATATATTTTTGCATAAGGGGACATTATTCTACAAAATAGTATGCACATCTGACGGGCTGTTAAAAAAAAGTTTCCTCATTTTCTTAACATCTTTGTCCCGCTATAAAATAAAAACACAGCGGTGAATACGTCAGATATACATATTTCTGTTTTTGTAATAATCAAATCACCCTAAATCTTAAATATCTGACGGGCTGCTAAAAACAATTTTTTTTGGGTCATTTTTTTTTGTTTAATTCACTCTACTTTTTTTAAGCAGTGGCGTAGGCGTCAGAAAACTATATTTTCTTGATCTGGAGAACATGATATATATCAAAATGTATTTATCTGCCAGATTGCTATATGTCACCCTAGGTCAAAAGCTTGACGACTTTGACAACCTATCAGGGGTAAAAGCAACGTATTTTATGACTGACAAATAACTTTTAATATACAGCTATACTAAATTAACAATTATCATAACAAATTTTGCGGGCTGCTATGATGACCAAATTTTGGTTGCTGCCTCCCGGTCTATTAGTTTAAATAATCAATAAAAACAATGGAGACAAGTTTTATGTACACAAATTCTCCATACAATAATCATCAAAACATGATCGGTGAGGGCTGGTCGGGGCCCGCAGTACCAGTTAATAGTTTAAAATATGTTTTCCACGTCTAGTAAGGGATAGTGACGTCATTATCATTTTTATTTTTTGCATATATATGCTGTTAGATTTTGCTCGTGACATTCGAATTATTCCGGTCGCTACAACCTTTTTTTGACGAAGAGATCGATTAGCTGCGTACAAAATATTGTCACATGCTAACTTTAAACGCGTTTTTCTCGAAACGTTGTTATTCAAAGGTGGATGATTTTAAACGAAGGGTTTTCAAGCTATTTGTCTCAAATTTTGCTACAACGCCATTCCATAATGTCGTTTGAAAGCTTTTTTTTATTTATTTGAAGATTTCATGTTTTTTTAACGAAAAATTGTCAAAAAATAGCAACCATTTTGCTAATTTTCCTCGGAAAAAAATCTCCATACACCTCTGCAGTTTTTTATTACTGATTAATAATTTTTAATAAATCTTTTGACCTTCACGCGTTTTTTTAGTTATCATTTTGCAGTTACCAAAAAAAAATAGATAAACAATAAAAGTAAAACATTAGAAAATATTTTATATGCAACATTTCATTTAAATAAACGAAAAAAAACTGGACTAATTATTGAATTTTATTTTAAATAAATCATGAAAATCAGCAATTTTCATATCGGTCACACATTGGAATGGTTCCTTAAATTAACGCGATAAAAAATGATTAAAAATTAATTATAATATAATGCTTAGTACCTACATTATATTCGTATTTTTATTTAATTTTTTATATGTATAAGTTATTAAAATAATCAAGTTTTAACATTTAAATGTAAAAAAAAAAATAAATAAAAAATGATATATATAATGCATATAGTATACAGATATTAATTATTATAACATTTGCTGGTTAATAAATAACAAAAATAGTATTTATTTTAATTGCCGCCATCAAAATTGTGTGGTTAATAATAAATGCCCAAAGTTTAATTAGTCATCAAGAACATTTCAACTCATAGTAAAAATTTAAATCAATAACAATAACATTTAATAAGTTAATCATACGTCAAGAATATTGGCTATACAGGGTGTTCGCGGGTACCGAGTGATCATTACTAACTTTGTTATTATTGGAGCTAGAAGATCGGTTAAAGTATTATTATAGGTTATTAGTATTTTTTCTGGGATGAACAATGGTGGTGTCAAAAAAACAATTGAATATCAAATTTCAGAGATATATTGAAATACAACTTTTTTTTAAATGAAATACCCTGTATATTTTTATTGAATTTTATAGCTGAGGTTGTTCTCTTTATAAAAATTTTATACATATATGATGGTAAAATTGATAGAAAACAAGTTATAGCATGTAAAAAATTAATAGAAAATATCGAAAAATAGTGTGCTATGAAGATTGGTTTTTTACCTCTAATTCAAGTTTTTTCATTTCAAATTCAATATTTGAAAATAAATTTGAATTTGGAATGGAAAAAATTTAATTTGAAATGAAAAAACTTGAATTAGAGGTAAAAAAAAACCTATAAAATGCAAATAAATGATTAAAACATTTAAAACAATTTTCAGGTTTTAATGCCATTTATTCGCAAAATTTTAATGTTTTTGAATTTAATTGATAACGAAAAAAATTATTTATTATAATTAATTATATATTTTTATTAATAACACTCAAAAACGTTAAAAAACTGTGAAATATGGCACAAGTACCTGAAAAAATTGTTTTAAATTTTTTAATCATTTGTTTGTATTTTATTAAATCTTCATAGTACACTATTTTTCGATATTTTCTATTAATTTTATACTTGCTATTATTTGTTTTCTATCAATTTTACCATCATATATGTATTAAACTTTTATAAAGAGAACATCCTCAGCTATAAAATTCAATAAAAATATACAGGATATTTCATTTAAAAAGAACTTGTATTTCAATATATCTGTGAAATTTGATATTCAATTGTTTTTTTGACACCACCATTGTTCATCCCGGAAAAAATACTGATACTTTGCCCATTTAACTGATCTTCTAGCTCCAATAATAACAAAGTTAGCAATGATCACTCGGTTCTCGCGAACACCCTGTATATATTAACTCAAATTTCAAATTGTACTTTCTATTTATCTTTGAGATTTACATATTAAAAATTAACCAAATATTTAATATTCTGATGTATTTAGGTACCTACCAGAAACATTTAGATTAGAATTTTGATACTCATCGTGGTAAGCAATAAAGATATCGCTATAATTTTGAGTAAAGCGGATGTAATTATAAAAGTTTTTTAATTTGTGCGCTAAAATAAAATCGGGTACATAAACATGGAATGACTTCAAATTACAGTGTTCATACGAAAATCAACGTTTATGTTACGCCAAGTGTAAACACGCATGTAGATTTTTTTCGGTTAACAAGCTCTCATATTTTTTATTGGAACTGTCTCCTATGCCGGCGCCGGCAACGTGAATATAATGTGAATCGTTGCCGGCACTCGCTTATGTCACAGGTATCTGGGTTTCCAAATTTTATATTTGATAATTATTTATTGTGTTTTGTTTTTTGTAAACAAAGTTGAATAAAATTTTCTTTTGAATAAAGACGACGTACATTTTCTACTGAAAATTAACTAGAATTCTAATAATTTCGAGGTAAGTGAATTTAAAATTTAAAATAAAACATTCAGTATATTCACGTTATGATTTATTTGTAGATGTTAAAAATTGGAAATAGATTCAATAGCTTTGAACATCTCAATTTAAAGCTTAAGGAATGTGAGCAATTGGTTTTTAACAATGACTGGATACGAGACAGCAGAAAATTAAAAATTCAATCTCGTAGATTTCCAGATAGTGTAACAGCACATGTTTGGGTTGATATGGAGAATATGTAGGGGTACAAGCTGTCACTACTGTCAAAAATCACGTACTTACTTAGAATAGAGTTGATAGTAAGGCCAGATTTATTCAAAAATGTAATTTGACGTTTATTGATGTTATATCTATGTAATTCAAATTATTTTTTGTATTTTTTTATTAAATTCATAAAATGTTGAAAATAAGTATTTTTAATTTATTTGCATATTATTTTAGATCAAACTTAAAACATAATAGTACCTACGTGTCTTTGAAAGAAGGTGTATATGGGGCGAAGCCCCAAACATAATAGTAAATAACATTCTAACTCAACAATTATAATTAATATACTGTTTTTAAGGAATTAAGGGGGCAGAGCACCCCTTCATAAGATATAATTCAATTGATATAATGTTCATATAGAGGGGTGTGGTAACAACAGTCTAATTAATATACTATCATTAAATATTAATAAAAAATTACAAATATCATTACTTAATTATATTACTGTTAGGTTAGTTTAGAGGAGATTAGGTTAAATTATAGTAAATTAGGTTAGTTCCGGTTAGGTTAGGATATTTATTATCATTGAATGCTAACAAAATTAGAGAATCTAGAAAAAATATTTAAGAAGGTTTTTATTCCTTCAATACACAACAGTACACATGTACCTCATTAAATATAAATTCGAAAATTTCATTATTTGTCATCTAACGGCAAAAATTCATATCAACTGCCGGCAACAATTCACGTTGCCGGCGCCGGCAACCTAGTACGTCCCTTTTTTATTTCGTTATTGCTCGTCAAAAAACAAAATTGAAAATATATATGTAATATGTACATTTATTTATATTTTACTGTATCTATTTATCCTGTCTTTTTACTGATATTCGGAAATATTTTAAATTGTGAAATTTTACTATCCGGTTTGGGATACAGATATTTTAGGAGTTGATTCCCTGGCTTATAGTGGTAAAAAATGTACGAAAAGGGAGGTTCTATCTTCAACACCCTCTGAGCTGTAGCTGTAGGGTGTTTTAAAAAGTTCCTTCAGGATAGTACTTAAAACAAAGATTATATCATAACTTCCAAAGTAACGTAACTAGAGGATCCACAAGCCAGTTTCATAGGTAATTCACTAAGATATTTTTCTGTATTAAAGTTATTGTAATCCGTGTTTCCAGTTCAAAGTTATTGTTCATCAAAGTAAAAAAGAAAGAATTTTATTTTTTATTTTTATGAGAATGACATTTTCTCCAAAAGTAACTATAAGTGATCATTTTGTTTAAAAACAGTAGACAAATAATTATTGCGGTTGGGCACACTATCAAGTAAAGTGTTATGAAAATGTTTTACATTGTTTTAAATTTTACGACTCTTTATTTTATAACGTTTATGTAGTAGTACCTACTTATTATTTTATAATTATTATATATATAATTCATTACTGGTTTTACTTTGTCATTACTGGAGGAAAAAACATATACAAAATAAAAGGCTCTGATTTAAAGAATAAACTATTTTTTAATTATAAATTGATTTTACAAAAAATTATATATAAAAAATACTTTTATTAAAAATGCACTAAAAAGTAAAAAATAATTTTCTGCTATCACAAAATTTCAGGATTCTATGACAAAAAATCAATAAAAGAGCGGGGCGCTCACGAAGGCAAATGTATAGCTTTTAATTAATTAATTATTTAATTATTGTATTTATAAAATTGTTAAGTATTATTTGATTTAATGTGCAAATTTTCTAGTCTTATCTTATATCATTTATACTTCATTTTTTATTTTGGATAAGAATTTTTATTAATACATTTGTCTTTATAGCGCCCCGCGCTTTTATTAATTTTAGTAAAAAAAACCTGAAGTTTTTGTGATAGCAGAAAATGTATTTTTTACTTTTTAGTTCATTTTTAATAAAAGCTTGTTTTTAATAAAGTATTTTTTTATATAATTTTATTTTAAAATTTTTAGTTACTGATTGACTAACTAACTATCATACTAACAGGTAAAGCTCGACAAACTCTTTTTTTTTATACCCTTATTAAGATGGTTATAAAGAAAAATATAATCTGTCATCTTAGGGCGTCCGCCATATTAAATTTAGAATGACTTCTCATAGCTAATCGTATTCTACTCCTTTCATTTGATACCCATATAAAGATGATCATAAAGAAAAAGGTAATCCGCCATTTTGGGACGTCCGCCATATTGGATTTAGAACTTTATTGCATTGTCACCGGACTCATACACGTATACAAAATTTCAAAGCTCGAACTTAATTAGAACTAGTCGAAATTTTGATTGCAATATTTGATCTTAACTAACTAACTAACACACACGTGAAGTTAAATAAAAGCTTTTAAAAAAGAAGCCCACCAATCCAATAAAACTACATACTTTGCGCTTAACGCGTTCAATACTGGTGCCATTACTTTATCTATTTAAATACAACAAGAGACGCGTAAGTATATATCGTCGCATCACACGAAAAGTATCCTATATCCAGCTCTGGCTGAGTAACCACCTATATCCAGATCTGGCTGAATAACCACCTATATCCAGATCTGGCTGAGTAATAAATATTTAATGAGTGAAAAACTATAATATTTAGTAAAAAATACTTAGAAGGCGTGAATGAACGCGCCATGCCAACACGGACTGGCTAACACCAGAGTTACCACTACAAATTTTGAAAACAAAAATTTGTTCATGAGATAGGATGATTTTCAGCCAGACTTTGATATAGGTGGATACTCAGCCAGATCTGGATATAGGTGGTTATTCAGCCAGATCTGGATATAGGTGGTTACTCAGCCAGAGCTGGATATAGGTGGTTATTCAGCCAGATCTGGATATAGGTGGTTACTCAGCCAGAGCTGGATATAGGATACTTTTCGTGTGATGCGACGATATGTACTTATGTATCTCGATATGAATACAAATTCACGCAGTCACAATATTAATCAATATATTCGAATATATACAAAAATAAATATAATAAAATACGATATATTTATATAAATGAGCAAACATAGATCAATACCAACAGAATTTGAAACAAAGTAAATTTGTCAGTTCTGACGATATTATATTCTAAAGTATCAGTGTTGACCAAAGCCATTCACAGACTCGAACATCTTTCAATCTATTCTATATACGAGAGATGGGACATTTTTTGCAATCGCAGAAAATGTGTTAAAGCACGTTTCCATCGCTGCAAGCTGACGAGCAAGGAGAATCGGGGTCAAACGAGAGACGAGATAAAAGTGATTCTGCGGCTTTAATCAAAACACATATGCTGCCTTATTTTCTGTCAGCGATATCCGGATATCCATTTTAATAAATGAAATATTTTAACACCTATCAACTACTTATTGGAAAGGCAAATGGCTTCTCTTATGCGGTAACTTATATATTCTCACAAATCAGGAAAATCCATATTTTACAAATAGAAATTGTGTTTCTAAACTATTTAATGTATAATGGAGCTCATTATCAAAATATTTATTTTAATTACACTAAAGTTAGTTTTCGTTTTTAAATATAAAAAATAAAAACGTCCAAGTACATGTTGGGTACGCACATGATAGAATTTCGTATTGTACGTATCATGAAAGATGACTGGTGCGGGAAGGGTAGGAAATCCGTGTGACGTCAGTCCATAGGCGTAGTTAAACACAAATACATTTAAAGTATATATGAATGCTAGATTACCATTAAAAATTAAGAATAAAAATAATTATTGAACTATCCGC
The DNA here is from genome assembly GCA_949319165.1 of Sialis lutaria. Classification (NCBI taxonomy): domain Eukaryota; kingdom Metazoa; phylum Arthropoda; class Insecta; order Megaloptera; family Sialidae; genus Sialis; species Sialis lutaria. The sequence continues at coordinate 2,457,500 of OX439234.1, read as the reverse complement.
TACTGACTTGATTCAGTTGGCTTACTCAATAGAACGCCGCAAATTTAACATTACAACTTAAGCGGCCGACTATAGCATTTAGTATAAATAGAGCAGCACACAAAAATACTATAGTATGTTTTAACATACATACTATGTAATACTCGAGTAAGAATCTTCATATGTATAGTGACATGTGATTACATTCTTAAGCCCGGTCTTTTTTCATGATATGAACAGTAGTCATTCTAACTACGATATAAAAAAAATTCAAAAAACTATTTTTGGTACAGTGTTACGACATTGAAAACTAAATATGTCGTGACTGAAGGGTTAAAATCAAAAGGTCATATAACATATTTGTTGCATTTTAGGAGACCCATTTAGAGATATCCCACTCAATGGGGTAAGTGTGAAAAAATTAACACACTTTTCAGTCTATGGAAAAAGGGTCTATTTGTGTTCGTAATATTTTTCAGTGAAAGTACTGATTAAAAGTTATATTCAATTTTTTTTCAGATTTTTTGTATCGATACTTTAGAAAATAGAGGGGGGGGGCGTTCGTTTAACGACATTTAAAAGTAAATACATCGTGACTGAAGGGCTGAACTAAAAAAAAATATTTGACATTTTTTGTTGCATTTTAGACCTTTCTCAAGACATCCAGCTCAATGGGGTAAGTCGAAAAAATGAGTTAACATTTCAGTCTATGGAACCACCCATCCAAAATCTTTTTGACAATGTCCGTTATAATTTTCACTGAAAGTGCTAATTAAAACTACATTTTTTCAAATTTTTTTAATTGATTTCAAAAATCCTATCATTTCTGTTTTTGGGTTATCAATCTACAATCTTACACCAAATTTCATCTTATTATGTTTAATTTTTTAAAGACAGATATAACAAAATTTTAAGGGTTCCTAGTTTTCTTCGGGACCCTAAAAATATTTCCAACATTAAATTGTTTTTATCGTATTTTTAAATATTAAAAAAAAATGTTTTAATAGTTCATCTATTGGAACACATGGTCCCAAATGTACTACAATTATATGTATAATATTTAAATATTTTTGAAAAATACGTAAGTTCGGTGACTGCTGGTGAGTTTTTTTTATCGCGACATCAATATACATTCATATTCCTAATTTTTTCAGACTTTTCTCCATTTAAGTGTTCCTTTCTTCCGATTTCTATCCAGAACACTTATATTATATTATTTTATTATATTATTTTCATTTAAAATACTCAATACGATGAGAATTACGCATTAAGAAAACTTTGCCTGTCTATGTGTAAGAATATATAAAGTAATGTCCGAAGAGATCTAATTCGAAGTTAATATAAAATAAAAGCTCTTTGAGTGGGTGGTGTGATGTAAGGCGTGGGTGTGATCTTGATATCGACTCCTCATTGTGCAGAGTTTGCATTAGTTGACTCATGTCTTACCAAAAAAGCCGACGTTAGCTTCAATAGCGTTGTAAAAGAACTTTCTTGTTTGATCTCTATCAAAAATCTAGTTTTTTTTATCAATGTAAAATCCAATTTATTTCAAGAAATAAAACGGGCAAGTGCGTGTTGGGCACGCACATGATAGGGTTCCGTAGTCATTCTCACTACGATTTATAAAAAGTATTTTTCAAAATTTTCGTGACTGAAGGGTTAAAATCAAAAAGTCATTTGACTTTTATTATTGCATTTTAGGAGACCTATCAAATGACACCCCACTCAATGGGGTAAATGAAAAAAATGTGAGTTCACTTTTCAATCTATGAAAAGGGGGTCCAAAATATTTTTGACAATTTTTCGTTATACTTTTCAGTGAAAGTACTAATTAAAAGCTACATTCTGGAATTTTTTCAGATTTTTTGAATTGATACTTTAGAAAATAGAGGAGAGAGAACGCTCTGACAATGATATTAAAAAGCAAATATATCGTGAATGAAGCGTTGAGACCTATCAAAAACACCTCACTCGATGAGGTAAGTGGGGAAAAATGTGAGTTCACTTTTCAGTCTATAGAAGGGGGGTCAAATATTTTTGACAATGTTCATTATAATTTTCATTGTAATGAAATGTAGCTTTTAATACTAATTAAAAGCTACATTTTGGGATCACCCCACTCAATGGGGTAAATGAAAAAAATGTGAGTTCACTTTTCAATCTATGAAAAGGGGGTCCAAAATATTTTTGACAATGTTCGTTATAATTTTCAGTGTAAGTACTAATTAAAAGCTACATTCTGAATTTTTTTCAGATTTTTTGAATCGATAGTTTAGAAAATAGAGGGGGGGGGACGCTCTGACAGCGACATTAAAAAGCAAATATATCGCGACTGAAGGGTTAAAATCAAAAAGTTATTTGACGTTTTTTATTGCATTTTACGAGACCTATTAAATGACACCCCACTCAATAGGGTAAGTAGGGAAAAAAATGTAAGTTCAATTTTCAGTCTATAAAAGGGGGGTCCAAAATATTTTTGACAATGTTCGTTATAATTTTCAGTGAAAGTACTAATTAAAATCTACGTTCTGGAATTTTTCCAGATTTTTTAAATTGATAGTTTAGAAAATAGAGGGGGGGGGGGACGCTTTTTTAATGACTTTGGAGAGAAAATACATCGTGATCGAAGGATTAAAATTAAAAATTTCTGTTAAATTTTTTGTTGCATTTTAGGAGACCTTTCTAACGACACCCCACTCAATGGTGTAGGTGAAATTTTTTTTTTGAAAACACTTTTCATTTTATGAAAGGGGGGTCTAAAAAAATTTTATTTTCAAAAGTCTTATCATTTCTGTTTTTGGGTCATCAATCTACGGCCGTATACCAAATTTCATCTTATTATCTCAAAATTTTTGAAGACGGACAGACGGACATACTATAAGAAACTATAAGGGTTCCTAGTTTTCTACGGAACCCTAAAAAGTACTGGCACCAGTCTTGAGAAACACCCCAGTGATGAACATTTTTAAATTAAATGTACTGAATTAGAAATATTTGTTGATATTTGGTTATTGCCATTACTGGATATTAATCTAGTATACCGGGTGTCCCAGATAACTTTTCCAGCATGGGGATCTCAGTATCTATAAGAGATACAGGTTCGGTTAAATGAGATGAATTATATGTATGAAAGGGGTGAGTATTATTACACCAAAAAATATTCATAATTCTATGTGGTTTAGACGGTATACCAAAAAAACTGAAAATTAGGAATTTCTTTAAATGGCTATAACTTTTTTGTTAAAGTAGATAGGTACTTTTTGTTTGCGGTTTCTTTAAGCACTTTTTGTGTAGAATTGATTGGTGTATTTAGATTTTTTATATCACTTTTAGTTTCTGAGATACAAGCCCTAACTTCAGTTTTTCTTATGGGCCGCTAAGTTGGCTATGGCATATTTGAACGTGTTTTTTACTCTACTTTACAACGATGTGTCACTTGCCATATTTATTATCGAAAAAAAAAATTATAATATATTTTTTCAAATAGTTCATTGTTTCAAATATTCATTTGTTATTTTGATTGTTGTTATTGTGATTTTTGTTTACAATTTTTGTTTTTCATGGCTCACTTAAAAGTTAGTATTAAAATACTTCATAAATATCACTGATATTTAGTACATCCACCTTTTTTCGATAATAAGTATGGCATGTGACATATCGTTGTAAAGTAGAGTAAAAAACACGTTCAAATATGATATATTCAACTAAGTGGCCCATAAGAAAAACTAAAGTTAGAGCTTGTAACTCGGAAACTAAAAGTGATATAAAAATTCTAAATACACCAATCAATTATACACAAAAAAGTGCTTTAAGAAACCGCAAACAAAAAGTACCTATCTACTTTAACAAAAAAGTTATAGCCATTTAAAGAAATTCCTAATTTTCAGTTTTTTTGGTATACCGTCTAAACCACATAGAATTATGAATATTTTTTGGTGTAATAATACTCACCCCTTTCATACATATAATTAATCTCATTTAACCGAACCTGTATCTCTTATAGATACTGAGATCCCCATGCTGGAAAAGTTATCTGGGACACCCGGTATACAGGCTGATTCATTTAACCTGGAATTTTGTATATCTCGAGAATTAAGCAAAATAATGAAAAATAGTTCAGACAAAAGTTATCAGGTATCGAGAGGGTCAAATATTGGTGGCCTTGAATTTCACCTTGATATTTATTTTCATGGTCAAACGAAGGTCAACTTTGATTTTTTAAATGTGAATCTATATTTTTTATTGCATTTTCGTATTATACGGAAAAAAATATGTAACTTTTGTACGAAAAGTTTTTTTTTATTGTAAATTTTTTGTTTTTAACAAAATTTCCATGCACTTGCAATTTACTAAATAATTTTTCTTTTTATACAGTCGATTAATAAACTACTTTTGGCGTAATCCTGTAATTAATCGACCTTATAAAAAGTAAAATTATTTAGTAATTTCAAATTTACGAAAAAAATAGCAAGTGCATAGAAATTTCGTTAGAAACAAAAAATTACATTAAAAAAAACTTTTTGTACAAAAGTTACATGTTTTTTCCCGTATAATACGAATATGCAATAAAAAATATAGGTTCTTATTTAAAAAATCAAAGTTGACCTTCATTTGACCATGAAAATAAGTATCAAGGTGAAATTCAAAGTCACCAGTATTTGACCCTTTCGATACCTTATAACTTTTGTTTGAACCATTTTTCATTATTTTATTTAGTTCTCGACATATACAAAATTCCAGGTTAAATGAATCATTCTGTATATACATTTATTTGTCTTACAGCGTGCTTTCATGATACTCGTAATTGATCATTTTGTTTAAAATTAGTGGACTAATAATATAATTATAGCGGTTCGGCACACTATCAAGAAAAGTGTATTTTCTTATGTAATGTATTATATTGTTTTAAATTTTACAACTCTTTATTTTATAACGTTTGTGTAGTAGTACTAATTATTTTATAATCATTAGCAAGTGTTCATTACTGGTTTTACTTTGTCCGTTACTGGAGAAAAAACATATACAAAATATATAAAAGGCTATAATAAAAAAAAACTATATTTGCGGATTTTGTTAATTAAATATAAATACCGGGTGTCCCAGATAACTTTTCCAGCATGGGGATCTCAGTATCTATAAGAGATACAGGTTTGGTTAAATCAGATGAATTATTTGTAAGAAAGGGGTGAGTATTACTACATCAAAAAATATTTATAATTTTATGTGGTTTAGGCGGTATACCCAAAAAACTGAAAATTCGGAATTTCTTTAAATGGCTATAACTTTTTTGTCAATATAGATAGGTATTTTTTGTAGACGGTTTCTCAAAGCACTTTTTTGTGTAGAATCGATTGGTGTATTTAGATTTTTTATATCACTTTTAGTTTCCGAGTTATGAGCCCTAACTTTAGTTTTTCTTATGGATCACTAAGTTGGCTATGGCATATTTGAACGTGTTTTTTACTCTACTTTACAACGATATGTCACATGCCATACTTATTGTAAAAAAAATAATTATAATGTATTTTTTTAAAAAGTTAATTGTTTTCAAATAGTCATTTGTTATTTTGATTGTTGTTATTGTGATTTTTGTTTACAATTTTTGTTTTTCATGGCTCACTTAAATGTTTGTAATAAAATACTTAATACATATCACTGGCATTTAGTACATCGACTTATTTTCGATAATAAATATGGCATGTGACACATCGTTGTAAAGTAGAGTAAAAAACACGTTCAAATATGCCATAGCCAACTAAGTGGTCCATAAGAAAAACTCAAGTTAGGGCTCATAACTCGGAAACTAAAAGTGATATAAAAAATCTAAATACACCAATCGATTTTACACAAAAAAGTGCTCTGAGAAACCGTCTACAAAAAATACCTATCTACTTTGACAAAAAAGTTATAGCCATTTAAAGAAATTCCGAATCTTCAGTTTTTTGGGTATACCGCCTAAACCACATAGAATTATGAATATTTTTTGTGTAGTAATACTCACCCCTTTCTTACAAATAATTCATCTCATTTAACCAAACCTGTATCTCTTATAGATACTGAGATCCACATGCTGGAAAAGTTATCTGGGACACCCGGTATATTTAGTAAAGATGTAGTTATTTTATTAGTAACATAAGTTCATGATAATTACAAAAAAGTAGCCCAATAAGCCCAAAAAACAATATACTTTATTCATAAAGCGTTCAAGACTGGTGCCAGTACCTTAAATTCGAATTATAATTTTATAATTTATAGTCAATAATACATTTTAAATGTGCTTTATAATTTATAATAATAAATTTGCTTTTAATGAAACTTATCATCATAATATTATAATTTTATATGAATTAACGATTAACAATTTACAATAAAAACATATACTTTTAGTTAAATTTAATTTCCATTAGTAAATTGAAAAATAAATTTACCTGTTGGTTTATTAAAAACAATTACTTTTGCAAATATCCATGTTTTATTTTTGCACCTCGTTTAGATGGATTAAAAATATATTTTTCAAATCCTATTATTCTGTTTGGTACAATTCATTAAAGGTTTATATGTACAGTAGAAACCGGTTATAACGACATCGAGGGAACCGGAATTTTTGGTCGTTGTAACCGATTGTCGTATTAACCGATAATGCGTTTTTTAAAGGTATTTATCGGGAAAACTAAAAATTTCATGAGTATGCTGAAATTTTATGAAATTCACCGTCTGTGAGCGAAGATATCGTCAAAATAAAATCAAAATTTTAAGCACAGAATAATAAATATACGATATACAGAAACGACGCTTTGTTATTTTTCTGGAAACATAATTTGACATTTATGAGGTGCGATTCTGATAGGTTACTCTTCACCAATCATGTACCGTATACGAATATTTAAAATCCACATATGTTTTCTGTTTACTAGAATTAAACCTAATATTCAAAACATGATGTATTATGTAGTTGTATTATGTCAAACAATATTTTTTATTGTAGAAAAAATTTAAATCACTAATTATGTCAGGCACAATAAAACGTCACGTTTAAAGGATAAACATAATATTCTTACGTTAAGATTAATGACATAAAAATTAAAAACACTAGATTGTTTTAATTAATGTTAAATAATACATGTGCAAAGAGTATTGCCTATATAAAAAAATACTACTATATTTAAAAAAAATGGAAATAAAAGTCGGTCCGTCGTTAAACCAATAAAAATCTCCGAGAATATTGTAAACAGAAAGTCGTTAAAAGCGATATTTCGTTGTAAGCGATGTCGTTATAAACGGTATATTATAAAAGGCAATCATATGGTATTCAGCCGGGACTTTTATTCTGAGTCGTTATAACCGGTACGTCGTAACAACCGATGTCGTTATAACCGGTTTCTACTGTAGTTACATATAATATATGTGCTAAAGTATATTGTACATATCATTAAAAAAGACTGGTGCGGTAGCGGAAAGAAATTTAAACTGATGTCATTCCATAGGCGTAGTCAAATACAAATACATTTATGTATTTTAGATTATCATTAAAAATTAAGAATAAAAATTAAAAATTATTAAACTATCCGCCACTGACTTGATTCAGTTCATTACTCAATAGAACGTTTCATATCTAACACTACAACTTAAGCGGTCGACTATATTCTTAGTATGAAGAGAGCGGCGCACAAAAATATTCTATATTTTAACAGAATATATAACATTTAGAGTAAAAAGCTTCATGTGTATACTGACATGTGATTACATTCCTAAGACCGATCTTCTTTCATGATATGTATAATACAAAACGTTGTAATGTAGTTTTGAGAAAGAAAATTGAATGCTTTTGAAATATTTAAAAAACAAAAAAAATCGATAACAACCACTCCTTTTTCATTTCTATCATGTATTATTAACTTTACCTTCTCACCCCCCCCCCCCCACAGGTTTCAGTGGTTCATGAGTTATGCATCTAACAAAAATTTAGGAGAACGTTTTTTTTTCGATATGAAACGGAAAGATGAAGTAAAAATTTTAAAATCGTAAGTGAATTATTTTAGGCTATTGATTATAGGTTTTTGAAAGGAACAATTGCGATAAAGGGTTTTTATTATTTAATATGTTTGTTTGACACCTACAGATGATAAAAACACAAAGTGCTACTAAATTCACCCTTGCGTTTTTTAGGGAGGGGTTAAACTAGTAACTTTTCAACGTTTTAAGTATAACTCGAAAACTAAGCAGAATTTGACAATTTTACAAGAATGATTTTTTATAGAAAATTAAATTTCCCATCAAAATAGATGATTTGAAAAATTAAAAAAAAATATTTTATACAAAAAATATTTAAAAAACAAATCGAAAAAATATCAAAAAATCACAATTTTTTCAAATTTTTACTAAATTGCTCATAAATTTTTTCTAAGTAAAGATAGGTATAGGACATGCTTTGGAGAAAAAAAAGTAGAGGTGACGCCTGTCAAAATATTGAGTCGAAAAATTTTTTTTGATGAAAATTGGCTGAGCTATAGTAATTTAAAGTTTACCATTTTTTGTAATTTTTTCTCAAATCGTAACTTAATAGGCAATTGATTAGAGGTTTTTGAAAGGTACAATTACGTTAAACGGTTTTTATTGTTTTATGTGTTTGTTTGACACCTACAGATGATAAAATCACAAAGTGCTACCAAATTTACCATTGCGTTTTTTAGGGGAGTTAAACTATTCACTTTTCAATGTTTTAAGTATAACCCGAAAACTAAGCGGATTTTGACAATTTTAACAAGGATAATTTTTTATAGAAAATAAAATTTCCCATCAAAGTGGATGATTTAAAAAATTAAAAATAAAAATTTATGCAACAAATATTTAAAAAAAATTATAAAATATTTCTTGCATAAATTTTAATTTTTAATTTTTTAAATTTTATTTTCTATAAAAAATTATCCTTGTAAAATTGTCAAAATCCGCCTAGTTTTCGAATTATACTTAAAACATTGAAAAGTGAATAGTTTAACTCCCCTAAAAAACGCAATGGTAAATTTGGTAGCACTTTGTGATTTTATCATCTGTAGGTGTCAAACAAACACATAAAACAATAAAAACCGTTTAACGTAATTGTACCTTTCAAAAACCTCTAATCAATTGCCTATTAAGTTACGATTTGAGAAAAAATTACAAAAAATGGTAAACTTTAAATTACTATAGCTCAGCCAAATTTCATCAAAAAAAATTTTTCGACTCAATATTTTGACAGGCGTCACCTCTACTTTTTTTTCTCCAAAGCATGTCCTATACCTATCTTTACTTAGAAAAAATTTATGAGCAATTTAGTAAAAATTTGAAAAAATTGTGATTTTTTGATATTTTTTCGATTTGTTTTTTAAATATTTTTTGTATAAAATATTTTTTTTTTAATTTTTCAAATCATCTATTTTGATGGGAAATTTAATTTTCTATAAAAAATCATTCTTGTAAAATTGTCAAATTCTGCTTAGTTTTCGAGTTATACTTAAAACGTTGAAAAGTGACTAGTTTAACCCCTCCCTAAAAAACGCAAGGGTGAATTTAGTAGCACTTTGTGTTTTTATCATCTGTAGGTGTCAAACAAATATATTAAATAATAAAAACCCTTTATCGCAATTGTTCCTTTCTACCTCTTATTTTCCGGTATAATCAATAGCCTATTTATTGTTTTGAAAAAAAAATGATGAAGTAGTTTCCTCTTATAATTTAGATATGGCGAGGAAGCAATAAAATTTATACCTAATACATATTTTTTAGAGTTTTACCTCGGGTTGCACAAAGCAAAATAATTCACGATTAGTTAATCACTTTTAAACTTATTCTCAATTTGTTAATTAACAATGTACTATAGTCTATTTCATTTAAGTTTGCAGTGGTGGGCGGGGATTAGACGGTACGATTCACACAGGAACTATTTTATAGCTAACAGAAAAGTTTTTTCACTAGAAATTTATTAAATCTAAAACCTTTCGGTGATTTTTTTTCAAACTTTCACTGTATTTAGATTCATCCTTCATACAAAGTATAGGCTAAAATTTATTTTCAACACATTTATAGTTTTTATGCTGTGATTTTTTTGTTTGGCAAAACGGTAAATAACTCGCATTTTAATTTATTACTGATTGTTGTAAATACTCAATAGTGTTTTTTTTCTTGACGTCACGACGTGTAATTTTTTTAAAACCACGTAATTTTTGGCATATCTGAACTGTCATATAACTTTTAATGGAATTTACAAGAAATTAAATTCATCTTTGTGTCATAAATATTACTTTTCTTATATCCTAATGTCAACTGTATATATACATACATTTGTAGAATAACTAATCTGACAGTTTGAATTTAATTGCAATTATTTCCAAGGCAACATGATGTATTTCATTAGTGAAAATTGTGTTATTGTGAATTTATCTGGCGTTTTGACCAATCAGGAGCGCGTATTATACTTCCTATGCTAGCTACCGCTGCAATCTTAAATGAAATAGACTATAAATACGACAATTTTTTACCTTTAATATGTATCATAACCGTAATTGTTTTTTTAGAATTGACGTAATAATGCTTTGAAAACAACTGATTAACTGAGAAATATTTTGCTTTGTGCAACCCGAGGATAGACTAATAAAATGTACATATAGGGTGGCACAAGTAAAACGAAACGGGCGCGCTTTTGGTCATTTATAATAAGATTTAAAAAAAAAAGCTCGAACACTTCGATTTTGCTTTCAAGGGGGACATCTTTTACTATAAAATTTTTGCAAGAATCTTTTCAACCCACAGCGCTATGAGCGCAACCCTTAAAATTTTAAATAGCATGATAGAGCAAGTGATACCTCATTTGAAAGGTTTTTTCATTCTGAATACGGTGCTTTTTGATTTTTTCAAATCTGTTTAGTTTTAGTCAAGTTATTTACATATTGCATTCCATAAATGCAATGATTTTCTGATCAAAAAACAAATATTTACAACTAAAATTCAAAACAAACTAGGCTTATTTTCTTTTTCTTATCAAATAATTCAAAAACATTCATTTTGGACATTTATTGAATTAATTTAAAAAAATTTACCAACATCCAAAACTTTAATTAATTCAATAAATATCCAAATTGGATGTTTTTGAATTATTTGATAAAAAAATAAGCGTACTTTGTTTTGAATTTTAGTTATAAATATTTGTTTTTTGATCAGAAAATCATTGCATTTATTGAATTCAAAATGTAAATAACTTGACTAAAACTAAACAGATTTGAAAAAATCAAATAGCACCGTATTTAGAATGAAAAAACCTTTCAAATGTGTATCACTTGCCCTATCATGCTATTTAAAATTTTAAGGGTTGCGCTTATAGCGCTGAGGGTTGAAAAGATTCTTATAGCAAACATTTTATAGCAAAAGATGTCCCGCTTGAAAGCAAAATCGACGTGTTTGAGCTTTTTCTCAAAATCTTATTTTAAATGACCGTTTCGTTTTACTTGGGCCACCCTGTATAGATAAGGAACAACGGGAAAAATAGCACTTGTTTTGAAACTTATAATTAATCAATTTAAATAAAATTCATACTTGGTAGCTACCAATAAATTAATCTAGCGTCACTAAACCTTTTAATTTAATTATAATACTAAAATTGTAGATAACCCATTAGTGACAGTAAAATATTAACTGTGTAAAAATATTAATTTTTATTTTATTCTATAAGCACATACCAAACACATGATAAAAAATAGATGCAGATTAATTAAGTCGAATGTCCTAACGAACAGAAGTAACAAACGGCACGTGTTTCGACTTCACAAGAAGTCCTCATAAGGGGCCACAATTGTCCAGACTTTATTATAATAACAATGTAAAAGAGACACTGGATAAATATTGGTATCTCAGAAATTATCTAAATTTTTTACATAACTAGATATAAAGAAAATAAAGCGATACATTAATTTAAAATTCAAAACTGGTAGATATTTAAAAGCCTTGCATTACGTAACTAATTATAATTACAAATAGATAACCCCCTTTAGCTATCCTTACGGGTCACACGGAGTTCTTTGAAGATGTACAAAAAGCTTTTTCGATAAGAAAACCTTTTACTGTAATTATTGTGTACAGGAGTAACGTCTTCTCTTTAATTTAAAACACAAAGAGAGTTTCTTTGTTGTAGTATTAAAAAATCAAATGTCAAGTGTACATATACATACTTTCTATATGAAAAACTGTATACAAGAAAAAGTACTTAAGGATATGCAGTGTTAATAAATTGCTAGTAACAAGGTGAATAAATGTTTTTAATGAGAACATTTTTATTTATTAGTCAGATTCAAATGTACATATGAGAAAGATATTTCTACGTCTAGGAAACAATAAATTATTATTAGACATGAATAATCACGGGAATTATTTATCAGTAACTACTGAACAGATTTTATTCCTATTTTCACTAATGGATAAAGTCTTACGAGGAAGGTAAGGTATTGGCACCTGTCTTGAATAACACCCCAGTGTTAAACATTTTTAAATTAAATGTACCTTCAGAATTAGAAATATTTGTTGATATTTGATTATTGCTATATCAGTAAGTTATAGAAACCTAAGAGTAGGCGCACACTACAGATTAAACTATCGGCCGATAGTTTAGTCGGATTGGACTGTACCCCCGCACACTGCTACAACTAAACTGTCGAGTTGGTGGTAGGTGCGCACACTGGCCGATTGAATCAGTGATTGAATAGAAATGTTGTCGAGAAAATCTGTTACTATTACCCTTATTATAACACGAAGGAAGAGGAGAATAATTAAGAAAAGAAGCCGTGAAGGGTGAAAATTTCGTTTTCAAGCTTTTTTTCAATTTATCTCAAAATCTAAATCAATGACGGGGTGTTTTTATGGTTGATATTTGTTGGGGGCACATAGTTTAAAATATTAATATTTTTTTAAATTATGATTGATCATAATTCTTTAGGACAATTTAAGGACAACCACTGAGTTTTTTATATTGACATCCGAATATTCTTTTAAACTCTTTTTGTACAAGGCTGGTCATTTCTTAATTTCTTCGATTAGCTTTTCTACAGATTTGTCTGCTATTAACGCCATTTTAACACTGTTTATACACATACAACACATAGGTAATATTTGTAGAAACAAACTAAATAATCGGCGAGTGTGCGCACTCGTATAGCGCACAATGGTATTTAAGTAGTTGGCCGATTATAAAGTTTGAAGGGAATCGTACAGCCTTTCAAACTTTTTGATCGCCCGATTTCGAATCGTTGTAGTGTGCGCACTCGCATATATCTCAATGGTAATTAAGAGACCGATCAAACTATCGGCCGACTAAAAGTCTGTAGTGTGCGCCTACTCTAAATCTTTTTTAATTAAGTTCAGAGTACCCCCGCCTAATGCGCTTTGATGAAATAATTTCAGTTCATGTCGATTTTTTAAAACAATGTCACGATCAGTTTTTCCTCATTTTTGGCCATTTTTCCTACTGAAGCACGATCTGGAAAGTCGTCGACATTTTTCAACTCTTTAAACCGATTCACCCACTTCTAAACAAATGCCTTCGACTTTTTAATGTACTTGGCAGCCACTGCATAAAATATTTTTGGCCCTTTTGGGTACCTGCTAAGAAACACGTTTCAAAACGTTTCGCGTACACGTCACTAAAATCGCGGTTTTTGTATTTTTCTGTCAAAAGATCGACATAGACTAAAAAATTTTCATCAAAGCGCAATAGGCGGGGGTACCTTGAACCTAATGAAAAAAGATTTAGGTTTGTATAACTTACTGACTGCGAGTAACGCCGTACACGCTCTTACTTAACAGACGTACATAGGTACATTTAACTGTCTTACAGCATTATTTGATGATTTTGTTTAAAAACATTGAACAAAAAATTATCGCGGTTCGGCATTGAATCAAGAAAAACATTTTCTTATGTTAATGCTTTACATTGTTTTAAATTTTATTACTCTTTATTTTATATCGTTTGTGTAGAAGTAAACGTACATATATCATTTTATAACACAGGCTGATAAAAATTTTTTTGTTTGCTGCAATTTTAAGGGTAATATGGGCACGCTGAATCCAAAAATTACCACCATTTTGCTCAATCAGATCTTGCATTTGCGGTATTGCAAAAAACATTTTTTTTTTTCGATATACAAACATTAAAATTTCCGAATGAAGATATGGATCCTAACTGAACTAAAAAGCTTTAAATTAATATTTATGAAGTTATTCCCTTCGAAAATCAAGTTTTAAATGAAAATAAATCGATTTTTTTGTTTCGTTTAAAACATGATTTTCGAAGGGAATAACTTTATGAATGTGTATAATTTAAGGTTTTTTAGTTCAATTAGGACCCATTCCTTCATTCTGAATGATCTTTGATTGAAGTCATTGATTTAAAAATTATATATATGAACTTTGATATTTGCATATCGAAAAAACATGTTTTTTGCAATTCCGCAAAAGCAAAAGCTGATTGAGCAAAATTGTGGTCGTTTTTTAATTCAGCGTGTCAAAATTATCCTTAACCAAAATGGTTGTGGGCCAGTGTAATCATTAACAAACGGTTATCACTGGGTGTTCATAACTGGTTTTAATTTTTCCATTACTGGAGGAAAAACATACAAAATAAAAGGCTATAATTTAAAAAATAAACTAATTTTGCGAATTTTGGTAATAAAATTGATTTAATAAAGAGGTGATTGTTTTATATTAGTAACATAGGTTCATGAGAATAACAAAAAAGTAGCCCACCAATCCAACTACAACATACTTTGCGCTTAGCGCGTTTAAGACCGGTACCAGTATCTTATACATATACCGGGTGGACCATTTTAACGTTTAATGGAGAATAACTCGACCGGTAAGTGAAATAATAAAAAAGTTTTCAAATAAAAGTTGTACGGTTTGGAGGAGGACATAGACGTACTTAGATGAAATTTTTTTAGGTGGTGTTTTCAAAGTGGTATAAAGGTCAACATCATTTTTTTAACAGGAACCTATAATTTTTATCAAGTAATTTTATTTAACGTGAATAGACACGAATCTTTCATTAATAACTTAACCTTTCCAAGATATCTAACAAAATAATTCGAGATTTTTAACTTTCAACATTTTTTTTACTCAGAAACCATAAATTTTAGAGAAAAAGTACAAGAAACAAAAAATGTTTATTTTGATCTAATAAAACTAAGAAATTATTTTTAAAATTTTAAAACTTCTTTTTTAAAAAAAAAAAACAATGTTAAAAATTTTTAGAATAATTTTAAAAAGAATTCTTAAAGTTTTATTTTACCAAAATAAACATTTTTTGTATTTTATGCTTTTTCTCTAAACTTGATGGTTTCTGAGTAAAAAAATATTGAATGTTCCAAATCTCGAATTATTTTGTTAGATATCTTGGAAAGGTTAAGTTGTTTAAAAAAAAGTTATCAATGAAAGATTCGTGCCTTTTCACGTTAAATAAAATTACTTGATAAAAACTATAGGTTCCTATTTAAAAAAAATATGTTGACCTT
Organism: Sialis lutaria; assembly: GCA_949319165.1. NCBI lineage: Eukaryota > Metazoa > Arthropoda > Insecta > Megaloptera > Sialidae > Sialis > Sialis lutaria. Next base: position 2,441,994 of record OX439234.1, on the reverse strand, counting down.
CATACCACCTTGAAAACACCACCTAAAAAAATTTCATCCAAGTACGTCTATGTCCCCCTCCAAACCGTACAACTTTTATCTGAAAACTTTTTTATTATTTCACTTACCGGTCGAATTATTCTCCATTAAACGTTAAAATGGTCCACCCGGTATGTACATTTGTACATGTACATACTTGTGTAAAAACAACCATCTTCGCGTAAATAGTTAGCGATAAGTAAAAACAGTTTATTAGTTCATTACAGATTAAATTTATATCCCCGATAACGCCAAGTCAAATACGCTAGTTTATATATATTATATGACATTAACAGAAGAAATATTTTGATATGAATGTAAAATATGGTTGAAACAATTTGCTTGAAAAGAAGGTTCTTTGTTGGTAGTTGGATGTAAATAGAAATTTCACTCATATATTTTTATAGTGTACGTTTGTATTCTCAAGTTTCTTTCGAGATTTTCTTTTCCTTTTCCGTTGACATTGCACGCAAAGATGATTTATATACGTCTCAGATTGTAGTGCAGTGAGATTTTCTCTTGGCATTTATTTTTTAGGAAGTTTTCTTGAAGCTCTCTACCTTCTAACTAAATATCACTCAAATAAATTTGACGCATTTATTTATCTTTATACTAGAAAAGTCTACTTTTAAAATATCTCACTAATAAATGATACTTACGCTTCATTGTTGCTGGTAAAGATAAATCATATTGTCTCATATCGGGTTATATTTAATTGCACTATATATTAGACCATAGGTGTCCAACCTTTTGACCCTCGTGGGCCGCAGAGCGCAAAAAAATAGGGAAAAAATTTGTTAAGGGCCGCAAAAAAAATTTGAAGACCTTTTTTTTGACTTGATTAATTTATTTATATCTCTGTATGTACACTGTGGTATTTTATAACACAAAAAATCTGAAGACCTTTTTTTACCTGATAACGTTAATTATTTTCATATTTAACTTTTTTTTATCTTAATATTATATTTTTTATCTTTATATTTTATAATAAATCTTATGCGGGCCGCACAAAATACGCTTGGGGGCCGCGGTTTGGACAAGCCTGTATTAGACAGTATTTAATTTTTACATCGAACATAAATGTTAATACTTTGCACTTAAAATTGTATAGTACCTATTCACTTTATACACGCGAATATATATTTTTATAATTTTTTTTCCAAATATGCATAAGGCAAATATTTAATCATTTTCAAATATAGGAAATAAGGAAATAAAAAAAATCACATTAAAAATATCAAATCTGTTGGGGCAAAAAGAGGTTGGTTAGCATTCAGGTTCGATTACAATACATACATAAAATCACAAAGATTACATTAAAAATATCAAATCTATTGGCGCGAAAGGAGGTTGGTTAGTTTTTAGGTTAGATTAAAATATAGAAAATCACAAAAATCACATTATAAATATCAAATCTATTGGAGTAAAAGAAGGTTGGTTATATAGAAAATCACAAAAATAATATTAAAAATATTAAATCTATTGGGACGAAAGGATGTTCGTTACTTTTTAGGTTAGGTTAAAATATGGAAAATCAGAAAAATCGTAATAAATACATAAAAAATATGTAAATTTTAAATTTGACCAAATTGAGGTCAAGTACAAAAGAAATTTTTTTCAGTGCAAAGTATTTATTTTTAGTCGAAACTATTTATTTAAAGTGTTTTAAAAAAAATGTTGATTTTGTTCATACTATAACAAAAGAAACATTTTTAAATTCTGCTTTTTAGTCGGTTTTAAAAAACAAATTATAAAAAAATATATTATTAAAATCAAGTTAAATAAAATAAAATAAGATTGATGAACTAAATAATAATATAAAATCTATTTGATATAATATAAAAATCTATTTGATCTCAACGATTAAAAATAATACTAGATATTATTATAGTTGTAATAATACATTCATGATCTACCTATTTATTTACTCGTTTAATGAAAATATGGAATTATGTATATAAAATATAGTTGCTAGGTATAAAATATGGAAATGATGTGGTGTAGGTAATCTAACGCTATACATTATAAATTTAATTTTATTTCGTAGACTGTTGTTCACTGTCTGTGAGCGATGTTATACATAAATATACATAAAGTAAAAACAAACATGACTTGAGTAGTAAATCATGGTATATTTTAATCTTCATTGTGAAAATGAAAACAATCACAAAATTACCTTATCAAGAATTCAATTTACTGTTATGTATTAATTATTTCATAACTTGGGATATTATGGTCAAAAAATAATTTTAATAGTATTAGTTCATACTTTATTACAAAAAAATTGTGCACATGATTTATATTTTTTTCATCAGTGTATAAAACATCTACAAAACACACAGATACAACAATATTTTTTTTCTTAACTATATTTTACAAAATCAAAATTAAAACCTATATACTATTTACGAATTTAGGAAAAAATTTGTTTCTTTTACATTCCAATAAAAATTTTTTTCTTGTCTCTAGTTTTGCCTTGTAAATGTATGTGCACAATTTTTTTGTAATAAAGTATGAACTAATATTATTAAAATTATTTTTTGACCATAATATCCTAAGTTATGAAATAATAAATTTAAAAAATGGTCATTTACCTCAACAACAAAGTTATGCATTAATACATATGCTGGTAAGGTAAGTTTATTATTTGGCATTTTAAACATGACTTAAAATACTATATACCTAACTAGCGGAATCCCGCGGCTTCGCTCGCGTAAACTTCGAAACTAATTAGAACCCTTCGTACGTGATAGGGGATGACACATTTTTTTATATTGATTTTTATTCATTACCTATAAAAAAGGATTGTGTGGTTTTATGAAACCACGGTAAAAGTGAAACTTTTTTTTCACATTATAGACATTTAACTAAAAATTTTCGGAATAATAAATTCAAGCACTCAAAATTGAAATAAATCCATAAACAACAACATGCACCAGCAGAAAGTTCTAATAATACTAATAAATTCTATATAAAAACCAAGATCTTTTTTCCTTTTTCTATAAGCACGTGCTCTGTCGGCGTTCTGTTTTTTACGGCGTAAAATCTGTGCGTAAAATTAATTCATCGTCATTCATTTTTGCACTATTCTTTCTCGTTGATCAGTTTTTTGGACTCACTAGCTGTGTCGTTGTTTACCAAAAGCAAATAAATAACAACATTTACATTAAACACTGACAAATTACAATACAAACTTACTAAATATCTATAATAGCACACAGTACATCAACTGTCATACAATGAATGGCTGCTTGTTCCACGCATGCGCAGTCCAAACGTTACGCGACATGCAACACACAGACCAAAAAGTTTGAGACGATGTAATAAAAGTTTCACTTTAAAAATTAAAAATTATTGAAACAAAATAATTAAAATTTTAAGGTATATAAAACTAGACTTTATAACGATGTATAACTTATGTTATATGCCTCCAAACATGAGACGTATTTTATACTGTAAATTAAACATTCTAGGAATGCAGTAGACAGCCTATATTTCATATACACCTGTCTATCATTGCACCAAAGTTAAGCAGCATCATGATAAGACATATGTTGGATGGGTGACCGGCCGGGCGGCTTTTTTATATTATTCTATTTGGGGAAACGTTATATGTATTAAAGTTAGAGGTACCTACAATTGTACTTTATGAAGTAATGACGTATTTATCCCTACTCCGCGGCCGAGTGTAATGCGACATGCAACACACAGACGAAAAAGTTTGAGACGATGTAATAAAAGTTTCACTTTAAAAACGTACATAAATATCTCGGATCTTAGTTAAAAATTGTAAGAAACTAACCCCCTGTCTACCCTCGCCATTAGGGGTTGAATATCGAATTTTTTTTATTGAAGATTATTTTTCCCGATTCCACCATTATAACGTAAGTAGCTATGCAGATAAACATATTAAAAACACAAACCCTGTCTACCCCCGCCATTAGGGGTTGAATGTCGAAATTTTTATTTTAATTATTCTACCCGAATTCACCTTTATAAGTAAAGCAAGTATGCGATTAACATATCTAAATCCATCCTCGTCCCCGTCCCATGCTATTAGGGCTTTAATATCGAACTTACATTTTTAATTGAATATTTATTTGTCCGAATTTACATTAATATCATGAACAATTATGAAGATAAATGTATCAAAATTTACCCCCCCTCCCCCATTCTCATAGGGGTTGAATTTTCGTAACTGATATTTGTCTTGTAGAGTACCTATACTTGTGCCATGTTTCATTCGGTGAATACAAAAAAAATATTTACCAATGTTTCCACTCCCCTAACACCTTAGGGGTTAAATTTTGGGAAATGTTGAAATAATTGTTTCATTATTTATATTGTATAGTATGTTCGATAAGTTTCAATTAAAAGCAAAAAAAAAAATAATATTTTTTATATAAATTTTGACACCCTGTTTTAACCCCGTAGGGGTTGAATTTCGAAAAATCCTTTCTTAGTGGGTGCTTACATCATAAAAGGAAGGCACCTACGAAATTTCACGTTTCTAGGTCCAGGGGTTTGGGCTGTACGTTGATATATGAGTGAGTGAGTGAATGAGTGGTTAAGAACAAACTCTTTTATAGATATAGATAAAAGTGAAACACTCTAATTAGGGATTTGTAAAAAAACTATAGAAATCATAAAGGGGCTAGCAAATTTGCAAGCACTCACAAATGAGGTATTCATTTTGTGATCTATGGATTTGCTATGGAATTTAGAGCACTACTTAAAAATATTGTAACACAGTTGGCGACTCTAACCGTACAAAATAATTATCATAATATCACCACTGTTTTAATAACGTTGTTGGTGTTTACATACAACGCGTGCGAGAAACTTATCAAAGTCTTCATGAAATTCAAAGAGAACTGTCATATAAGTTTAATACCTCATTTGTGAGTGTTTGCTAGCTAGCAAAGGACCCCGCAGAATCCTTATGGGAATGGGGTTTCGGTCGAACTCTTTGAAACTTTGGATTATGATAGTCCTTGATGAGTAGATCAAAAGTGTTAATGGACACTAAGTCCTAAAAACTCAAACTTTTAAGATATAACTCTCTGAAGTTGGGGATCATGATTGTCTTTAATTTACAATCTTTTATTTGTAGAATCCAGTAGAACCTTAAATTTCGCTAAACTTTTTGTATGTGTTCCCAAAGACATCTATAATCGATTGCCACCATAAAAAAGTCAACTTTTCAATTAATTGAGAAATGACGACACTTAATTAAATGTTATTGTTACGTTTTTTTAATTATAAACAAATCCAATTGTTTTATAATAAAAAATTGGTTTATTATAAAAAAACGTAATTATAAGATTTAAGTACTGCCATTGGATAAAGAATTTAAAAGTTGACTTTTTTATGGTGACAATCGATTATATAAGTCTTTGGGAACACATACAAATAGTTGTGCGAAAATATAGGTTCTACAATTTTTTTTATTGTACATTAAAGGTGAGCATGATCCCCAACTTTAGAGGGCTATATCCTAAAAGTTTGAGTTTTTAGGACTTAGTGCCTATTGACACTTTTGATCTACTCATCAAGGACTATCAGAATCCAAAGTAACCCCTTTCCCATAAGGATTCTGCGGGGTCCTTTGCTAACCCCTTTATGATACCGGATATTATAGTTTCACTTTGTCCGTCTGCCCATCTCTCTGTCTGTCTGTTTGCATCTATGACACAGCTTTCACATTCTCTCATTTATATACCTATTAATTAAGATAAAGTTTTGTATTGATGACCCAAAAACTGATATGATGTGATTAAAAAAAATTTTTTTTGACCCCCTCCCATAGACTGAAAAGTGTATTTAATTCATTGAGTGGATCATTTGATTTTAACCCTTCAGTCATGTTATATTAACTTTCAAGATATTATCAGAGCGTCCACCACCTCTAATTTCTACACACAAAAAAACTGCATTGGACCAAGAAAATCTTGTTTTACGAAAACAATATTTTCTTAATATAAGAAAAATACTCTTAATCCAACTTCATTATTTCTTCGTCCAAGAATACTATAGTTGGTTTAAGAATATATTTCTTATCTTAAGAAAATATTACTTGGTTCAAGTAAACCTTTCTATCTGTGTAAACAATCGATGCAAAAAATCTGAAAAAATTACAAAAAGTAGCAAAAATATATTATGAAAAATTTATAAATAATTCGACGATAATTACACATTTTTTAGATATTAAGATTTTGAGCATGGGAAAATGCTAGTTAAAGAGACTTATAGTGAGAATGGCTACGGAACCCTATCATGTGCGTATATCCAACAAATAATTTTTGGCGATTTTTAATGCAAGAAGTATTATAGAAGAAATATACTTTATTTAATGAATGTGACTATTTGCACATACCGTATGTGCATGCAATTGACTATTTGCAGATACTGTTTATGTACCCATATAGGTTAAGTTGTTAAGTTAGGGTAGGTTAGTTTACCTTAAGTTAGTGGTATGTGCAAATAGCCCCATTTTTATTTAAGTAAGCAAACATTTAGTAACAAAAAAAACATGCATTACTTTTATTTAAAAATCGCGAGAGAGATCGACAAAATCACACTAAAAAAGTTAACTGTTTCGTTTACTCAACATATTGTTTTACAAGTTATATATTTTGCATACCGTTTTTTTATTACACTCTTCGTTATTCTTAATGAACATAATTCTAAAGAAAATACTTGCCAACGAGAACACACTCACTTTAAACAAGTACTCTTCAATTCGTTAACAAAATTTGTCAGTTTTTTAACACCTCCCTTGAATTATCGTAGTTTAGATTTCTTTTGTTAGTCTCCTCTACATATTTTTTGTTTTATTTTGTAAAATACAGAAAGTGCTTTATTATGTGTAATATGAAATTGCATTTATGATAAATGTGTCTGCTTTTTCGATAGATACATAATTAAAAGTGAGATATACGTATACTTTACTTTTCATTGTACTAGAACAGTGATTTAAAAAAATGTTTTCCCCGGCTTATTTATGACTAGTTTTAAGTTTTAACCCACGACTTCGCTTGTGTGGATTTTGCAATTCCTACCCCCGTGGTATTTTTCCACCCGAATCGAATGAAATTATTTACAACCCTTCATACATGATGGGGGCGAAATAATTTTTTTTAATCTTAGTTCGTTGTAAAAAATTGTAAATATCTCGGCTGTCTACCCCCGCCCGCCATTAGGGGTTGAAATCTGTCTTGTAGAGTATTTGTGCGAATAATATTCGTGTGAATACAACAATAAAATTTCCCATACAAAATTTTCCACCCCCTAACAACCTTTAAGGGGTTGAATATTTGAGAATGAAATACGTGTTTAATTAAGTTGTTTTATAGAGTACTTTTGCTATGTTTCAAGTCAGCCCGGCAAAAATTTTTTTTTACCCATTTAAACTTTTACATCTCCTAAGGCCCGGTTTCTCAATATGAGTTCAAACTTCAGATTAAATAATCGTCATCCTAGGTTTAAACTGAACATAATGTCCAGTTTAAACCTCACTCTGTTTCTCAATATAAGTTTAAATGGAGGCTTTTTTTATGTCAAACTAAAAATTAACCCCTAATTATTATATTAAATGTGATAAAAACGGGTTAATTTCAATAAAAGAGAACAGGGTACATTACTAGAATTAATAAAAGAATATAGTGCTACTATAGAATGTAAAAGAAGTTGAATAATAAGTTTATATTTAGGCTAGAAAAATAAATTTTTCATCTGTCAGTTAAAAGTTAATCTTAAGATTAATTATAATTTTTAACTGGACATTGAGAAACAAATTTATAGTTTAATCTTAAGTTTAACTGGGGCATGTGGTTTAAACTCATATTGAAAAACCAGGCCTAAGAGTTGAATTTCGAAAAATTATTGGGTGCTTACATCATAAAAGGAATACACTCATGAAATTTCATCTTTCTAGGTCCAGGGGTTTGGGCTCGGCAATGATGAATCAATCAGCCAGAACAACTGTAGGGGAAGGTGGGGTAAGACGGGGTAGCGAGGTAAGATGGGGACCGTAACAAAACTGATGATACAATGTAGCTAGAAATGTTCTTCTATAGCCATTTGACGTTATTTAGCAGAAGTTATTAATGTCACAAATAGTTTGGTCGAAAGCACGTTGTGATTTTGTAAGTATTTTTTAAAATTTTTTAGTGGTTAGATCCATTAGATCTAATTTTTGAGGTATATAAAGTGCGTGACTGTTCAAAATGTATGGTATACAAGATGTTTGTCATATTTTTTTATTGATATTTGTTTATTTTACTATTATAATGACATTAACTCGTTCCGGTTTGCTTCGATTTATAACCTCAAAAAAAAAAAAAAAAAATACAACTTGGGAATCCAGTTTGGGAAAGATGGGGTACCTACTTGCGGGTAAGATGGGGTAGGTATGATTCTTTGGATAACACAACATTCGATCTGGTTAGCCCGAAACAGTTAATGCCGTATCCACGAATTTCCGAAAAAAGGTCAAGACAAGTTCGAAGAAGAGGAAAAACAGCTATTATTACTGCGTATCCGTATAAAACATAGTTAGAGGAAAGACAAAACAATAAGAAACCAAACCAAAGGTAACAAATAAAAAGAAATTGAAAAAAAACAAATAAAATATCTAAAAGAACCAAGAAAGCTGATGAATTATGAGCACGAAGATACAGAATGTCTGTACTGTCTCGGCTTGTATTATGAATCTGTACTCCATCTTACCCAAGGGGGTACCCCATCTTGCCCTATAGGTGGGGCAAGATGGTGCAAATTAGTTATTTTTTTTAAGTTGATATTTCTATAAGAAGAATTATATTTTTTTGTTTTCACTGATTAGAATTTAAGGAAGAAAGGCTGATTATTTTCTTAATAAAAGTTCCTACAATGTGCAATCAAAAATAAAGGGTTTTATTTATGAAATACCTTAAGGTCCCCGTCTTACCCCACCTTCCCCTACTTATTACTTACATATATGGTACATTGTGTTAAGTAAGAGCGTGTACGGCATTACTTGCAATCAGTAAGTTATAGAAACCTAAATCTTTTTTCATCAGGTTCAAGGAACCTCTGCCTATTGCGCTTTGATGAAAAATTTCGGTTCATGTCGATCTTTTTGAAACAATGTCACGATCAGTTTTTCCTCCTTTTTGGGCACTTTCCCTATTGAACCACGATCTGGAAAAAGGTCAACATTTTTCGACTCTTTAAATCAATTCACCCACTTCTGAACAAATGCCTTCGACTTTTTAATGAACTTGGTCGCCACTGCATAAGACATTTTTGGCCCTTTTGGGTGCGTGCAAAAAACACTGCTTCGAAACGGTTCGCGTACACGTCACTCACAACGCGGTTTCTGCGTTTTTTCTGACAAAAGACTGAAATTTTTTCATCAAAGCTCAATAGGCGGGGGTTTCCTGAACCTGACGAAAAAAGATTTAGGTTTCTACAACTTACCGACTGCGAGTAATGCTATACATGCTCTTACTTAACACACTGTATATGTAAATTACTTATTTCCTTATTGATTCTTAAAAAAATGTTGGATATAGAAGAAGGCAGTAATGTCCGAGTATCATAAAGGAGATCTATAGCAAATTTACTAGATTGCAAGCACTGTCAAATGCGGTATTAAATTATATGACGTTGTCATAGAGTTTTATGAAGACTTTGACAAGTTTCGCGCATGTGTTGTATGTAAATACCAACAACGGTATTAAAACAGTGGTGATATTTTGAAAATTATTTTGTATGGTAAGAGTCGCCAACTGTGTTACAATACTGATCTTAATTACATAGCAAATCCATAGATACTATAACAGAATTAATACCTCATTTGTGAGTTCTTTGCTAGCTAGCAAATATTACTAACCCCATTTTGATACCGGACATAATATGTTAAATAATTCTACTGAAGCATGTTCGACTATAGAATGAAATGTATGTATTTTCTTTAATTTAATTCTTCATTTTTATGTTCCATTCGTGAATTAATTAAAAATAATGTTTACAGACTATAAATAATATAAGATTTTATAAATTATATAAATGTTTATAAAAACGAGTAGAACGCGGGCGAAGCTAGTAATATATGCATAGAAATAAATCAAATCGTCTAGTTTAGAACTTGTTGAATATATTTTGCAACTACTCGTTCAAATAAAAATCAAATATATTTTTGCAACTTTGGATTTATTCTCTATTGTGATCTAGCATAGAGTTATAACATAAGTTACAGGATATATTGGTTCTCAAACTTATTGTACAAGTATGTTTTTTGTACTTAAAAATATTTATTTCTGCATCTTAACCAGCCATTTTGCTACAAGGCATACAACCTTTTAAGGGTAATTTGGACACACTGAGTACAAAAATGACCACCATTTTGTTCAATCAACTCTTGTTTTTGCAGTATTGCAAAAAAATGTTTTTTTTCGATATACAAACATTCGAATTCGTATTCCCTTCGAAAATCATGTTTTAAACGGAATGAAATCGATTTTTTAGCTAAAATTCGGCAATTTTCAAAATTCAAAGCGCTGTTACACAAACAATTTTTGTCCAATTTTAATATTATTTACTAAATCTGTAGCTTCATCTATCTTTTTTATTCTGTTAAAATTTTAACGTAATCGAATGAATCAAAGATTGAAGTCATTGATTTACAAAATATATATACGAATTTGAATTTGAAAAAAAAAACATTTTTTTGCAATATCACAAAAAATTGTTGTATACTCTGCAGCAAACAAAATTTTTTTGTCGGCCTGTGTTATGTATTCGATTTAAAAATAGAATGTGGCTATTTGAACATACCATATATGTATGCAATTGGTTATTTGCACATACTCTATATGTACCTAATTAGGTTAGGTTGTTAGGGTAAGTTAAGTTAGATTACGTTAGGTTAGTGGTATGTGCAAATAGCCAATTGGGAATACATGCAGTATGTTCAAATAGCCTCATCCTTAAAAATATTCATTCAATCCGTTTCAAGTCAAAACATACATTTTTTCGTTCTGCCTGTTTTCTGAACCATTGTCACACACATGAAACTTAAAACGAACTTTAACGAAATCCGATTGGTAATTAGGTCTGACAGTATAGATGATATTTAAATAACTATGAGTTCAGAAACGAAAAAAAATGTCAAAGTTGATAATTAAAAAACAACGTCCTTTATAACTGAAAAATAAATGTTTTTTTTTAAAATGACTAAGTAGGTAAGTATTTTAAACGTTGCGTCACGTCACGTTTATTTGGACCCCCTCCCTTCTCACCGTCACATATCATCCCATAAGGCAATTACCCCTTCCCCTGCCCCTTATTGCGTATATATTTTATGGACTGACATTATTGTTAGGTTAAAATACAATAATTCACGATAAAGATAATATAATAATAATAATTTTAAGAAAACATTTCGTGTATAAATATTTTGTGATGGAATATATGTATACATACTGTATATAAGTACGTATATGTATAACACACACGAGTTCATGACATTTGTTTGTACATATAGAGATTTTTATATTATATACGAGTGTAGATTTAGAAAATGTCGTATAACGTGAGACACACAAATGACATTGGGAATCTTCGTGTGATATTGAAAATCTGAAATAAAGCAATCGCTGTTCTGCGTCTGTATGTGGTTTTTTGAAATAACACAGTGGCGGAGCACAAATATACATACAAATATTACATATAAACAGGCTTGACAAATAATGACAGTGAATCGAGGATATGTTACTTTAAATAAAAAACTTTGTATGGACATGTGTTACAGTTCATAAAAATGAATTCTCAAAATTAGTTTTTATTTATTATTAGGAAAACTCGTCGTGGTACAGTTATGATATTTCATACAGGGTTGAATATTTAATATCAGTTTCAACTGTTTAATTATTTAGACGAAAGGTTCTTTTATTTTCATTCTGTATTTTTTTTAGTTGGGTGCATATACCTTATACATGAATATATGATAAAAAGTACGCAAAAGGTACTTTGTTAATTCGTCATAGGACTTATCGTTTACGACTTAATAACATATATTCGTTTTCAATGATTAAAAAAAATAAAACAGGTTATATAAATATTTAGGTATATCTCATAAAATGCATACTCACGAGCTTTATTATTAAAGAATGATAATAAAAATAGCTAATGTCAATAAAATAAAATAATTGAAGAAGTATAAGGCTATAATATATACACGAAGTATGTTGTTTTTGGATTATTGGGCTACTTTTTTGTAATTCTTATGAACTTATGTTACTAATAAAACAAGTATCTCTTTATTAAATCAATTTAATTACCAAAATCCGCAAATATAATTTATTTTTTAAGTTATAGCTTTTTATTTTGTATATGTTTTTTCTCCATTAAGATACAAAATAAAATCAGTAATGAACACCTAATGATGAACACTTGCTAATGATTATAAAAAAATATAATTTTTGTAAGTTTAAAATAAAAGTTTTCTGGTAAGATCCATTGAATTTTTGATATTACAGCGTGCGCGATGACAGCGTCAACTAGCGGTTGCAACTAGGGTGGACTTTGACATATTGACAAACAAATCATTTTTATAAAATATCGTAATATGTACATTTTATACGATTATTTATAACTATAGGCTATGTGTACGAAGTCTACTAACGCAGCTAGAGGGTAATAGAGAAGGATAGAACGGATTGAATTATCTATTTATTATTGTTTAATACCGCGAATTTTTTTAATAAACAAATATCATTTAATTTAGCTGTGTGCATATAATATAGATAGTATAGCATATAAGGTACGTAAAAATTATTTATTTTGGGTATTTTTTTCTCTTTAATTATGACGTATAATAATAAAATAATTCATTCATTTACATTGACAACATAACCTCAAACTTATAACGCCGATATTTTTACAATGTTTGTTCACCACGAGCATTCGTATCGACATTATTCCTAACTCCATCAACTTGCACATAGCCTGTAGTGTAGTTAACCATGTTGACCTTTCTATTTTCAGTTAAAAACGTGCCTATTAAAAATGACAGTCCACCAAAAGTGTTATTTTTGGCCACGTTGTGCGCTGCGATCGCTTTCGTTTCCCCCACTACCTACTTTGCACCCAACGAATACCTATTTTTTGTTGTAATGTCTACGAGACTATTTGGAACCCTTTATAAATGCCATTTCTGAATTAGAAAAAAATATGAAAAGTTAGAAAACACATAAGATTTTGTCTCAAAATGCAGATCTATCAAGATCTGATTTGATCACTTCAGATCTAAAATTTGTACCCGAATAATTAATGAAGGTTTAATGAACGATTCACTAATAATAATAATATAATGTATGCTCCATACAATAACGCCACTGGATTTATTTAGACGAATCGAGTGCGCACGTAGTGACAGCTGATATATACATGTGTACTGTGTATGTATGTATGTATGTACGTATATACGTGCACACGTTCGTTTCACGTGTCAAATATCTCAGTGATTCAAAACCAATTGTGGTTTGTATTCATGACGTTTGTACAGATATTCACTAAACAATTTGCTGCAGACATAATAATGTCTTTGACAGGGACCGTGTTTGTTCATTTGTGCTTTCATGCATGATCCACTATAATCCAAAACGTCCGGGGATTTAAATCTTCCACAATCATTGATGATCTTGTTTCTATGACAATTAAATGCAATAAAACGGACGAAAATTACGAAGAATAGAAATGAGGAATTTACATGTAATATGTACAATAATGTACATATATTTGTAATTTGAATTGTATCTGCAAAATTATAATGTTTAATATAAACGGATAATAGACATGATGACTTATTTAAAAAAACGTTTCTATGATTATCTTAGTTGTCCCCTATTTCCAAAAATAAATACTTATTACTGCAGAAAATAAAGGTTTAATTGCAAAAATTTACTCTTTTAAAATTAATTTTTAATATGACGCCAAAACGCTCGCAGGTGACATTTCAGAGTTGTGACGTCACACTCCTTGTCAACAATCAGAGTTAGACAATAATTTAAATATTTCGTGTGTAAAAAATGATTCCCAAAGTATATAAGTTCTTTAATTAGGTATGTACCTAATAATCTTGTAAGAAGAATTGATATTTGTATAAAATAAAAGTCAATCACTTTTGACATTTACTGATGCGTGACGTCATTCACTCTGATTTTTAGAATCTTTTAACCCAGCGTTTCTCAACCTTTTAGTATTTGCGACCCAATTTTCAATCACAATTCTCATCACGCCCCCCCCCCCCCTAAAATAATTTTCGCTGAAAAATAGATCTCAGCTAAATATAAAATAAAATTAGAAAAAAAAACTTTTTTAAAAAACAAGCTTTTACATATAATAAAACTACATATGCACTAAAAAGTAAAAAATAAGTTTTTTTTTCACAAAGTCTTCCAGAATTCGTATGACTAAAAAAGCTTGTGGCGTTCATTTAATATTTAATGTAATATTTAGAAATATAAAAAATGTCTAAAATATCAATATAGGAAAAACTACATTTTCTACTATAAATTAATATTTTCAAATCTTACATTAAATTGCATTAATATTATGTTAAAATGCATGTATGTATAATGTATATACAATATACATATACATTAATATTTGGAAATATTGATTCAAATTATAATTTTTGGAAAGGACAAAGTACCTTTTGCTAGTTTAATTTAGTATTACAAATTACTTCATTAAATTCCTGGTTAATTTATCGCACATGAAAGAAATATTTAGTATTCTAGATTCAACATGGGAAAAAAGTCTTGAAAGTATTTTATCTACCTTAAAATATTATTTCAAAATATTACATGAAATATTTGGAGTTCTAGATTAAAAATAGAATTAAGGGCTAAGAGTTTCTCAACGGAAAAACTACATTAAGCTACTTTCAATGAATATTTCGAAAAATTCCATATACATAATTTATATCAAATATAATATAAAATATTATATCCTGTGAATATTTTGATATTATATTCAACATAAAGGAAAGACTACCTAATCATCTTTCAATTAATATTTTTAAATTGTACATTAAATTCCTGAATAATTTGATATAAACTACAGGGATATTTTGGCTTCAAGATTTATCATATGAAAAAGGGCTAAGAAATACCGAAAAGAAATACTACCTTATCTATTTTATAAATTAATATTTCAAAACATTAACATACATTGAGTTTCAGGTTTATTTGGTATCAACATAACATTAATATTTGATCTACTATAGAAAATTTTCCAATATTGATATTTTAGACATTTTTTATATTTCTAAATATTACATTAAATATTAAATGAACGCCACAAGCTTTTTTAGTCATACGAATTCTGGAAGACTTTGTGAAAAAAAAACTTATTTTTTACTTTTTAGTGCATATGTAGTTTTATTATATGTAAAAGCTTGTTTTTTAAAAAAGTTTTTTTTTCTAATTTTATTTTATCCATTTTTAGTCAGAAGTTATTTTTTTTAATTATATTATAATATATTCATTGCATCATAAGACCAAGCCCAGATAGAGGGGGGGGGGCAAGTATGGCCGTATGGCCCGGGTCCTGGTATCAGGGGCCTCGGCGCCCTGAAAATTATTTATACTTTACATTTTTACATATTTTTTTTATACTAATACTATTTTTAATAGAGATTATTTAAAAAACGTAAATATACTACAAAAAAACACACCTTGTAGAAAAAGTACAAATAGAAAGCAAAAAAAAGGAAAATTTTCTTTAAAACAACCCACGGTTTTTAATACTTAATAATATCAGGAAGATATAAGAATTTTACTGGTACAAAAGTTGTTTGAAATGTCCTTACGCTCGGGTGAAGAGGGGGGGGGGGTATGGGGCCCCCTTAAAATGTGGGTTAGCCCAAGCCCCATTGAAGCTCTCTCAGGGCCTGCATAAGACTAAAAACCCTTTTTTTAAATCTGATCGCTAGTTATAAATCATTTTTCTTTGCGAGCATTAAAAATTTTGATATCGAAATCAGCTATAACTGTAAAATTGTCTAATACATAAAAATCTTACCTTACAATAAATTTCCAATGTTTATTTCCCTTATATGTGGATATGAGTGTTATTTTGCCAAATTTTTATTTTAACTACACTAAAAATTGTCATTATGGAACATTATTGAGTATTTATTTTTTTAGCACTGCATAATGTAACTTTTAAATTTAAATTTTAGAACTACACAAACAACTTAGGGCTACAAACTAAAATAACCGCCACAGATAACCGCTACTTTTAAATTCTATTTGACATTCGACATAATTATTTTTATTATAAAAAATAACCATGGTTACGAAAAATTATAAACGCAAGCATATTATTGGATATATTAGATACATCAAAAAAGACCTTATAATAAAATAACATAGCTATAAAAATGATAAAAATGTGCATTGTCACGGAGAATACACCATATTTGAAAATTTGACGAAAATCGTACGACGGGAAGTTCGTTAAAAATCAGTCGCAAGATTTGTACCACGGGACATACATGTGAAGTTAAGTAAAAGCTTGTAAAAATGCTTAGTGTCAATTTATAATATTTTACCTTATTTCGAAAAACTTTGCTCTGCAAGACAGACCCAAGCGAGTCACTAATAACTATTAATCTTGTTTTTAATTTAACATAAGTTAGTTATTAAATACCTTGTTCAGTACTGATATAATCCTATTAAAAAGTATATTATATCAGTGTAAATGTAAACGTGTATTTTAGTTTTTATTTTTTATTATGTCAGAATGTATTTTATTGCTTTTCTTTCAGTAAATTAAATAATTTTTTAATAATATTTTTTCTCAATATGCTCGCGCCCCCCATTCAGTTTTATCGCGCCCCCCTAGGGGGGGGCGCGCCCCACAGGTTGAGAATCGCTGTTTTAACCTATTTCATTATTTAAAATCATAATTTCAATGATACTTTGTTACTGACATCATGGTCTTTTTGTACACTGGTCTACAAAAAAATACTTTTGCAATATTCTAGAGATCTGAATATGTAGGTGATTTAAAAGGTATTTGTCATGCCGAAACCGAATTCGTTGCCCAAATGGTTCCATCACGTCAGGTTTTTGATAAATCCGAACCTAAAAGTCCCAAAATTGACTATTTTGACAATTTTGGGGAATTTATTACCAAGTAGGTAATTTTATTCTTAAGTTTTCGGTCACGGTTGCAAATAGTATTACATTTCCTCTTTAAAATGAGTCTTAACTTTTTACTGTACGATTTTCTAGCCGAGATGTACTAGTTTGAATATATGATATTTTTGTTAATAGAATGTAGTACATATACCTATATACACATTACACAATGAACTTTACTACATACTTATATCTTCAAAGTAGTATATTTCGGTGAAGAAAAGTCGCACAATGAAATGTTAATCATTTGAAAGAAAAAAGGTAGTACTATTTGGAATCATGAAAGAAAACTTCAGAAAAAAATTACCTACTTAGTAATAAATTCTCCAAAACTGCCAAAATTGTCAATTTAGGGACTTTTAGGTTCTGATATCTCAAAAACCTGACGTGATGGAACCATTTGGGCAACAAATTCGATTTCGGCATGACAAATACATTCTAAATCACCTATTCAGATCTCTATGATTTTTTTTTGTAAACCGATAGATGATAGTAATTTAAATAAAATTTATTTTCTTCTATTTGTTATAATAAATGAAATATTGAACTTTGACACAGGGTTGAGATATCCTGTATATATGTACAAAATTTACATATTATCTTCTATTTCAAAAAGGACGAACAAATATTACGAATAAACATTAATATAATCTTACCAATAACTTTGAGTTGGACAAAGATACTTGTAGCGGGATGTGTGGATACTTGGCACTCGTACCAGCCGGCGTCATTTGGCTGCACGAACTTGATCTGCAGACCCCAGTTGTGCAAGTGCCGGACGTGTTCAACTAGGAACCGATCGTCACTGCTGTACGTAGCTAAACCAACGGTTAGCAGGTGGTAGTCGTTACGCCGTATCCAAGATACCTGTAGATCAAACAGTTTGCATATTTATATCAAATTATCTTTAGTTATATCACATGTCGGGTATTATAAAGAATTTGCTCTTGAGCATTGCAAGCTGAAGTAATCTTGTCAAATCGTTATGCATTTGCTTGGAATTTTAAAGCAGTATGCATTCTTTTATGTATTAGCCTTGTTTCACACATACGCGGTTCCATTCGGTTCAGTTCGTTTTCGGTTGCAGCCGAAAACGAATCAAACCCTTTCACACATACACGGTTTTTATACGGTTCATATTAGGTTTTATTTTTTTCCGTACACTCAGTAGTTATCATGGAGAGAAAGCAAGTTGTTGACGTGTTGTTTCTTTATAAAAACATTAAAAAACGAAGGAGGAATACTAAAATTCATTGGGAGCACCCTCTCATCACTTTACAGCAGGAATTTGGAGCATTTTATACTATTTTCCCGAAGCTAAAGAGCATGAAGACGATCCACATCAACATCTGGAAATCCGCTCATTTTATTAGAAAAACCGCGACAAAACTTAAAAAAAAAATAACACTCGTTATCAGGTTAAAACCGAAACTAAACCGAGTGTGTATAAACGCGTTGATTGCTTGCTGTTCCCTGCACACTAATAGAAACCTGATGAAAACTGTTCGTGTCGAGGGAGTATTCGGTGCTCTACGATTTCTATTAGGTACCGAATACAAACTGAAACACCGTTTCACACTTGTCGACAGCGACCGAAAACGAACCGAACGGAACCGTATATGTGTGAAATAGGCCTTACTGTCGCAACTGTTTTTAGATTAGTGATTTTTATATATAAATACATACCATACTATCAATGGACTGTAATTTAAATTACAAAGAGAAATTTGTTCTTCTATCTTACTGACTTGATATTTCTATTTCAGGTCAAGACAAATACTTTTTGTTTTGGGTCTATAGGTATATGTATCTGTCACCACAATCTTTGTCAACTGCCTAACTTATAAACCACTGAACCGATTTTGATTAAACTTGGTTTATTAGTTGAAACAGGAGATAGATTGTATCATATTAAAAAAATTCAAAATCGTGTATAAGGGTGGGGGAGGATGGTGTGCCAAATTTGATATTTTTTCAAAATATCTCAAAAACTGTTTTGAAGAGTACTAAGTTTTTATAAAAATGTACTTATAGCAGAAAATAAAAATTTTGGTAGAAATTGTTTAAAAAAGTATAAATATAGGAAAATAATAAGAAAAATTTATTTATTAGAAAAATTGTATTTATATTTTCTAATAAAACTGTATTAAAATGAAATGGTTAACCAATCGCAGTTCATCTGAATAATTTGGGTATAAATTATTTGATAATCTATATCTATAAAAGAGTTTGTCCTTAACCACTCACCCACTCACTCACTCACTCATATATCAACGTACAGCCCAAACCCCTGGACCTAGAAACGTGAAATTTCGTAGGTGCCTTCCTTTTATGATGTAAACACCTACTAAGAAAGGATTTTTCGAAATTCAACCCCTACGGGGTTAAAACGGGGTGTCAAAGTTTATATAAAAAATATTTTTTTTGTTCGTATTTAATTGAAACTTAAATACTCTCCAATATAAATCATGAAACAGTTATTTCAGCAGTTCCAAAAATTTAACCCCTAAGGTGTTAGGGGGGTGGAAAAATTTGTAAGATTTTTTTTGTATTCACTGAATGAAACACGGCATAAGTATGTAGAAGACAAATAGCATTTACGAAAATTCAACCCCTATGGAAATGGGGGGGGGGGGTAAAATTTTGGTATATTTATATATTCATAACTGTTTATGATTTTAAGGTAAATTCGGACAAATTAATATTCAATTAAAAACGAAAGCTCGACTTTCAACCCCTAATAGCATTGGACGGAGACGAGGATGATTTTAGATATGTTTATCTGTATACCTGCTTTAGTTATAAAGGTAAATTAGGGCACAATAGTCATATATTAAAATAAAAATTTCGATATTCCACCCATAATGGCGGGGGTAGACAGGGTGTGTGTTTTTGATATGTTTATCTGCATAGCTGCTTAAGTTATCATGGTGGAGTCGGGAAAAATAATTGCAATAAAACAAATTCGATATTCAACTTCTAATGGTCGGGAGTAGGCAGGGGTTGGGTTTTTGCAATTTTTAACTAAGATCCGAGATGTTTACGATTTTGTATAGGTAATGAATAAAAAAATAATATAAAAAATTTAATGTCATCCCCTATCACGTATGAAGGGTTTTAATTAGTTTCGAAATTTACGCGATCGAAGCCGCGGGATTCCGCTAGTTATTATTAAATTGCTATTTACACTGTCATATTAAATTAAATGTCATTTTGACGTTTTCATAAATTTTGATTTAGATTGAAATTGTTAAAAAATATAAAATATAAAAAAATAATCAGGTGCGCTTTAAGAAAAATTTCGCACATATTTTTCCACCTTTGGTGAATTTAGCACGATAAAGTAGTGTGCATTTACTTGGCAGATGTTTTTAATTTTTGCCTTTAATAAATAATTTAAATTTAATAAAATTAATATGTTTATTTTGCATATAGTACATATTTAGGTATTCTAATACCTATTTAAATAATTAATATCTTAAAACTAATCTGAATAATTCGATAGTGATTTTATTTGTACGATTATTTATTTACACTGTTAAATGAGAAAACGTAATAGAGTTATTAAATATTTATAAGTAGAGCAATACATGCACATACATAGTTCCAAAGATTTAGTTTAAACTTATATAAGTATTCTGTTCGCCTGATGTAAACTTTAGATATATATAATACGAAACTTTCTACATGATTGAGTAAATTGGTATAGAATATTTCTTGTGGAACGCTGTTAAAAAAAGTCATACTTTAAAAGCTTTAAAGTCTGCATTATAGAATAACATGCCGTACAGTTTTTGCTTACAAAGTCACCATTTTATAAAAACTTTTTATTTTTACTATGTCGATACATTGTGTAAGTGTGAAAATGTAGTTCATACGTAAAATAAAATAAAAATAATATCTTTATTTTTTGCAATTGAATCGAGTAGATATGAAATTGCATGGACGTGGTGTCGACTATTCAAAACAATAAACTATAATACCTGTAATGAACTTCAAGTTCTCTCAAATATTTTATAAAAAATTAAACACTAAAAAACTTACTTACCAACTTCAGGTTTTTTTATACAGGGTGATTCAGCACTGTCGTGCCAAACTTAAACCATAGATTGAGAAAAATATTTTAAGCAAAAAACTTCCAATAAACATGTGTCCGGAAATTTTTGTTTAGGGAACTACAGCCCACCAAAGATTTTCATCAAAATGAGTTTTTATTTAATATCTAGATAACCCTTTGTGATAAAATTATGAAATTTGGTATTCTGTTTAGTAATAATAAGTGTTATCGATTTCTCATATTAAACAATTATAATTTAGACCGGGGATGTATGGGGCCTGTGGGCCCATCAATTTTTATCAAGTATTTTTTGTTCTTTAATTATTTTATAAAGTTGGGTACTTATTTAAGGTTGACACAAAATACGTAAAAATATACTTTGCTTATTTGTCATAGGATAAACCGTTTTCGAGTAATATCGATAGAAAAGAAAGCATGCAGAATTTAACTTAATACGGATGCTCCAAATTACAAAAAATAAATTTATATTCTTATTCTATGATTAAAGAAAGGAAAAAAAGTTCATATAAAGAAACCTCCTAATATGAATCCTCTAAGATCTATAGCCAGTTGTAATACTGTGTTATGTACTTTAATAATTTGACTAAAAAAACGAAACTAAAAATGGCTATTTGTTGATAAGGATGCATTTTTTGAGGTATACTTATGTTAACTTTTTGTCTTAATTTTTATCATAGAACAAGAATATAAATTTATTATTTGTAATTTGAAGCATCCGTATTAAGTTAAATTCTGCATGATTTCTTTTCCATCGATATTCCTCGAAAACGGTTTATCCTACGACAAATAAGTAAAGTATGTTTTTGTGTATTTTGTATCATATAACCTTAAATAAGTGCCCAACTTTATAAAAATATTAAAGAACAAAAAATACTAGATTAAAATCGATGGGCCCACTGACCCCATACATCTCTAGTCTAAATTATAACTAGTTAATATGAGTAATCGATAACACTTATTTATACTAAACAGAATACCAAATTTCATAATTTTATCACAAAGGGTTCTCTAGATATTAAATAAATACTCATTTTTAGTAAAATCTTTGGAGGCCTGTAGTTCCCTCATGAAAAATTTCCGGACACATGTTCATTAGAAGTTTTTTGTTTAAAATATTTTTCTTAATCTACGGTTTATGTTTGGCACGACAGTGCTGAATCACCCTGTATATTGTGGTGTTACTAATTACTAAAAGTTATTAACTTTACATTTTAGGTAAATTGAGTTAGTGACGAATCCGGAATCTACATTTGAATATTTATATATCTCGTATAAGTTTTGTTGCTCTCAGACATTTTGTAAAGTGATTCTACGAAAATATGTTTCTTTTAAGTGACTTTTTTTCAAATTTCAGACAGGTCAATTTTAACAAAAAATATTTATACTATATTTTAATTTATTTGACCAACTACAACAATAACAAATTAGGAATAAATCTGATTTGAAATGTAATTACCTACAGGCATTTAATACTTACACTTATTTTCGAAAGTAAGTATGACAAAAGTGACATATCGTTGTAAAGTAGAGTAAAAAACACGTTCAAATATGCTAAAGCCACTTTAGTGACCATAAGAAAAACTAAATTTAGGGCTTGTATTTCAAAAACTAAAAGTGATATAATAATTCTAAATACATATATCAATCAATATGCACAAAAAAGTGCTTCAAGAAACCGCAAACAAAAAGTACGTATCTACTTTGATAAAAATGTTATAGTTATTTAAAGAAATTCTGAATTTTCAGTGTTTTGGGTATACTGCCTAAACCAAAGAGAATAATTAATATTTTTTGATGTAGTATCTACTTTTTTACAAATAATTAATTTCATTTAATCAAATCTGCATCTAAAATCTAAAAAATCTGTATTACCATTTAGGATATCCCTATATGCATTTCACGCTTATCTTGGACATCCTGTGTAAATCAGTTCAGTTTTTTTCACTTGATCTGTGCACGTGACTACTTTTGACATTAGAACAAGTGTCAACATGAAAATGTACCTTTAGTCAATGTCGAACGTGTGTTTTTCCCCAGAGCGACGAACGAACGCATTTAGATTACATTTCTGAAAAAAGTGTATGTTTGTGTGTGTACTTATCTATACGCGTTTTAGTTTTACTTCTTCGGCGTAATGACATCTAGCGTGCAAATGGAAAACTTAAAACTTGTTTTATCGACTATCATAACAGAAATCTGTATTATCTACACTTAACTGTAGTATAAAGTGTTATACTATCGCCCAGTATTATCAAGTTTAACTAAATGCTCCTTTGACTAACTGTCGTATTATCAACAGATGCAAGTATAATATGTACATTTAATTAAATAGATTTTAAATATTTTGTAGTATATCTTTACAACGTACATTATGTAAATTTTTCATTAAGAGCTTTAATATTGATTTAAATCACGTTTATAGTACACCAAGTTTACTTTAAAGGAGCATTTAGCACTAAAGGAGCTTTAAATTGGTTGATAATACCGGTATAAGTGTTAATTGTTTCCGTTTTTTTGAACGCGCCTAAATTTTTTTTACATAAATTCAATATAATATCCCGTTTAAAAATTTTCTTTACAGTTAAATTTATTTTTGATTTTATAATATACCGGGTGTCCCAGATAACTTTTCCAGCATGGGGATCTCAGTATCTATAAGAGACACAAGTTTGGTTAAATGAGATGAATTATTTGTTTGTATTGGCTTGTATCTCAGGAACTAAAAGTGATATTAAAAATCTAAATGCACCAATCAATTCTACACAAAAAAGTGCCTTAAGAAACCGCAAACAAAAAGTATCTATCTACTTTAACAAAAAAGTTATAGACATTTAAAGAAACTCCGAATTTTCAGTTTTTTTGGTATACCGCCTAAACCACATAGAATTATGAATATTTTTTGGTGTAGTAATACTCACCCCTTTCATACATATAATTCATCTGATTTAACCAAACCTGTATATCTTATAGATACTGTGATCCCCATGCTGGAAAAGTTATCTGGGACACCCGGTAGCATATTTCCAAAAGCCTGTCCAGTACAGAGCAACGGACGAAAATTGTGTTCTGTAAAGCACTGGAGTTTGGAAATCGTTTAATTGATATTTGCACTCCAAACCCCAGTCGAGTACAGAGCATACTCAGACTGATGCTAATGTTAGATGCGTTACAACATTCAAATATGTTTTATTAATATGTAATTGTATTCTTTAAAGATACAATTGATAGGTTTTAATATTAATAGTTTTTATGGAAGTTAATACTGGATAATTAGTTCAGGCACGTATTAAAAAAATCAATTGGTAGGTACTTTTCAATAAAATTTATACAAATGAAACGGATTACTTTTTGCTTCAAATGAATTTTACACATTGAATATTTTTATCAAATGAACAACTGAGCTTTAAAAAAACTTCCAGCTTTCTAAATCTATTCTTAATTTTTTTTACGATTGTTTGTTCCGTAGTTTAAATGTTAAAATTGTTTGCTTAGATTGTAAATAAATTGGTCAGAAATGACCATACAACAATAGAAAAAAAAGTTTGATCATTTATTTGATTTGACGAAAAAAAATTGTCAAGTCTTGTAGAGCCTCTCAAAATTATTATAAAATTTTGAAATTTCTTTGGGCGTTAAAAAAAGAGTATCCGGAAGGATAATAAAATTTTCAACAAATGATTCAGAAACTAGAACATTCAAGCTTTAAAACTTTTGTTTTTAAACTCTTCTACGACCGTATTTCGCAGAGATGCAGCCATTCAAAAATATCTAAAAATATTATTAGTGATCCCTTAATTTTGAATTATAGTGTTGTAAGTAAATTACATATGCAGTCACTATAATTATAATTCAAAAATACATAGTTTTATAAAATAAACAATAAGGTATAATCAGTTATGTAGGATGTAGCTAGAGGGCATTGCGTCACCGGCGAAAACAGAAAAAAAATATTTTTTTAGATTTAAAATTATTGAGGTATTGTTCTTCAATAAAAATTTAAAAATTCATTATTGGTTTAAAATATATACGTAAATATAATCAGTCGATTATACTTATTTGTTTTAATTTAAAATATAAGAATATTTAATCAGTAAAATTATGTTACGATAATGTTTGATTATTATAATTGATGGAAATAAAATATAATATAAACAATATTATATAGTCATATTTAATATACAAACAAATAAACGAACTTACATTGTTAGACACAAACATAAAAAAGTAAATAAATTAATTTGCCTCGATTCTAAAAACTGTACTTTTTAAAATTTAATCAGTAAAATTAATAATTATTATATAATTAAAGCAAAAAGTAATCCGTTTAATTTGTATAAATTTTATTGAAAAGTACCTACCAATTGATTTTTCTAATACGTGCCTGATCCAATTATCTAATGTTAGCTTCCATAAAAAACTATTAATATTAAAACCTATCAATTGTATCTGTAAAGAATACAATTATCTACATATTAATAAACATATTTGTATGTTGTAACGCATATCTAACATTAGTCTCACAATCAGTCTGAGTATGCTCTGTACTCGACTGGGGTTTGGAGTGCAAATATCAATTAAACGATTTCCAAACTCCAGTGCTTTACAGAGCACAATTTTCGTTTGTTGCTCTGTACTGGACGGGCTTTTGGAAATATGCCACCCGGTATACAAGATGTTCCAGATCATCCGTTCACTATGTTTAACACCCAAACTATTGAAGATAGAGTTTTAGGATAAAAAAATTATTTTCAATTGTTTAAAAAATATGGCGACTTGTTCTAAAATTTTAGGGTTTTTCTAAAAGTGCTCTAATTTCGTTAAATATTAGGTATTTGAATTTTATTATTTTTAAAAATTTTGAAAGTAGAAATAGTGAACTTTGTAAAGATGTATGATTATTTGAGATTTTGATGGTTAAAAGTGTCATACGCGACATATCAAATTAGGGATAATTTAAATTTTTTAAACACAATGGTATATCAATTAGTACTTGATCTTAAAGAAGATATGTAAAAAAACAACTTTTGTTAAAAAAATTTAAAATTATAATTTTCAGTTTTCAATTTTATACAGGAACATCTTGTGTTTTCCTTTTTTTCTTTTTTTAATAAGTTAAAATACTGAAATGTGCTTTTATCTCAGATATAATATTTCAGTAAGACTTAACGATTACATAATCGCATTATTTATATCTGTTACGTAAAGATTATTCTGGTGAGATAGACATGACATGACATACAAAATCTTCAGCATTATCTAACTTGAATAAAAACCAACAGAAACATTTACCAAAGTTTTTTTTTCGCGTCAACGATTTTCAAATTGTTCGATATAAGGCAATTCTTTAAAATGTGTATTTGCTTTTCTTCTTCTTTTTCTTTTTTATATTCGCCACTTTTGTTTGGTTGATTAACTCACAATGAATTATCTTCAATTTATATCAAGATCAAAAGTTGTATAATATATTATGTTTGTAAGTTTATTTAAATAAAGAAACATTGAGAAAAATGAAAAGTTTCTATTTAAGTGAATATATTTAATAACGTTTCATTTAATAAGAAGATTAAAAACATCGATGTGTAAATATCTTTTTAAATAATTTATTATTATTTTATTATAAAGAGAAATGGAAATGTACAAAACAAAATATAATTACATAGGAAATATACAGGTCTCTAAAGATTTTATAAAAAATTAGTTTTTATATAATATCTAGAGAACCCTTTGTGATAAAATTATGAAATTTGGTATTCTGTTTAGTAATAATAAGTGTTATCGATTTCTTGTATAAACTAATTATAATTTAGACCAGGAATGCATGGGGGTAGTGGGTTCATCGATTTTTATCTAGTATTTTTTGTTCTTTAATTTTTTTATAAAGTTGGGCACTTATTTAAGGTTATATGACACAAAATACGCAAAAACATACATTGCTTATTTGTCACAGGATAAACCGTTTTCGATAAATATTGATGGAAAAGAAAGCATACAGAATTTAACTTAATACGGATGCTTCAAATTACACAAAATAAATTTATATTCTTGTTCTATGACAAAAAGTTAACATAAGTCTACCTCAAAAAATGCATCCTTATCAACAAATAGCCATTTTTAGTTTCGTTTTTTAGTCAAGTTAGTAAAGTACATTTTACAGTAATAGGTACAACTGGCTATAGATCTTAGGTCTTAGAGGATTCATAATAAAAGGTATATTTACATATACATTTTTTTATGATTTAGTTAAATTCTACATGCTTTCTTTACCATCGATATTTCTCGAAAACGGTTTATCCGATGACAAATAAGTAAAATATATTTTTGTGTCATGTAAGCTTATATAAGTCCCTTATTCAAGAAACAATTAAAGAATACAAAAATACTAGATAAAAATCGATGGGCCCACTGGCCCCATACAGCCCTGGTCTAAATTATAATTGGTTAATACTAAACCGAATACCAAATTTCATAATTTTATCACAAAGGGTTCTCTAGATATTAAATAAAAACCCATTTTAGTAAAATCTTTGCAGGCCTTTAGGTAGTTCTCTTACGAAAAATTTCCGGACACATGTTTATCAAAAGTTTTTTGCTTAAAATATTTTTCTTAATCTATTGTTAAAGTTTGGCACGACTGTGCAGAATCACCCTGTATACTACACTATTTACAACATTTTAGTCTTTATTATTAATAGTGTCAAATACCCTATTTGACCGTACCCCTCTAAAATATATTAAAAACGGTTGTATATCTATTTCTATAGATATACATTATACATACATACGAGTATAACTTAAGTTTGAAAACCGTGCATACCATTTATGCGTAAATACAGTACATACTATACCTACCGAGAGTTTTAATTGCTTTTAGTCGTGTAGATGTTCGGTGATAAAAATTAATTTCACTTTCTTACCTGTGTATTTTAACAAAGTAGCTACTTTTATTCAAGACATTGATTTAGTACAACTTCCGCAATACAAATGTTGTTTTCTTTCCTTATCACGTTGTTCTTTATCCAATGTAATTATCGCATTGTAATCTTTTTCAATTTTACTTATCCCAAAACTTACGAACCTTGAGAATTTTCATTATTTGCTTACTTAAATTTAAAATTACTTTCCACGTAATAAATAAATCAACTGTAATTAATTTTTCTCCATTCTTATTGTACTATTTAACATACCTACCCTATAGAATGTTTTGAAAATTCTATAAAATACTGGCACCAGTCTTGAACGTGTTAAGTGCAAAGTATGTTGTTCTTTTTTGATTGTGGACTACCTTTTTGTAATTCTCATGAACTTATGTTACTAATGTAACAATAGAACTATTGTACATATCATGAAAAAATACCGGTGCGGTAAGGTTTGGAAATCCGAACTGACGTCAGTCCATTGGCATAGTCAAACACAAATACATTTATACAATAGGTATATTAATGTTAGATTACCATTAAAAATCTATATCTATAAAAGAGTTTGTCCTTAACGACTCACTCACTCACTCACTCACTCACTCACTCATATATCAACATACAGCCCAAACACCTGGACCTAGAAACGTGAAATTTCGTAGGTGCCTTCCTTTTATGATGTAAGTACCCACTAAGAAAGGATTTTTTGAAATTCAACCCATACGGGGTTAAAACAGAGTGTCAAAGTTTATCTAAGAAAATTTTTTTTGTTTGCATTTAATTGAAACTTATCGAACATTTTCGTGTTAAGAAATTTTTTGTATTATATACCTGAAAGGTCAGGTTTACTCAAGTTGAAAGTATTGACACACAGTGTCTTTCAAGCTAACGAAAAATTGTTTTTTTTTTTTACTGTTTTGACTGCGAGTAAACATATTCCTATCGCTATTTTAGAGATTTTTATTGACTGAAATCTGTATATTTACATTCCAAATCACAGGTGTCCAAAGACTTTTGCACTGCAGTGTATCATGAAAAAAGACCGGTGCGGTAAGGGTAGGAAATCTGAAAACTGACGTCAGTCCACTGGCGTAGTCAAACACAAATACATTTATAGAATATATGAATGTTAGATTACCATTAAAAATTAAGAATAAAAATAATTATTATTGAACTATCCGTCACTGCCTTGATTTAGTGGTCTCGTCCAGTTCATTACTCAATAGAATGCTGCACATCTAACAATACAATTTAAGCGGTCGACTATAGCATTTAGTATTAAGAGAGCGGCACTCAAAAATACTCTATATTTTAACAAACTATATAACAATTTGAGTAAGAAACTTCATATGCATTGTGACATGTGATTACATTCCTAAGCCCGGTCTTTTGATATGATATGGACAGTTCCTCTTTATTAAATCAATTAAATTATCAAAATCTGCAAATACAGTTTATTTTTTAAATTATAGCCTTTTATTTTGTACATGTTTTTTGGTCCAGTAATGGAAAAAAATAAAACTAGTAATGAACACTTGCTAATGATTATAAAATGATAACTACTACTACAATTTACTACACAAACGTTATAAAATAAAGAGTCGAAAAAATTAAAACAATGTAAAGAATATACATAAAAAAATACACTTTTCTTGATAGTGTGCCGAACCGCGATGATTATTTTTCCACTGTTTTTAAACAATATTATCAATTATCATGAAAACATGCTGTAAGACAAATAAAATAGTATATAGATTAATATCCAGTAATAGCAGTGTAATCAAATATCAATACATATTTCTAATTCAGTAAATTTAAGTTAAAAATGTTCAACACCGGAGTGTTGTTCTAGACTGGTGACAGTACTTTATTTATTGTTTGTCCATTAAAGAATAAAATTTACAAATGTTGAAGTTCAAACACAAACAAATTAGAATATCGCTATTTTCACTTACCGTATGTGCACGCAATTGGCTATTTGCACATACTGTTTATGTATGTATCTAATTTGGTTAGGTTGTTAAGTTAGGGTAGGTTAGTTTACGTTAAGTTAGTGGTATGAGCAAATAGCTAACTGCATGCACATACAGTATGTGCAAATAGCCAATTACATGCACATGCGTTATGTGCAAATAGCATCATCCAACAAATTATAATAAAAATGTATGTTAATAATTACTTCTTGTATAAATAATTTATAATGATCATTAACTAATTATAATGTAATGAAATAATAATAGAGTAGAGCTTTATTTCTGTTGCAGTTAATTAATTATGTAACAAATCAATACTAATTAGTATAAACTTTGTTCAATTACAATATTGCAAACATTTCAAGAACATGACCCGCTTATAAATTGGAACATATAAATTTTGATTGCTAAATAATTGGTTACGAATCAATTGGAGGGTTTCGATTTCTGCAATTTATTATTTGATAACACAGCAGATACACACAAATGTGCGAACGATTATCGCAGTTGGATTATCAGAGCTATGCTATACGATATTTCCCTACAATAACATTTCAGGTTTCCCTTTCATCATAAATAACGAAATAAAAGGGTGATAAAACGTTGAATATTTGCTGTATTTTATTTATTACTTTCGTTTGTCGACAAGGACTGTAATTATAAATCATTGCAGGAATAAAAAAGTCCCATCGAATAATTATTTTGCGTTCAATTCCTCACTGCAATGTGTGTGTTTTCAATTTTAATGTTTGATTAAGTACCTGGACGTTTTATGTAAGAGTGCTCTACTATTAGGGATGAAACGATACGAGTAAATAGAAGTACTTACTCGATACTTTTCTTTCGATACCAAGTACTTTTTGTATCGATACTTTGAAACTAAGTATCGAGTAGGTATCGGTCAAAAATACTCATATCGGTAATCGGTATACTGATGAAAATGATTTTTTGTGAATTGAATATTGAAATTTTTGAACGCACCGTCATGTACAAAAACAAACAACTGTCAAATATATGAATTAAAACGTCTATCCCATTTTTTACATGTCGTCAAGTATACGTTGTACTCATTTTAATGGACTTTATATTCAACTGAGCTGAGTGCGCTATTGCTACATTTAACACGTTTCAAGTTCAAATAAAAAATTAATTATTTTTGCATTAGATTTTTTATTAGAAGTATTGGATGAACTGCATGCATATATGTATAATAAGAGTGAAAATAAATTTTTTTAATAAATTATTAGCCACTAACAACTTGTTTTAAAGGTTACAAAATTATTTTTATGCGATTGGCAAATTTTACAAAAAAAATCGATCGATACGAGTATGTATCGATACTTTTCAATCGATACCGAGTAAGTATCGATACTTTACGACCGATACTGTATCGAGTAAAAGTATCGATACCTCAGCGGTATCATTTTCATCCCTATCTACTATATACCTATGTATGTACATTGTAGACCAGTGGTTCCACGAAACTATTTCAACAAGTTTCAACGGGAATAAATAGTAAAATTTAATTTTTATCTTATTATTCGATTTAACGAACTAACTGTGCAAAAAATTGTATAAAAAAAGTAAAAAAAAACCTATTGTATAAATTAACATGTTTGTTACTTTTTAATAACTAAACCACTGAACCGATCTTTATAAAATTTTGCAAAGAGATAGCTTGCATCCAGGGGAAGGGTATAGGTAACTATTTATTCCGATAAAGTTATTAGATAAAAAAAATGTGACATTTTTAGCGTAGATATCTAGCGTGTAAATTCGAAACTAAAAAATCTATTTTATCGACTACTTAATATCATGTAGATTGTACATATCTGTATTACCTGGCCTGTATTCCACGCGGACAAAGTCGCGGGTATAGGCCTAGCCAATATGAAATCCAATCTGCAGGGGAAATAAAAATAAAATAATATTTTCACATAACATGTGTATTTCTTGATATATTCAAACGATTTGAATAATTTTTAAATGTGATCGTCCTCAAGCCAGACCCAACCAACCAACCAATAAAGTTTCATTAATATTGGTTCAGTGGTTCATGAGTTATGCGTGTGACAAGGATTCAGGGGACAGACGCACACACAGTCAAACACAGAGACAAACTCGGAACAAAAAGATTTTGCCTTGACTTGAAACGGAAAGATCAAGTTAAAATTTTGAAATCGGAGAACAATTTTTTATTCTCATTTTAAAAGCTTCTCGTATCGTCGATATGGCGAGGAAGCAAAAATGTTTGATATAAAAGTTGTAGAAAAAAATAATATTGTTTCATTTTTGTTCTATTCATTCTTTTTAAATCAATTCGACAGAAATATTTTTTAAATAAAATTAAAAATAGGTATACATTTCACGACAGTATTACGTATGTATAAGACAGTTATAGAGATTTTTATTTAATAACTTAAAGTTTCTATGTCTTCTAAAAAGGTTAAGAACCACTGTTTTATACTTTCATGTATGTATTTGTATATCTATATCCTCGTATACAAGTAAACGAAACGGGCGCGCTTTTGGTCATTTAAAATAAGATTTTGAAAAAAAAACTCGAACACGTCGATTTTGCTTTCAAGAGGGACATCTTTTGCTATAAAAATTTTGGAAGAATCTTTTCAACCCTCAGCGCTATGAGCACAACCCTTAAAATTTAAATAGCATGATAGGGCAAGTGATACCTCATTTGAAAGGGTTTTTCATTCTGAATACTGTGCTTTTTGATTTTTTCAAATCTGTTTAGTTTTAGTCAAGTTATTTACATTTTGAATTCCATAAATGCAATGATTTTCTGATCAAAAAACAAATATTTACAGCTAAAATTTAAAACAAAGTTGGCTTATTTTCTTATCAAATAATTCAAAAACATCCAATTTGGCCATTTATTGAATTAATTAAAGTTTTGGATGTTGGTAATTTTTTTTTAGTTAAATTTTTTAAATTAATTCAATAAATGTCCAAATTGGATGTTTTTGAATTATTTTATAAGAAAATAAGCCTTGTTTTGAATTTTAGCTATAAATATTTGTTTTTTGATCAGAAAATCATTGCATTTATGGAATTCAAAATGTAAATAACTTGACTAAACCTAAACAGATTTAAAAAATCAAAAAGCACCGTACTTAGAATGAAAAAACCTTTCAAATGAAATATCACTTGCCCTATTATGCTATTTAAAATTTTAAGGGTTGTGCTCATAGCGCTTAGGGTTGAAAAGATTCTTGCAAAAATTTTATAGCAAAATATGTCCCTCTTGAAAGCAAAATCGACCTGTTCGAGCTTTTTTTCAAAACCTTATTTTAAATGACCAAAAACGCGCCCGTTTCGTTTTACCTGGGCCACCCTGTATATGCATATGTCAAACCTGTTGTACTATAATTGAAAATAACCCCATCACTCATCATTATTTAATTCTGGATAAATAATTGTTTCAATCGTTTCACGCTCTTTTTGATTTATTCACTTATGATAGGAATATATTATTATACACGTGGTGTTATTTACCTAATTAAAATAAATAGATATGTAATTATAATTTTTAATAGCTCACTTTAAACTACAAATAAAAATAAATGAAAAATATTTAATTTATATTGTTTTCAAAATTCCGTTTTAGAAATAAAATTATTATTTACTGTTATTTTTACCTTCTTCTACTGTCATATGTATGTATGAAATACATATGGACATTGTTATGCACTAAGCTAATTTCAAGATATCAACATTTTTGATGCGCACAAATAAATTATATTTGTGATTTTGTTACCTATTTTTTTGTTGAAAAATAAATTTGGCGTTCGGTTGGTTAATTATATACAATACATTTTATTTTATTTTTTTTCAATAATAATAAACCACAAAGAGCTTTTGCAAAAACTGTTTTTGTTAAACTATTATATAAATACAATTTTAACCCTTATCGGTCGCTAGCTTTATAATACAACTAATATAAATTAAAAAGCAGAAAGATATCACTACAGATGTTAATTGATTCGTTGCTGATGCTGAATTAAGAAAGTATCGAACCCGCATTTCGCATAGAGCAAGTTGCGTTTTGTCACCTCCCACGTGATGTATACGACTGTAGCGACAAAGTGCTGTTGTCTCGTCAGAGGTGTCTTACGATAATTGTTAATAGCCATGATGACTTAACTTATGGTACAATGATGTCCGCTATTATAAAATACCTAGCAAATCTACAAGCTTGCTAAGAGTAGGCGCACACTACAGACTAAACTATCGGCCGATAGTTTAGTCGGATTGGACTGTACCCCCGCACACTGCTACAACTAAACTGTCGGGTTGGTGGTAGGTGCGCACACTGGCCGATTTTCAGTGATTGAATAGAAATGTTGTCGAGAAAATCTGCTATTATTACCCTTATTATAAAACGGAGGAGGAGGAGAATAATTAAGAAAAGAAGCCGTGAAGGGTGAAAATCCCGTTTTCAAGTTTTTTTTCAATTTATCTCAAAATCTAAAGCAATGACGGGGTGTTTTTTTGGTTGATATTTGTTGGGGACACTTTGACGAAAATACGTAAAAATGCTTACTTCGGAGAAAATAGTTTAAAATATTAATATTTTTTTTAAATTAGTACTCTCAAATTTTTTAAATAACCACAGATTTTTTTTTATATTAATAATATATAATTATTAATTTATATTAATAATCTCTTTTCTACGGATTCATCTGCTATTAACGCCATTTTAACATTGTTTATACACATACAACACACAGGTAATATTTGTAGAAACAAACTAAATAATCGGCGAGTGTGCGCACTCGTATAGCGCACAATGGTATTTAAGCAGTCGGCCGATTATAAAGTTTGAAGGGAATCGTACAGCCTTTCAAACTTTTTAGTCGGCCGATTTCGAATCGTATAGTGTGCGCACTCGCATATATCTCAATGGTAATTAAGAGACCGATCAAACTATCGGCCGACTAAAAGTCTGTAGTGTGCGCCTACTCTAACTACAAATAAAAATAAATGAAAAATATTTAATTTATATTGTTTTCAAAATTCCGTTTTAGAAATAAAACTATTATTTACTGTTATTTTTACCTTCTTCTACGGTCATATGTATGTATGAAATACATATGGACATTGTTATGCACTAAGCTAATTTCAAGATATCAACATTTTTGATGCGCACAAAGAAATTATATTTGTGATTTTGTTACCTATTTTTTTGTTGAAAAATAAATTTGGTGTTCGGTTGTTTAATTATATACATCTTCATTTTCTTTTTTTTTAATAATAATAAACCACAAAGAGCTTTTGCAGAAACTGTTTTTGTTAAACTATTATATAAATACAATTTTAACCCTTATAATACAACTAATATAAATTAAAAAGCAGAAAGATATCACTACAGATGTTAATTGATTCGTTGCTGATGCTGAATTATGAAAGTATCGAACCCGCATTTCGCATAGGAGTCATTCCACGTCAAGCGGGACAGTTTTTGACCTCATGTTTTCTGATTTGGCTATAATTTTTTTTACAGCTTCTTAGGACCCAATTTGTATGTCAAACTATTTTTATTTTATTTTTATCACCCCTAGTTTAGAAGTTACAAGGGGTTGAAATTTAGAAAAAACGGCAAAAAATCGAAAACATGCTCTCCTTTAACTGCTTATATCTCCTCCATTTCTATTCATCCTACAGACATTAACAAAAAAACATTTTGAAGCTCTTGAATGTCACTTTAATAACGTATTTATTTTATTGTTATAAACAATTTAATTTATTTGTTATAAACAATTATATTATTTAAACGTGGTTTTCAAGGCGAGAACACGCTTTGAAAATTTTGAAAAAAATATCAGCGTATTCCTTGATCAATTCTCTACAAAACTGCTGAGTTACAGAATGGAACTCCGAGAGGAATTGTGTCAAAAAAAGTGATTTGTACGAAAAAACCGCGCGCGCGCGCATATCCGCACGGCTTGTGTCCGTGGTATTGCTCAGTAAAGGAAAAATTTGACAAGGTCATGGTTGATTATTATAGATTTTGGTGCGGAGAATTCGATAAAAATACCTAGGACTGCCGAACAGTGGTGCAACACCCGTAAAAATAGGGTTGAAGGGGTAAAACAACGTTTCCAAGTGATTTGCAATTTATCTCAAAATCCAAAGCGACAACGGGATATTTTTATGGTTGATATTTATTGAGAACACTAAAACAAATCGCATATACTTAGTTTAAGCAAAAATTACCTTTTAGTATAGATTTAAAATAGATAAACATGCTTCTTTTTGGTCAAAATAGTTAAAAATTAATACATTTGGTTAAAATCATCCAAATGAATCGTAATTGATCTCAAATTGTTCCTAAAGTACCAAAAAAAATAATTATCAACCATAATTTAAAAAAATATTAATAGTTTATTTATATAATGATGTTTATTTTTAGAAAACTGCCTTTTTAGTAAAAATTTAATAAAAAAATTAGGGTTGAATATTTGTTAGTAAAACCATCGTGAATATCTTCTTTTTGTATGTAAAAAACAAATTGAGTTTCAATCACTAGAACAGAAGCAATTGCACTTTAATGTTCACCAAATTTTTGTTTCATACATTTTTTTCAAATTCAATTAAATATAATTATTGAGGGTAATGTTTGGTCAAACTCAGTATATATGGTCTCAATCAATTTGTTTTAGTGCCCCCAATAAATATCAACCATAAAAATATCCCGTTGTCGCTTTGGATTTTGAGATAAATTGCAAATCACTTGGAAACGGAGTTTTACCTCTTCAACCCTATTTTTAAGGGTGTTGCACCACTGTTCGGCAGTCCTAGGTATTTTTATCGAATTCTCCGCACCAAAATCTATAATAATCAACCATGACCTTGTCAAATTTTTCCTTTACTGAGCAATACCACGGACACAAGCCGTGCGGATATGCGCGCGCGCGCGGTTTTTTCGTACAAATCACTTTTTTTGACACAATTCCTCTCGGAGTTCCATTCTGTAACTCAGCAGTTTTGTAGAGAATTGATCAAGGAATACGCTGATATTTTTTTCAAAATTTTCATAGCGTGTTCTCGCCTTGAAAACCACGTTTAAATAATATAATTGTTTATAACAAATAAATTAAATTGTTTATAACAATAAAATAAATACGTTATTAAAGTGACATTCAAGAGCTTCAAAATGTTTTTTTGTTAATGTCTGTAGGATGAATAGAAATGGAGATATAAGCAGTTAAAGGAGAGCATGTTTTCGATTTTTTGCCGTTTTTTCTAAATTTCAACCTCTTGTAACTTCTAAACTAGGGGTGATAAAAATAAAATAAAAATAGTTTGACATACAAATTGGGTCCAAAGAAGCTGTAAAAAAAATTATAGCCAAATCAGAAAACATGAGGTCAAAAACTGTCCCGCTTGACGTGGAATGGCTCATAGAGCATGTTGCATTTTGTCACCTCCCACGTGATGTGTACGACTGTAGCGACAAAGTGCTGTTGTTTCGTCAGAGGTGTCTTACGATAATTGTTAATAGCCATGATGACTTAACTATGGTACAATGATGTCCGGTATTATAAAGGACCTAGCAAATTTGCAAACTTGCTAACACTCTCAGATGAAATACCAAATTTATATGACAGTTCTCTTCGAGTTTTGTGTGACTTTGACAGAGTCGCGCAAGCAGCATTGTATGTAAACACCAACGGTATTAAAACAGTGGCTGTATTATGAAAATTATTTTATACGGTCAGAGTCGCCAACTGTGTTACAATACATTGAAGTGTCACTGCTTTAAATTCCATAACAAATCCATAGATACTATAACAAAATTAATAACCTCATTTATGAGTGAGAGCAAACTTGCAAATTTGGTAGGTCCTTTATAATACCGGACATGAAAGTTGTAAACTGTACTTTAAATGATATTGCATTCATAACTTAAAAATTATATTTGTATGGGTTGAAACGTTAGTACATAACAGAGTCCATATAGTATAAGTATAGGTAGGTACTGTAAAACCAATTTTTTTTCTTCGAATTCTGGATTTTGAAAGCAATATCGTTTTCGTCATTCCTTGAATCCATTTAGACTATATTCACCATGGTATCTGTATGTCTGTCTTTACATGCTGTAATTTAAATACGGCAGATCGTAGAAGGAGTGAAAATTTATATTAAGGATTAAGGACTAATATTTGACTGGGAAGCAAACTTAATATTTTTGGAAACAATCTTAAAATCAGGATCGGATACTTACTCTGGTAAATTTTTGAATTTTTCGAATAGTTATACATTATATATTTTATCTTGAGTTTTTAATAACTTTTTCATTTAGATGATTTTTGATATATCTGTATATAGGGGAAGGTTGCCAATATCGCACCACTTTTTCGTTTTTTCATTCTAACGGACTAATAGATTATAATAATATATTGACAAAATTTGCATTATTCCATGTAGTTTCATTCTAAATGTACTCATTTTATTTTGTAAGAGTGACAAATTGATCACAAATACATAATATTAACGTTTTTCTGAAGCTTTTCAAATAGTAGGTACAATTTTGAATCAAGTTTCCTAAATTGAACTTGCGGTTTTCTATAAATTGTACTTCATATAATAATATACAGAAAATGGATGAAAAAAATGCATTCATGTAATTTATCAAGTTTTTATCTGGAATTATTATTGGAGGTAGTACGATTATGGCTACTTTCCTCTAAATAAAGTATTGCTGTTAAATCGTCACTAAATACAAAATAACTACTACAAAATAAATTACACTACTCCCACATAATCACATTTCTAAGAAATCCCAAAATAAAAATTTAAATCCCCTATATGTTTTATGTCAATAACTTCGGTGTCTCCTCGCATTACTCTGATAATCCCGACCATCCTGTTCGTTTACACCTGCTATGATTGGCCCATCAGCAACCTCACAATCCATCTTGTGCCCCTGGGCTCCTTAACACACATCTACACGCACATACATACACACACACACACACACACACACACACACACACACACACACACACACACAACACAACACAACACAACACAACACAACACAACACAACACAACACAACACAACACAACACAACACAACACAACACAACACAACACAACACAACACAACACACACTACAAATAAAATGCAACCACGAAGGAGCTGCCTGAAAAGGCTAAGCCAGCAGACATGAAGAAGAAAAAGAAAGTATTGCTATTTGTATCAAATCACATTATAACTATGATAAATTATTATTATTAAAAATACTATGTTTTACATACTGGGTTTTTTCTAGTTGCACCTGATAAATTCTCATCTTGTATTCTGATCGTATTTAACGTAACAAGTAACGATAATTCGTAATAATAACAGTAAATACGGTAAAACTAACATTTTCTATAACCAAACACCAGAATTTATAGATTCAGTGAAATGTGCTCAAAGCTGTTTGTTTGAACACAAATGTGACATATGTATTGTATGTATGTTGTATGCGAGGTATTAACAGAATATACATATCATATGTATATGTATGTACATTACATTGTTTAGTTGCCATCAGTAACGTAGCTACAGGCTTTATAAATATAAACGGATGAATTCCTGTTGCAGAAAAGGAAATATTACTCATAAAACAAATGTTTTAAAAGAAAGCAGATCTGTACAAGAAAATCTCTATATAAATAGTCTTACAATTAGAACAATGTATACTATATGTACCATGTATGAACATATGTATATAATGATGTTTTTCTACAATCCAATAATGAATTCATACTGAGGTGACGGGACCTCAGTATGAATTCTAGTTATACAAGTTTCCCACCTATCCAAATCCCACTTAATCAAGTTTCACTGTATATACAGTTTTTTACTCTTTAAAACTTGTTATATGTTTTGATATGTAGTTCTAATCGAAATCAATAATTTGAGATCAAAACCAGCGTGCTAGTTGCTCTGAAAAAAAAATTCTAGTTTTTTGCAAATATCTCAAAAATGATCAATTTTTCGAGGAAAATTGTTATAAAAAAATGTAGCTTATAAAATTCTACATAAAAAAGGTTTTTATACTTTTCTCGTATAATCAATACTTTTTAAGTAAACTGCCCAGTCAAGGGTGCAGTGAAGAGTGCCAAAATTCGAACATTTAGGGGCAAGCAATTTTATGATTGATTATTATAGATTTGGAGGCGTAGAATTCGAAAAGCAGTGCAACACCCTTAAAAAGGGGTTGAAGAGTGAAAACCCCGTTTTCAAGATTAACAGTTTACTTAAAAAGTCACTTAAACTAAAATTGCACCTTAACCACAAAAGTTATGTCACTCGACACGTGTTTCGACTCCAGTCTGAAATCGTAAGGCTCCTGATGAGGACTTCTT
Organism: Sialis lutaria; assembly: GCA_949319165.1. Classification (NCBI taxonomy): domain Eukaryota; kingdom Metazoa; phylum Arthropoda; class Insecta; order Megaloptera; family Sialidae; genus Sialis; species Sialis lutaria. Next base: position 2,401,432 of record OX439234.1, on the reverse strand, counting down.
GTGAAGTCGAAATACGTGCCGAGTGACATAACTTTTGTGGTTAAGGTGCAATTTTAGTTTAAGTGTCTAAGAAACCACAGTTTCTCCGTTTTTCAAGTACTTAAAAAGTATTGATTATACAAAAAAAGTATAAATACCTTTTTTATGTAGAACTTTATAAGCTACATTTTTTTTCATAACAATTTTCCTCGAAAAATTGATCATTTTTGAGATATTTGCAAAAAAATATAATTTGCACCCCTTTACCCCCTAAAAAACATTTCTGCACAGGTTCCGCCCAGGCAGTATAAGATTTTATTGATAGTCTGTATAATAGAGATGTGTAATTCATGAACGATTCGTTCTTTTTGAACGATTCTTTTCGGTGAACGAAACGACTCGAGTCAGTATTTTAAAAAAAAGATTCGTTCTTTTCTTTATTATATTGTAAAATATAAAAGAAAATAGATTCGTACACTATTTTTTGTGTTAGTTAAAATATTTAGATAGAAAACAATCGTTATTATTGATATTAATAAAATAATCAATTAAAAAATATTTCTCGATAAATGTAATTATAGAAGTGTATTTTTCAACAACTAAACCAGAGACAACTTTTTAAATTCGAATTGTTGCAAGGAAAGAAACTGTTACAGTTTAGCTCTGAATGACAGCGGCGTAACATTCGTGTATTTAAGATACATATGTATTATTTTGAATTGTAAAATTGTTTAATAAACAATTTAGATTTAGATTATATAGCCGTAGTTCTTAAAATGTGTGTTATTACACATTTATTACCACTGCTCTAAAATCCCGAGAATATTAATGCATTTTAATTTTAGCATTTGTTTTCGAGCGAATTATTTATAATACCTGAGATTATAAATCAATTTATCTATAAAGATTAGCATGATAAAACGTCTGAGAATAAAAGTTATATAAAATATCAAAGTCAAAATAAAACTATCAGCGACAGTTATTTTAAGTAATATGATAAATTTACACAATTATTATAATAATGAACAAAAGTAAACATAATTTGTACGCCACTGATATATCAAGCAACGTACGGCGGCCAAAAAGTAACAATGTATTTATTTATCCATTCTGTCAGTGATCGGATACGTTCGGATTTTGTCGTACCGACTTGCACTCACTGACTCACTTGTATACAAGTCCCATACGAACGATTCCTGTACTGAACGATTCAAAACACTCGTCACTCGCCAATTCATTTTCGTAAGTGAACGACTCATTGAACGAATCAGTTGGAACGAATCTTTTTACTGAATTGTTTCAAATGACTCGAGTCACTAAAAAGACTCATTTTTCCCATCTCTACTGTATAAGTACCTACTAGCCTTTCAAGATGTTGACGCCACTGTATTGTCAAGTACGTGGACATGTGGCGCCTCTCGTGTTAACATTTAAAATTTAGTTTGAAACGTTT